>JARFTL010000012.1:1200000-1939048 GCA_030407095.1 Macrocybe indica
ACCGCCGTCGTCTTTGCCCACTGGCCCACCCTTACCTGCTCCTTTGGCCACAGTGACGCGGACGATGGCCATTGACAATGGCCATCATCCTCTTGCTTCCCAATCTCTCCCACTGTCGATGTCGCTGGCCGTGATAAGACCGTCACGGCCGCCATCGCTCTCGATCTCCCGGTCCCCTCTCCTCTCCTCCCTCTGCCTCCTCAGCCCCCTCAGCCCCCTCAGCCCCCTCTGCCCCCTCCGCCCCCTCAGCCCCCTCAGCCCCCTCAGCCCCCTCCGCCTCCTCTGCCTCCTCTGCCTCCTCTGCCACCTGTCTCGGTCCCCAGTCCCCCGGTCCCCCTCTCTCACACCCAGCCCAGGGAACTCCAGCGACAACGACAACCACGTCAATGCTGGAGCACCTGTCTGCTGCGCACGGACCACCCACCACCCACCACCCGCCCTCCCCAGCCTCCAACCACCCTTCGGCTTCTCAACTACCGCGCCGCATGGACCAGGATGGCCGGACCCGGTGGCTGCGGCCGTTTCGACACCAATCACCACTTCCAGCCCTCCCGACCACCGCAACGCCTACCACCTCCCCAACTCGAAGACGAAGAAGGCGGGCGAAGGTTCAGGGAAAGGACAGATGGCGACGATGCAGATGAAGGGGCGGGGGAAGGATTGACGGCGACGAAGAAACAGAATCGCGATGACCAAGATGAAGACGACGATCATCGTTGTCTTCGTCTTCGCATCCTCCACCCACTACCCACTCCCAAGGATGACGGATGGCAACGACCAACCCCGGCAGTCGTCCCCATCCCTGTCACCATCCCCGTCACTGCCCGTGACATCACATAACCGCCTACCCACCTCGATCCCCGGGACATGGCGCACGGACCAGGTGTGCCACGTCTCCTCTGGCCGCCAGTAACCACCCCACCAGCATGGCGCACGAAGACAGTGCGCCATGCTGCCCTGCCGCCGCCAGCGCCCAGAGACGACGAGGACATGTCTGTCCTCGTCGTCTCTGGCCCCAACCGCCTCTGTCGACCTAACACCCCCCGCGTTCCCGCCTGCCCTCTGCGTTGCACCACCCCCACACCCCCGCCCTCCTGCATCCTCCGACGTGGCGCACGAGGACCGTGCACCACGTCGTCCCTGGCCGCCCCCAATGCCCAGAGACGATGAGGACAGACGTTGTCCTCGTCGTCTCTGTCCCCCACTGCCTCGTCGACCTAATGCCCCCCGCGTTCCCGCCCACCCTCCGCGTTGCACCACCCCGCACCCCCGCCCTCCTGCATCCTCCGACGTGGCGCACAAGGACCATGTGTCACGTCGTCCCCTGCCGCCCCCAATGCCCAGAGACGATGAGGACAGGTGTGTCCTCGTCATCTCTGCCCTCCTCCGCCTTTGCCCGCTCTCCACCCTCTGCCCTCCGTCCGCCGTCCACCGTCCATCTGCCCCTCCTGACAGCCTCGCAATACCGGCATGCACAGACCAATACCGCACGAACCAGACCCAAGACCCGCGGCCATTCGCCCGCCTCCTCCCTTCACCCTGTACCTCACTCCCACCCACACCTCACTCCCACTCCAACCTTCACCTTCCCCTTGACCCACTTAGGCCCCCTCCCCTTTGCACCCGCCCTTACTTTCCACCTTTTTCCACCAACCCCACCGCCTCCCTCTCCCTGTCCACTCCCCGATGTGGCATTGCACGTACCAGGCGTCTCGGATGCCTGGCCAGCGCATCCTCCCCCTATGAGTAGTCCCTGCGACCAACGCAAAGCACGCAAGTCCTGCAAGCCTCGCAACTGAAGATGGCCGATGGAGAACGGCGGTAAAGTAGGCGGAGAGAGCGGAGGAAGCGGAAAGGGGAGGCGGGATGCCAGGACGGCGCAGGCAGTGGCGACGGCAGCGATGGCCACCCATGACGCTGGCAACAGTGACCAAGCGACCACAGTGGCGCTGCCAGCGTGCACGCTACCCGCCCGCCACCAACATATGGAGATGATGGGAACACGGGCAGTCGTGTCCCCTTCGTCGTCCCGGCCACCGCCAATGCTTAGAGACGACGGGGACACGAGCAAGCATGTCCCCGTCATCGTCTGGGCCACTGCCATCACACAGAGATGACGGGAACGCGGGCAGGCATGTCCCCGTCATCTTCGCGGCCACTACACCAATGCACAGAGACGACGGGGCTGTCCTGGCCATCGTCTCGATCCTCCCTTCCCCTTACTTGACCTCAGCCATCCTCGAACATCCTGCCATTCTCCCCTGACAGCCGCCAATGCTCTGAGATGACGGGGACCAGTGTGTCCTCGTCATCCCTGTTCCTGCACCACCCCTACACACCTTGCAGCCCCTGCCCCCACTCCTGGCTACCATCACCCAGACATGGACACCATCTCCCGTGATGAATTCAGGTACACAGGTTCACACAGGGTGACCAATCTGAAGAATCGGAAACAGAAGCAGAGTTCGCTATGAAATGTGAGTAGTTTTCTATTGCGGTACAATGCCCTACTAACTACTTGTCTCTGCAGCTGATCAAAAACATGCCGAACAGCTAGAAGAGGTGGATGGCCAGATGGCCAGATGACTCTGACGATGAACCACCATGCAATAAGACTGGCAAGAAGGCCAATGGTACAAAGACAAAAGGGAAACACTGGCATTACTAGACACATGTCCGTGGTATGTATTACAAGTACTTCAAATGCCTTTGGCTGTGACAGCAGTATTGGGAGTAAATAAGTGTGAGACAGGTGAAATCTTGTGTTTGTATGAAAGAATCGCCTTTCCTGGTACCAACCAGTCATGTGATTGCAAGGTGTTTCCATGTGATCCAAACATTTTTTTTTCGCCACCAACACTGCCTTGCCAACTACTGCCATAGCATTTGCGATGGGGAACAAACCTGTTTTTGCTCAAGAACAAACTCAGTGGCTGAACGACCAGCTTCCAGACTTCCACCAAGCCCAAATGAGCTCCAAACTTCCCCCATTCTTCGCCCAATTATATACGAATTTTCATGCCAAGTGGCCGACCGAGTTGACCCAGGATGAGATCGCTGCTGCCACTGAAGGTATCGAAAAGGCCAAGGCTGACAAAGAGAAGAGAGCCGAGACAGTGAGGGCCATTTTAACTTCTAGATTTAGACTAATAGTTTCTCTTATGCCAGAAACTCAAGAATTGGGTTTATAATCGCCAAGAAGCTGCCTCTGGTACAGGGTCTCAGGGAGTGTTGAACCTTGCTGCTGGTTCTCGCCTTATGCAGGTCTGGCAAGCTTTCCAAAAGCTCTTTGGCGACCAATACAAGGAACAGCTTGCAACAGAATGGGAGGCTTTCCAAAATGAGAACCCTGCCTCGCCGACATCAAGGTTTGAGTTCTGCAACAAAAGGATGCAGGCCCTTTATAAAGAGTCAAGCCCCGAGATAAAAGCGAAGGTTGAAGCCTACCGACACGAATACAAGGATGGGACGATAAAGGATGATGGTTCTGACGATCATCGCAATCAGAAGCTGCAAAAGTAAGTTGATGTCTTTGTCATATAATGTGTACTTATATACATTATCTTACCAGGGCAATCAATAAGCTCCCTCGTACTTTGGATAAACTTGCCGATCAAATCAGTAAACAGACTGGCATGGTCTGTTCGATCCTGGTGGGAGGCCCAGTACCTCGTTTCAATAGTGCTATTCAATCAATGATGTATGGTTTTCTTTACTGGCCTTGACTTGTTTCTAAATCATGTTCCAGGGTTCACAAGGGAATGACCCTTGATGAACAAACCTTGGATGCTTATCTAGAATCAGCTTATACTGACGATTTCATGCCGATGTTTGATAGATTTGTTAATACTGCTTATGGTAAGGTTCTTTTCACAACTAATATTTATGGTAATCGGACTGTCACATAGATGAGGCAACCTGCAAATCTCGGGCCCTATCTTCTTCCTCTCCAGTCGAAGCAACCCCAGATCCTGATCCAAAAGCAGCTGAAGAGTACAAGAAATTGGTGGTGGCAAGAAAAGCAAAAAACATGGCAATCTTAGCAGAGATTGCCTCGGACCAGACAGGCCAACAGGCTGCCACCAATGCCTCCGATGTTTCCTCTCCCTCTTTTGCCACTGATGATTGTAATATTTCTTCTCCCTCTCCTGCCAACAATGCTTGCAACATTTCCTCCCCCTCTCCTACTATTGCTGCTCGCAATATTTTCTCTCCCTCAGCTGAAGCTCCTAATGCTTCCTCTTTCCCTGCTGATTCTCTTAGTTCTCTTCCTCCAGCACCCAACCTTCTGGATAATATTTCCAATCCTTCCAACACTTCTAATGTCCTTCATATCACCAAAGGCTTAGATGAAGAGGCCTTGACTAATGAAAGTATCATCGGTCTCCTTCCATTTTTAAAGGCTGTCTCGGATACCGATTAGTGGCAAGAACTTATCCACAACTTTATATCCTTCGAGGCCAGGAATCCACCAGCAAATGTAAGTATCAGAATTGTTTTTTATTTAATTGCTAATAGATGTTTCAGCGATTACCCACCAAGTGTCGTCTAATGCAAATCAGCCATTGGATCAAATATGCACATAAAACCAATGCCAATCATATGCCAATACCTGAAGATGTCAAAGCATTCGGAACCAATTGGTATTCTTGGTGGCATACCATTCAACCACATTGGCGTGGTGAAGATCTCTCTCGCAACCTTCCTGCCAATGCAGAGGTAGGCTGGGCACCATTGCTCTGTGGTGGAGCTAATGGTATGCTTCTTATGGTATTGAGTCTTGCTTGGTGGATTTCTGCTGCACACACCCAAAGCATTGATGATCACCGAGTTCTTCCAGCGATTGAAGATGTCACTTGGGCCTTGATGGACCTACAGGCTGCAATTACTGATGTGCAAAAGCCTAAAGGGAAGAAGCGCCAAGCTGATGACACTGATAGCAAGGACACTGCTGGCGAGAGGTATGTTTGTTATTCCCTAATATATAGCAATGCTCAAATATTTGGTTTAGAGTGAAATACAAGCATCGTCGCAAATAGATAGCATGATTTTTTATAGCATTTGGATATGACTTGGATTGTTGATGCTGGTTCAATCAATAATAACCAGCTTTGTTGAATGTCTTGTTGAATGTGTGATTAAAAAAACACAAAATGGAAAATCAATCTCATTGTCTATCTATGATAATCATTTTTCATGGCAATCACAATTAATTACAATGCATGGCTGGGCCAATTATAATCAATTACAATTCCTTTCCAGATCAATTACAATTAGTCACAATTCCTTCCAAATCAATTACAATCAACTACAATTCTAGCCCAGATCAATTACAGTCCCTTCTTAACTCAATTACAATCAATTACAATCACTCTCCAATTCAATTACAATCTCTTTCCCATTCAATTACAATTAATTACAACCCTTTTCCAGATCAATTATAATCAATTACAATCCCTTTCTAATTCAATTACAACCAATGACAATCCCTTTCCAATTCAATTACAACCAATTACAATCTCTTTCCCATTCAATTACAATTAATTACAACCCTTTTTCAGATTAATTACAATCAATTACAATCCTTTCCCAATTCAATTACAATGTATTACAATTGCCTGCCTTAGTTCATTTACAATACCCCTCGGCATTATACACATGAGCCCACCGACTATAGTCGGTGTATTGTATACAATAGTGCCAGCCACCTATGTGGTTCGAAACTGGTATTGCCGGTTCAAAGCTGCCCTATCATCACCAGGATCTTCTCTCTGCGATCATTGCTGGTGCTGGGGGCACTCTTCCATGAAGTGCAACCAGCAATCTCTCCGATGCCTGCTCTGTGGGGAACCACACAGAAAGGAGCATCATCGCGTCCTGGCTTCTTGCTGCAAAGCGAAGCTGAAAGCAAACCTGCCCGTCGAGGCAACCCCTGTGGGGCAGCCCTGCCCGCACCCTCCCAAGTGTCTTAGCTGCGGCAAGGAACACTCCACTGATGACCAGAAGTGTGCCTTCTGGAAGAACCATTTTGATCCCAAGTGGATCAAGCAGCACTACCAGCTGGTATGTGATCATAAATGTACTGGCCAGAATCATTCTAATGCCTCCCCACAGTGAAATGCGGAGGCTGGACCCTCATGAGTTCCTCATCAGACAGCCCCGCTCCAGCGGTGGTCCCTGGTATGAGGGGGCGCTCTTTTATTTCCTCGCTTCACATTTTGTCTCAGAATGTGAATCGAAAGCGTGTACATATAGACGTGCTCCTCTCCACTCTCAGAGAGGAATATGACATTCTTTTTCTCCAAGAACCAGCTTGGAATATTGTAAGATACGCCTTGTCCGCACACAATATTGATGGTGAGGCAGTAATCGGAGGTCCAACCTACCTGGATTAGACCTCCATTGTGCACAGGTCATCTTACGAGGAACCCCCTCGAGTGATGGCTTATGTTCACAATCGCCTTAGGCGATTACAACCTTCCCTGAGATGCGATCTAGTTGATAGTCATGATCTCATGGTTATAAGCCTCGCTACTCCTGGCGAGCCCCTTTTCCTAGATGAGCAGCGCAGAATTGATCTCTGGCATGTCCCTTCCAGGTGGAAGTGGGCTATTCAACTCGAAGCACACAATTATGCTTGGTCGCTCGATATTCCATTGGGCACTCGCCCTTTGTACACCACAGATGCACTCCGAAAGGAGGCAGACAATGAAATGCACGCCTCTTGGTATGATCAATCTCGGACCAAGAAATATATAGGTGCTTCTACATTTCATTTCCATGATGCGGGAAAGCCTGACGCCTATGAGCGCCCTTCTCGAAAGAGAACAGGCTTCATGAGGTTGGTGACAGGCAACGAGTTATATGCTCGCTGCTGTCACATTGCATGCAGACATGCGCTGATCAATGCATATTGGGCGCGGTTCAATTTTGTCAAGAGCGACCAATGCTCATGTGGACGAGGGCCTGAGGACTCCGTCCACGTCATGACCCTTTGCCGTAACTGGCAGAGACCTGCTGAACGCCAGTATGACGCCTTTGTGCATCTCTGGTTCATGAAGTACCTGACATCCAACAAGGCGGCAGGTGCTTTTATCCTGGATCCAGGTGGTGGGTGACCATACACTTGTAGCAGACAGTCCTCTTTGGAGTACTGGTGCTCTCTGGCGATTGACGAAAGCAAGCGCTGAGCTTTATTGCGCACCGCAAGCCCTGCGACAGCGGGCATTATGGGCCCTCATGGACCCTTTATGCAGAACTGACCATAGCTGGACCTTCAGGTCTGGGGGATGCCTGCTCTAGCGAGCAAATCAGCACGAGCTTGGGCCTTGAGCAGCCTGAGCACGGGCATGAGAGAACAGGGCAGTGCAGCCCTCTATGTTTACCTCTTTCTGTTTCTTATCAGACAGATCGTATTTATTGTAGGCACATTCATGTACTTACAAGCAGACTGCCATCGAGCACTGCTTTATAAATTGTTGATTTAAAAAAAAAAAAAAAGTAGGTGGAATGGAATCCAAATTCCTGCCTGCGATCATTCAATTCCGTTTTGAACTCCAGCCACTCTTGTAGCTTGGAGTCTGCTCTTTTTTTTTTTTTTTTTTTTTTTTAATTCATCAATTTATATAGCGGTGCTCGATGGCAGTCCGCTTGTAAGTACACGCATGTGCCTACGATAAATACAACTAGTCCGAGGCAAACCAGACTGAGGGGATGTACATAGAGGGCTCACTGCCCTGCTCTCTCGTGCCCGCGCTCGTCTGAGCTCGTGCTGAATCGCTCGCTAGGGCTGGCGTCCCCCAGGCCCGAAGGCCCGGCTGCGGTCATTTCCGCGTAAAGGGTCCGTGAGGTCCCATAACGCTCGCCGTCGCAGAGCTTGCGATGCGCAGTGAAGCTCGGCGACCGCTTTCGTCGATCGCCAGACTGTTCCAGTGAGCCAGACGCGCGGTCACCCGCCGCCCGGATCCGGAATGAAGGCACCCGCCGCCTTGTTAGACGTCAGGTACTTGACGAACCAGAGACGCACAAAGGCGTCATACTGGCGTTCAGGTGGTCTCTCCCAGTTACGGCAGAGAGTCATGACGTGGACGGAGTCCTCAGGCCCTCGTCTGCATGAGCACTGATCGCTCTCGACAAAGTTGAACCGCGCGCGATACGCATTGATCGGCGCATGTCCGCAAGCGACGCGACAGCAGCGAGCAAAAATCTCGTTTCCTGTCACCAACTTCATGAAGCCCATTCTCTTGCGAGAGGGGCGCTCATAGGAGTCAGGCTTTCCCACATCATGAAAATGAAACGTGGAAGCGCCTATGTATTTCTTGGTCCGGGATTGGTCGAACCAAGAGGCGTGCATTTCATCGTCTGCCTCCTTTCGGAGCGCATCCGTGGTATACAGAGGGCGAGTGCCCAATGGGATATCGAGCGACCGAGCATGCTCGTGTGCTTCGCGTTGAGTAGCCCACTTCCATTTGGAAGGGACATGCCAGAGATGAATCCTGCGCCGCTCGTCTTCGTCGAGCCAGCGCCTAAGTATCTCGCACAGCGCAATGGAATGACGCTGCATGGAGTGCGGGTTACAATCGATGATGCGGTTGATGGCATTCATCGAGTCGAGAAAACACGAGATGGATGTGATTCCATCCTGTGTGGTAGCTTTCTGGATCGCCACACGCAACCCAATCAGCTCGGCGTCGTCGCTAGTCGCTTTTCCGACCGGCTGACGAGTTTCAAACAAAAGCCTGGTGCCTCGGTAGACCCGAGATGCATACACCGACTGTTTAAGAAGTGCGTCTGCTTTCGTGGGCACGGCGCCATCACTACTGACATATGCACAATCTTGCTGGATCTGGCACTCAGCGAGCGCCTGGTCCAGTGAGTTACGATAGGCTTTGACAGAGTCCTCGTCTTTGCCAAGGAGCCTATGAGTCTCAAAGCGGTCGCCGAACTGGTCGCTTGGAGTCTGCTCAGTTCTGTGCATGTTCGGCCTTGCCTCCCATGATTCATTGCAATGCATAGGTAATCATATCCCATTTGTTCGTGATCTCCTCTTTGTTGAAATAGACTTCCATCCATTGAAGCCAACTTCCGATTAGTCTGGGTTCCCCTTTATATAGATCTGGCAGTTCCGATTTTGTTCTTTTGGGCTTCTTGCCCAAGTCCAGTTCTTCTTTGATTGCATCGACCAAAGTCTGTGTTGCATTCTGTACCTGTTTGGCTTGTTGGGGGTTGTTTCGGAGGGTGCCCCAAGCTAAGGCAAGCAGGTTGGCAGCGAAGAGGGTGGTGAGGATGACAGTGATCAACACCTCTTTCTGCAATGCCCACTTGTCAATAACTGTAAACAAACTCTCCCATCGCAAAAACACATTCTACAGTGTCAACATCTGGACCAATCTTGTATCAAGTTGCAGATCCGAGCTATACAAACTCTTGAGCACTTTCATATCACTTTATCGTGAAATCCGCTGAAAATCCAGTGAGTTATTAGAGAATCTCAATGAGTAATGATCCGCTCGACACACTCAGCAGCAGTGGAAGGCCAACACTTTCCCCGCTGAACCTGCACCCCAGCTGCACTGAGCCTCCTCCCATTCAAGGCCTCTTCTCCCAGCCCAGGCCCTTGTCTGGCATTCTCTTCCAAGGAAACGATGGTCTGATGCAGACCGATGACCCTAATCTGCAGGGTGAGGTGACTGCACCCCCTGCCCCCTCTTCTTCTGCTATCTTCATGGCATCTATGCATGCTGGGTTTAATAGTGACAACGTCAGTATGCTGTACTTCAAGGAGGAAGGCTTTCGCCTTCTCCACAGTGAAGCGACGGCGGTCACTGAATCCCTCTGGAACCTGAAGGAGTGGCTCCGGAAGGTCAACACTGCAGCTACGCAGGTCCCTGCCAGCTACCAATATGCCATCGTGGAAGGGCTGGCCTCCCTGGTCGACACCGCTGCTGACATCAATATGTTTAGGATCCCTACTCTGGAGGGAACCAAGGCTACCCTCGGGCAACAACTTGCTGCCACAGTCCACATCCACACTTCCAAGTCCGCTCATTTTTCGAGTGACATACATGACTCTTCTCTGATGGGCACATTGCACCCCCAGGACTCTTGTTCAAATGCTGGCACTCAGCCTCTGAGACCACCTCATAACCCGAACCGCCTGCCTCCCCCTCTCTGCAATCGATCCCAATCCCATACTCCAGGACAGGGTCCCCCTCCACCTGTCAATCAGGCCACATGCCTATCTGACAAGAAGTGCTCATATGTGCAAGTGATGGCTCAGCCCACCACTACTCCAGCTGAGGCCATTGTGGCCCTGGCCAAAACTTTCCTGGACCTCCCTGCCAACAAGATTGTCTCCTTGCAAAAGAAAGTGACTAGCGAAGCATCTGGACCACCGAAGAAAAAGACGAAGTCCACCTCACATGGACTGTCTAGACAGAATGTCAGACTGGTCTACACTTTCCCGGGTGGCAATGGTTCTGTTGCCACTGGAACTCTCCTGACGACCCTCAATCGGGGGTTGACAGCTGGCAAGTCTTGGATTAGGTGCGAATCTATCCAGGACCACTCCGCCACCTCATTCTCTTGTTTGATAATGAGAGTGGCATTCCCAAAGGACTGCGATCTCATGCGCGAGTCTGCTCTTCAGTGCGCTCCAACTGGTTCTACAGTCAAGCTCACCATGCCCATGAGCATTTCTTATGCGAAACTGCTCGATGTCCCTTATTTCAACAATGATGGCAGTACTCTTACTGCACATCAAGCTTATGAGATTCTCCAGGACTCTTCGTTCTTGGACCTGATCACTCTCATTGGAGCACCGCACATCATGTGCAACTCCAAGAAATCGGATACTGCAACTGTTTGGTTCAATATCGAAGATACAATGATTGGCTGGAACATCAAAGCTCTGGACGATCACACCATTATGGTCTGGAACTGGCACTGCCAGTTCAAGGCCACTCTTTCATTGCTGGGATCTCCTCTCTGCGATCGTTGCTGGCACTGGGGGCACTCCTCAATGAAGTGCAACCAGCAATCCCTCCGATGCCTGCTGTGTGGGGAACTGCACAAAAGAGAGCACCATTGTGTTTTGGCTTCTTGCTGCAAAGCAAAGCCAAAGGCAAACCCACCTGTCAAGGCCACCCCTGCAGGGCAGCCATGCCCGCATCCTCCCAAGTGTCTTAGCTGCGGCAAAGAACAGTCCACCAATGACCGGAAGTGTGCCTTCTGGAAGAACCGTTTCGATCCTGAGTGGATCAAACAACACTATCAGCTGGTATATGATCGCAAGCGTACAGGCCAGAATCGCTCTAATGCCTCCCTGCAGCAGAATGTGGAGGCTGGACCCTCATGAGTTCCTCATTGGACAGCTCTGCTCCGGCAGTGGTCCCTGGTACAAGGGGGCACTCTTTTATTTCCTCCCTTCGCATCTTTTCTCAGAATGTGAATCATAAATATGTACATATGGATGTGCTCCTCTCCACTCTAGGAGAGGAATATGATATTCTCTTTTTCCAAGAACCTGCTTGGAACATTGTAAGACACGCCCCTTCAGCACACAGCATCGATGGTGAGGCAGTAATCGGAGGTCCAACCCATCCGGATTGGACTTGCATCATTTGCAAGTCATCCTATAAGGACCCCCCTCATGTGATGGCCTATGTGCATAACTGCCTAAGGCAGCTATGACCTTCTCTGAGACGCGATTTAGTTGACAATTGCGACCTCATGGTTATAAGCCTCACCACTTCTGGTGAGCCTCACAATGCCTTCGTGCATCTCTGGTTCGTTAAGTACCTTATGTCCAACAAGGCAGTGGGTGCTTTCATCCTGGATCCAGGCAGCGGGTGACCGTTCATCTGCTGCAGGCGGTGCTCTTCGGAGCATCGGTGCATTCTGGCGGTTGATGAAAGTAGTCACCTAGCTTTATTGCACACCGCAAGCTCTGCAATGGCAGGCATTATGGGACCTCACGGACCCTTTACGTGGAAATGACTGCATCCGGACCTTTGGGTCTGGGGGACGCCAGCTCTAGTGAGTGATTTAGCATGAGCTCGGGTGAGCGCAGGCATGAGAGAGCAGGGCAGTATAGCCCTCTATGTTTACCTCTTTGCTTCTGTATCGGATGCATCATATTTATCATAGATACCTTGTTGTATTTACAAGTGGACTGCCATCAAGCACTGCTCTATAAATTGTTGATTTAAAAAAAAATAAAACTCCTGGTGAGCCTCTTTTCCTCACTAATGCCTACTCTGACATAGACAGTAGCATGATTCGACTCTTGGACGAGTGTTCAGAGCATCCTGACTTCTCCAATCTAGCGTACCTAGGTGGGGATTTTAATTGTCACTATGAACTTTGGGATCAAGTTCATACCTCTCAGTGCACATGAGGTGAGATCCTGTGTAATGTGGCACTCGAATTCGGACTTGAATGGGCAGAACCATCTAATCCTGGTCTGACTTTCATATCCCATAACTGAGAGCTTTGGCCCTCTTTTTTTTTTTTTTTTTTTTTTTAATCAACAATTTTTATAGTGGTGCTCGATGGCAGTCCGCTTGTAAGTACACGAGTGTGCCTACAATAAATACAACTAGTCCGACAAAACACCAGACTGAGGGGATAGACATGGAGGGCTCACTGCCCTGTTCTCTCGTGCCCGCACTCTTCCGAGCTCGTGCTGAATCGCTCACTAGAGCTGGTATCCCCCAGGCCCGGAGGCCCGGATGCGGTCAATTCCGCATAAAGGGTCCATATGGTCCCATAACGCCGGCCGTCGCAGAGCTTGCGGTGCGCAACGAAGCTCGGCGATCGCTTTCGTCAATCATCAGACTGTTCCAGAGCTCCGAAGAGCCAACAGGCGAACGGTCACCCGCCGCCTGGATCCGGGATGAAAGCACCCGCCGCCTTGTTCGACATTAGGTACTTAATGAACCAGAGACGCACAAAGGCATCATACTGGCATTCAGGTGGCCTCTCCCAGTTACAGCAGAGAGTCATGACATGGACGGAGTCCTCAGGCCCTCGTCCGCACGAGCATTGGTCGCTCTCGACGAAATTGAACCGCGCGCGATACGCATTGATCGGCGCATGTCCGCATGTAATGCGACAACAGCGAGCATACAGCTCGTTGCCCGTCACCAACTTCATGAAGCCCGTTCTCTTACGAGAAGGGCGCTCATAGGAATCTGGCTTTCCCGCATCATGGAAATGAAATGTGGAAGCGCCTATGTATTTCTTGGTCCGAGATTGGTCGAACCAAGAAGCATGCATCTCATCATCTGCCTCCTTGCGGAGTGCATCCGTGGTGTACAAAGGGCGAGTGCCCAGTGGAATATCGAGTGACCAAGCGTACTCGTGTGCTTCGAGTTGAATAGCCCACTTCCACTTGGAAGAGACATGCCAGAAGTCAATCCTGTGATGCTCATCTTCGTTGAGCCAGCACCGTAATACCTCACACAATGCAATAGAATGCCGCTGCATGGAGTGCGGGTTGCAATCAATGATGCGGTTAATGGCATTCATCGAGTCTAGAAAACACGAGATGGAAGTAACACCACCCTGTGTGGTAGCCTTCTGGATCGCAACATGCAATCCAATCAGCTCGGTGTCGTCACTGGTTGCTTTACCAACTGGCTGACAAGTTTCAAATACAAGTCCGGTGCCCCGGTAGACCCAGGATGCGTACACCGACTGTTTAAGAAGTGCGTCTGCTTTCGTGGGCACGGCGCCATCACTACTGACATATGCACAGTCTTGCTGGGTCTGGCACTCAGCGAGCGCCTGCTCCAGTGAGTTACGATAGGCTTTGACAGAGTCCTCATCTTTGCCAAGGAGCCTATGAGTCTCAAAGCGGTCGCCAAACTTGTCGACCAACCGCCTGCCCGGGTTATTTGCATCAGCAAAATAATCTGTGTGGATAAAGTTTGGTGGTCTGAGGTCCACCAAATCTTTGAGAGGAGATTTAAGCGCAGCGTGCTGACGTTCAGAGAGAGAGGCCAAGTTCTTTGACCTCGAAGGATCCCCACCCGCTGAAGCAGGTGTGGTTAGAAAGCGAAGGGCATGCCTCGCGTTGGAGTTGGCTAGCTGGGCAGAGGACCCAACCTTTTTTTTTTTTTTTTTTTTTTTAAATCAACAATTTATAAAGCAGTGCTCGATGGCAGTCCGCTTGTAAGTACACGAATGTGCTTACATAAATACAACTACGAAGTTTAGGGCCCTCCAAGTGGAGGACCCTTATCGCCGTCTCCTTTGCAGGATAGGCGCTAGACTAACCGGTGGAATTCCGTGCCTAGACTTCGGAATCAACTTGGATTCAATACCTGGATTAGTCATCCAGATGAACCGGCAGAGGATAAGTCCTCTCAGGCCGGAGTCAGGGGACTGCCCTGGTCCGCCACGGTCCGAATTTCGGCCAGGGAGCGAGTTACTAAGAGGCCAAGCCGAGCCAGCCGGGCATTAGTAAGCCCCACCTACTTTACTTTTCCCGTTCCTGAGCATGTGGTTCGCTGATGCCCGAAGGGCGCGGATCCCCAGTCATGTCCCAGCGAAGTTTAGCCCCCCCCTTGCGGGAGAGGCTGCTACCCAGGCTCCAGTTCTGTCCCTCCGTTGTGCTATGGAGGCAGACCGTCTACCCAGGAGTGTCGCACTTCGGATTCAACTTAAGCAGTTACCTGGGTGTATTATCCCAGGGACTACCGACAGAGGAGTTAGGTCTCTCGAGCCAAGGACTAGAGACTGTCTAGCCTTGCTACAGCCCAGCGGTGTCTGGGCACGACCCCAGTCCTGCCTTCCCATCCCCTGACAGATGGTTCGCTGATGCCCTTAATGGGCGCGGATCCCCAATCTGACTAAGGTCTCTGTCTTGCCACGTGCCTCCCAGACTGGCATCCGATATTACAGTAAGGTCCATGGTCCTCCCATGACAGGTCTCCACAGGGGGAGCCCTTAGCTGAACGGGTCTGGATCTACTTCCACCATTGGTGTACTGCGCTGTGACTAACCACCATGGACTCCTACTTCAGGCAGCTCACATGGTACCGGGTGCCCTGTTGGCTCAAACGCCATCGGGTGGTTATCAGACCGGTTCCCGGTATGGTCCCTTATCCTTTCGGCCCCTACCTTTTAAGATCGGGGATCACGTGTGGTCTGCCGGATTAAGGCATTGTCCGGCACTTACATCCCAAGGCCATCCACGCCAAGGGAAACCCAGTCACGTGAGTTAGGGTCATATGATCAGAACCCGTGGGCTCTGTCACATGTGTGACGCATAACCCAGCTTACGTCACGTACCAGCTGCTTAGTCATGTGACCAAGTCACCTCCCCATGGGAACAGCTGTCACAGGGTCGTGATACTTCCTGCCCGCGTCACGTGGAACCAGCTCCGGACACTTCCGAATGCAAACCTGAAGATGCCACCTCCAGGACTAGAACCTGCGGCTTCGTGGATTGCCACATCCACAGGACTACCTGACTGCGTTTACCGCTATGCCAACCAGCCCTAGAGGACCCGACCTTGAGCCGTTTGATAAAGCCGGCGATGGGTTCAACGCAGGCCATAGTTTCAGCTGCACCCTCTGGAGTGGTGCGAAACTGTCCATTGATCCAGATGCAGGCCTTGTGCTGCATCTGACGCAACAACTTCATGAGCGCAACATGGCGCATACCATTGAAGTTCTATAATAGACAGCCGTACGTCGCAATGGGGCGGGCGCACGACAGGTAGAGGATGCATTTCTGTTGAGGGGACAAACCTCGGACAGAATTGCCTAACATTTGGAAAGCTCTGGCAGTTGTCAGAGCCTTCGTTGCATAGAAACGGACATGCTCCTTAAAGGAAAGACGCGCGTCCAAGAAAAAGCCCAGGTATCGCCAGACATCCTTGGGTTGAAGTGGAGTTGTGCCAGTATATGGCGCGAACCCAAGATCAATGGACGGATGGGGGTCCACCACATTGCGCGAGAAGTGCTGCAGCTCGGTCTTGTTGTGCTCAACAATAAGCCCGAAGTCAGTGAAGAGGTTGTGCACTGATGCGTACGCCCTCTTCAGCTTTGGGACATTATCCGGAATTGACTTGGACTGAGCAATAATCAGTCCATCATCAACGAATGAGATGATAGTCGGCATGTCGCCGACTTTCTGATACAATTTCAGCACAGGCGCTAGATAAAGCGCAGACAGTACTGGAGACAGAGCTGAGCCTTGACCGACACCAACATTGCTATGCAAAACCAAATCTGCGTGCAGGTCACTCTAACTATCTCGAGAGGTGAGAGGCGGGGAGAAGAATGCTATTAATTAGCCAGCTCGAAGCTGAGTTCTACTATGTACATTCTAGCTATTTATATGCTATGATCCTCGAGCACGGACCACGACATACATATGCTATCCTCGTGTTATGTAGAACCCTCTACCCTGTTCCGTCGTTTGAGCTAAATTACGACTACGCTCCTCATGGTATCCTATAGGCGTTTCGTCATAACCCTTTGCCCTGATGACGCGTCGTTGCTATAGGGTTTCCTTCAAGTCTTCACATTGTATCCTGTCAGTCGCGTCGTGTTTGCATCACGTGTCTTGTCAGGTGATTGTTGGATCACGTGTCTGTCGTCAAGATAACGATTAGCGTTGAAATCGTAACATTACCCCCCCCTTAGGGATTGCGTCCTCGCAATCATGTTCTTTTTCATCGTCGTTGTTCTAGTCTTCCTTGCGCTCGCCCTCTCCTACGATTGCCTTGTTCCGACACTGCTGCCATGCCTGCCATGCCGCCTCAAGTCGATCTTCGACTTCTTTCGGGTCCGACATCCATCCGGTAAGGGTCCGCTTCTTCGGCTCCACTTTCATTTGCTGACTTCGCGGGTAGACCCAGATTTCATTAGCCGTGTGGTCGAAGAGGACCTTCGGCGTTTGGGTTTGATGGAGGCGGGTACGTACAACCTTCTTTGGCAGAATGCGGGGCGGTAATTGACGCTGTCCTCGTTCTAGGGATGGCACCTCTGGATTCTCATGATGGAATTTCGCGACCACGTCCGGCGCATCTTCGATGATGTTTTCTGCAGGCTCCCATGTAGCATCTTCCATAGGGTAACCCTTCCAATGTATCCTATACTGCAATTTTCCTTTATTCCATCAAGAGTTGATTACAGTCTCTACTTCATACCGCTCCTCTCCTTCCATGACGATGGGAGGAGGTCATTTAAGAATCATCACCGCTTTTTGTTGCGGGAACGCCGGTGCCATGTATGGGGTGAGCTCGGACTCATTTCGGACGGGGTGAATTTTCCAATGTTCCGGTAGGTCGAGTTCATAAGCTGATTCTCTGATTCGCCGTTTGACTTTGAAAGGACCAAATCGCTTGTCATTCAGCTTATCAGTCGGCCGGTCGGTGGTGATATGGGTTCCTTCCAGCCAGACCTGATCGCCCTCATGGTATTCTCAGGCAGGCTTCTGTTTTCGGTCATGGGTCCGTTTCATTATTTCAGCGGCTTTCACTAGAGAAGTCTCAGCTTTGGTCCGAATCTCTTTCATCATGTCTGCAAATTCCTCTGCAGTTTGCGACTTGACATTACGCTTCGGGGGTTCCTTTCCGGTATGCGGATGTCGTCCGTGGTTTAGATAGAATGGGGAATATCCCATCGCAGAGTGAATCCGATTGTTGTAAGAGAATTCGGCCATAGGTAACCAATCTGCCCAGTCTGTTTGCCGATGGTTCACGAAGAGCTTCAGGTATTGTTCGAGTTCCTGATTAACTCTTTCTGTCTGTCCATCGGTCTGTGGATGGTACGGTGTCGAAGGGGCTCCTTTGATTCCCAAGAGTGCGTAAAGGTCCTTCATGAAGTTCGAGACGAACTGTGGTCCTCTGTCACTGATGACTTTCTTGGGGAGTCTGTAATTCGAGAATACTGTGTCACGTAGTTTGCGAGCGACTCCTTCTGCCGTGATTTCCATGTTGACCGGTATGAATTTGGCTCCTTTGGTGAACCGATCTACTGTTACCATTACGCCGTCGAATCCCTGAGATGTGGGGAGAGGTCCGATGAGATCTACCGAGATAATCTCCCATGGCTCTTTCGGTACTTCGTTTGGGTGAAGCGGAGCATGCTTCCGATCTCTGATGATCTTCGTTCGCTGGCACTTGTTACATCCTTTGACGTATGCCTTGATGTCGTTCATCATTTTGGGCCACCAGAAGTTACGCGTGATCAGCTCGTGCGTCTTCATCTGTCCTGGGTGTCCCGAGATTTGATCGGAGTGGTGGATTTCAATGATCCGTTCCCTTATCTTTTGGCTTTTAGGGACGTAGTACCGTTTTAGCCATGTGACGATTCGATCGTTTTCCTCCCAGCCATGTTCGCCTGCATCAAGACGCTTCTGAACTTCGGGTTCTCTTTGCTTCCAGGCCCATTTTATCTGGTTCAGCATGTCTTGGAATTCTGGTATCGGCGTGACTTTTGCCATAAAAAGTCGGCGAAAATTTTCTGGCTTTAGGAGTACGACGTTCTCGTTATCGTTCTCCCCCTTCTCATAGTCTGGTCGTCTCGACAGACTGTCTGCCTTTGTCATCGACTTTCCAGGTTTGTGCTCCAGGACAAAGTCATAGTCCTGAAGCTCCGAGATCCAACGAGCTTGTCGACGATTCAGCTTCTGAGGCTTTCGGAAGTATTCGAGATTTTTATGATCTGTCCAGATCTCGAACTTTTGTTTAGTGCCACAAAGGTATTGGTGCCATTCCTCAAGTCCTGTCATGATCGCGAGCATCTCTTTATCGTAGATCTCGTAATTCCGTTCCGTCGGGTTCAATGACTTTGACATGAATGCTACCGGTCTCCAGGTACCATTGGATTGTTCCTGTGAAAGGACGCCTCCTATTGCATAATTTGAAGCGTCGACTTCCATTCGGAACTTTCCATCGTCTCGGGGCATTGCAATGATCGGTGCCAAACAGATCCGATTCTTTAATCCATTGAATGCGTCGTTTTGGGCTTTTTCCCATGTCCAGTTGGCTTTTCCGGTTAATTCTGTCAAGGGTTTTGCAATCTTCACGAATCCTTCAATGAAACGCCGGTAGAAGTTACAGAAGCCCAGAAATTGTTGGACGTCTCATTTACATGTGGGTTTTGGCCAGTCTTTGATGCCTTCGACTTTAACGGGGTCCATTTTAATGCCATTTTCCGAGACAATCATTCCAAGGTACTCTACTTCCAGTTGATAAAACGAACATTTCTCGGGTTTCAGGTAAAGCTTATTGTCTTTTAGCTTTCCCAGTACACGTCGGACAAGTTGTCTGTGTTTATCCAGATCCTTGTTGAAGATGAGGATGTCGTCCATGTAGATTATTACGTGTCCCTGATCGATCTCGTCTTTGAAGATCGTGTTCATCATCGTTTGGAAGGTAGCCGGTGAATTCGTCAGTCTGAAGAACATGACCAGGGGTTCGAACATTCCCCGGTTTGTTCGAAATGCGGCCTTCCATTCGTCGCCTTCTTTCATGCGGACATTATTGTATCCCCATCAGATGTCAAGCTTCGTAAAGAACTTCGCCCCTTTCAGTTTGTCGATCAGTTCCTGGATCAGGGGTAATGGGTATTTGTTCTTTATCGTCACATCATTTAATTTCCGATAATCCTGTACAGGTCGTAGGGATCCGTCCTTCTTTTTTACAAAGAAGAAAGGCGAGGCCATTGGCGACTTTGACGGTCTGATTCGTCCGGTGTTCAGGTTCTCGTCTAAGAAGGCATCTAACTGTTTCTGTTCATCCAACGTCAGAGGGTAGACCTTGCAATCCTGGAGTTTGGCTCCTGGGATAAGTTCGATCGCATGGTCCCAAGGTCGTCGTGGTGGTAATTCGTCGAACGACTCTTTTCCGAACACTGAATCCTTGAAACAGTGATATTCTTCCGGTACGATTTCTTCAAAGGTTTTCACCTTCGCCGTCTTTGTCGTCGCTTCTGCCAGTTTGGAAGCCGTCGTCTGGAAAGCCCTTAGATGAAACTCTTGGTTCATGTTGATCATCAAGAGTTTTTTGCTGTTTTCGAAGTTGACCTCATTTGTCTCAATAGAGGTGTCATCATCTTCGGGGTTTCCTGTTTGAACAATTTGTTGACACTCTTCAGGGCATCGGTCAAACATGATCCTTTCCATTCTCCAATCGATTCGAGGGTTGTGACGTTTAACCCACTCGTAACCGATGAAAATCTGTCCCTTTCCGAGTTCAGTGACCGAGAAGACCATTTGCTCGACGTGGTCCTGGACGCGGACTCTCAATTCAACGTATTCGCATATATCACCTGCTCTGTTACGGATTCCGTCTGCATTATGGACCAGGATAGGGACAGGATATTGTTTCGTGTTGATCTCCTTTTCTTTTACGAACTTCCGGTCTATGCAGGATCCAGTACACCCCGTGTCAAGCAGCGCTTTTATGCTGTGTGTTCGTCCAGTGTCCAAAGTCGTGATTGTCAAGGGTACATCCATTTGGTTTCTGTTTCCGCCTCTGACAAATCGTGGCTTTTGTCTGAGGTCGTACAATGTATGGAGGGTGTCGTGATCATTCATTTGGTTGATTTCACGGAGTCTTTCCAAAGAGATGTCTTTTTGTCGCGATTGGTCTGTCCATGCCTTAAGGATCGAGTATGCCTTAGACTCGTCCTGCTGATAAATCTGTTGTGCCACCCAGGATAGAGTATATCCTTTTACGAGACTGAACTCTCGTGCACCTTCTCGTTCGAAATATTCTTTAAGGTCGGGAATGTCCCTTATATTAATATTCGATGATACATAGTCAGCCGGCAAAGCGGTGCTCCTTCCCAGCTCTACTGAAAACCCTGGTTCATTTCTTCGATGTGGGCGGTGGTAGGTTCGTCTTTAGCCTCCACGTTCCTAGTCGTATATCTCAGCCAGGTGTTCGTCGGGCAATTTCATCCGAGATGTCCTTTCTCACCGCACTGGAAGCAGCGTCCTTCACGTCTCAACCGGTCGACGTCCATGGCGTTGGGATCGGGTCGTCCTTGAGCATTACCGGTTACTAGTGCCGGAGTTTGCCCCTTAGGTGCCGTCATCTCCTGTGCCGGTTTCTGTGTTGGCTTGGGAGCGAATCGCTCCTTCACCCTGAATTCTTTTTGAGCCTGGCGGTATTGCCGGTCCAGTTCCGTGGCTCGTCTGTACCACCAGTCAATGTCCTCCTCATGGACACCTCCTAGTTCAATAATCCATCGTCCGAGCGCCTGGTCGAGTCCGTGTTTGAAAATGTCGATGAGTGCAATGTCATTGTATTCCGTCAAGGGAGCCCAGCTCCGGAATTCGATGATGTAGTCCTCGACCGGTCGTCGGTGTTGCGACAGTCCTTTAATCCAAATGATCGCGTCGTTCCGGGTTTCCGTGGTCATGAAGAACTCTCTGGCCTCCGCCTTGAACTCCTCCCAGTCTTTAAAGGGTGGAAGATGTCCAAGCGGGTTCGTCCTGACTTCCGGAGTGTTAGCTGTTGCCGGCGTAACGACGCGTCTGTGTTCCCAGTCATCGTAGGTGGAGTGATATCCGAACTCCTGCCTGCGACCGTTCAATTCCGTTTTGAACTCCAGCCACTCCTGTAGCTTAGAGTCCACCCAGTTCTGTGCACGTTCGGCCTTGCCTCCCGTGATCCGTTGCAATGCATAGGTGATCATGTCCCATTTGTTCGTGATCTCCTCCTTATCGAAGTAGACTTCCATTTGTCGAAGCCAACTTCCGATCAAGCCGGGTTCCCCTTTATATGGATCCGGCGGTTCCGATTTCGTTCTTTTGGGCTTCTTGCCCAAATCCAGTTCTTCTTTGATCGCATCGACCAAAGTCCGAGTCGCGTTCTGTACCTGTTCTGCTTGTTGTGGATTATTTCGGAGAGTGCCCCAAGCTAAGGCAAGTGGGTGTGCGGTGAAGAGGGTGGTGAGGATAACTGTGATAAAGGCGAAGAGTGCGGGGATGAATTCCATTATGTGCGAGGTGAAAGGGGTTTGGTATGTGGTGTGTTTTGTCGAATAGTACCATGTGGGCGGCGCGCGACCATCGACTCCCACTTCGGTTTGGTCCAGAGGAAAACGTGGAGGGTGCCTGTTAAACTGCGGAAGGGTCAGCTCAAATCCTCGTAGCTACAAGGACGCCCCAAATGGCAGTCAAGGAAGGTTTCGTCGTCAGAAGTTCCAGCGGTCTGGCAACTCCTTTCTCGTTTCGGGTCAACACACATCCCCGACAATGACTTTCAAGGGCGTGTTTGAGAGGTTGGTCGAAGGGTGGGGACTATCCACATGTCCGAGTCCTCTGATCTCTCTTGCTTCGGTACGTCCCGGGTCAATAAACTACCCGGTCAAACGCGCGGTAGGGCTCTCCGAAGATCACCCTAGCACAGCCTTTTGATGTTCGATTCGGACAGGGTCGGACTCAACGTTACCCTTAGTCCTCTCGCACTTCCAAATGCAACGAACAAGGACTGCAGATAGAGATCAGAATAGGGGTTGGCGCGGGGTAGGGAGTAGGGATTAAAGATTGAAAAGGTTAGTGACGATTCTGGAGAAAAGGTATGATGACGCAGCGGATTCCTTTGGTCGCACGGCACTCGGGGCCGTCGGGCAACGAAGGAAGGGCAGCGGAGAGAGGTAAGAGCTAAGAGCGGTGAGGTGCGTGATGAGAAGCTTCGAGCTTTTGCTACGCAAAACCAAATCTGCGCGCAGGTCACTCTAACTATCTCGAGAGGTGAGAGGCGGGGAGAAGAATGCTATTAATTAGCCAGCTCGAAGCTGAGTTCTACTACATACATTCTAGCTATTTATATGCTATGATCCTCGAGCACGGACCACGACATACATATGCTATCCTCGTGTTATGTAGAACCCTCTACCCTGTTCCGTCGTTTGAGCTAAATTACGACTACGCTCCTCATGGTATCCTATAGGCGTTTCGTCATAACCCTTTGCCCTGATGACGCGTCGTTGCTATAGGGTTTCCTTCAAGTCTTCACATTGTATCCTGTCAGTCGCGTCGCGTTTGCATCACGTGTCTTGTCAGGTGATTGTTGGATCACGTGTCTGTCGTCAAGATAATGATTAGCATTGAAATCGTAACAAACGTCGGCATCAAACTCAGGTGAGACAGTGCTGCACCAGGCATAGGAAGTTTTACGCCCGACGAGGTAAGACTCGAAGAACTTAGACACTTGGCGTGCGAAGCCTCCGTGTTGAAGTATCCTCACCAACATACGATGGTTGAGTGAAGGGAAGTATTGAGCTACATCAAAAGCGATGACGCTCGTTTTAAGACCCTTTGTCCAGCCTTGCCGGATAATATGGGTAAGAAACACTCCAGCGTCCTCCGTGGAGTTCTGTCGGATGCCACCAAACTGCTTTGGGTCAAAGACAGCAAATTTAGTCACTTCGTATTGCATACGACGCACCAGCATTTTCTCGACGAGCTTGCCGAGGGTGTTCAAAAGCACAATCGGGTGAAAGGCTTTTGGAGTATCATAGGCAGGCTTGCCAGGTTTCGGGATAATCACCGACAAGCTCTGCTTGAAGTACGAGGGCCAGTGCCCCAAGTCCAAACATGCATTTGCAATGTTTAGGAAAAACATAGCGACGTGAGGGAATCTCACTAGCTGTTTAATATGCGCCCAGGTCAGATGGTCTGGACCTGGAGCAGATGTATTGCTGCAAGGCTCCAGGGACTCCCGGAGTTCTGCAGCAGAGAACGGGACCCAGTCCTGCATTGGATGAGACTCGAGTTCGTCGAGCTTATCCAAATTAACCAGCCTGTCAGACGCAGCATTATAAGACTTGTCAAGTGCATCCCAGAGCGACTCGATAGAATTACAAGGCTGTCCCCAGAAGGAGATCGCCTTGTAGTCAGGCAGAGGCCTTTGCTTCGTCCATGCAGCTAGATCCCATGGACGTCGCGATTTTTCAGCGACCTCTTTGATTCGATTGTCAAAGAAGGCGCGCTTTGCATCTTTAATAGCTCGTCGCCAGATGCGGTGGTCTCTTTCAGAGCGAGTTTGCCTGAAAGTTGCCAAAGCTTCAGAGCAGTGCTGGTTCCACCAGCCCTTGCTCTGCTTAGAGAGCTTGCACTTCTTAGAGTGAGTTTCCCAAGCCCGATCAACTGACGCCGAGAGCGCACGGAGTACTCTCTCAAGGTCGTGGATAGTCTCAACTGGAATCATATCCAGTCCGAGTAGATTGGCGGCAATGTCGGCGATGAACTCGGGGACACTGTCTTTGGGGAGTGACTTCCGCTGATCGCTGATGTCGAGCAGCGGTATATCGAGTTCAAGTGACAACGGACAGTGATCCGAAGTCAATTGTAGCGCGTGTTCAATGCGCGGATGAATCTGTTCTGTCAAGACAGGGCAGAACATCAAGTCGATAGTCGAGGGCCGAAGCTCTCGATTATGAGAGATGAAAGTCGGACCAGCATTTGAAGGTTCCGCCCATTCAAGTCCAAGCTCGAGTGCTGCATTGCACAGCATCTCGCTCCGCATACGCTGAGAGGTATGAACTTGATCCCAAAGTTTATAATGACAGTTGAAGTCCCCACCCAAGTACACCAGGTTGGGGAAGTCTGGACGCTCTGAACATTCATCCAAGAGCCGAATTGCGCTGCCGTCTACATCAGAGTAGGCATTAGCGAGAAAGAGAGGCTTGCCTGGAGTCGCGAGGCTTATAACCATGAGATCGCGACTGTCAACCAGGTCGCGCCTCAGGGAAGGTCTTAACCGCCTTAGGCGGTTATGCACATAGGCCATCACACGAGGGGGCTCCTCGTACGAAGACCTGCAGACGATGCAGGTCCAATCCGGATGGGTTGGGCCTCCGATTACCGCCTCACCATCTACGTTATGTGCCGATGGGGCGTATCTTACAATGTTCCAAGCGGGCTCTTGGAAAAACAAAATATCATAATCCTCTCCAAGAGTGGAGAGGAGAACGTCCATATGTACACGCTTTCGATTCACATTTTGGGAGAGAATACGAAGCGAAGAAATAAGAGAGCGCCCCCTCGTACCAGGGACCACCGCCGGAGCGGGGCTGTCCGATGAGGCACTCATGAAGGTCCGGCCTCCGCATTTCGCTGCGAGGAGGCGTTAGAACGATTCTGGCCAGCACGCTTGCGATCACGTACCAGCTGGTAGTGCTGCTTGATCCACTCGGGATCGAAACGATTCTTCCAGAAGGCGCACTTCCGGTTGTCGGTAGAGTGCTCTTTGCCGCAGCTAAGGCACTTGGGAGGATGCAGGCAGGGCTGCCCCGCAGGGGTTGCCTCGACAGGCGGGTTTGCTTTTGGCTTCGCCTTGCAGCAGGAGGCCAGGACGCGGTGATGCTCCTTTCTGTGCGGTTCCCCACACAGCAGGCATCGAAGAGATTGCTGGTTGCATTTCATAGAAGAATGCCCCCAGCGCCAGCAACAATCGCAGAGAGGAGATCCCGGCGATGAGAGGGCGGCTTTGAACCAGCAGCGCCAGTTCCGAACCATGACAGTGCAGTCGTCCAGAGCCTTGATGTTCCGGCTGCTCGTGGTATCTTCGATATTGAACCAAACGGTTGCAGTATCGGATTTCTTGGAGTTGCGCATGATGCGCGGCACTCCAACGAGGGTGATGAGGTCCGAGAACGAGGAGTCTCGGAGAATCTCGTAGGCTTGACGGGCAGTGAGGGTGCTGCCGTCGTCATTGAAGTATGGAACATCGAGCAATTTCACGTAGGAAATGCTCGTGGGCATGGTGAGCTCGACTGTAGATCCAGTCAGGGCGCACCGGAGGGCAGACTCGCGCATGATGTCGCAGTCCTTCGGAGATGCCATCCTTGTCATCAAGCATGAGAACGAGGTGGCGGAGTGGTCCTGGATGGACTCACATCGAATCCAGGACTTGCCAGCAGTCAACCCCCGATTGAGGGTCGTCAGGAGCGTTCCGGCGGCAACAGAGCCGTTGCCACCAGGGAAAGTATAGACCAGCCTGACGTTACATCGAGACAGTCCATGAGAGGTGGACTTCGCCTTCTTCTTGGGCAGTCCGGATGATTCGCCAGTCACCTCCTTTTGCAAGGAGACGATTTTTTCGGCGGGGAGATCAGGAAACGTTTTAGCCAAGGCCACGATGGCCTCAGCTGGAGTGGTGGTGGGCTGGGCCGCCGCTTGTGCATAGGAGCGCTTCTTGTCGGATGGGCGTGTAGCCCGGTTGACAGGAGGTGGAGGGCCCCGACCTGGAGTCCGGGAACGGGACCGATTGCGAGGGGGAGGAGGCGGGCGGTTCGGGTTCCGAGGTGGTCTCAGAGGCCGAGCGCCGGCGTTGGAACGGGAGTCCTGGGGGCGCAGCGTGCCCGTCGGAGAGGAGTCATGCACGTCGCCCGAGAAGTGGGCGGTCTTGGATGTGCGAGCGCGGACCGTAGTGGTGAGTCGTTGCCCGAGAGTAGCCTTGGTCCCCTCGAGAGTGGGGATGCCGAACATATTGACATCGGCGGCAGTGTCGACCAAGGAGGCCAGACCTTCCGCGATGGCATACTGATAGCTGGCTGGAACTTGCACGGCTGCTGTGTTAACCTTCCGGAGCCATTCCTTCAGGTTCCAAAGGGACTCGGTGACTGCCTTCGCTTCACCGTGGAGGAGGCGGAAGCCCTCCTCCTCGAAGTACAAAACACCGACGTTGTTGCTATTGAATCCAGCGCGGGTAGATGCCATGGAAATAGCGGGAGAGGGGGGTGCAGGGGGCGCGGTCGCCTCAGACTGCGGGTTGGGGTCGTCGGTCTGCATGAGACCGTTGTTGCCTTGGAAGAGAATGCCGGACGAAGGTCCCGGCTGAGAGAAGAGGCCTTGACCGGCTGGGGGCTCAGTACGGCCGGGGTGCGGGTTCAGCGGTGAAAGCGCAGGCCTTCCACCGCCGCTCAATGTGTCGAGCGGGTTGTCGCTCATCGAATATCTCTATAATTCGTCGGATTTTCAATGGATTTCGTGATAAAAAGAACAGGAGGTGCTCAAGAGTGATAGAAACTTGGGTATGCAACTTGATACGAGATCGCCCAAGGTATGGCCGCTGTAGAACGTGTTTTTGCGAGATGAGAGTTTGTTTACAGTTGTTTACAGATGGGCGTTGCAGACAGAGGTGTGTTGGAGCTTTGGCCCTCGACTATCAACCTGATGTTCTGCCCTGTATTGACAGGACAGATTCAGCCACGCATTGTACATGCATTACAGCTGACTTCAGACCATTCTCTCTCTCACTTGAACTTGACATTCCACTGCTTGATATTAGTGACCAGCGGAGGTCACTCCCCAAAGACAGTGTCCCCAAGTTTATTGCTGACATTGCCTCTGATTTACCTGGACTGGATATGATTCCAGTCTTTTTTTTTTTTTTATATCAGCAATTTACGAGATTCAGGGCCCTGCATATAGCAGAGCCCTGCGCTTCACCTGCTCTTACGAGGGGGAGCCCACCATTACAGTGCATCCTGAAGTCAACTCAGACCCAATGGACCTCATCAGTCCATAAACCAACAGAGGAGTTTGTTAGCACTACTTCAGCCAGGTCACAGGAGACTGTCCTTGCCTGCCACAGCTCGCTCTTTAGCAGGGAGTTCGCAGAGAGCCCCGCTTACTACCATTTTCCATTCCAAGGCAAGTGGTTCACTTACATCATCATTGCAGATCCCCACTTGTTCCCAGTCTCTGCCTTGCCACCAGCCAGCCCTGATTGTGCTCTCACGAATGAGTCAGGGATTGGTTTCTGACACCAGGAGCCCCCTCCATTTAGTTCCGAGGAACCCAGAACTCGACTCATTCTTCGCCCCCTCCCCTGGAGTCCCTGAGTGTCCATGGACCTGGTCCGTAAGGAGCAGCCCACTTTGCAGGTATGTCACAGGTGTCATACTACTGGGACTAACAACCACTCTATGTCAGCGGATGGCTCCGGTGATGCCAGACTGTGACTGTCTGTGGTGGGGGATGGCCTGGTCTGGAATCATCCAAACATTCAGCTTGTTCTATATATATTCTACCCTACTTACCGCCCCCTATGCTTTCGCTCCCTACTTGATCATGTGACATCATGTGACCATTTTCAGGCATGGAACACCAGACTCAAGTTCTAGTGTGCCACTTTGGGGTACAATCGATTACTCCCACCTGGATCAGGTGACATTATATAAATGTCACATGACTTCTTGAACCTAGGCCCTGAGTTATCAATTCAGGCACTACACCCAGGCCAGGTGATCAATGCAACCAATTTTTCCCATGGTGTTAGCATCACCTGACCCATGTGAACCAAGCATGTGATAGTAACCTCTGATAGGTCACATGCCTTTTCCAGCTTTTTATAAGTACTGAGGATGAGGAGAATCAAACCCCAACCCTTCCGGTGGTGCACAGCCACCTCTCTGGATATTTGGTAGTGATGATAACCACTGGGCCACCAGCACTCTGATATGATTCCAGTCGAAAATATCTGTGATCTTGAGAGGGTACTTCATGCGCTCTCAGCGTCAGTTGATTGGGCTTGGGAAACTCACTCCAAACAGTGCAAGCTCTCTAAGTAGAGCAAGGGCTGGTGGAATCAGCATTGCTCCGAGACTTTGGAAACTTTTAGACAAACTCGCTCTAAAAGGGACCACTGCATCTGGCAATGAGCTATTAAAGATGCTAAATGCACCTTCTTTGATAATCGAATTAAAGAGATCACTGAAAAGTCACGATGTCCATGGGATCTAGCTACATGGATGAAGCAAAGGCCCTTGCCTAACTACAAGGTGATCTCCTTTCAGAGACAGCCTTGCAATTCCATCGAGTCACTCTGGGATGTGCTCAATAAGTCTTATAATGCTGTGTCTGATAGACTGGTGAATCTGGATAAGCTCAATGAACTCAAGTCTCATCCAATGTGGGACTGGGTCCCATTCTCTGCTGCAGAACTCCGGGAGTCACTGGAGCCCTGCAGCAATACATCTGCTCCAGGTCCAGACCATCTGACCTGGGCGCATATTAAGCAGCTAGTGAGATTTCCTCACATCGCTACATTCTTCCTGAACATTGCAAATGCATGTCTGAACTTAGGGCATTAGCCCTCTTACTTCAAGCAGAGCTTGTCCATGATCATTCCGGAACCCGGCAAGCCTGCATATAATACCCCAAAAGCCTTTCACCCGATTGTGCTTTTGAATACTCTCAGCAAGCTTGTCGACAAAATGCTGGCACATTATATGCAATATGAGGCAATTAAATTTGCTGTCTTTGATCCAAAACAGTTTGGCAGCATCCAACAGAACTCTATGGAGGACGCTGAAGTGTTTCTTACCCATATTATCTATCAAGGCTGGATAAAGGGTCTTAAAACGAGTGTCATCGCTTTTGATGTCACTCAATATTTCCCCTCGCTGAACCATCAGATGTTGGTAAGGATCCTACAACATGGGGGCTTTGCACGTCAAGTGTCAAAGTTCTTCGAGTCATATCTCATTGGGTGTAAAACTTCTTATGCCTGGCATAGTGTGGTCTTGCTGGAGTTTGATGCCGACATCGGTGTCGGCCAAGGCTCAGCACTATCTCCAGTACTGTTAGTGCTGTATTTAGCACCAGTGCTAAAATTGTATCAGAAAGTTGGCAACATGCCAACTATCATATCATTTGTTGATGATGGACTGATTATTGCCCAGTCCAAGTCAATCCCAGACAATGTTCCAAAGCTAAAGAGGGCATACGCATCAGTGCACAACCTCTTCACAGACTTTGGACTTGTTGTAGAACACAACAAGACTGAGCTGCAGCATTTCTCATGCAATGCAGCGGACCCCCGTCCGTCCATTGATCTTGGATTTGCACTGTATACTAGCACTACCCTGCTCCAGCCCAAAAATGTCTGGCGATACCTTGGGTTCTTTCTTGATGCGTGTCTTTCCTTCAAAGAGCATGTCTGCTTCTAGGTAATGAAAGTGCTGACCACAGCCAGAGCTTTCCAAATGCTAGGCAATTCTGTTCGAGGACTATCTCCTCAACAGAAGCGCATCCTTTATCTATCATGCACTCACTCTATTATGATGTACAGCTGTTTATTGTGGAACTTCAATGGCATGCGCAACATTGTGCTCATGAAGTTATTGTATCAGATGCAGCATAAAGCCTGCATTTGGATTAACGGACAGTTTCACACCACTCCGGAGGGTGCAGCTGAAACCATGGCCTGTGTTGAGCCTATCGCCGGATTCATTAAACAGCTTAAGGTCAGGACATCCGCCTGCCTAGCCAATTCAAACATAAGGCATGCCCTTCATTCTCTCACCACACCTGCTGTGGCAGGTGGGGATCCCTCAAGGTCAAAGAATTTGGCCTCGCTCTCTGAACATCAGTGCTTGTCACGGAAATCTCCTCTCAAAGATTTGGTGGACCTCAGACCACCGAACTTTATACACATGGATTACTTTGCTGATGCAAATAACCCAGGCAGGCGGTTGGTCGACCAGTTCAGTGACCGCTTTGAGACTCATAGGCTCCTTGGCAAAGACAAGAATTCCATCAAAGCCTATCGTGCATCGCTGGAATAGGTGCTTGCTGAGTGCCAGGCCCAGCAAGCTTGTGCATATGTCAGTAGTGATGGTGCCATGCCCATGAAGGCAGATGCACTGATCAGACAGTTGGTGTATGCATCCTGGGTCTACTGGAACACTAGACTTTTATTTGAAACCCATCAGCCAGTTGGTAAGGCCACCAGTGACAACGCTGAGCTCATTGGATTGTGTGTTGTGATCCAGAAGGCTACTATGCAAGATGGAGTCACTTTCATCTTGTGTTTCTTAGACTCGATGAATGCTATCAATTGCATCATCGACTGCAACCCTCACTCTGCACAGCAGCATTCTATTGCCCTGTGTGAGATACTATGGCATTGGCTTAATGAGGATGAGCAGTGCAGGATTGAATTCTGGCATGTCCCTTCCAAGTGGAAGTGGGTGATTCAATGTGAAGCACATAAGTTCACTTGTTCGCTCGACATACCACTGGGGGCTCGCTCTCTGTATACCATGGATGCGCTCTGAAAGGAGGCAGACGACGATATGCATGCCTCTTGGTTCGACCAATCTTGGACCAAGAAATATACATAGCCCTTTTTTCCTCTTCCTTCCATGCACAAACTTTATGCTCTGAGCATCTAAGACCTTTCACAAATTTTCAAAAGTTGCTCAATTGTGTAGGCCAAAAATGGCAGCATCAGTAATACCACCTTCATCCTTAAGCCAGCTGAGAATGTCAGAGTATTCCATGGCCTTTGGAAAGTTCTTGTTAGGCTAGATGAATCTTAAAGGACTTGGGCAGACTAAGTGTGAGAGTGGTTTAAGATGATGGCAAAAGGAATATTAAGCCTAGTGCTACTGGTACATCTGGAAGTCCTTATATACATTATAGTACTCAAGCACGGACCATGGACTGTGCAATGCTGTGGACTGCGGATGAGTAAAGCTGGGATGGAATGACTCAGAGTGACTAGGGAAAAGGGAAAATGACTCAATGGCTGCACGCTGCATAGTATGATGGGAAGAGAGAGGTAAAGGAAGGGAGATAAGATAAGAAATTGAATAATCCTTCAGGCGATGTCCGTAATATCACCCTCTCTTTAGATTCACGTCCTTGCAAAAAACCTCAGTCCAGCTGTCCCCACCCATTGTTCTCCCAGGTGGTTGCCATACGTGGGGCCCATGTATGAATGAGCTCCTCATTGTAGGAGCAGATGTGATGGAGGGTGGTGGCGAGGAGTTTGAGTTGCTGGTTCTCAGTGCGAAGCATTTCCATTGCTTTGCGGAGGGCAATGTGTTCTGCTACTGTGGGACTGGTCCTGTCAGGGGTTCGTCCAGTCCAGAGATATGTACAGATGGTCATAATGTAGCACAGATATGCGCCAAGTGTGATAGCAAGGGGGTCCATGTAGTCACTGGCATTGAGAATCCTCGCTAGATTCTCAGAGTCATTGGGGTGGTTGGGGGTGGGTGCATAGCTGTCATCGCTGCTTTTGATGCTGATGGGGGCATTAGTGGTCATGATGTGTGATTTTTGGTCTTCTTCCCTCTTTTTGTGGTCCTTTTATCTTGTTCCATAGTCTTCTTCAGGAAATGGTCTAGAGCTTGCTGCACATTCCCCAGGTCCTTCTCTTTGATCTATGTGTTTTCCTCATGTCCATATCCTTTCTATTTGACTAGGAATAGCATTCCTCTTTCTTGTTTCTTTCTTTTTAGAATTTCTTCTATCTTGTACTCTTCTTTATTATTTATGATTTCAGGGGGTGGCAGCGATGGCCATTCTTGTATCTTGAAATGGGGTCCTTTGTAGGGTGTGAGTAGTGTTTCATTGAACATGGGGTGTATCAGCTGCCATGATGCTGGGAGTTCCAGGTGGTATGCTGAGGCTTCTTTCTTTTTAATCACCTTGAATGGTCTGTATTGGAGGCCCCAGTAGCCCAGTGGTTTAATTGCCACTAAAGACTGGAAAAGGTGGCTATGCAGTCACTAGAAAGGTTGTGGGTTCGATTCCCACTCATTCTCTGTACCTTAGAAGCAGGGATAGGCATGTGACCCATCATCGGTTACCATCACATGCTTAGTGACTCAGGTTGGTAAGCAACCCTGAGGCAATACCATGGTCAGGTGACCTTTGGTGGCTAGGGTGGTAACCTAGTCACATGATAGAGATGATTGTGGGAGCCTAAAGTGGCAGGTCAGGTGATCCCTGGCAGGCCATGCCTGAAATGGTCATGTGACTAGTCATGTGATCAAGTAGGGAGCGAAAGCATAGGGTGCAGTAAGCAGGGGAGAGATCTGAGAACAACCCGACCCTTGATGCGCACCCTGTAATAGGGAGTTCCAGAGCATGTGTGCTCCTGGAAGGTGCTGCGCACTCTATAATAGGAAGTCTCTTCAGACTGTGAGCTTGGGACAGGACACCCCCCACTGGTTAATCTCGAGCCCAGTCTAACCAACTGGATCAGGCCGAGAACCTGATTATTAGTCAGCGTTAGTAGCGTGGACTGGTCCTTGGTCATAGGCCTTACCAAAGTATTGAGAGGGCCAGGGGTAGCCATCATGTGACTGTAAAGCACTGCTCAGGTGAGAGCCTGAGACCTCCTTGTGGGGCATGCATAACCAGGTTAAGCATAGGTATAGAACTCCTCAGCCTAGGCCTTAGGTCTAGGGCACACACTGAGGCTGGATGCTGGCAAGGCAGAGACCTGGAACATGACTGGGGATCCGTGCCCTTCGGGCATCAGCGAACCACATGCTCAGGAACAGGAAAAGTAAAGTAGGTGGGGCTTACCAATACACAGTGCTGCTCTCACTTGGCCTCTTGGTAACTCACTCCCTGGCCGAAATTTGGACCATGGTGGACCAGGGTAGTCCTCTGACTCTGGCCCAAGAGGACTTATCCTCTGCCAGTTCATCTGGATGACTAATCCAGGTATTGAATCCAAGTTAATTCTGAGGTCTAGACATGGAATTCCACCATTTAGTCTAGTGCCTATCCTGCAAAGGAGATGGTGATAAGGGTCCTCCACTTAGAGGGCCCTAAACTTCGCGTATTTATCATAGATACCTCGATGTATTTACAAGCAGACTGCCATCAAGCACCGCTCTATAAATTGTTGATTTAAAAAAAAAAAAAAAAAAAAAAAAAAAGATAGTATATAAGGCAGTGGACCATGTGGGGCAGTGGATGGCATGGAGATGAGCACTGTTGGATATTCTGGCTTCATATGCATGGGTGCTGTTGGGAGTAGACAGCATGTAGGGCAGTAGATGGTATAGAGATGAGTGCCATTGGACATTCTGGGTCCATGCACATGGGCACTATTGGGAGTGGACAGCATGTGCAGCAGTGGAGGGTATGGAAATGGCTGCTGTTGGATGTGGGTCCATGCATATAGGTGCCATTGGGGATGAACAGTATAGAGTAGTGGATGGCATAGGGATGGGCATTGTTGGGCACTATTGGTATTCTGGCTTTGTGCACATGGACAGGCACCACCATATTCAACATAGTAGGTCTGCAGAGAATGATGTAAAAAAGAATAAAATAGATGCTTCGATAACAGAGGCATGAACATGCCTCTATTGCTATCTCTGATCCCTTCTGGCCCCATTCCTCATGGGTGTCTGGCATTCTCATACTGAGCAGCAGCAGACAGAGGATGTGAGAGAAGAGTGGCTAAGAAAAGGTGGTGAAAGAAGAAGAGAGAGGAAAGAGGGATTGGAAAGAGCAAAATGGCTGTCAACAAAATCATATGATCAGAGCAGTTGCATGACCATATGTATTACTGCCCTTGTTTGCTTCCAAGACTGCTTAGTCTAATAGTCAAGTAGAGGTGCTCAGCCTGTGGCTTCTATATTCAATTTTCCATCATGTATTTTATAATTTTCTTGAATAGCCAGACTTAGTGCTTATATTTACTAAAGAATAAAGGAGAAGTAAGCTATTCTGGTACAGTGGTTAAATTGTCTGTGTTATAGTTGAATCCCTTGGTCTTATGTTGAATTCCTGTCTATATTTTTCTTATTAAAATCATTAAAAAGCAATTTATCTCCTTCTAACCTGAATTCCTTCTGGAGTTCTGATGGACTCTAGGAGGATCTCTGAAGTGTTATAGATTTTCAGAAAGTCCTTCTGAACTCCAGGAGGACTGTTCTGAAATTATTCAATCAAACTCCTGGTATACTTGGACTGACCAAGAACTCCAGAAGGACTCTATAAGGACTCTATAAGGACTTGGCTGGTCCCTATAAAATAATACTAATAGCTGAAAAGTCCCTTTCCGGTTCCTATGGACTCCCTATGGCATTCTGGTAAATTTCTACTAGAATCCTTCTGGACTCCAGAAGAAATGAGAAGGGAGTGTGATGGGCTTGACTGTTGCCAGATTCAAGGCCTCAGCATGATATTTCTCAAGCTCTGTCACCTACTGAACTTTGAGCTCTAGATGCTGTCTATGGAACTATTTGACCCAATACTTCCCAATCTCAATCTCTGCTATGGAACTTGCATGTGCTGCAACTGCAGATTCATACAAAAGGATATTGCAGTAGCCACATTCCTTGATCCACTCCACCAGCACCTCTTCTGAAGCAGCATCCAGCTTTTGCTTATATTTGTAGGCAGCCTTCCTAGTTTTTTAGCCATGAAAGCAGGCTGTCAATATCATCTTGCTCTTGATTCTGAATACACAGATGGCCTCTTAGAAAGATAGGTGTATGTTTCCATTGCTCTTGAAGCTGTTTCACTCAATAGCTTTTATGGCCATTTGAATGCACTTCTTATCTGACTTCCCCTCAAGGTTGAGTGAATCAACCTAAACCAGTAAGTCAGATTCCATGGCTTGTGAGACAACAGTAGTGAGCAGGTAAGAGGGGGATGCAATAAATGTTGCAATGGCATAGTGAAAATCTGGGCACACCATAAGATCAAAATACAATATTGTATATTGAAATTCAGGCATAGCACATATGCTATGTAGAAAGACATGATGATAATAAAATCTAGCAGTTTCTACCTGAGCATCAACTCAATCACAAGCCCTGTGGACTATGGATAAGAACAGGGGTGTTTCAATGCCAGATCTGTATGATGGCCATTGGCAGATGGTCACTGCATGCTATCATTGATTGATCAAATCAGCAACCATTTTACAACTCATACAGGCTGCAAAAAAATCTGAAAAAAATTGCACATGTAGCATTGATATACATGAGTATCAGTACATCCATTTTGTCTCTAGCTGCTCTGTCATAGCTGCTTTGAGAGGTCTGTACTGATCCAGATCAAGCAATGGCTGATTGATTGAATTCAACATTATTTTGATACACTACACACTTTATTGGACAGTTCTTTCACTCCTGTATTCAAACTTAAGCTTGGGCAAGCCTAATAAACAGTTTCATATGCAGACTTGAGGTTGTGCAATGAAGCTGCTGGAGCTGAGCAATGATGCATGTGCCAAAATCTGGCATGACATATGGTAAATTATTTGTTGCTTATGTTTCTCTTTATCCTTTTGCTATAAGACATCTGGGAAGCATATGATAGTATTAAAGCTTTCTTTTGACAATAAACCACTATAAAATATATAACATTCTTGTTGAGATATTCTCCTCTGATCTATTACTATGTATGATCTGTTATGTGACCTTTCACAGTAAATAATCAGGTCCAGGGGCAGATGTGTTGCTACAGAGCTCTAAGGACTCTCAGAGCTCTGCAGCAAAGAACAGGACCCAGTTCCATATCAGATGAGACTCAAGTTCATTGAGTTTATCCAAATTGACTGGTCTGTCAGATGCAGTGTTATAAGAGTTATTGAGTACATCCCAGAGTGACTCAATTGAGTTACAAGGCTGACCTCAAAATAAAATAGCCTTATAGTTTGGCAATGGCCTCTGCTTTGTTCATGCAGCAAGATTCCATAGATGTCATAATTTTTCAGTGACCTCTTTGATTCACTTGTCAAGGAAGGCATATTTAGCATCTTTAATAGCTCATCATCAGATGCAATGGTTCCTTTCAGAGCACATTTGTCTGAAGGTCTCAAGAGCTTCAGAGCAATATTAGTTCCACTAATCTTTGCTCTGCTTTGAGAGCTTGCACTTCTTAAAATGGAGGTTCCAAGCTCGATCAATAGACTTTGAGAAGGCACAAAGCACTCTCTCAAGGTCATTAGAAGTGTTGATTTGGATCATATTCAAGCCAAGTAGTACAGCAGCGATATCAGAGATAAACTTGGATATGCTGTCCTTTGGCAAGGACCACTATTTGTCACTAATATCCAGTAGTGGAATGTTCAAATTAAGTGACAGCAGAAGGTGATCTGATCTCAGCTGCAGCACATTAACAATGCATGAGTTCAGTCCTGTTATTTCAATTGGAATAAACACAAGATTGATAACTGAGAGCTGGAGCTCAGACTTATGGGAGATGAATGTTAGGCCAGAGTTGATTGGCTCTACTTATTCTAGACCAAGATTTAGAGCTGCATTATACAGCATTTCACTCTGCATATGCTGAGAGGTATAAATCTGGTCCCAGAATTCATAGTGACAGTTGAAGTCCCCACTGAGATAAGCCAAGTTGGAGAAATCTGGACACTTAGCCCAGTTGTGCAAGAGATGGATGGCACTTCCATCTACATCTGAGTAGGCATTGGCAAGAAACAAGAGTTCACCTGGTATGGCAAAACTCAAGATTATAAGGTCATAACTATCAACTAGATTGTGCCTGAGGGAAGAACACAGCTGCCAAAGGTGGTTATAGACATAGGCCATTACATGAAAAGAATCCTCATAAGATTACCTTTTAACTATGCAGGTCCAGTCAGGATGGGTTGGACCTCCAATTACAGCCTTACTGTCAGTGCTCTGGGCAGATGGGGCATATCTTATTATATTTCAAGTAGGTTCTTGGAAAAATAAAATATCATATTCCTCTCTGAGAGTAAAGAGGAGCATGTCTATATGTATATGTTTTTGATTTACATTTTAACAGAAAATATGAAATGAAGAAATAAATGAGTGGCTCTTTGAGCCAGGAACCACCACTAGAGCAGCACTGCTCAACAAGTCACTCATAAGGGTCTGGCCTCTGCATTGCACTGTGGGGAGGCATTAGAGCATTTGGCATCTGATCATTTATGATTATATACCAGCTGATAATATTGCTTAATCCACTTAGGATTTTTTTTTTATCTGTCCAATACCAAACAGAAAGAGGTAAACATAGAGGACTATGCTTCCCTGTTCTCTCATGCCCAAGTGCTTAGGCTGCTTGAGGCCCAAGCCTGCACTGATTTGCCTGCTCTTGCTAAACTCGTCATTACAGAGCATGTACAATAAAGCTAGGTGTTTGCTTTCATCAACTGCCAAACTGAATAGACACTCTAAGTCCCCTAACCCAAGGGTCAGATGTGGTCAATTCTATGCAAAAGCCCTGTGAGAGGCCATAACTCAGAGGAGAGAGGCACTCATAAGCTTCTGGCTTTCTTGCATTATAGAAATAAAACATAGCAGTGCCAATGTATTTCTTGATTTCAGATTAGTGGAACTAAAAGGCATGCATGTTATCATCTGCCTTCTTTTGGAGTGCATCAGTGATATAGAGGGAACATCAAGGCCATGAGCAGCATCATGTGCCTTGAGCTGAATAGCCCACTTCCACTTAGAAGGGACATGCTAGAATTCAATCCAGTGCCTATGGTCAATGTCCAACTATTAGCACAATGTATTACACAGGGCAATAGAATGCCACTGTAAGGAGTAAGGGTTGCAGTCAATGACATAATTGATTGCATTTATCAAATCAAGAAAGCATACAACTGATGTTGCTCTATTTTGCATGGTAGCTTTTTGAATTGCCATATGCAATCCAATGAGCTCAGAGTCATTGCTGGTTGCTTTACCAACTAGCTGATATATTTCAGATACAAGTCTAGTGCTTTGATAAACCTAAGAGGAATACACCAACTGCTTTGTGGCTGTATCTGCTTTCATTGGCATAGTGCCATCACTACTTATATATATGCAGTTGTGCTCAGCTTGACACATGGCTAGTATCTGCTCAAGTGATGCATAGTAAGCCTTAACAGAGTTCTCATCTTTGCCAAGAAGCTTATAGATCTCAAAGTGACTGCCAAACTGGTCGATGAGCTGCCTGCCTAGGTTATTTGCATCTGCAAAATAATCCATGTTTATGAAATTTAGTGGTTTAAGACCTACCAAGTCTTTGAGTGGGAACTTCAGCACTGTATGCTGCAGGCCCTAGTAGCCCAGTGGTTTAATTGCCACCAAAGACTAGAGAGGTGGCTGTACAGTTACCAGAAAGGTTGTGGGTTCAATTCCTGCTCACTCTCTGTACCTTAAAAGCAGGGATAAGCATGTGACCTATCATTAGTTACTGTCATGTGCTCAGTGACTCAGGTTGGTAAGAAACTCTGAGGCAATACCATAGTCAGGTGACCTTCTGTGGCTAGGGTAGTAACCTGGTCATGTGATAAGAATAATCATAGAAGCCCAAAGTGGCAGGTCAGGTGATTCCTGGCAGGCTGTGCCTGAAAGGGTCATGTGACTAGTCATGTGATCAAGTAGGGAGCAAAAGCATAGGACATGGTAAGCGAAAGAGAGATGTGAGAACAACCCAATCCATGATGCATATCCTGTAATAGAAAGTTCCAGAGCATGCATGCTTCTGGAAGATACCACGCACCCTGTAATGGGAAGTCTCTTTGGACTGTCAGCTTGGAACAGAACACCCTCTACTAGTTAATCTTGGGGCCAGTTTAACCAACTGGATTAGGCAGAGAACCTGGTTATTAGTCAGTATTAGTAGTATGGACCAGTCCTTGATTATAAGGCCTAACTGAGCATTTGAAGAGGCCAGGGATAGCCACCACATGACTGTAAAGCACTGTTCAGGTGGGAGCCTGAGACCTCCTTGTAGGGCATGCATAACTGGGTTAAGCATGAGTGTAGAACTTCTCAGCCTAGGCCTTAGATCTAGGGTGCACACTGAGGCTGGATGCTGGCAAGGCAGAGACCTGGGACATGATTGGGGATCTGCACTCTTTGGGCATCAGCAAACCACATGCTCAGGAACAGAAAAAGTAAAGTAGGTAGGGCTTACTAATACCTAGTGTTTGCTTGGCCTCTTGGTAACTTGCTCTCTAGCCAAAATTTGGACCATGGCAGACCAGAGTAGTCCCCTGACTCTGGCCCAAGAGGACTTATCCTCTGCCAGTTCATCTGGATGACTAATCCAGATACTGAATCCAAGTTGATTCCAAGGTCTAGACATAGAATTCCACTGTTTAGTCTAGCACCTATTCTGCAAAGGAGATGATGATAAGGGTCCTCCACTTGGAGGGCCCTAAACTTCACATATTTATTGTAGGTACATTTGTATATTTACAAGCAGACTGCCACCAAGCACTACTTTATAAATTGTTGATTTAAAAAAAAAAAAAAAAAAGACTTGGGACATGATTGGAGATCTGTACCCTTCGGGCATCAGTGAACTACATGCTCAGAAACAGGAAAAGTAAAGTAGGTGGGGCTTACCAATACCCAGTCTCTGCTTAGCCTCCTGGTAACTTGCTCCTTGGCTAAAATTCAGACTATGGCAGACCAGAGTAGTCCCCTGACTTTGGTCCAAGAGGACTTATCCTCTGCTGGTTTATCTGGATGACTAATCCAGGTCTTGAATCCAAGTTGATTCCAAGGTCTAGACATGGAATTCCACTATTTAGTACTTATCATGCAAAGAAAATAGCAATAAGAATCCTCTACTTGGAGGGCCCTAAACTTCACATATTTATCATAGATACCTTGTTGTATTTACATGTGGACTGCCATTGAGCACCGCAATACAAATTATTGATTTAAAAAAAAAAAAGATTGGGTAAAAGGCTTTTGGAGTATCATACACAGGTTTGCCAGGCTTCAGAATAATGACCAATAAACTCTGCTTGAAGTAAGAAGGCCAATGCCCCAGGTCCAGACATGCATTTGCAATGTTCAGAAAGAATATAGCCAGATGAGGAAACTTCACCAGCTGCTTAATGTGCCCCTATAATAAGTGGTCAGGACCAGAGGCAGAGATATTGCTGCATGGCTCTAAGGACTCTCAGAGCTCTGCAGCAGAGAACAGGACCCAGTCCTACATTGAATAAGACTTGAGATCATTGAGTTTATCCAAATTTACTAGTCTATCAGACAGGACAGCTTCTTTTTCCACAATATTCACTTGTACATAACTGTAAATAAACTCTCACCTTCGCAAAAACATGTTCTACAGTGACAACATCTGGGGCAATCTTGAATCGAGTTGCATGCTATGCAAAACCAATTCTGCACGCAGGTCACTCTGACTAACTCGGGAAGTGAGAGGCGGGAAGAAGAATGCTAGTTATTAGCCAGCTCAAAGCTGGGTTCTACTACATACATTTCAGCTATTTATATGTTATGACCCTTGAGCATGGACTACAACATATGTTATCCTCATGTCATATAGAACCCTTTACCCTACTCTGTCTGAGTCAGATTTCGACTGTGCTCCTCATGTTATCCTGTAGGTGCTGCACTATAACCCTCTGCCCTGGCGAGCACTGACGCATTATTGTTATAGAGTTTTTCTCGAGTCTTTACATTGTATCTTGTCAGTCACGTTGCATTTGTATCATATGTTTGTCAGATGATTATTGAGTCACGTGTCCATTGTCAAGATAACGATTGGCCTTGAAATCGTAACATTACCCCCCTTAGGGATTGTGTCCTTGCAATCATGTTTTTCTTCATTATCATCGTCCTAATCTTCCTGGCACTTGTCCTCTCCTATGACTGCCTTGTTCCGTTACTCCTGCTATGCCTGCCACACTGCATCAAGTTGATCTTCAACTTCTTTCGGGTCTGACATCCATCTGGTAAGAGTCTGCTTTTTTGGTTCTGCTTTTATTTGCTGATTTTGCAGGCAGACCCAGATTTCATTAGCCGTGTGGTCGAAGAGGACCTTCAGCATTTGGGATTGATGGAAACGGGTGCATACTATCTTCTTTGGCAGGGTCTGGGATGGTAGCTGACGCTGTCCTTTGTCTAGGGATGGCACCTCTGGATTCTCATGATGAAATTTCGTGACTGCATCTGGCACATCTTCGATAATGTTCTCTGCAGGTTCCCATGTAGCATCCTCTATAGAGTAGCCCTTCCAATGTATTCTATACTGTAATTTTCCTCTATTCCATCGAGAATTGACTATAGTTTCTACTTCATACTGCTCCTCTCCCTCCACGATGATGGAGGGAGGTCATTTAAGAATCATTACCACTTTTTGTTGCAGGAATGCTGGTGCCATGTATGGGGTGAGTTTGGACTCATTTCAGATGGGGTGGATTCTCCAGTGTTCTGATAGATCAAGCTCATATGCTGATTCTCTGATTCACCATTTAACTTTAAAGAGACCGAACTGTTTGTCGTTGAGTTTGTCAGTCAGCTGGTCAGTCATGATATTGGAGCCCATCACACTCCCCCCCCTGTTCTCCTAAACTCCAGGAGGAATTTAGCAGGAATTTACAAGGATGCCAGGAGGAGTCTGTAAGTACTGAAGAAGGACTTTTCAGCCAATTCTTTGATTTTGAGAGAGCCTGCCAAGTCCTTACACAGTCCTGGGAAAGTCCTCAAAGTTCAGGTTTAGAAGGAATTCTACAGGAAGTTTGGAGGGATTGTCACTGACAATCCTCCTGGAGTCCTTATAGAGTTTAGAAGCCAAGCCCAGTTCTCCTGAAGTTTAGAAGGATTCCAGTAGGATTCCTAATAATTATATTAAGAGAAGATAAGAAGTGATAGAGTTTAGAAGGACTCCAGCAGAATTGCTAATAATCATATTGACAGAAGGTAACAAAGGATAATAGTAAAGGTGAATCAAAGTCCAGAAGGAGTCTAGAATGACGAAGTTCCACCTGGAGTTTAGAAGGAATGCAGACAAACAGCAGAAAATCAAGTTTAAAAAATGGGCTGAAAGGGGATTGAACTCGGGACTAGGGGAATTGAACAGCAGAGTGAGGGCTTAACCACTGGACCAGAAGGGCTTGCATGGAAACAAATGGTTTCAATTGACATACCGGTGGGGCATGTGCAGTCACATGACCTTGTTGATCAGTCTCACGCCACATTCCGCTTCTCATCACGCTCCCACCCCCCTCCACCTCCTTCCCCATCACCACATCAAGCACCCAGACGACGAGGAACCACCACGCGCAGCGCCGCCCAACGGCAAGCCGGACACGGGGAAGGAGGAGAATGGGCGACAGAGGCGGTGAGCGGAGAGGAAGCGGGGGACGCCCACAGGGCAGGCAACGCCACACGAAGGAGCGACAGCGCCCGGCCCGCCCCACCGGCGCCCAAGCCACAAGCCCCACGAGCGCCCCAGCGCAAACGCCAAAGGCAGCCAACCGCAGGGAGCGCGCCCACGGCCCAGGCCGCCCCGAGACACCGACCGCCAAGGCAAGGCGCAAGCCGCCACCGCCCAGCCAACCCCGACCCCACCGCCAAGCAACGAGGCCCAGGCCGCGGCCCCAAACACCGGCCCGCCAAGCAGCCCAGGCCCACGCCGCCGCCCCCAACGCAGCGCAGCAAGCCCAAAGGGCCCAGCCACGCGCCCCCGACAAGGCAGCAGGCCCGCCGCCGCCCAACCACAGCGCACCGCCAAGGCCAAAGGGGAGACACCGCCCCCGCGCCCCACACCCAGGCAGCCCGCACCAGAGGACCCCACCCCACCCCAGCCACCCGCCCGCGCCCAGGCCCACAGGCACGCTGCAGTATCAAACAAAAAGTAGTGTCAAAAAAGCCGAGAGTCGCGGAACCGCTGGAGCCGCGGAGCCGGATAAAAGTCGTGAAACGGGCGAAAAGTGAGAGCGAAAGGGGAATCAGAGAAGAGAGTCCGAGAGTCGAGAAACCGACAGAGCAAGGCGGGAGTGGGAGTGACAGTTCCGAAAAGCCAAAGCGGAAAGGAAAATACAGAGTCGGAAGAGAAGAGAAAAGAGCGACAAAGCGGGGGGGAGTCGGAGCGAAGAATGAGTCGCGAAAGAATCAGCCCAGCCAGCCAGGTAAAAAATGGATAGGTCACAGGACAACAGGAACAGAAAGACTCAACAAGGACAACAGGGCTAACGGGAGCGGAGAACGGGGGAGTGGCTCTGATATTGGTTCCTTCCAGCCAGACTTGATCGCCCTCATGGTACTCTTGGGCAGGCTTCTGTTTTTGGTCATAGGTCCGTTTCATCGTTTCGGCGGCTTTTACTAGAGAAGTTTCAGCCTTGGTTCAAATCTCTTTCATCATATTAGCAAATTCCTCTGCAGTTTGTGATTTGATGTTATACTTCAGGGGTTCCTTTCTAGTGTGTGGGTGTTGTCCATGGTTTAGATAGAACAGGGAGTATCCCATTGCTGAGTAAATCCAGTTGTTGTAAGAGAATTTGGCCATAGGTAGCCAGTCCATCCAGTCTGTTTGCTGATGATTCATGAAGAGTTTTAGGTATTGCTTGAGTTCCTGGTTAACTCTTTCTGTTTGTCCATTGGTTTGTAGATGGTACGGCATTGAAGGGGCTCCTTTGATTCCCAAAAGTGCATAGAGGTTCTTCATGAAGTTTGAGATGAACTGTGGTCCTCTGTCACTGATAACTTTCTTGGGAAGTCCATAATTTGAGAAGACGGTATCACGTAGTTTATGAGCGACTCCTTCTGCCATGATTTCCATGTTGACCAGTATAAATTTAGCTCCTTTGGTGAACTGATCTATCATTACCATTACGCTATTGAACCCCTGAGATTCGGGGAGAGGTCCAATGAGATCTACTGAGATGATCTCCTATAGTTCCTTTGATACTTCATTTGGGTGAAGCGGAGCATGCTTCCAATCTCTGATGATCTTCATTCATTGGCATTTGTTGCATCCTTTGACATATGCCTTGATGTCATTCATTATTTTGGGCCACCAGAAGTTGCGCATGATCAACTCATGTGTCTTTGTCTGTCCTGGATGTCCTGAGATCTGATCGGAGTGATGGATTTCAATGATCTGTTTCCTTATCTTTTGGCTTTTGGGGACATAGTACCGCTTTAGCCATGTGACAATTTGGTCGTTTTCCTTCCAGCCGTGTTCGCCTGCATCAAGATGCTTCTGGACTTCAGGCTCTCTTTGTTTCCAAGCCCGTTTTATTTGGTCCAACATGTTCTGGAATTCTGGTATCGGTGTGACTTTTGCCATAAAGAGTTGGTGAAAATTTTCCAGCTTTAGGAGTATGATGTTCTCATTATCATTCTCCCCCTTCTCATGGTCTGGTCATCTTGACAGACTGTCTGCCTTCATCATCGATTTTCCAGGTTTGTGCTCCAGGATAAAGTCATAGTCCTGAAGCTCCGAGATCTAGTGAGCTTGTCAGTGATTCAGTTTCTGAGGCTTTCAGAAGTATTCAAGATTCTTATGATCTGTCCAAATCTCGAATTTTTGCTTAGCACTGTAGAGGTATTGACACCATTCCTCAAGTCCCATCATGATCGTGAGCATCTCTTTATCATAGATCTCGTAGTTCCGTTCCATCGGGTTCAATGACTTAGACATGAATGCAACCAGTCTCCAGGTACCATTGGATTGTTCCTATGAAAGGGCACCTCCTATTGCATAATTCGAAGCGTCGACTTCCATTCAGAATTTTCCATCGTCTTGGGGCATTGCAATGATCGGTGCTGAACAGATCCGATTTTTCAGTCCATTGAATGCATCATCTTGGGCCTTTCCCCATGTCCAATTGGCTTTTCCGGTTAATTCTGTGAGTGGTTTCGCGATTTTCATGAACCCTTCGATGAAACACTGGTAGAAGTTACAGAAGCCTAAAAATTGTTGGACATCTCATTTACATGTGGGTTTGGGCCAGTCTTTGACACCTTCGACTTTGATGGGGTCTATCTTGATACCGTTTTCCAAGACGATCATTCCGAGGTACTCTACTTCCAGCTGATGAAACAAACATTTCTCAGGTTTCAGGTAAAGCTTGTTATTTTTTAGCTTCTCCAGTACACATCGAATGAGTTGTCTGTGTTTATCCAAATTTTTATTGAAGATGAGAATGTCATCCATGTAGATTATTATGTATTCCTGATCGATTTCATCCTTGAATATTGTATTCATCATGGTTTGGAAAGTAGCCGGTGAATTCATCAGTCCGAAGAACATGACCAGGGGTTCGAACATTCCCCGGTTTGTCTGAAATACAGCCTTCCATTCATTGCCTTCTTTCATGTGGATGTTGTTATATCCCCATCGGATATCGAGCTTCGTAAAGAACTTCACTCCCTTCAGTTTGTCCATTAGTTCTTGGATTAGAGGCAGTGGGTACTTGTTCTTTATCATTATGTTATTCAGTTTCTGATAATCCTGTATGGGTCATAGGGATCCATCCTTCTTTTTTATGAAGAAGAAAGGCGAGGCCATTGGCGACTTCGACAGTCTGATTCGTCTGGTGTTCAGGTTTTCATCTAGAAAGGCATCCAACTGTTTCTGTTCATCCAGTGTCAAGGGGTAGACCTTGCAATCCTGGAGTTTAGCTCCTGGGATGAGTTCAATCGCATGGTCCCAAGGTCATTGCAGTGGTAGTTCATTGAACGACTCTTTTCCAAACACTGAATTCTTGAAACAGTGGTATTCTTCCAGTACAATCTCTTCAAAGGTTTTTGCCTTCACCATCTTTGTCATCGCCTCTGCCAGTTTGAAAGCCATTGTCTGAAAAGCCCTTAGATGAAACTCTTGGTTCATGTTGATCATCAAGAGTTTTTTGCCGTTTTCGAAGTTGACCTCATTTGTCTCAATAGAGGTGTCATCATCTTCAGGGTTTCCTGTTTGGACAATTTGTTGACACTCTTCAGGGCATCAGTCGAACATGATCCTTTCTGTTCTCCAATCGATTCAAGAGTTGTGACGTTTAACCCACTCATAACCGATGAAAATCTGGCCCTTTCCGAGTTCAGTGACTGAGAAGACCATTCGCTCAACATGATCCTGGACGTGGACTCTTAGTTTAACATATTCTCATATGTCACCCACTCTGTTATGGATTCCATCTGCATTATGGACCAGGATGGGGATAGGATATCATTTTGTGTTGATTTCCTTTTCCTTAATGAACTTCCAGTCTATGCAGGATCCGGTGCATCCCATGTTGAGCAGAGCTTTTACGCTGTGTGTCTGTCCAGTGTCCAAAGTCGTGATCATCAGGGGTACATCCATTTGGTTTCCGTTTCTGCCTCTGACAAATCATGGTTTTTGTCTGAGGTCGAACAATGTATGGAGTGCATCGTGATTATTCATTTGATTGATCTCATGGAGTCTTTCCAAAGAGATGTTCTTCTGTCATGATTGGTCTGTCTATGCCTTAAGGATTGAGTATGCCTTGGACTCATCCTGCCGATAAATCTGCTGAGCCACTCAGGGTAGGGTATATCCTTTTACGAGACCGAACTCTCATGCACCTTCTCATTCAAAATATTCTTTAAGATCAGGAATGTCTCTTATATTAATATTCAACAATACATAATCAGCCAGCAAAGCGGTGCTTCTTCCCAGCTCTACTGAAAACCCTGATTAACTTCTTCGATGTGAGCAGTGGCAGGTTCGTCCTTAGCCTCCATATTCCTGGTGACATATCTTGGCCAGGTGTTCATTGGACAGTTACATCCAAGGTGTCCTTTCTTGCCACACCAAAAGCAGTGGCCTTTATGCCTCATCTGGTCGATGTCCATGGTGTTAGGATCAGGCTGTCCTTAAGCATTACCAGTTACTGGTGCCAGAGTTTGCCCCTTAGGTGCTGTCACTTCCTGTGCCAGTTTCTGTGCTGGTTTGAGAGCAAATTGCTCCTTTACTCTAAATTCCTTTTGGACCTGGTGATACTGTCGGTCCAGTTCTGTCACACATCTGTACTACCAGTTGATGTCCTCCTTGTGGACACCTTCTAGTTTGATGATCCATTGTCCAAGTGCCCGGTCAAGTCCATATTTAAAGATGTCAATGAGAGTGATGTTGTTGTATTCTGTCAAGAGAGCCCAGCTCTGGAATTCAATAATATAGTCCTCAACCAGTCATCGGTATTGTGATAGTCCTTTAATCTGAATGATCACATCATTCTGTATCTCCATAGTCATGAAGAACTCTCTGGCTTCCACCTTGAACTCTTCCCAGTCTTTGAATGGTGGGAGGTGTCCAAGCGGGTTTGTCCTGACTTCGGGAGTGTTAGCCATTGCCGGCATAACAACGCATCCATGTTCCCAGTCATTGTAGGTGGAGTGGAATCTGAATTTCTGCCTGCGACCGTTCAATTCCATTTTGAACTCCAGCCACTCTTGTAGCTTAGAGTCTGCCTAGTTCTGTGCATATTCGGCCTTGCCTCCTGTGATCCGTTGCAGCGCATAAGTGATCATGTCCCACTTATTCGTAATTTCTTCCTTGTCGAAGTAGACTTCCATTCATCGAAGCCAGCTTCTGATCAGGCTGGGTTCCCCTTTATATGGATCTGGCAGTTCCGATTTCGTTCTTTTGGGCTTCTTGTCCAAATCCAGTTCTTCTTTGATCACATTGACCAAAGTCTGAGTCGTATTCTGTACCTGTTTGGCTTGTTGAAGGTTGTTTCAGAGGGTGCCCCAAGCTAAGGCAAGTGGGTTGGTGGTGAAGAGAGTGGTGAGGATGATGGTGATGAAGGCAAAGAGAGCGGCAATGAATTCCATAATATGTGATGTGAAGAGGGGTTGGTGATGAGTGTGATTTGTCAAATAGTACTGTGTGGGCAGTGTGCGACCGTTGACTCCCACTTCGGTTGGGTCCAGAGAGAAAGGTGGAGGGTGCCTGTTAAACTGTGGAAGGGTCAGCTCAAATCCTCGTAACTATAGAGACGCCCCAAATGGCAGTCAAGAAAGGTTTCGTTGTCAGAAGTCCCAGCAGTCTGGTGACTCCTTTCTCATTTCAGGTCAACACATGTCTCTGACAATGACTTTCAAGGGCATGTTTGAAGGGGTGGTCGATGGGTAGAGACTATCTACACATCTGAGTCCTCTGATCTCTTTTGCTTTGGTACATCCCAGGTCAACAAACTACCCAGTCAAACATATGGTAGGGCTCTCCAAAGATCACCCTAGCACAGCCTTGTGATGCTCAATTCAGACAGGGTCAGACTCAATGTTACCCTTAGTCCTCTTGCACTTCCAAATGCAATAAGCAAGGACCACAGATAGAGATCAGAATATAGGTTGGTGTGGGGTGGGGAATAGGGATTGGTGATTGAAAGGTTAGTATCAGTTGGAAAAGAAGAATGTGATGATGCAGTGGATTCCTTTGGTTGCACAGCACTCAGGGCCATTGGGCAATGAAGGAAGGGCAGCGGAGGATAAGAGTAGTGAGGTGTGCAATGAGCAGCTTTGAGCTTTTGCTACACAAAACCAATTCTGCATGCAGGTCACTCTGACTAACTCAGGAAGTGAGAGGCAGGGAGAAGAATGCTAGTTATTAGCCAGCTCAAAGCTGGGTTCTACTATGTACATTTCAGCTATTTATATGTTATGACCCTTAAGCACGGACCATGACATATGTTATCCTCATGTCATATAGAACCCTTTATTCTACTCCATCTGAGTCAGATTTCGACTGCACTCCTCATGTTATCCTATAGGTGCTGCACTGTAACCCTCTGCCCTGGCAAGCACTGACACATCATTGTTATAGGGTTTTTCTTGAGTCTTCACATTGTATCTTGTCAGTTGCATTGCATTTGTATCATGTGTTCATCAGATGATTGTTGAGTCACATGTCCATTGTCAAGATAACGATTGGCCTTGAAATTGTAACATTGCAGATCTGAGTTTTCAATACTCTTGAGCACTTTCATTTTCTTTTATTGTGAAATCTGCTGAAAATCCAGTGAATTACTAGAGAATTTCAATGAGCGACGACCCACTCGACATGCTCAGCGGCGGAGGAGGTCCAAAACTCTCTCCACTGAACCCACACCCCAGCCGCACTGAGCCCTCCACCAGCCAAGGCCCCTTTTCCCAACCTGGCCCTTCATCAGGTGTCCTCTTCCAGGGGAACAATGGTCTAATGCAGACTGATGACCCCATCGATCCTCAGGGCGAGGCATCGGCACCTCCCACCCCACCTTCTCCTGCTATTTCCATGGTGTCTACTCATGCTGGGTTTAATAGCAACAATATTGGTGTCCTGTACTTCAAAGAGGAAGGGTTTTGCCTCCTTCACAGTGAAGCTAAGGCAGTCACTGAGTCCCTTTGGAACCTGAAGGAGTGGCTCCAGAAGGTTAACACATCAGTCATGCAAGTCTCTGCCAGCTACCAATATGCCATTGCAGAAGGGCTGGCCTCTTTGGTCAACACTGCCATGGATGTCAACATGCTTGGAATCCCTATTCTTGAAGGGACCAAAGCCTCTCTCGGCCAGCAACTTGCTAACATGATTTGCACCTGTATATCCAAGACTGCCCACTTTGTGGACGATGTTCCCTCCATGTCTCCTATAGGCATTTTGTGCCCTCAGAACTCTTGATCCAATGCCAGCACTCAGCCTCCGAGACCACCTCACAACCCAAACTGCCCACCTCCTCCTCCTTGTGGCAGACCTCCTCTGGTCAATCGGGCTACATGCCCATCTAACAAGAAGCACTCTTATACACAAGCAGCAGCTCAGCCCGCAACTACGCTGGCCGAGGCTATTGTAGCCTTGGCCAAAACCTTCCTGGATCTTACTGCCGACAAAATCATCTCTCTGCAAAAGGAAGTGACCGGCGAGCCCTCTGGACCACCTATGTTAGGCTAGACGAATCTTAAAGGACTCGGGCAGACTAAGTGCGAGAGCGGTTTAAGACGATGGCAAATGGAATATTAAACCTAGCACTACTGGTACATCTGGAAGTCCTTATGTATCTACAGTACTCGAGCACGGACCATGGGCTGCGCAATGCTGTGGACTACGGATGAGTAAGGTTGGGATAGGATGACTCGGAGTGACTAGGGAAAGGGAATGACTCGATGACTGCGCGCTGCGCAGCATGACTAGGGGAAGGGGATGACTCGATGACTGCGCTGTGCAGCATGATGGGAGTGGGGGAGATAGGGGAGAAGATAAGGGAAGGAAGATAAGATAAAGAAAATGAATGGTCCGTAACATCACCCTCTCTTTAGATTTGCGTCCTCGCGAAAACCCTTAGTCCAGCTGTCCCCATCCGTTGTTTTCCCAGGTGCTCATCGCGCGTGGGGCCCACGTGTGAATGAGCTCCTCGTTGTAGGAGCGGATGTGGTGAAGTATGGTGGCAAGGAGTTTGAGTCGCCGGTTTTCGGTGCGAAGCGCGATGCATTCCGCTGTTGTGGGGGCAGTCCCGTCGGGGGTCCGTCCGCTCCAAAGGTGTGTATGGATGGTCATGACATAGCACAGGTATGCGCCGAGGGTGATGGCGAGGGGGTCCATGTAGTCTTTGGCATCGAGGATCTTCGCCAGATTCTCGGCGTCATTCATGATGGGGGTGGGTGCGTGGCTGTCGTCGCTGCTTTCAATGCTGATGGGGGCATTAGTGGTCATGATGTGCGTTTTCTGACCTTCTTCCCTCTTTTCGTGGTTCTTTTATCTTGCTCCGTAGTCTTCTTCAGGAAACGGTCTAGAGCTTGCTGCGCATTCCCCAGTTCCTTCTCTTTGATCCATGTGTTTTCCTCATGTCCGTATCCTTTCCATTTGACCAGGAATAGCATTCCTCTTCCTTGTTTCCTTCTTTTTAGAATTTCTTCTATTTCGTACTCTTCTTCATCATTTATGATCTCAGGGGGTGGCGGCGATGGCCGTTCTTGTATCTTGAAACGGGGTCCTTTGTAGGGTGTGAGTAACGCTTCATTGAACACGGGGTGTATCAGCTGCCATGATGCTGGGAGTTCCAGGCGATATGCTGAGGCTCCTTTCTTTTCGATCACCTTGAACGGTCCGTATCGGAGTGCCGATAACTTCTTTGATGGTCGATTGACTGCGATATTGGTGGCTTCAAGCCATACTCCGTTCCCTTTCTTGTATTCACGGGCTGGTTTTCGCCTCACATCGTAATTGTCCTTGGCTCGTGTTTGCACATACTGCAGCGCGGCGTTTGCTTCCTTCCGGATTTGGTTCATTCTCTCGACAAAGTTCTTGGCCGCGGGGTTATTCCCTTCCGTTGTCTGTGGTTCTCCCTTCCAGGGGTGCATTCCATAGTTGAGGTAGAATGGTGTCTCCTTTGTTCCCTGATGTGTCTTGTCATTGTATTGGTACTCTGCGATCGCTATCCATTCTGCCCAGTCGTTCTGCAGGTTGTTTGTGAAGTTTCTAAGGAAAACTTCTGTTTCCTGATGGGATCGCTCCGCCTGTCCATCTGTTTGTGGGTGATAGGCCGTTGATAGGTTTTGCTTTGTTCCGAGCAGTTTTAGAAGCGCTGTCATGAATCGTGCTGTGAATTGGGGTCCTCGGTCACTGATGATCTTTCGTGGGATTCCATGGAGTCTCCACACATTGTCTCGGTATAGTCGTGCGAGACCTTCTGCTGTGAGTTCGGTGTTGGTGGGAATTAGATGGATCATCTTGGTCAGGTGGTCTGTGACTGCGGCGATGGCGTTAAAGCTGTTCGAGCTGGGTAGCGGTCCTATAAGGTCTACTCCGATATCTTCCCATGGTTGCTGCGGGACCTCGTGCGGGTGTAGTGGTGCATGTTTCTTTTGTCAGATGATTTTGTTTTGCTGGCATGCTTCGCATCCATTGACATACTTCTTGATGTCTGTTAACATTGATGGCCACCAATAGGTGCGGTTTATGAGTTTGTGCATGCGGTATTGTCCTGGGTGTCCTCCGATGGGTGTGTCATGGTGTTCGAACATGATGTCTTCCTTCAGTTTGTTGTCTGAGGGAACGTAGATCTTCCCTCCTGCGTATACAATGTGGTTTTCTTCTGTGAACCAGTGTGGTTTTTCTTTCAGTCCTGTTGTTACGATTGTTTCTCTCCGTGTGCATTGTCGAATTTGTTCCATTCTTGGAGTTTCGATCATCGTGATTCCTCTTGTCTGCATTGTTTTGTTATTTCCTGCTTCCCCTTTCGGTGGATGTTCATCCTCGAACATCATAAAGTCGAAATCTCGTTCATTATTCTCTTCCAGGTGTCAGATGAATGTGGCTTCTTTGATCATTTGTATGTCGTCTTTTTCTGCTAGGTTGTCTTCATATCCCGCCATTCATGATAGGACGTCTGCTTTTCCATTCACTTTTCCTGGCACGTGTCGTAGTTTGTAGTCATACTCTTGTAGTTTCAGATACCAGCCAGTCTGTCTCGAGTTGAGTCGTTGTGGTTTTCGGAAGTATAATAGGTTCTTGTGGTCTGTCAATATTTCGAACTTCTCTCGAGCTTCTAGGAGGTATTGTCTCCATGTCTTCAGTGCCACCATTATTGCAAGGAGTTCTTTGTCGTAGATTTCGTAGTTCTGTTCCGCTGGAGTCATGCATCTTGATATGAAGGCAATTGGGTGCCATAGTCCTTTCTGCTGCTGCGATAATACCGCTCCGATGGCATATCCTGAGGCATCCGTTTCAACTCAGAATTTTCCCTCTGTTTGTGGTAGTGCTAGAATGGGTGCCGAGGTTATATGTCGGATTAGCTCCTTGAAAGCGCTTTGCTGCTTGTCTGTCCACTGGAATGTTTTGTTTCCCGTCAATTCCGTTAAAGGTTTAGCGACTTTTGCATATTCTTTGATGAACCGTCGATAAAAGTTTGTGAACCCTAAGAACTTTTGTAGTTCTTTCTTCGTTTTCGGGGTTGGCCAGGATTGTACGGCTGTAATTTTCTCCGGTTCCATTTCCACTTTCCCCTCTCCTACAATATACCCTAGTACTGGGACTTTTGATGATTCCCAGACACATTTCGGTTCTTTGATGAATAGGTCGTTCTTGTTCAGTATCTCCATGACTTCTACTGTGTTCTTTTGAAGTTCCTCTCGCATTCGTCCGATGATTATAATGTCGTCCATATAGATTATGCATACTCTTCTTCATATTTGGTCTTGGAAGAGGCTTGCCATCATTCGGCTGAAAGTGCCTGATGCATTGCACTGTCCAAAGTACATGACCGTTGGTTCGAAGAGTCCTCTTGCTGTTAGGAAGGCTGCTTTCCATTCGTCTCCTTTTCGAATGCGAACGTTGTTGTATCCCCAGATAATGTCGATCTTGTTAAAGTACTTCGCTCCTTGTAGTACGTCAAGGAGTTCACTGATGCGTGGTAGTGGGAACTTGTCCTTGACCGTATATTTGTTTATCTCTCGATAGTCTTGGATGAGTTGTTTGCTACCATCCTTCTTGTTACGAAAGAAACAGGGTGCCGCGTAAGGTGATTTTGAGGGGCGTATCTTCCCTGTTCTTAGTCCTTCTTCGACAAAGGTGTCTAGTTCTTCTAGCTCCTTCTGTGTCATCGGGTAGACCTTGCTCAGTATCGTTTTCGGTGCGTCTTTTGTTAAGTTTATTTCATGGTCCCACTTCTTATGGTCCGGTAGTCGATCGAAGTTCTTCTCCTTAAAGAGGTGTTTGAATCTCGTCAGATATGAAGGTATCTGAGTTCCCGTTCTGTCATTGGCTGTGGTCTTCGCTGGTTCAGCCACTTTCTGTATTTTGATTGTCTGGTGGTTTATCTTGCATGTCTTGGGGCATCTGTTAAAGACAATCTCTCCTGTTCTCCATTTGATCGTTGGGTTGTGATAGACAAGCCAGTCGTGTCCCAGTAGCATGTCGGTTTTCCCAATGTCAAGTACAATGGCTTCCATATGCTCTTTGTGTTCTTTAATGTCGATGTGGACCTCCGCTACTCGGTCTGCTGTTTTCTGGCGGTTGGGTGATCCGTCTGCATTTATGATTGGAATCTTCTTGATTCGCCGTGTCTTTAATCCCGTTTTTGTTACTATGGCGGTATTGATGTAGGTCCTGTCTGCTCTGCTATCGACTTCTGGTGTTATCGTTGCTATCCCTTTTCGCGTTCGTATCTTCGCTGGTATCGCGAGTTCCTTTCTTCTGGGTGGTTTGTCGCCTTGGATGGTTTTTCTTAGTGCTTCAGATCGCTTTGCAGGAATGGTGTATTTCAGAGTATGGGATGATCTACATCCTGTATCGAAGCGAGTCTGTTTCAGCTGTATGGGTCGCGATTTAGCACCTCTTAATCGGACCCTTCGACAAAACCCTCTTTGTCAGAGCTTTCTTCGTCCTTGTCTTCTTCGTCTTCTTCTCCTTCTTCTTTCACTTCTCTGACTCGGGATTTTCCTTTCTTCTTCTTTCTGCAGTTTCATGCATAGTGTCCTTTCAGGCTGCAATTATAGCATGTGACATTCGCTGCTCCTTTTCGCGGCTCCGGGCAATTTCGTGAAAGGTGTCCTGGTTTGTTGCAGTTGAAGCAATTGTTGCTTCATACTCTGTCGACTTCCATGGCCTGTCCTGTTCCTCGGCTTGGGTTTCCTGGCTTGCGTTGGTTGTTTGCAAATTCCCCTCTCATCACATTCCTATGTTCGTCGATGTTTCGTCCAATTGCTTGGACTGTCTTGATATATTCGTCTCCATCTGTTGGGAGTTCGGAGATCGAGTGTACGGCTTCTGCTGTCCTCCTGTTTAGGCTTTTCTCGAGTAGGAAACGCGGAGCTGTTCCTGTCATTCCTGCTTTTCCTGCGAGGTCTACGAATTCATCTAGGAATTCATCGATCGGTCGGTTCCCCTGTCTGATGTTGAATAATTTGCTTCCTGCTTGCGACGGTGACATGACATTGCTGAATCGTGTCTGTATTTTGGTTACGAAGTCAGCCCATGTGCTTTGGTTGGTTGTAGTGTCGATTTTCTTCGACGCCCAGTGGGCTCCCGGTCCGTCGGTCATTCTGGATAGTACCGCTCCGATCTTTTGTGTGTCAGTGAGGTCTCCATGTGCGGTTATGTAGAGCTTCATCTTTCTCCACCAAATGTCGAAAGCTGTTCGGTCTTCTGTGAAGGACTTTGGGTCTGCGATAATTCCTTTGTATTCTGTTGCCATTGTTTGTGGGATTTCTTCGTCGCTGTCTTGGTCTTGGCTTTCCTGTTCTTGAGCTTGTTGTGCTTGGGCCTGCTGTTCTTGGATCTGCTTTTGTTTCTGCTCTTCTCGTTGCTCTTTCCAATAGTCTAGGTCGATTCCTGCGATTCTACAGGCTTGTTCGAATTCGTTCCACTCTGCAGCGGTTGGTCCGTCTGTCTTGGGTAGTCTCTTTCGCTCCCTCCACCGATAGTATTCGTTCCAGTCACTGTCGCTTATTTTCGCCACAATGGTGCGATTTCCTTTATGCTGTGCTTCGGCGGGTCGGTCTTCTGAAGGGGTTCAACAGTTTCGTTCCTATGTGGTCCTGGCTTTGGTATCGTTGGCGTATACTCTGTGCGTCGTATCCCTTCTGTATTAGTGTGTCCTCTTCTTGTACTCGGCGATTGTAGTTTGCAATCTGCTGCTGTCTGAAGCTTTGGGCTCGTGTTCGTTCTTCTCTTGTTCTCTTGCGGATTGGTTTGTCCTCTTCTTCGGCAGGAAGATTCTGATCTGACCACAGCTCTTCTAGGCTTATCCCGTATTCTCCTTCTAGTAAGAGTTCTGCGATGAGCTGTGCTGTTTCATTACTGAAGTTCTCAGTAAGCTCGTCTGCGGTGGTGAGGGCAAGTTCTCTCAGAAGTGCCTGTTCTTCTTCTTCATCGCTACTTGGTGTAGGCGTACGTTCCCTTTCTCGATTGTTTGAATTGCTAGTGTCTCTGCGGTTGGCGTGGACTGTCTCTGCGAATGGCGTGGACTGCAATGTGTGATCTACTTCTCTGAACCAGGTGTTCTTGTCGCTCGTGCTAGTGCTCGCTGGGTCGGCGACCATTCGTCGTCGAATGTTGATTAGGTCTTTGATAAAGTGCGACGTGGTGTGTGTAAGTCTGGGCGAGTCTTGATGAGGTTTAATATCTTGTTAGGCTAGACGAATCTTAAAGGACTCGGGCAGACTAAGTGCGAGAGCGGTTTAAGATGATGGCAAATGGAATATTAAACCTAGCGCTACTGGTACATCTGGAAGTCCTTATGTATCTACAGTACTTGAGCACGGACCATGGGCTGCGCAATGCTGCAGACTACGGATGAGTAAGATTGGGATAGGATGACTCGGAGTGACTAGGGAAAGGAAATGACTCGATGACTGCGCGCTGCGCAGCATGACTAGGGGAAGGGGATGACTCGATGACTGTGCACTGCGCAGCATGATGGGAGTGGGGGAGATAGGGGAGAAGATAAGGGAAGGAAGATAAGATAAAGAAAATGAATGGTCCATAACAACCTAAGAAGAAGGCAAAGTCCACCTTACATGGACTATCTAGACGTAATGTCAGACTGGTCTATACTTTCCCTGGCAGCAGTGGATCAGTCACCACTGGTACTCTCCTGACAACCCTCAACCAAGGGCTGACAGCTGGCAAGTCCTGGATTTGATGTGAATCCATCTGGGATCACTCCCCCACCTTGTTCTCTTGCTTGATGACAAGGGTGGCATCTCCAAAGGACTGCGATCTGATGTGCGAGTCTGCTCTTTGCTGCACTCCGACTGGGTCCACAGTCGAGCTCACTATTCCTACAAGCATTTCCTATGTGAAACTGCTTGACGGGAAGGCAGGACCAGGGTTGTGCCCAAACACTGCTGGGCCATAGCAAGGCTAGACAGTCTCTAGTCCTTGGCTCAAGAGACCTAACTCCTCTGTCGGTAGTCCCTGGAATAATACATCTAGGTAACTGCTTAAGTTGAATCCGAAGTGCGATACTCCTGGGTAGACAGTCCGCCTCCATAGCACAATGGAGGGACAGAACTAGAGCCTGGGTAGCAGCCTCTCCTGCAAAGGGGGGCTAAACTTCGCAAAGTGGCAGGTCAGGTGATCCCTAGCAGGCTGTGCCTGAAATGGTCATGTGACTAGTCATGTGATCAAGTAGGGAGCGAAAGCATAGGACACAGTAAGTGGGGGAGAGATCTGAGAACAACCTGACTCTTGATGCGCACCCTGTAATAGGGAGTTCCAGAGCATGCACACTTCTGGAAGGTGCCGTGCACCCTGTAATAGGGAGTCTCTTCGGACTGTGAGCTTGGGACAGGACACCCCCTACCGGTTAAATCTTGAGCCCAGTCTAACCAACTGGATCAGGCCGAGAACCTGGTTATTAGTCAGCATTGGTAGCATGGATTGGTCCTTAGTCATAAGGCCTTACTGAGTGTTTGAAGGGGCCAGGGGTAAGCCACCACGTGACCGTAAAGCACTGCTCAGGTGGGAGCCTGAGACCTCCTTATGGGGCATGCATAACTGGGTTAAGCATGGGTATAGAACTCCTCAGCCTAGGCCTTAGGTCTAGGGCACACACTGAGGCTGGACGCTGGCAAAGCAGAGACCTGGGACATGACTGGGGATCCGTGCCCTTCGGGCATCAGCGAACCACATGCTCAGGAACAGGAAAAGTAAAGTAGGTGGGCCTTACCAATACCCAGTGTCTGTTCTCATTTGGCCTCTTGGTAACTTGCTCCCTGGCTGAAATTCAGACCGTGGTGGACCAGGGTAGTCCTCTAACTCTGGCCCAAGAGGACTTATCCTCTGCTGGTTCATCTGAATGACTAATCCAGATATTGAATCCAAGTTGATTCCGAGGTCTAGACATGGAATTCCACTGTTTAGTCTAGCGCCTATCCTGCAAAGGAGATGGCGATAAGGGTCCTCCACTTGGAGGGCTCTAAACTTTGCATATTTATTGTAGGCACATTCGTGTACTTACAAGTGGACTGCCATCGAGCACCACTATATAAATTATTGATTTAAAAAAAAAAAAAAAAAAATCTTGAGATGAAGGCGATTGGGTGCCACAATCCTTTCTGCTGTTATAATAATACTGCTCCAATGGCATATCCTGAGGCATCTGTTTCAACTCGGAATTTTCCTTCTGTTTGTGCTAGTGCTAGAATGGGTGCTAAGGTTATATGTCAGATTAGCTCCTTGAAAGCATTTTGCTGCTTGTCTGTCCACTGGAATGTTTTGTTTCCAGTCAACTCCATTAAAGGTTTAGTGACTTTTGCATATCCCTTGATGAATCATCGGTAGAAGTTTGTGAATCCCAAAAACTTCTGTAGTTCTTTCTTCGTTTTTGGGGTTGGCCAGGATTGTATGACTGTAATCTTCTCTGGTTCCATTTCTACTTTCCCTTCTCCTATAATATCCCCTAGTACTGAGACTTTTGATGATTTCCAGATGCATTTTGGTCCTTTGATGAATAGATTGTTCTTGTTCAGTATCTCCATGACTTTTACTGTGTTCTTTTGAAGTTTCTCTCTTGTTCATTTGATGATTATGATGTTGTCCATATAGATTATACACACTCTCCTTCATATTTGGTCTTGGAAGAGGCTTGCCATCATTTGGCTAAAAGTGCCTAGTGCATTGCACTGTCCAAAGTACATGACCGTTGGTTCGAAGAGCCCTCTTGCTGTTAGAAAGGCTGCTTTCCATTTGTCTCCTTTTCAAATGCAAACGTTATTGTATCCCCAGATAATGTTGATCTTGTTAAAGTACTTTGCTCCTTGTAGTATGTCGATGAGCTCGCTGATGCATGGTAGTGGGAACTTGTCCTTAACCATATATTTGTTTATTTCCCGATAGTCTTGGATGAGTCATTTGCTGCCATTCTTCTTATTGCAAAAGAAACAGGGTGCTGCATAGGGTGATTTTAAGGGGCGTATTTTCCCTGTTCTTAGTCCTTCTTTGACAAAGGCATCTAGCTCTTCTAGTTCCTTCTGCATCATCGGGTAGACCTTGCTCAGTATCATTTTAAGTGCATCTTTTGTTAAGTTTATTTCATAGTCCCACTCCTTGTAGTCCAGTAGCTGATCAAAGTTCTTTTCTTTAAAAAAGTGTCTGAATCTTATCAGATATGGGGGTATCTGAGTTTCCATCCTGTTATTGGCTGTGGTCTTCGCTAGTTCAGCCATTTTCTGTATCTTGATCATTTGGTGGTTTATCTTGCATGAGTCGTGGCTTGCACTATTGTATACAACACACTGACTATAGTCAGTAAGGCCAATGTGTATAATGCCGAGGAGTATTGTAAATGGCCTAAGGCAGAGGATTGTAATACATTGTGATTGGGATGGAATATAATTGTAATTGATTGTAATTGCAATAGTATATCATTGTAATTGATTGTAATTGGTTTGAAGAGAGATTGTAATTGATTGTAATTGATCTGTGAGCCATTGTAATACATTGTAATTGACCTGTGAGTTGTTATAATACATTGTAATTGACACATCAGGCCATTGTAGTTGATTTTAATTGACATGCAAGCTGTTGTAATTGATTGTAATTGACCCATGCACTGTTGTAATACATTGTAATTGGCCTGTGAGGCCATTGTCATTTATTGTATTTGACCTGTGGATAGTTGTACTTGATTGTAATTGCTCAGCAACTAGCTGTAATACATTGTAATCCATCTGTGAGGTCATTGTGATTGATTGTAATTGATCCATGGGTGGTTGGAATTATTGTAATTGATCTGTGAAGCTGTTGTAATCACCATCAACTTAGTTTATCCAATAATGGCTTATTCAACTATCCATATGGTAATGACCTTGTACATATAAATTCAATTACAAGAGCAAACTATAGGATATCTAACACTCGGTAATCTACTTGGCATGCAGTTTCTGTTTCACTCTAATTCTGATATGAGCATTGACACATACTAAAGGCAAAACAAACCTACCTCTTGACACTGGTATCTTTGGCAGCTTGGCATTTCATTCCCTTGTCATTCATCAAAGTGGCAGTATCAGCTTGTAGTTGTACCAAAACCCAAGTGACATCCTCAATCGCTGATAAAACATGGTTCTCATCGACACCTTGAGCACATGCACCTGTGAACCACCAGGCAAGACTTAAAACTACCAGAAGCATACCATTGGCCCCACCACAGAGCAATGGTGCTCAGCCAGTATGTTCTGCAGTTGAAATATCATGTGAGAGGTCTTCACCTTGCCAATTGGGCTGAATCAATCGCCACCAAGCAAACCAATTCATGCCAAAGGCCTTGACATCTTCAGGTATTGGCATATGATTAGCATCAGTCTTTCGAGCATATTTGATCCAATGGCTAATTTGCATGGATTAAGACTTGGTAGGCAATTGCTTGAATGACCATCAACAACTGAACAGCAAAATAATATAAATACTTACACCTCCTGGAGGATTCCTAGCTTCAAAAGAAATAAACTTGCAAACAAGCTTTTGCCATTGCTCATTATCTGAAACAGCCTTCAAAAAAGGCAGGAAGCCGATAATGCTCACATTAGCCAATGCCTCTTCATCTGTATTGGTCGCAGCAGTAATGTCCTTGGCAGTATTGGGAAGAAAAGAGGAGGTATTGGGAGGACTGATAGAAGATGAAGTCTGGAAAGCCTTGCGAACCTGAACTGGAGGAGGAACCTGCTGAACCTGAACTGGAGAAGCCTCACGAACCTAAACTGGAGGAGAAGCTTCATGAATTTCAACTGGAGAAGCCTTGTGAACCTGAACTGGAGGAGAAGCTTCATAAACCTCAACTGGAGAAGCCTTGCAAACCTGAACTAGAGGGAAAGCTTCATGAACTTGAACTGAGGGAGAAGTGTTACAGACTATTTATTTTTCTTATCTTATCTTCCTTTCCTTATCCTTATCTCCTCCATCATGCTGTGCATTCCTCCCCATCATACTGCACAGCGTGCAGTCATTGAGTCATCTTCACTTTCCTAGTTATCCTGAGTCATCTCATTCCAGTCTTACTCATCCACAGTCTGCAGCATTGCGCAGCCCATGGTCCGTGCTCGAGTACTGTAGTATATATAAGGACTTCCAGATGTACCAGTAGCACTAGGTTTAATATTCCTTTTGCCATCGTCTTAAACCGCTCTTGCACTTAGTCTGCCCAAGTCCTTTAAGATTCATCTAGCCTAACAAGATATTAAACCTCGTCGAGACTTGCTCAGACTCACACACACCACATTGCACTTTATCAAAGACCTGATCAACATTTGATGACAAGCAGTCGCTGACCCAGCAAGTACTAGCACAAGCAACGAGAACACCTGGTTCAGAGAAGTAGATTACACATTGCAGTCCACGCTATTCGCAGAGACAGTCCACGCCAACCGCAGAGACACTAGCAATTTGAACAATCGAAAAAGGGAGCGTACACCTACACCAAGTAGCAATGAAGAAGAACAGGCATTTCTGAGAGAACTTGCCTTTACTACCACAGATGAGCCTACTGAAAATTTCAGTAACGAAACAGCACAGCTCATCGCAGAACTCTTACTAGAAGGAGAATACAGGATAAGCCTAGAAGAGCTGTGATCAGACCAGAATCTTCCTGCCAAAGAAGAGGATGAACCAATCCGCAAGAGAACAAGAGAAGAACAAATGCAAGCCCAAAGCTTCAGACAACAGCAGATTGCAAACTACAATCGCCGAGTACAAGAAGAGGACATGCTAATACAGAAGGGATATGATGTACAGAGCATATGACAGAACCAATGAGAGCAACACCAAAGCCAGGGGCACATAGGAACGAAATTGCTAAACCCCTTCAGAAGACCGATCCACCGAAGTACAGCATAAAGAAAATTGCACCATTGTGGCGAAAGTAAGCGACAGCGACTGGAACGAATACTATCAGTGAAGGGAGCGAAAGAGACTACCCAAGACAGATGGACCAACTGCTGCAGAGTGGAACGAATTCGAACAAGCCTGTAGAATTGCAGAAATCGACCTAGACTATTGGAAAGAGCAAAGAGAAGAACAGAGACAAAAGCAGATTCAAGAACAGCAGACCCAAGCACAACAAGCTCAAGAACAGGAAAGCCAAGACCAAGACAGCGATGAAGAAATCCCGCAGACAATGGCGACAGAATACAAAGGAATTATCGCGGACCTGAAGTCCTTCACAGGAGATCAAACAGCTTTCGACATCTGGTGGAGGAAGATGAAACTCTACATAACCACACATGGAGACCTCACCGATACACAAAAGATCAGGGCAGTACTATCCAGAATGACTGATGGACCAGGAACCCACTGGGTGTCAAAGAAAATCGATACCACAACCAATCAAAGCACATGGGCCGATTTCGTAACCAAAATACAGACACAATTCAGCAATGTCATGTCACCATCACAAGCAGAAAGCAAATTATTCAACATCAGACAGGGAAACTGACCGATCGATGAATTCCTAGATGAATTTGTAGACCTCACAGGAAAAGCAGGAATGATGGGAACAGCTCCTCATTTCCTACTTGAAAAGAGCCTAAACTGGAGGACAGCAGAAGCTGTACATTCGATCTCCAAACTTTCAACAGATGGAGATGAATATATCAAAACAGTTCGAGCGATTGGATGCAATATCGACAAACATAGGAATGTAATAAGAGGGGAATTTGCAAACAACCAACGCAAGCCAGGAAATCCAAGCTGAGGAACAGAATAGGCCATGGAAGTCGACAAAATACGAAGCAATGGCGGCACTGGTGGCCCAGTGGTTATCATCACCACCAAATATCCAGAGAGGTGGCTGTGCACCACCAGAAGGGTTGGGGTTCGATTCCTCTCATCCTCAGTACCTATAAAAGCTGGGATAGGCATGTGACCTATCAGATGTTACCATCACATGCTTGGTTCACATGAGTCAGGTGATGCTGACACCATGGAAAAAATTGGTTGCATTGATCACCTGGCCTGGGTGTGGTGCCTGAGTTGATAACTCAGGGCCCGGGTTCAAGGAGTCACATGACATTTACATAATGTCACCTGATCCAGGTGGGAGTAATCAATTGTACCCCAAAGTGGCACACTAGAACTTGAGTCTGGTGTTCCATGCCTGAAATGGTCATGTGATATCACATGATTAAGTAGGGAGCGAAAGCATAGGGGGCGATAAGTGGGGTAGAATATATACAGAACAAGCCGAATGTCTGGGTGATTCCAGGCCAGGCCATCCCCCACCACAGACAGTCATGGTCCGGTATCACCGGAGCCATCTGCTGACATAGAGTGGTCATTAGTCCCAGTAGTATGATACCTGTGACGTACCTGCAAAGTAGGCCGCTCCTTATGGACCAGATCCATGGACACTCAGGGACTCCAGGGGAGGGGACAAAGAAGGAGTTGAGTCCTGGGTTCCTCGGAACTAAATGGGGGGGGGGCTCTGGGTGTCAGAAACCAATCCCTGACTCATTCGTGAGAGCACAATCAGGGTTGGCTGGTGGCAAGGCAGAGACCGGGGACAAGTGGGGATCTGCAATGATGATGTAAGCAAACCACTTGCCCTGGAATGGGAAACGGTAGTAAGCAGGGCTCTCTGCGAACTCCTTGCTGAAGAGCGAGCCATGGCAGGCAGGGACAGTCTCCTGCAACCTGGCCGGAGTAGTGCTAACAAACTCCTCTGTCGGTTCATGGACTGATGAGGTCCATTGGGTCTGAGTTGACTCTGGGATACACTGTAATGGTGGGCTCCCCCTCGCAAGAGCGGGTGAAGCACAGGGCTCTGCTATATGCAGGGCCCTGAATCTTGTAAATTGTTAATTTAAAAAAAAAAAAAAAAGTATGAAGCAACAACTGCTTCAACTGCAATAAACCAGGACACCTCTCACGAAACTGTCCAGAGCTACAAAAAGGAACAACAAATGTCACATGTTACAATTGTGGTCTGAAAGGACATTATACATAAAACTGCAAGAAGAAGAAGAAGGAAAAGTCCCGAGTCAGAGAAGTGAAGGAAAAAGGAGAAGAAGACGAAGAAAACAAGGACGAAGAAAGCTCTGACAAAGAGGGTTTTGTTGAAGGGTCTGATTAAGAGGTGCTAAATCGTGACTCATACAGCTGAAACAGACTTACTTCAATACTGGATGTAGATCATTCCATACTCTGAAATACACCATTCCTGCAAAGCAATCTGAAGCACCAAGAAAAACCATCTGAAGCAACAAACTGCCAAGAAGAAAGGAACTTGCAGTACCAGCGAAAATACGAACATGAAAGGGAATAGCAATGATAACACCAAAAGTCGACAGCGGAGCAGACAGGACCTGCATCAATACCACCATAGTAACAAAAACAGGATTAAAGACACGATGAATCAAGAAGATTCCAATCATAAATGCAGACGGATCACCCAATCACCAGAAAACAGCAGACCGAGTAGCAGAAGTCCACATCAACATTAAAGGACACAAAGAGCATATAGAAGCCATCATACTCAACATTGGAAAAACCGATATGCTACTGGGACATGACTGGCTTGTCTATCACAATCCAATGATTAAATGGAGGACAGGAGAGATTGTCTTTAACAGATGCTCCAAAACATGCAAGATAAACCACCAGACAATCAAAATACAGAAAGTGGCTGAACCAGTGAAGACCACAGCCAATGAGAGAACAGGAACTCAGATACCTTCATATCTGACGAGATTCAAACACCTCTTTAAGGAGAAGAACTTTAATTGGCTACCGGACCACAAGGAGTAGGACCATGAAATAAACTTAATGAAAGATGCACCCAAGACGATACCGAGCAAGGTCTATCTGATGATGTAGAAAGAACTAGAAGAACTAGATGCTTTCATTGAAGAAGGACTAAGAACAGGAAAGATACGCCCCTCAAAATCACCTTACGTAGCACTCTGCTTCTTTCGCAATAAGAAGGATGGTAGCAAATGGCTCATCCAAGATTATCAAGAAATAAACAAATATATAGTCAAGGACAAGTTCCCACTACCATGCATCAGCGAACTCCTCGACATACTACAAGGAGCAAAGTACTTTAACAAGATCGACATTATCTGGGGATACAACAATGTTTGCATCTGAAAAGGAGACAAATGGAAAGCAGCTTTTCTAACAGCAAGAGGGCTCTTCGAACCAACAGTCATGTACTTTGAACAGTGCAATGCACTAGGCACTTTCAGCCAAATGATGGCAAGCCTCTTCCAAGACCAAATACGAAGAAGAGTATGCATAATCTATATAAATGACATCATAATCATCGGACAAACATGAGAGGAACTCCAAAAGAACACAGTAGAAGTCATAGAGATACTGAACAAGAATGATCTGTTCATTAAAGGACTGAAATGTGTCTGGGAATCATCAAAAGTCCCAGTACTAGGGTATGTCATAGGAGAAAGGAAAGTGGAAATGGAACCAGAGAAGATTACAGCTGTACAATCCTGGCCAACCCCGAAAATGAAGAAAGAACTACAAAAGTTCTTGGGATTCACAAACTTTTACCAATGATTCATCAAAGGATATGCAAAAGTCGCTAAACCTTTAACGGAGCTGACTGGAAACAAAACATTCCAGTGAACAGACAAGCAGCAAAATGCTTTCAAGGAGCTAATCCGACATATAACCTCAGTGCCTATCCTAGCACTACTACAAACAGAGGGAAAATTCCAAGTTGAAACAGATGCCTCAGGATATGCCATCGGAGTGGTATTATCACAGCAGCAGAAAGGACTGTGGCACCCAATTGCCTTCATATCAAGATGTATGACCCCAGCAGAGCAGAACTACAAAATCTATGATAAAGAACTCCTTGCAATAATGGTGGCACTGAAGACATGGAGACAATACCTTCTAGAAGCTCGAGAGAAGTTCGAAATATTGATGGACTACAAGAACCTATCATACTTCCGAAAACCCCAATGACTCAACTCAAGACAAACTGGCTGGTATCTGAAATTACAAGAATATGACTATGAACTATGACACATACCAGAAAAAATGAATGGAAAGGCAGACGTCCTATCACAAATGGTGGAATATGAAGAAAACCTAGCAGAGAAAGACGACATACAAATGATCAAAGAAGCCGCATTCATTTGACACCTGGAAGAGAATAATGAATGAGATTTTGAATTTATAATGTTCAAGGACAAACATCCACAGAAAGGGGGAGCAGAAAATAATAAAATAATGCAAACAAGAGGAATCACAATAATCAAAACTCCAAGGATAGAACAAATTTGACAATGCGCATGAAGGGAAATGATCGTAACAACAGGACTGAAGGAAAAACCACATTGGTTTACAGAAGAAAACCACATTGTATATGCAGGAGGGAAAATCTACGTTCCCCCAGACAACAAATTGAAGGAAGACATCATGTTCAAACACCACGACACGCCCATCAGAAGACACCCAGGACAATATCGCATGCACGAACTCATAAACTGCACCTATTGGTGGCCATCAATGTTAACAGACATCAAGAAGTATGTCAATGGATGCAAAGCATGCCAGCGAAACAGAATCATCCAACAAAAGAAACATGCACTACTACACCTGCATGAGGTTCCACAGCAACCATGGGAAGATATCGGAGTAGATCTCATAGGACTGCTACCCAGCTCGAATGGCTTTAACGCCATCGCTGCAGTCACAGACTGCCTGACCAAGATGATCCATCTAATTCCCACAAACACCGAACTCACAGCAGAAGGTCTCGCACGACTATACCAAGACAATGTGTGGAGACTCCATGGAATTCCACGAAAGATCATCAGCAACCGAGGACCCCAATTCACAGCACAATTCATGACAGCGCTTCTAAAACTGCTTGGAATGAAGCAAAACCTATCAACAGCCTATCACCCACAAACAGACAGACAGGCAGAACGATCCCATCAAGAGACGGAAGCCTTCCTTAGAAACTTCACAAACAACCTGCAGAACAACTGGGCAGAATGGATAGCGATCACAGAGTATCAATATAATGACAAAACACACCAGGGAATGAAGGAGACACCATTTTACCTCAACTATAGAATGCACCCCTGGAAGGGAGAACCACAGATAACAGAAGGGAGCTGTTACGGACCATTCATTTTCTTTATCTTATCTTCCTTTTCTTATCTTCTCCCCTATCTCCCCCACTCCCATCATGCTGCACAGCGTGCAGTCATCGAGTCATCCCCTTTCCCTAGTCATGCTGCACAGTGCGCAGTCATCGAGTCATCCCCTTTTCCCTAGTCACTCCGAGTCATCCTATCCCAATCTTACTCATCCGTAGTCCACAGCATTGCGCAGCCCATGGTCCATGCTCGAGTACTGTAGATATATAAGGACTTCCAGATGTACCAGTAGCGCTAGGTTTAATATTCCATTTGCCATCGTCTTAAACCACTCTCGCACTTAGTCTGCCCGAGTCCTTTAAGATTCGTCTAGCCTAACAAGATATTAAACCTTGTCGAGACTCGCCCAGACTTACACACATCACGTCGCGCTTTATCAAAGACCTAATCAACATTCGACGACGAGCGGTCGCCGACCCAGCGAGTACTAGCACGAGCAACAAGAACACCTGGTTCAGAGAAGTAGATCACACATTGCAGTCCACACCATTCGCAGAGACAGTCCACGCCAACTGCAGAGACACTAGCAATTCAAACAATCGAGAAAGGGAACGTATGCCTACACCAAGTAGCGATGAAGAAGAAGAACAGGCACTTCTGAGAGAACTTGCCCTCACTACCGCAGATGAGCTTACTGAAAACTTCAGTAATGAAACAGCACAGCTCATCGCAGAACTCTTACTAGAAGGAGAATACAGGATAAGCCTAAAAGAGCTGTGGTCAGACCAGAATCTTCCTGCCGAAGAAGAGGACAAACCAATCCGCAAGAAAACAAGAGAAGAATGAACATGAGCCCAAAGCTTCAGACAGCAGCAGATTGCAAACTACAATCGCCAAGTACAAGAAGAGGACACACTAATACAGAAGGGACACGATGCACAGAGCATACGCCAACGATATCAAAGCCAGGACCACATAGGAACGAAACTGCTGAACCCCTTCAGAAGACCGACCCGCCGAAGTACAGCATAAAAGAAATCGCACCATCATGGCGAAAGTAAGCGACAGCGACTAGAACGAATACTATCGGTGGAGGGAGCGAAAGAGACTACTCAAGACAGACGGACCAACTGCTGCAGAGTGGAACAAATTCGAACAAGCCTGTAGAATCGCAGGAATCGACCTAGACTATTGGAAAGAGCAACGAGAAGAGCAAAGACAAAAGCAGATCCAAGAACAGCAGGTCCAAGCACAACAAACTCAAGAACAGGAAAGCCAAGACCAAGACAGCGACGAAGAAATCCCACAAACAATGGCAACAGAATACAAAGGAATTATCGCAGACCCAAAGTCCTTCACAGAAGACCGAACAGCTTTCGACATTTGGTGGAGAAAGATGAAGCTCTACATAACCGCACATGGAGACCTCACCGACACACAAAAGATTGGAGCAGTACTATCCAGAATGACCGACGGACCGGGAGCCCACTGGGCGTCAAAGAAAATCGACACTACGACCAACCAAAGCACATGGGCCAATTTCGTAACCAAAATACAGACACGATTCAGCAATGTCATGACACCGTCGCAAGCAGGAAGCAAATTATTCAACATTAGACAGGGGAACCAACCGATCGATGAATTCCTAGATGAATTCGTAGACCTCGCAGGAAAAGCAGGAATGACAGGAACAGCTCCGCGCTTCCTACTTGAGAAAAGCTTAAACAGGAGGACGGCAGAAGCCGTACACTCGATCTCCGAACTCCCAACAGATGGAGATGAATATATCAAGACAGTTCGAGCAATCGGACGAAACATCAACGAACACAGGAATGTGATGAGAGGGGAATTTGCAAACAACCAACGCAAGCCAGGAAATGGAAGTCGACAAAGTACGAAGCAACAATTGCTTCAACTGCAACAAACCAGGACACCTTTCACGAAACTGCCCGGAGCCGCGAAAAGGAGCAGCAAATGTCACATGCTATAATTGCGGCCTGAAAGGACACTATGCACGAAACTGCAGAAAGAAGAAGAAAGGAAAATCCCGAGTCAGAGAAGTGAAAGAAGAAGGAGAAGAAGACGAAGAAGACAAGGACGAAGAAAGCTCTGACAAAGAGGGTTTTGTCGAAGGGTCCGATTAAGAGGTGCTAAATCGCGACCCATACAGCTGAAACAGACTCGCTTCGATACAGGATGTAGATCATCCCATACTCTGAAATACACCATTCCTGCAAAGCGATCTGAAGCACTAAGAAAAACCATCCAAGGCGACAAACCACCCAGAAGAAAGGAACTCGCAGTACCAGCAAAGATACGAATGCGAAAAGGGATAGCAATGATAACACCAGAAGTCGATAGTGGAGCAGACAGGACCTGCATCAATACCGCCATAGTAATAAAAATGGGATTGAAGACACGGCGAATCAAGAAGATTCCAATCATAAATGCAGACGGGTCACCCAACTGCCAGAAAACAGCAGACCGAGTAGCGGAGGTCCACATCGACATTAAAGGATACAAAGAGCATATGGAAGCCATTGTACTTGACATTGGGAAAACCGACATGCTACTGGGACATGACTGGCTTGTCTATCACAACCCAACGATCAAATGGAGGATGGGAGAAATTGTCTTTGACAGATGCTCCAAAACATGCAAAATAAACCACCAGATGATCAAAATACAAAAAGTGGCTGAACCAGCGAAGACCACAGCCAATGACAGGACAGGAACTCAGATACCTTCATATCTGACGAGATTCAAACACCTCTTTAAGGAGAAGAACTTCAATCGACTACCGGACCATAAGGAGTGGGACCACGAAATAAACTTAACAAAAGACGCACCGAAAACGATACCGAGCAAGGTCTACCCGATGACGCAGAAGGAGCTAGAAGAACTAGACACCTTTGTCGAAGAAGGACTAAGAACAGGGAAGATACGCCCCTCAAAATCACCTTACGCGGCACCCTGTTTCTTTCGTAACAAGAAGGATGGTAGCAAACGACTCATCCAAGACTATCGAGAGATAAACAAATATACGGTCAAGGACAAGTTCCCACTATCACGCATCAGCGAACTCCTTGACGTACTACAAGGAGCGAAGTACTTTAACAAGATTGACATTATCTGGGGATACAACAACGTTCGCATTCGAAAAGGAGACGAATGGAAAGCAGCCTTCCTAACAGCAAGAGGACTCTTCGAACCAACGGTCATGTACTTTGGACAGTGCAATGCATCAGGCACTTTCAGCCGAATGATGGCAAGCCTCTTCCAAGACCAAATATGAAGAAGAGTATGCATAATCTATATGGACGACATTATAATCATCGGACGAATGCGAGAGGAACTTCAAAAGAACACAGTAGAAGTCATGGAGATACTGAACAAGAACGACCTATTCATCAAAGAACCGAAATGTGTCTGGGAATCATCAAAAGTCCCAGTACTAGGGTATATTGTAGGAGAGGGGAAAGTGGAAATGGAACCGGAGAAAATTACAGCCGTACAATCCTGGCCAACCCCGAAAACGAAGAAAGAACTACAAAAGTTCTTAGGGTTCACAAACTTTTATCGACGGTTCATCAAAGAATATGCAAAAGTCGCTAAACCCTTAACGGAATTGACTGGAAACAAAACATTCCAGTGGACAGACAAGCAGCAAAGTGCTTTCAAGGAGCTAATCCGACATATAACCTCGGCACCCATTCTAGCACTACCACAAACAGAGGGAAAATTCCGAGTTGAAACGGATGCCTCAGGATATGCCATTGGAGCGGTATTATCGCAGCAGCAGAAAGGACTATGGCACCCAATTGCCTTCATATCAAGATGCATGACTCCAGTGGAACAGAACTACGAAATCTACGACAAAGAACTCCTTGCAATAATGGTGGCACTGAAGACATGGAGACAATACCTCCTAGAAGCTCGAGAGAAGTTCGAAATATTGACAGACCACAAGAACCTATCATACTTCCGAAAACCACAATGACTCAACTCGAAACAGACCGGCTGGTATCTGAAACTACAAGAGTATGACTACGAACTATGACACGTGCCAGGAAAAGCGAATGGAAAAGCAGACGTCCTATCACGAATGGCGGGATATGAAGACAACCTAGCAGAAAAAGACGACATACAAATGATCAAAGAAGCCACATTCATCCGACACCTGGAAGAGAATAATGAACGAGACTTCGACTTTATGATGTTCGAGGACGAACATCCACCAAAAGGGGGAGCAGGAAATAACAAAACAATGCAGACAAGAGGAATCACGATGATCGAAACTCCAAGAATGGAACAAATTTGACAATGCACACGGAGAGAAACAATCGTAACAACAGAACTGAAAGAAAAACCACACTGGTTCACAGAAGAAAACCACATTGTATACGCAGGAGGGAAGATCTACGTTCCCCCAGACAACAAACTGAAGGAAGACATCATGTTCGAACACCATGACACACCCATCGGAGGACACCCAGGACAATACCGCATGCACAAACTCATAAACCACACCTATTGGTGGCCATCAATGTTAACAGACATCAAGAAGTATGTCAATGGATGCGAAGCATGCCAGCGAAACAAAATCATCCGACAAAAGAAACATGCACCACTACACCCGCACGAGGTCCCGCAACAACCATAGGAAGATATTGGAGTAGACCTCATAGGACCGCTACCCAGCTCGAACAGCTTTAACGCCATCGCCGCAGTCACAGACCGCCTGACCAAGATGATCCATCTAATTCCCACCAACACCGAACTCACAGCAGAAGGTCTCGCATGACTATACCGAGACAATGTGTGGAGACTCCATGGAATCCCACGAAAGATCATCAGCGACCGAGGACCCCAATTCGCAGCACGATTCATGACAGCACTTCTAAAACTGCTCGGAACAAAGCAAAACCTATCAACGGTCTATCACCCACAAACAGATGGACAGGCGGAGCGATCCCATCAGGAAACAGAAGTTTTCCTCAGAAACTTCACAAACAACCTGCAGAACGACTGGGCAGAATGGATAGCGATCGCAGAGTACCAATACAATGACAAGACACATCAGGGAACAAAGGAGACACTATTCTACCTCAACTATGGAATGCACCCCTGGAAGGGAGAACTACAGACAACGGAAGGGAATAACCCCATGGCCAAGAACTTTGTCGAGAGAATGAACCAAATCCGGAAGGAAGCAAATGCTGCGCTGCAGTATGCGCAAACACGAGCCAAAGACAATTACGACGTGAGGCGAAGACCAGCCCGTGAATATAAGAAAGGGGACGGAGTATGGCTTGAAGCCACCAATATCGCAGTCAATCGACCATCAAAGAAGTTATCGGCACTCCAATACGGACCGTTCAAGGTGATCGAAAAGAAAGGAGCCTCAGCATATTGCCTGGAACTCCCAGCATCATGGCAGCTGATACACCCCGTGTTCAATGAAGCATTACTCACACCCTACAAAGGACCCCATTTCAAGATACAAGAACGGCCATCGCCGCCACCCCCTGAGATCATAAATGATGAAGAAGAGTACGAAATAGAAGAAATTCTAAAAAGAAAGAAACAAGGAAGAGGAACGCTATTCCTGGTCAAATGGAAAGGATACGGACATGAGGAAAACACATGGATCAAAGAGAAGGAACTGGGGAATGCGCAGCAAGCTCTAGACCATTTCCTGAAGAAGACTACGGAGCAAGATAAAAGGACCACGAAAAGAGGGAAGAAGGCCAGAAAACGCACATCATGACCACCAATGCCCCCATCAGCATCGAAAGCAGCGACGACAGCCACGCACCCACCCCCATCACGAACAATGCCGAAAATCTGGCGAAGATTCTCGACGCCAAAGACTATATGGACCCCCTCGCCATCACCCTCAGCGCATACCTGCGCTATGTCATGACCATCCGTACGCACCTTTGGAGCGGACGGACCCCCGACGGGACCGCCCCGACAACAGCGGAACGCATCGCGCTTCGCGAAGCAATGGAAACGCTTCGCACCGAAAACCGGCGACTCAAACTCCTCGCCACTACACTCCACCACATCCGCTCCTACAACGAGGAGCTCATTCACACGTGGGCCCCACGCGCAACAAGTGCCTGGGAAAACAACGGGTGAGGACAGCTGGACTAAGGGTTTTCACGAGGACACGAATCTAAAGAGAGGGTGATGTTATGGACCATTCATTTTCTTTATCTTATCTTCCTTTCCTTATCTTCTCCCCTATCTCCCCCACTCCCATCATGCTGCACAGCGCGCAGTCATCGAGTCATCCCCTTTCCCTAGTCATGCTGCACAGTGCGCAGTCATCGAGTCATCCCCTTTTCCCTAGTCACTCCGAGTCATCCTATCCCAACCTTACTCATCCGTAGTCCACAGCATTGCGCAGCCCATGGTCCGTGCTCGAGTACTGTAGATACATAAGGACTTCCAGATGTACCAGTAGCGCTAGGTTTAATATTCCATTTGCCATCGTCTTAAACCACTCTCGCACTTAGTCTGCCCGAGTCCTTTAAGATTCGTCTAGCCTAACAGGAGCAACCCTACAGCAAAGAACTTTGTCGAAAGAATGGACCAAATCCGGAAAGAAGCAAATGCTGCGCTGCAGTATATGCAAACATGGGCCAAAGACAATTATGATGCAAGACAAAGACCAGCCTGTGAATACAAGAAAGGGGACAGAGTATGGCTTGAAGCCACTAATATCACAGTCAATCGACCATCAAAGAAGTTATTGGCACTCCGATACGGACCGTTCAAGGTGATCGATAAGAAAGGAGCCTCAGCATACTGCCTGGAACTCCCAGCATCATGGCAGCTGATACACTCCATGTTCAATGAAACACTACTCACACCCTACAAAGGACCCCATTTCAAGATACAAGAACGGCCATCACCACCACTCCCTGAAATCATAAATGATAAAGAAGAGTATGAGATAGAAGAAATTCTAAAAAAAAAGAAACAAGGAAGAGAAATGCTATTCCTGGTCAAATGGAAAGGATACGGACATGAGGAGAACACATGGATCAAAGAGAAGGACCTGGGGAATGCGCAGCAAGCTCTAGACCATTTCCTGAAGAAGACTATGGAACAAGATAAAAGGACCACAAAAAGAGGGAAGAAGACCAAAAATCACACATCATAACCACCAACGCCCCCATCAGCATTGAAAGCAGCGATGACAGCTATGCACCCACCCCCATCACAAACGACTCTGAGAATCTGGTGAAGATCCTTGATGCCAGAGACTACATGGACCCCCTCGCCATCACCCTCGGCGCATACCTGCACTATGTCATGACCATCCATATGCATCTTTGGACTGGACGGACCCCCAATGGGACTGCCTCCACAACAGCAGAATGCATCACACTTCATGAAGCAATGGAAATACTTCACACTGAAAATTGGTGGCTTAAACTCCTTGCCACCACCCTCCATCACATCTGCTCCTACAGTGAGGAGCTCATTCACATGTGGGCCTCACGTGTGACAACTGCCTGGGAAAACAATGAGTGGGGACAGCTGGACTAAGGGTTTCACGAGGATGCAAATCTAAAGAGAGGGTAATGTTATGGACTATTCATTTTTCTTATCTTATCTTCCTTCCCTTATCCTTATCTCCCCCATCATGCTGCGCATCCCTTCCTATCATACTGCGCAGCATGCAGTCGTTGAGTCATCTTCACTTTCCTAGTCATTCTGAGTCATCTCATCCCAGCCTTACTCATCCACAGTCCACAGCATTGCGCAGCCCATGGTCCGTGCTCGAGTACTATAGTATACATAAGGACTTCCAGATGTACCAGTAGCACTAGGTTTAATATTCCTTTTGCCATCATCTTAAACCGCTCTTGCACTTAGTCTGCCCAAGTCCTTTAAGATTCGTCTAGCCTAACAAGAAGCCTCATGAACCTCAGCTGGAGGAGCAGCCTCACAAATCTCAATTGAAGAAGGAAGGGCATCAGGAGCATCACCCAGAGGAGTAGAAGAATGATTGCCAGTCTTGTCTAGAGCAATCTCTCCTTTTTGCACTTTTCGCTCCTTTATAGATGGCTTTTTCCTCTCATCTGGTTTCACATCAGGAGTAGAGGTTCCTTTCTCTGAAAGAGAAGACAATAAGGCTCATGCCTCACAGGCTGCATCATCTATGGCAGTGTCAATCGCTAAAACATCTGCTATTAGAAAAACCCTTATCATAAGCTGCATGAACAAAGTCATCAAAGAGTGGGATGAACTCTTCGCCATAACTAGACCCTAGAAATTTGTCGAGGGTTTTTCCATCAGGTGTCATTTCTCTATGGATTCTGGAGCATATTCAGAAAATATGTATATGCATAGAGATCAAGACAGAAGAAAACTATACATACATCATCAACTGAATTGCACCACCAAAACAAGGACAAGGACCTCCCACCATGATCATACAGACCAATCCAGTCTGCTTAACAACATTCTCATCAAGATAACAATTGGCCTTGAAATCATAACAATGCTGTGAGGTGCAGCATAGGGGAATGACTAGTAATGACTAGGTAGAGTGAGTCATAGGGCTGTGCACTATGCATGTGTGTGGGTTGTGGTAGAGAAAGATAAGATATGAAAATGTGTAGTCCATCAGCATCTGTAACAAATATATCCTCTTTCTATATTCAGCAGTTGTAGTTTTTAATTTGCTACTGTCTAAAGCTTTTGGCTTGATTTTATTCTTTTCTTGTTTTTTTATAGATAGGTTTGTTCTCTTCTTCAGCAAGAAGATTCTGGTCTGATTACTGCTCTTCTAGACTTATTCTATATTCTTCTTCTAAAAAGAGTTCTGTAAAAAGGTCTGCTGCTTTTTTGCTAATGATTTCAGCCAGTTTATTAGTTATAGTCTCTTGAAGGATAAAGACAAACTCTTTTAGAAATGCCTATTCTTTATTATTATTATTTGAAGAAGTATGTTTTCTTTTCTGCTTGTATAGTATTACAGATGTTCAAAGGACTATTTGTTTTTCTTATCTTATCTCTCCTTTCTATATTATTATCACATAGCTCTATATAGTTGTAAGCCTATTATTGGGCTTACAGCAGTATGCAGCCCTCTGTGTTATTCTTTCTCTAGTCATCATAAGTCATTCCTCACTGGTCTTACTCATTTGTAGTCCACAGCATTGTGCAGTCTATGATTTGTGCTGATATACCATACATATATAAGATCCCATGAATGTACTATACTCATAGCATTAGGCTTAATATTTCTTTTGCCATTGTCTCAAACTGCTCTCACACTTAGTCTGCCTAAGTTCTTTAAAATTCATTTAGCCTAATATATAGATTGCTAATATTTCTGCAGGTAGTATAGACTGTCTTTGCAAATGGCATAGACTGCAATATCTGGTCTACTTCTCTAAGCCAGTGTAAGCCTAAAGCATCAACATGCTTATATAAAATAGATAGTTATAGAAAGAAAGATCATACTCTACGAAAACCGGAGGAAACGCAGAGAGGCGAATGCGAAGAACTTAAGCAGAGATATGGACGTAGACGATGCCCAACACAACGCGCACGACAAAGAGCGTGTAAGCCAAGGCGGGACACCCCGGCCCAAAAACCCCCCAGAGGCCCAACCGATGGGGCATAAAACCCCATAGGGAAAAGCACGCGGCAGGCGCGGGGTTCCCCAACAGCGCCAACGCGGGCAATGGACCCGCACGGGGGCCAGCTGCCCGGGGAACCCCCATCGACAAGAACGGACCCACCAAGCGCAACATTGAGCGATAATGCAGTGATGAAAAACCTTCTTCACCCGCAAAACGGCGGGGGGGCGGCGGATGGAAACGCGCGCGGGCGGGAGCGCACACGGGATACCGGGAGCGAGATGCCAGAGACAACGATAGTTGGCGTCTGGATGTTTAGCTATAATCTTATAAATTCCATACCTTGGCATGAATTTTGCCACCTCGCCACTTGAATTCCCGGCGCCTGTGGAATGTTGTAAGTTGAACGCGATCGCCGACCTGGAACTCATGTTCGGGCCCCCAGGCGACGCCGGCACGACTGATCTTGCCATTTGCAAGTGCGAGCCCCCAAAGGACCGCAACGCAAGAACGCAGCAGCGGGCGGGGGGCAAGGCGCAGAGCGAGGGGCCGGCCAGGAAGAACGCGAAAACCGGCGAAACGACAAGAAACAATGGGGGAGGCGGGACCAGCCCCGGTTCGCGACGGGAAGCGAGGCATTGAATGACCGACGCCCCGATGAGCCATCCATTTGGGGGTGATACGAGGTGCTGAGCCAGCACGCCCGAGCGGCAGCGCGCCCAGAAGCGGAGAGAAACAGGGGCGAGTCAGACACGATCTCGGGGGCAAACCGTGCAATACATTTGCGAAAAAGGGGCCAACCCGATCATAAACATTGCCGGGCAACCTGGATATCTGCGCCCAGGTGATCAGTAAACGGGATACAGCGAGGGGCAGGGACCGAGAAACGAAGCGAACAGGCGCGAGCACCGGACAGGCAATGGATGGAGCGGGCCTGCACGTTTTCTTGTCACGCTCTTGTTGCATTGGCAATCGTCACAGCTGGGAATATAGCTCTCCTCTAAATCTTTTTTCATGTTAGGCCAGTAAAAACTGTCTCACAGAGCGGCGTAGGACTTATCGAAACTGAAAGACCAAGGGGGGCATCGAACAGCGCTCCCGGACCTGGTACGAGGCACGGCAAGGCGGGGATGACCACAGACCAGACCGACGACCCGCAGCCCGGCCGCGGTGAGCTTTTGATCCATATCATCCATACCCTGCTTGAAGCGAGCAGATCCGAGCAGATGAAAGCGAGCACCACCGACGATGGCGCATCTTGTCACAGGAGCCGATAACGCTTGCGAGGCAGTGAAGACTGAGTCGGATGTTGATTTCAAGAAGGTCGTCAGTAACAATGTTGCAATGAAAGCTTCATTTCCGATTTCATTGTCCGAACTGAGCAGGGTTGGAGGGTCCACGGGTACCACCTCCGCGGAACTGGCAGCCTCAGGTAATCATGACAGCACGTCAGCAACTGTGTTTGATTTCCCTTTTATGTAAACGATCTTTGCATCGTACTGGGACATCAGCTCCATCCAACGCGCTTGTCGCTGTGACAGGTCTTTCTGTTTCTCGAAGGATTCCAAGGTCCGATGGTCTGTGTAAATTGTGAACGGTGAGCCTAAGAGATCAACTCTCCATTTCTTTAATGCCGAATTATTGCCAGTAATTCCTTTTCGTGGATGGGATAGTTCCGTTCCGCTGATTTCAGGGGAGCCGAATCAAATGCCACAGGCCGCGACGACTCCCAGGTAGGCCCCCAGGACAGCACGGCGCCTGTCCCATGGTTGGAAGCATCCGTCGTTACGAAAATTTGGTTGTCCCCTGGATTCTCGTGGTTTATCGTCATTAGGCACTCGCTCGACGTCACTAAATGTTTTATACTGTCAAAAGCCCATTGATGTTCTGCATTCCACTCCGGGAAACGCTTCTCGCAGGCTTTCGTGGTGAGCGTGTTCAGTATCCGTGTATATTCCGCTAAGTGTGGCAGGAAACTGGCGGTATACCGGACCAAACCCAAGAACGCACATACGTCCGACACAGACTTCGGCACTGGCCAATCCAAAATATGGGCGATTTTCGAACCATCAGCTTCAATTCCTTTGTGCGAAATGACGTGGCCCAAAAAATTGATCTGCAAACAAAACAGATTCGTTTTCTTCGGGTTGCAGTAAAGCTTTGCGTCAGCCAACGCTTTCAGGATCGTCCGTACATTCTTAATGTGCTCTTCGACTGAATCGGACCAAATGACGATGTCATCAAGATATACATGACAGATCTTTCCAATCTACGGATGCAAGGCTGCTGTCACCCATCGCTGGTGGATCGCTGGCGTGTTCTTTAGGCCCATAGGCATCACGTTCCATTCATACAGGCCGAAGGGCGTCGACACTGCGGTGAGTGCGATATCTTCCAGTCTCATTCTTGTCTGAAAGAAACTATTTGTCATGTCGATTGTTGCCCATATTTTCCCTTTCGCACAATCAGCCAAGATATCATCAATCCTTGGCAGCAGATGGCTATCCGCAATCGTATTCGCATTCAACTGGCGATAGTCATTAACCCATCGTGGCAGGACCGTAGTGTCCGCCTTCAGAATGATAAATGAAGGTGAAGCGTGCTGGGATGATGAGGGTCGAATCTTTCCGCTATCAAGGTGCTGTTGTATTAACGTGCGCCACGCATCCCTATATTTGCGCGGGCACCCATATGTCCTTGTCGCAATCTTCTTATTCGCATCTTTCAATCTGATTGATGCATACACATCCCGAGGTAACTCATCTGTGTGTGGTATAGGCTGAAAAATCTGACTGAATTCGTTTCGTAGATTGTTATCCAGTTTGTTTAGCTCATCCAGGTGCGCCAGCGTTTCTATTCTTTCTTTTACCGCTGCGATGACATCGACCTCGCAGACTTTTTCGCATCATGCGTTGACGTCGACTTTCTTCAATGCCAAGACACCTTTGAGCTCGTTCAACATAATTTTACGCTTCTCTGCAAAGACTTTGGCATTTTCTGTACGTACGGACTTATTATATGAAGCGGGTCTTTTCACAACCGAAGGGGGTCTCAGTACCCAGGGCATAGAAGTAGGTACAGTAGGGTCTAGGATGTTCACGTTAACTCGTTTATCAATTGCAATACGGTCGGCATGGTCGATAACAATATGGTTTGCAGTCAAAAAAGGCATTCCGAGAATCAAAGATGTACAAAGTCCGGGCGCAATCAGGGCCCTAACGGGAGTGGAACACCACGAGCCATCGCTAGTCATACAATGCAATTTGACGAATTCCTTTAATACAATAGTCGTTTTCTTTTTGCGGATGGTGACATCCACTCGTTCTGGTTCAGGCAATGCAATACGGCGTAATTGGAGTTTCTCCACGATATCAGGACGGATTAAGACTATGTGTGCACCATTGTCAATAAGAGCCGTAACCTGCAAAGTGGGCCCATCTCCGTGGGGTGTCAAATGACACATCCAACGGAGATGAGGCACCACTATGGGGGCGCTCACCGAATCAGAATCATAGTCGTTGACGATGTTGGGCATAATAACATTCGCAGCCATAGCAGAATCATCGTCCTCATCAATAACCTCGATGCAAGTGTTACTGGCGTCGTTCAGGACAGCATTAACCGATCGGCCCTTCTTAGGTGCCGGACGGGATCTTTGTGTCGTAGCAGCCAGAGCTGCAGTGGCGTTAGAGGAACCGGTGCTCTGTTTTCCTTTTCGCAACGCTTCGATTCTCTCCATCATGAGCGGGACGTAGGAGGCGCCATCGGGTGGGCCAGTGGGGCATTTGTCGGAGTAATGATCTGCAAAGGGGTCACGACACAGCAAACAACCGTTGTTCTCGAAAATAGCGTGACGTTCGAATTGCTGCAGGGGAGGTGGCAAAACGTCATAATTGGAGCCGGACCGAGTGTTCGCATCGTATCCCCTCACATGCTGCGAGCCTTTGGTACCTCCCTTCCTCGGCGGAGCTGACGTGAACGATCCAGAGGTGGTTCGTTTCCTCAGGTTGTTCTCCGCCTGGACAGACGAAGTTCCCGAGCCTCCCTTGCTATGTTCGTTGAAACGGACCTTCTCCCGTGCCAGCTTTTCATCCTCATCGTGGACCGCATATAGCCACGTGAAGAAGGAGCCTGTCCTGTTGATCTTCTTTGCCGCAATTCTGAGGTCAGGGACCATCTTAGCATCGAGAATCTTCATCAATGCCTCGTCTGAGAGATGAGATGCAGTCCCTTTCAACAGACTGTTCAGCTTCTGACATTCCGTCGCCCAAGCTAGAAAACGCTCGTTCTTCCGCATTTTCTTGTCCATGAGCTTGACGTAAACTTTGTCCTCCCAATCCGGTTCGAGGAAGGTAGCCTTGAACTTTGCAAAGAAGTCGTTGAATGATAATGCGAGCAGGGCATCCTGATTTCCGTCGAACCAATCCGCTTGGCGGCCATCCCGGCAGGATATCATTGTCTTTCGAATCTTCTCCACATCCTCCGTGATTTCTTTCTCGTTGAAATAATGCGAGAGTCCCCTGTGAAATTCCCGTAGGACTAGAGGATCGATAACACCAGAAGAGAGGACGGGGAGTTTATTTGGCGTGCTTTGCATAAAGGTAGCATATTGTATGCCGTTGACTTGGATCGACATGATGGATAAGATGCGTATGGGTTCTGTAGGCGATGAAGAATCTGAGGTCGAATGACATCTTTTGGTAGACTTCTGAGCACGCAAAGGAGATGAAAAAGGTGTCGGAGTGTTCCTAGGGCGACGAATCTGTCCAAAACCGGGGTACAACCCAGCTATATGCAGTGGAAATCGTTCAGTTTCCTCTTCTGAGGGGATGGGCGTTAACGGCGAGGAAGGACGATCCTCTACTGGCATAGAAGGGCAGGAAGATAGCTGAGGGTCGGGGTTTAACCTCTTCGATCTCCTGCTAGGTTGCACGTCTTGTCGACGCATGGTACCTGTCGAACTAGAGCGGGGCGTAGCGAATCAAATGAAGGCGGGGGTGTTCACCTTTCGGGCGAGCCCCACGCACAATCAGTTCATTGATCTAGGGTCGATTTCGGGACCTTTCGGGTCACCTTGAGGTCGCTGAGTGAAGAATGAAGTGGGCGATTTATGTGGGCAAAACTGGGCGTTAAAGATTAAAAAGTGAAAACCCTTCCATAAGGGAAAACTGCAGAGACGAAGTCGAATGCGAAGTAATCTTTAAGCCAGATGTATATGGAACGAACGTGTACATGATGCCCACAACACACAACAAGCACCCACTGTTACGTAATGTAGCTGATGTAAGCCAAAGGCGGGCTTACATCTACTCTGTACCTTTTATTCTAGGATATACATCTGGCTTGTTATTCATATTTGGTCTTCTAAGCTTTTACCTCTGCCTGTTTTCCCTCTAGATCAGATACTCCTATCATTTATACTAATACTTACTGGACTAGTGATAGCTTATTATTAAATAGTAATTAGGTCTTTAATAAAGTATGACATGATATATGTGAGTCTGAGTAAGTCTCAACAAGGCTTTATATCTTATTAGACTATATGAATCTTAAAAAACTCAGACAGACTTAGTATAAGAGTAGTTTGAAATGATGGCAAAAAAAAATAAAGACTAGCAATACTAGTATATCTATTGGTCTTATATATGTCTGGGAAATGAACACAGACCATGACTGTACAATGCTATAGATTGTGGATAAGTAAGGCTCTGGAAAATGACTGGTAGTGGCTAGGTCACATAATTCTATGATAAGAAGGCAGAAATGAAGAAGATAAAATAAAGAGAATATATAGTCCTCAGGCATCCATAACAGCAGATGGTTATTGAGTAAGCAGCTCTCACTTTGCATATCTGGCTAAGCTAATCCTCTGCCTCCACCCTACTTACACCTCATCATATGAGTGGTGCTAGCAAGCACGATCAAATCTGAAAGTCAGTAAAACTTTGTAACTATAAGTGGTCTGAATGAACCAAGAATAATATTGTGACTGAAGTACAGATTTTTTTCCAATGACTGTATTAAATCTCAATTCTAGACACCTATAGCAAATCACCAAAAGCAGCCATCTCCGGTCCACCTGACTCCTGCACAGGCATAAAATTAGATGAAACATAAGAATGACAACATGACATACCCTCATGCCAATCTCCCAATCTAGAAAGCGTTGATAAGAACAATGGTCCATTAAAAAAAAAAATCCACATACAGCTATAGATAATTGTAACAGCCATGAGAATGCCAGTGCCACTTCCTATTGCACCCATCAAATCTGCCGTGACGGATAGCAGACCAAGAATCGCCCCGCCAAATGCCGCAGCTGTTGGAATAACACGTTTCAGTTCTTTATACATCGAGCCTTCACGGTGTCCAGCCATAACCTAACATGCAATGCACTTAACCTAGTTGGCGATAAAGCAAAGCAAAGATATTACCATCTGTTGGTCTTTTAGCTGCTTAGCAACGTCTCTGGGACCTGAACCTGAAACCTCGATCCAAGTCTTGGAGAATAACGCACAAGCCGATAACATGAAGGTGATATAAACAGCAGTGTGAATGGGGTCGAGGACAGCTTCCTTGATGGTGTGCGGCGGCGACATGTAATAGGCGATGCCAGACTTAGCAATAAGTTGCGGAGAGTCTTCCATCGGCTGACATGGGTAAGCACCGAGTTTCTACAATCGAACTTGCAACACCTACCTCCCAGACGCCGAGAAGTTTGACAAGAAAATTGTTCGGGAAGCGCGAAGCGAGCATTTGCGAAACAATGAATACGTTTGAGGTCAGAGCTGACTCCAGCATAATGGGCATATTGGAGGTATAAAAGAGTTTGACAGGATATGACCCGCGCTGACCACGAAACCTATTGCTCTTGACAGGGATTTCAATGCGGAATCCTTGAAGGTAAATGACAAGAGCGAAGATGACGATAGTGGCAATAAGATTCATTATATTGGGTAGGCGATCCCTCCAGAATGCCTCTCTCAGTGCGCGCCCTTTATCATTCCAGGTGAAGAGAAGATGAAACAAGGCAACCAATGCACCCTCAAATTCAGGGCCACGTCCCGTGTTGACAGTAGTCGGGGAGAATGCTTTCCAAACAATGGATTCGCAGATGTTGGTGGCAATGAAGAGGTTTATGCCGGAACCGAGGCCATAACCTTTTTGAAGTAACTCGTCGAGGAGGATGACAATCAGAGCTGCTGCCACGAGCTGGATGATGAGAAGGAGGCAAACACCAGCCCCTAGATCGCGTGGTTGGCCATATAAGCCAGTCAAGACATAGACAGTTGCCTGACCCAAGGAGATGATAAGCGCAAACACTGAAGACAAAGACATACGTCAGTTACACGAAGCTATGCTGAAAGAATACAATAGGGAGCATATCATGCGTAATGAGAAGCTCACATTTCTGGCCACCGCTGAAAAGGGCACGGTCTTCCTTCAGCGCGAAATCGACGTCGATGAGGTTAGCGCCGGCCAACAGTTGCATGATCATGCCCGATGTCACGATGGGCGTTATTCCAAGCTCCATGAGTGTTCCGCGGTTAGAGGCAAGGATAACACGCATCCAATACAGCGGGTCAGACGAATCTGAGGACATGATGCCATAAAGGGGGACTTGAGAGCAGACCAAGAAAATGAGAAGGGTTACGGCTGTCCATAACACTTTCTGGTTGAAAGGAACCTTTGAAACAACATTGAATGAAGAGAAGTGACACGTCGTAGAATTCGCGCTTACTTTCCTATCCGGCGAAGAGACCTCAGGCAAGATTGGAAGGAATGGTCGAACAAGATTAAGAAAACGAACTAGACGGGGAAATATAAGCAGACCGTGGATAGAGAGAGACTTCAGCAAGGCTTACAGCCACTCATCCTGTGAAGCGAGAAGGCAAGAGAAAAAGGTTCGAGAGAAAGGTGTTTTGCTGGTGACAATCGCCAGCTCACAAGATTCCAGACGTGGCACCTTATGTAAGCTGCAACACGATACACACAACATACAGTGTACAAAGTAGTACGATAATCCAGCCTCATACTATACAAGTCGAAATAACATAAAAAGCAAGTATAAAACAGAACGATAACACAGCGATAGATAGTTCGAACAATAATAATACAGCTCAATCCACCTCCTCTGCGACCGCTGCACCAGGTAGATGCCCAACCCTCTCTTTACGAATTAAAGTTTTCGCGAACAACTGCGGTGCGCGAGAGACAGCTTCAGCGAACGAGAATGCAAGACTGACAGCAGCGTTCAAGACACGCCATCTGAAACCCAGTACGTCCAGTCCATAGATATTGCTATCTAGAGACGCGTACGGATAACTTATCTGCGCCGCGAGCCGGACGATAGATGCTGTGAGGGGATCGAATGGCGTAAAGCCAGTGGTCTCATACGTTGTTGCGGGGTTGAAGGAGATTAAATTTCCAACAATGGCAGGCAGTATGAGCGTCGGAACAGCCCAATGTAGCAATACCATCCAAAATGCGTACGTCTGAAACGCGCTCAGAGGAGGGTAGAAGATGAAGAGCGCTGGGACAAACTTGTCCCGTGGTGATAAAGGGATCTGTTGAAGTATGTGTTGGAGTACCACCGATAAAATACCAGAAAAGGAAGAAGAAATCTACCTGAAGCGTTTTCCAAGGGATTATTGCACGAAGGACGTAGAAAAACTCCCACAAGGCAGTAAGTGACCATATATTGCGCGAATTCGATAGAAACTGGGCCAAAAAGACTAAACAAAACTCCCATCAAGTAGATGGAACGAGACGCACGAATCGAAGCGCATCCAAGATTTCTCGACTCCTTTGCAGAATCTCATTCTGCTTGACATCATGAACAAAGGCATCCATGGTTTCCCGCCCAGAAGTGCGTTCAACTAAACTGTCTACCGGCTTTGGCGGCAGGGGTGGCATGTCACCGGGGGCGTTCAACTGCGCTTGCTTAGATGAACGAGTTGGCGAAGCATCGGTGGGCGACGTGGGATTCTTCAAAAATGTCGACACATCGCGAAGGTCCGCCACAGGAGTCGATTCCTGTATAGCATCAAGAGCGGTTATACGACGAGTCTGAGATTTAGAAGGTGGCTTGGCGGGTTCTTGTTCTTGCCGAATAGGCCGCAAACTGGAAAAGAGAAGGTCAGGATGTAGGGTGTCAAATGAAGTGTTTTTTACCCTGTTGCGGTGGACTGTGGCTGGACGCTCTTCTTGCGGCGGGTGTTAAACAGACCCGCAAAAGCAGGATCCTCCTCAAGACTGGCTTGATTCTGGTCGAGGTGCTTCTTAATTCTGGCTTGAAGCTCATCTTTCGTACCCTGGTCACTCAGATGGAGGGCCAAGGCAATATCTTGTAATTCGGATTTCTTCTTTGGCTGCAGAGCACCAGTGAATATTTGGGCCATGACGGTGTGGGATCAACAAAGACCGAGTTGATCGCGCCAAGTAGACGCGTTTCACACGTGACTCCCATTCGTAGTTTACGTAATATAATCGTCATAGGGCAGCTGTCCATCAGTTGTGGTGGTGATGGCTACTAGGCTGCCATTGTTAAAACAAAATGTTCACCTTCTCGTCGTTAACGACCATCTTCCTCTGGCAGGCTTTCCTAGTGCTTGTTTTTATTTTCTTTGCTTTTCCGGATTTCTAGCTGGCCCGTAATTCATCATGTACACTCATTTCTTTATCCTTTTTCTTTTCGCGTTCGCAAGCCGAGGTGGGAGGTTCCAGCTGGGTGATGGCATGTCCATTGACCCATTGTCTAGCGCTTTCATTCAACATAACGGTTAATAACCGTAATTTGACGGTTTCGCAGATATTGGATGTCCCAAACAGCGTCGCGAAGGCAAACGTAAGTAATTTCATTGCGGGATGAACTACAACGAATGCGGAATTTTCAGTGTGCTTCGACCTGCGATAGCGCCAACCGACAACTCCAATCCTGCAATGACGATGCAACTTGTCTGTGTAGAGCAGATACGGTCGCTTCACTTCAGAAATGCGAGCAGTGCATGTTTGAACAACTCATTGCGGTCAATGGGCGGATGGACTTCAGAGTCGGCTCTCAAGCTGTTCTGAGCGGTAAGCCACTTGCATTGCAGTTGTTGGGTGTGCTTGATCTGCCCCTTCCCGTATGCTTTAGCCTATGCTTCAGCTTGCAAGACGGCAGCCAACATCACACTCGCGGCAAACCAGACGGCATTGGCGCTTCCTCCGAGCTGGGATGGTCCTTCTGCCGCCGTCTTGCCAGTCGGTGGGATGGTTGTGACTGTTATGACTGGTGCTATCCTTGGATTTTCGGCACTCATGATCTTGTCAAACATGTAGAAAATGTGGATTTTTGCCTTTGATTATTACGTATACATCGTCACACGGCCAATTTGCTACCGACTGGATACATTTTCACTTGCACCATATAACTCGCTCGCAATTATCTTTTTTTTTGGTTCTGACTGTGCATGGCGTTGAGCATCATTCCCTGACACCTGCTTCTTCTGTGCACCTTTCACCTTTGACCTTTTCACCTATGAACCGTTCACCATTCCGCATCAAATTCCGGCTCCTACAATTCTTCGACGTGCGCAGGCAATTGTCGACTTCTCCCGGACAACGGGGCACATCTCCGCGCGTTTCTGAGCATTTAACAGTCGCCGAGCAGGAGTGGCTACAGGATGAACAGGTTTTAGATTCTACAGTGAACCCCGACCTCATCTCGAGTTCTCCACCCAAGGAACGATTCGACTGGCGCCTTAGAGCACCATCTAGGACTAGTCGGCAGTCTTTGTTCACGACGCGCTCTTCCGATCCTATTCACTGCGTGCGACGCAAAATACCTCCTCTCACGGCTGTAACACAAGACGAAGCGCTCTACGACGCTATCAAGGCATACGAACATCAGTAATAACTCTATCCGACGTCGAAGCCAATTGCTGATGCAACATTTTCGTTGTAGTTTTTCCAAATTGCTGGCTGCTGAAGAGGCAGAGGCGGAGGCCATTCTCAATGAACGCCTTTCCAGTTGGTCTGTTGACCGTTTGAAAAGCGAAGGCTATTGCCTGACAGGATTGTCCGCATTCTGGCTTCACGCCAATCAATTCGGCCGCCCCGTGGCATCGTTCTCCCTGGGGCCGGGCATTGTCCTGCCTGAGCACCGTTTTGAGTAAGTGAACACCCCCACCCGAAGCGCTCTATATATAAACCTATGCAAGAAATGGCACCCAGGTGTTGGTATCCCGCATCGACCCATTACAAGAGACTCCAGCGAAGGGTTCCATCATCTCTTATACCTCCTCGCAAATCAAGATATCCTTTGTAGAGCAGTTTGACCTGGAAGATGGGGAATGGCGTCTCGACGTGGGGCAATCGAACCTTGTATACGACCGTATGCGGCATGCGATATCTCACCTTCACCACGATCCGCAGAGACATGAGGACGCAGGATTAGGACCCGGTCACGAATACATCTTGCAAGGTACACACTTGCGGGACGTCATTCTTCGTTCATTCGACCCTTCAAGCTCTGATGACCAGCTGGCCCCTTCATCCGGTCGCAACGCGTCAACTAGAAGCGTCTTCGAGAGCGACATGCGAATTCAAAGTTGGGCGCGACGATACTCCGAGCTTGACCCTCTCGTGGTGGAAGGTGATCCCGAATTGGAGGACCTCAATGCTACTCAGAGACGAGCAGTCGCGATGATGATACGCCACAATTTCAGCCTTGTGCAAGGTGTACGTCGTGTGTTCGCTTACACCTCATAGTACTGAACTTGTATTAGCCTCCTGGAACGGGAAAAACTAAGACTATTATTGAAACGGTCCGGTTGTTGAAAGTGAGGATGATCTTCTCAATTGTGAATGACATTTACATTTCGCTCTAGGCGTACTTCGAAGTGCCGTACCCCATTCTCGTTTGCACATATACCAATGTTGCCGTGGATAACTTAGTTGAAGGTCTCGTGGCGGCCAAGGTCAAAGCACTTCGCGTTGGTTTTGGTGGCAACATCAGAACCTCAATCTTGGATCATACTCTTGAATATAAACTGGAGAATCACCCATTAAAGTCAACACTAGACGATCTTACAAAGAAGGAGCAGGAACTTTCCAACCGCATCACAGACCTTCAATCTCGACTGGAATGTGTTCGCAAGAAACACAATGACGCTGAATCCAAGTCCGCGCAAAGAGGCGACAAGATGCAGATGGCCTTACTGTCGGTGGAAGGCCGACATCGCACTCTCAGATCAAGAATTTATGCACTACGTCAACAAATGTTGCAGGATATTTTGACCGAATCAGACGTCGTAAGTCATTTATAAGCAATTACCTTGCCGACGTTAGGAACATTCTGAATCTAGACAAAAAGATCTGTACAACGTGTATCACGTCTGCATGTGTTGCTCTGAATATGACCGACTTTCCTGTCGTTTTCTTAGACGAAGCCTCCATGTCCACCGAACCAGCTTCTCTCATTCCCCTCATGAAAGGTGTACGTATGAGTTCTGCCAACGGTCATGGTAGTAGCTCATCTCTGTCCTTGCAGTCTCGTCATGTCGCACTCATTGGCGACCATAAACAATTGCCGCCGGTGATTACCAGTCGCGAAGCGCAAGCCCTGGGATTGGGTGTGAGTTTGTTTGAGCGTCTGACCCAAGAAGGAGGTGAATCAGCCTGAAGACCTTAGCCGATTGAACATTTGACGTTCAATTCTTTGCAGGTTTGCCATCCATCATGCTAGACGTCCAATACCGAATGCATCCATCCATTTCACGCTTCCCGTCTCTTGAGTTCTACAATCTTGGGCTTCAAGATGGAACTGTGGACGAGGAAGGAAACATATCGTCGCTCCTTCTTCCGCCTACATCTCAGCATCTTCGATTGAATGCAGAAACGGGTCGACGGCCATCGGTAATATTTTTAGACCATGGCGGGATGGAATCAATGAAGGACCGAAGTCGCGTTAACCACGACGAAGCACGAATCGTTGTGAGTGTAGTGGAAGACCTGTTATTGAACAATCCGGTATGTGACAGTGACCTTCATCACCCAAGCGGTTTTTCACGTTTGTCGTGCAGGAGTTGCGAGGTCGTGACATTGGTATCATCGCCCCCTATCTGGCGCAGATTTCTCTCTTGAATCGACTCTTCAAGACAGACGTGAAATACCGTACTCAATTCAAGGAAGTACTAGGCGAGCATCGGGCGATGCAACTGGCCAGTCTCGAAATAAAGACGGTCGACGGGTTTGAAGGGCGCGAGAAGGATGTCATTATTTTTTCGACGGTCCGCAACAATGGCAACGGATACTTGGGCTTTCTTGCAGACCAGAGAAGACTCAACGTCGGGCTGACACGTGCCAAGAGAGGTTTATTCATCATTGGCAACATCAACACGTTGAGGACCGGAAAAATGGCTCGAACACAAACAGGGTATCCCCTTGACCAGGTCGCAAGGGGAGCTGAGTCGTGGCGTCGCTATGCGAAGTATCTCAGTGAACAAGGGCTTGTTGTATCGCTTACTGGTGATGCTCTTCAAAGGGCACTGTACCATAACGTCGTCTCCGCAAGGGGGTATCTTCAACAACACAGGAGTTGATCCTCAGACACAACGCTACATAACGCACTTTTCTATGTAGCAACCGCATGCGACTTCACGCTGGCTTCATCACCACTGTTCCTAGAAATCCTGGGCCGATTCGCTACGATCACTGCCTGTCTGATCAACGACAGTCGCCATCAATCCGGTTACGCAGGCCTCAATAGCCATCGGCTGGCTTCGATCTCGGCTCTATGCGAACAGGCTATCCTCGCGAGGTGAAATCATGGGAGATGTAACATAGGCCAGGCCTATCCGGAGCATTGAGAGGTCACCTCCGGAATCGATTGGTTTTTCGATGGATCATTCGCACCGGTGGATCGGGTAAAATGAGCTCTACAGTACGGCTTGATGTCATCATGTATCACGATCGTGGTTGTTCCTGCCATAGTGCGAGGTATTTTGTTTTGAGGAGTTGGAGACGATGATTTGAAATTTGCAATTACCATTGGATGAGAAACTACATCATCGTATGAACGCAGTGTTTGCGTAATTGGCTGCCCCATCAGAGCGACTTGGCACCTGCTTCTAATATAGCTGCCCAGGCCAAATTTGACACGCGGATTCATGGAAGAGCACAATATGACTTGATTTGAGTTCAATTGCGTGGAAGAGAAACCGAATTACCAGTTACCAGCACACGGGTCTCAAACCGGCAGATGAATGCGCAGAAAGGGTGAGGTCGGACCCGTGTGCTCGCCGATAGTCATCGATCGGAGTATAGAAGAAGACTGCGTGGCTCGGCGCGGCCGGGAGCCGAGGTGGAATGTAAGTCTGTGAAAACTGCCGCCACATCGCCCGGGCTTCCCCATTGTGCTCGATGCTGAAGATAAATCTAGAATTGATGATAACAAGGTCTACACAAGAGCTTTGGAACCGCATCATCGACAACATCACTGGATGAGGTGACACGCAAGAGCATTAGGTAAATGCGTGGACGCTCACAAGTCAGAACGATTGAATAATACAATTTCAAAGGAGAGAGATTCGCAGTGTCAAAGCGCTTTACGATTAGCCGGCATGCATTGTCAGATCCAAGATTACCTTGCCATGTCAGCCCGATCCACCCCTTCTCAAATACCGTTTCATGTCCGCGCGACACGCGCTCTAGCTCAGCTGCCATTTTTTTTCTTATTCCATCATTTGACACTCGCTCGACGCTTCCTGCTCTGCTATCCTCGACGATCCCATCAGCTCCTGCGACGTCCTCATAATTAATCACACTTTACGGAAGCATTGACCACCAAAGTCTTCTCGACGGGCTTCCTTGCAAACTTACCTTTGTCGTGTGCCTCTCTAGAAGTCGCCTTCTTCTGCTTCTGCTGTCTACAGCAGGAATTCCGCTTCCTGCGTTGGGATAACGTTGGTACGGGGATCTCTCATCATTCTTGATATATTTCTTTTTGAACCTCGCAACATTCATGCTCGCATCGTCTACGTGTTCTCATAAAGACACGTCCATTCCCCACACTCTATACAGCACCTCCACTATGAAAATTGCCGACCATCGCTCAGAATGCGGCGGCTTCCACGATGTTTCCGTTGGCCTTCAAAACTCTGCCTTTGGCTCTCATACCTCGTCATCCCTGACGCCATCGACCATGTTCAACCCTGTATCCGACCGCATCCAACATCATCAGTCTGACTCTGCTGCCACGTTCGCTATGTCATATCCCGGCTTCGATGAGGATGATATCCCTATTATCATCGATACCTTTTCTCCTAAGCATCAGGCTTTTGACCTTTCCATTTTCTCGCCGTGCAAAAGCGGTCCTTGCTCCAATATCTCAAGATCATCATTGCCTCGACCTGTAGTAGCGACCCATTCTCGTGTGATTCGGGTGAGCGCGGTGGTTGCTCAATCGATCACGGCTGAAATAATGTGCTGAATCACTCTTGTCAATGTTCAGATGTATAATTTGCCTACACCGCCGCAGTCTTTTCTATCGACCGTGTTTCAATCGCGTGGTGTACTTTCCCTGTCGTTACACGTACCCCGTCCCGATATTGACGCCCGATTCTAGCCGTCTGGCCTGCCCGTGCCTGAAAGTATGTGGACATCTCGCGAAGGTTACCGGGGGCAGCCTCCAAGCAGCATTTGGGCCGTGTTCAGAACGCCCGAGGAGGTAGGCACAATTTTCTTCTCGGGGTTTTTTCTTTTCTTTTTGGCGAGGGCGCTCTACGCGCTACATCACGTGCTTGAATGAGGCACCGAGATGACTTTCATTTGATCTCGTGCCCGCCCATTTAATTTGATCTATAAAAACAATTCCACGCAGTTCACGGAATAGCAGTTTCAAAAACCACGATACCTCTACCCTAGCATTTCTGTCATGTTTTGTTCGTTTCTTCATTCTTTTTTACCGTTTACTCCCCACTCGTATCATATATCATGTGTTCACTCACATTCCTCCAGGCCTCCACCGCCCTCGCTCTTCTACGCCTATATGTCTCTGTCGAGGCCACCGCCGAGAGCGAGCTCGAGGCCTTTCATAAACTCCGACCTTTCCTCCTGAACGCCACTGCAGTATGTCCTCCGCCGTCGAAAATTTGATTTTATATTTGCTAATGCCCCATGTCCTTCCAGCCGAATCTCCCAACTTCCGAGAAACGTATGTTCCGGGCGTGCTCCGACAGCTCCAAGCTTGTTTCGCCTCCTTCTGGCCTAGACACCCGCGATTATACGATCTCGAGCAACCCTCCGAACCCCAGGCTCAACTTCAGGTTTGGAGATTGGATGTAGGTTCAAATTCACAATTCAATCCACCTCTCGTTCCCGCCTCGGGGGCTCCTATGTCATATTGCGATCTATTTTGGCGCTTGTCTCACCGTGCCGATCATATTGAATTTCGAATTTTCAACTGAACACCTTCTCCACAGATGTAGCTTGCCGAATTGCGCCGCTCACAACTTTGGGTAAGTGATCTGTCAGCAATGCATTTGCTCCCGTTCATAAGACTCTCGTCGTTCTGTCTTATCATTTCGAGGTCCACCATGCTGACTTCTTCCTTTCCTTGCATGATTCTTCACAGACGCAATCTCTCTTGCATCGGGTGTGGATGCCCACGATCGGGAAACGGGACCGTTTCAGCACAAAATTCCCAGTCTCAGCAGCCAGTTCGGACGGTCTCATCTCCCCGTTTCGCCTCTATTCCCGCCACCAACGTCACACCGCCGCCCACAACAAAACACTCCCCATCGTACACGTACTCTCAGCAAGCGGCGCTGTTGGCCGTCCAATCCAAGAATGCGCATCCCCTTCTGACACCTTCCGGACGCGCATTTGCGGTCGGAGGTAGTGTCCGGAACATTTCCAGAGACCCGTCGTCGCCTTGTATCATGTACTGGCCGGACAATGAGCCTCTTCCCGAACAGGGCCAGATTCGACCGGGTAATCTTGCTGGTGTCCCTGTGAGCTTTGGTCGATTTTCAGCGCTGTATAATATCTGACTGTCCTTTCAAGCAACCACCGATTCTGAATACTGGCAACCGGGGACCTATCTCTCACGTATGCGTTGTCTTTTTTCCCCCCGCCGAAATGCATTCGACCCTTTCCTCTATATAGCAACCTGGCGATTGGATATGCACGAAATGTAACTACCTGAACTGGAGGCGTCGCAAGGTCTGTCAGACCTGCCTTCCATGTACGTGGTTATCGTTTTTCGCCAATGGCTTCCTCTGAACTTTTCTGGCACTCAGATGCTGAAGGGAATGGCGATTCAATCTCGGCAGCTGTTCAGGCTGAGCGCATCGCTCTCCTCACGTCTGTCCTCTCGCAAGCTCAGGCCCCAGCTCAGAGCGATGTCCAGTCCCCCACCCATGTGCAGATGCACGACCCGAATGTTGCGCAGGTTCCCGGCGGTATGCAACCCGGAGCGCAAGAGCATATTTCACGGGAACCTCGTTCCCATTCCCTGAGTCCCTGCCAACAAAAGCACTCCTTCGTTGAGCCCGCCCCCTTACGCGCGCCCATTGCTATTCATCGCCCACAACCTCAGTACGACACGCAATACGCAGATAAGCCGATTTACCAAACGTCTGGGCATCGCACACCATCACCACTTTACAGCACCGGACCAGATGTCTATCATCCCCCTTCTCTGCAGGCACCGGCCCCTTTGTTACCGTCGTTCCTACAGGACATCATTCAGTCGCCCACCCTATCACCAACATCATCGTCCTCTGCGGACTTATCGTTGGACGAGTACGACGAGCCAAGTACCAAGGCGACTAGCTTCCCCCGCACTCACAGTGGTGATGACTCGGTGACCGGTTCGCCTCTCGGGAATATTTGGCGTTTGGACGGCGAAGAAAGCAAATCGCTCTCGGCATTCGCCCTCCCCAATCAGCAGGATCTCCTTGGCGAAGGACGAAAGAATCTTCCCCGCTTCTAGGCTCTGTACCGATCGACACACGATCTGCGACTCGACATCGTGACATTGACTTTTCTAACTTTGCTTCTCGCTTGGCCTTATATTCTAAGGAGAGACTAATATCACGGGCTTTCGATGGAGAACTGGACGTGGAAGACATCTTGCTGGATGAGGAGGAGTTGCACAGGAAGTGATTTCGCACGTATTTAAAATGCAAGGGGACATTTTTTTTGAAACTTTTTTTTTTGGAATTTCCGCACTCTGATACATTAACAGTGGTGGCCGTATAATTTCCTCCATCTTGGTCTCTCGGGTCATCGCAAGCTCCTACATATTCGTCGTATAGGCTTCAAATCAGCCTGTAGGTTTGAATCCAATTTGTCGTTGTATAACTGGTGTCGGATTAGCCATACATATATTACAGAGATATGCTTTTCCCCGATAGGAAGTAATGGAAATTTAAGTGACAAGGAGACATTGATCACCGACTACATTCAAGCAAACAAACAAACAAATACTGATTTCTGACTACGCCATGGCGGTGATAGACTTCGTGACATTTCTATGGTGCGAACCACGTAGTCACCACCAATGACGGATATAGTGACCACTAGAGATTATGTACGGAAAGACATGATCCAATAACATATTGGATTGTCGTGCGGTACTGAAATAAGGGGACAAAGCTCCCGAGACAGAGAAATTTGACAGACTGAGCACAAACAATGTCAAGTATGCACACAAAAAGGTTAAAATCATACTATTGCAGCAGTATGCATATCCAAAATCTTGCAAAAATGCAAGCAGGTGACGTGCTGAGAATAAAGAAACACGTGATCAAGCGTCCACCACTGCGACTGAATTAATCCCACCTCATCATGCTCTTCCATCTACGCTTTAGTGATGACAGTATCCGTTCTTCTCCATGATCCCCCACCGTCTTCAGCTCATGAATTTTTCGCACGAACATCTCCTGCTACACGCGATATATCTAACGAATCGAAATTATTGCAATCAATACGAACAGCTTTACGCGGTTCGGACACTGATCCTTCGCCTGTCCACCAATCGAGCTTTTCCTGGAGAAGTGACTCATTCGAGGAAGATGAACTGACATGGAGCTCGTCGATGGTCATATTGAGCACCGCAGGAGTGATGAAGAAAAGGTGGTGTTTTGTAGAAGAAGGCCAGCACATTCAGTGGGCTTGTTTTGGTTGGTTGGAACAAACCATCCCTTCGCGAACTGAAGAGTACTCATCGTATAAGATTACGCACGACACCCCCGATTCCCACTCCGATACGGTCAGGCCAACATTCGGACCCTTCGCCCGACACCGACGCAATCGCAAGCCGAACTTGGGAAAATCGACTCGCGTTCCCTCTGTCTTCGTATTCCTTCGCAGTGTCGGCAAGGTATTCCTTAAAACAGGTGAAGAGTACACGTTTACATTGCCCTTCATCGTACGAAAAGCATGGCCCTTATTCCCTCATGGTGTTATGGTTCAGAGAGTGTTGGAACCCAACGAATTCGTGGAATCGGAGTCATCCGGAGATCCAATTCTCCCCACCATATTCTCTTTGACAAATCCCGTGTCTGAAGCAAGCACGTTTGGTGAAACGGAAGGTATAGCTGGTGGTTTCCACAACGAATCCGCACAGTTGAGAGATGAGAGCGAACACTGGTCTCGACCTCTGAAATCTCCAAGTCCTACGGAGATGGTGGTATGGACGTCTCCTCCCGGCTTTACATCAAATGGGGACTTCCTTGTCACAGTAGATGCTCACAAATGCCAACTTTCCATCTGGCGTTATGCTTTCGTCAAACCTAAACCTCGCCCGAAGGACTCAAGGTTGTCATCACAGTCATGTTCGAGCGTTTACACAGAGTCTCAAGAGTTGCCACCGCTTTCTTCTCTGCCGGGCAGACCACCTGCTTTGACAACGACCACTACACTTGCTTCGCTGGTGACTGATGGCTTGGTTCAAAGACCGATACCGGCGATTGGACGACGTCAGTCACTCAGTCGAAATGACCTTAGCGTCACCATGGACCGAATGGTACTCGGCGGCAGAATAGACGTTGACTCGAGTGCGACAAATCTTGATCCGGAAAAAATGCGAGCAGTGTACTGGATGCAGAAACTATATACTCAGGATATTTCCTCAGTCGAGTATGTTGCCATTTTTTCTTCCATTGCCGGTGTCTGAATAATCTTCTTTTTTGGACAGTGAATATTGGCGTGACATTTCCGTCGCTATCTTTGACGATCGGTGGGATGGTACATCAGAACGCTTTCTACTGGCCATCTGTCTGCCACAAAGCCAAGTTTTGATGATATTCTCTGTTACGCGCACAGACAATGCTTTGGACGTCATTCCTCTCAAAACTCTGTCAGCCCTTTCTATAGCTTCCGCATTCATTACCCGAGACGACGTCCAAGATCTACTTTTCGTGAAACCCGATTACGGCTTAGCCCTCTTCATGCAAGGAATGTACGAACTGCCCATTGACGTGAAGGGAAAACATATTCCTGGCCGTCAAGTCGGAATCGTGTCTATCAAGAGCCAAAGCCGATCCTCTATTAGTGTCACTTTGCAGAACGGCATGAAGGCTCATGCCACATTCGATCTCATAACCCGAGACTCATTGACGCAAGATTGTCTCCACGTCCTCTCCATAACTTTGCCCGCGGAAGTCTTCTTCATGTTGCATAGGCTTTTCATTGAGAAATGGTCTCTGTTCAACTTTTCCCGATCTTCTGGGATTGAATTCACCCTCCTCATCGACGCACTTTACACTGTAATGGAGCTATCAAAATCCAAGACAAACCGTTCAGGGTCTTATTGGCACGCCTTGAGTACGGCTTGTTCACATCAAAAGTTCCAGACGGATCCCGCTGTCGCTAAACTGTCGCTGCCCCCCGAATATTCTGTCGGACCTCCTCAACTGTCATCTTCCCGTCGACCTCATCCACTTTTAGCACCCGTGTTATACAGTCTTCACGCTCTGGCAGAGAATCTGCGACTATCAGTTCATCATTATCGTGAACTAGCAAGTTTGGTACCTGTTCTATGTACAATTGCGCTAGCCATTCGACCCGAGTGGGCAGATTATTGGAGAAGGCTCTGCCCTGATGCCCTGAAAATTTGGCCATCGTCCCAATCGATTTGTAGGTATATTTCACCCAGCAACTTGTAGTCATTTTGACCTTGTTCATCAGCTCCTGAACATCTTGATGACCGGATACCTGTCTGGCCTCCGGATTTAACCGCAATTCTCTATGGAAAAATAAGCAATCCTGAATGGCACGTCCCCTGGTTGTACGGGCTTCAGTTGATGTCCCTTCGATTTGGCATCTCCCCCGCTTTCACTTACGGACGCAAAGATCCCCTCCTAACGATTTCCAGGTTAGTGGAAATATACAAGTGCCTTTCTGACAACACCCAAAGCACGCAAAAGAGGGCCGAAAATGCCGTCTCTTTCATCATCTCTTCTGGTATTGAACCCGAATTTATCGATGGTCTCCCGCTTGGCATCGCTTCACCTATTCGTGAAGCTATCCGAACATGCCAACTCGCACCTCCTGCTGACTGGCCATTGTTAGCCTATCGGGCCATAGGGCGAAACGATCTTGCTGCATCGGCAACGGACGCTTTGGATGTTCTGTTCAACGACGGCTATAAATCTGCCAAGGATTACATAGTACGCTAAATGATCTGTGCAATCTGCCTTCTTCTTCTGATCATCACTCTCAGAGTCCATCTGACCCTCGCCGGAGCATTGGAGAAATTATCTCTGAAGCTAGATCAACGAGCACAAGCGAACCAGATGCCGTTACGGGTACTGAAATTAACATGGCCGACTTTACAGGCATTCGCTTCGGTCAGGATCGTCGCCTAGAAGAAGTTGCCCGGATGTTACGCTCTTCAAATGTATCCACCATTAAGGTTGTAGAACGTCCAGATTTGAAGTAAGTGACTAAGCATATTTCTTTGGGTCCGTCTGACACAACTTCGACGCCAGTGAACACGACCAGGGCAAAGAGCATCAAAATCAGGCTGCCCGGATCGCGGAAAGAACGCTGGCTTTACCATACGGTCGCGCCATGTTTACATTTGGTTCGGCGCCGACCGTGACTCGTGAGGCCTATTCGATCCCGAAGATGGAATACTCCGTCAGATTAATGCCTCTAAACATCACCGTCACTCCTGACAACGGTAAACTCCTGGCTGAATCCATAAACTGGGGTGAATTCCACAATGGTGTCGCTGCTGGTCTGCGCATATCGCCTTATGCCGGTGGTATAGAAAGCTCCTGGATTGCATTCAATAAACCATCCGAGCTCACACCTGAACATGCTGGCTTTTTATTCGGGCTAGGGCTCACTGGTCATTTGAAAGGATTAATGTCCTGGTATACTTTCAACTACCTCACTCCAAAGCATGACCCGACCTCAATCGGTATCCTTCTGGGTCTATCAGCTGCAAACATTGGGAACAGCAGCATACAGGTGACAAAACTCTTGGCTGTTCATACACCGGCACTACTCCCTACGCCAGACGTCGACCTCAACATATCCTTGATGATTCAGGCTGCTGGGCTGTCCGGGATCGGCCTGCTGTACCTGGGAACGAAGAACCGTCGCATGGCTGAAGTGTGCTTGACTCAAATTAGCCGCAAGGACCTTGTTCAACCCGAGTTGAGCAACGAGCATAGAGAAGCGTATACATACGCAGCAGCTCTTGCCTTTGGCATGATCATGGTCGGTAAAGGCTCGTCCACCCCCGCTGACATCGCCTTAGTCGAGCGACTGAGCGTTCTCATCAATGGAGACACCAACACCCTCGGCAGAAATGTTCGACCCAGCTTCGACGTCAATCTTACCTCCCCAGCAGCAACTATGGCACTTGGCTTGATGTATCTTCGGACGGAACGCAAAGATGTTGCCGATGTGATCACCATCCCAGACACAATTCTGGAGCTCAACCGCATCCAGCCTAGTTTCCTGCTTATCCGTACCGTCGCTAGGTCGCTCATTATGTGGAATAATGTAACGCCTACTATGGAATGGTGCCACTCGCAACTTCCTCCCTCGATCAAGTCCATAGCGGAATTGAGCTCGAAGGGCCAGTCTTTCGATGATGCACAGGAACTGGCTTACTACAACATACTTGCTGGGGCTTGCTTCGCCATCGGGCTGAAGTATGCTGGAACAGCGAGGCAAGCAGCATATAGAATGATTATCCACTACTTTGATATATTTACGCGGTTGGTATACACGCCCGGTAAGTTCTCACTCTAAGATTGCAATGCACCTCACTGACTACTTGAAAGGTCCTGCATTTGATCACAAAATCAAACGTTCCGCCTTCCGCGATGGACTCAATCTCATCTCTATCTCTCTGAGCATGGTGATGGCAGGCACAGGTGAGATAACTTGTTTCCGTCGCCTGCGGTACGCCTACGGGATGTACCAACAGGCAATGTACCATCACCCGTTCAAGTATGGTATCCATGTCGCGACGCATATGTCGATAGGATTGTTGTTTCTGGGAGGCGGCCGGTTCACACTGGGAACTTCAGACGCAGCTATCGCATCCCTTGTGGTAGCATTCTTCCCTCGCGTCCACCAAATTTCATCGGACAACAAAAGCTATTTGCAGGCTCTTCGCCACCTATGGGTCATTGCCGTTGAGCCGCGATGTCTCATAGCGCGAGATGTGGACACATCCGAAGTCGTTTACCTCCCGGTCAAGATCAAGGTTAAGGAAGGGAACGAAGTTTGCGCAACGCAGCTTATATCACCCACTCTTATTCCCGATCTCGACAAATTGCTCTCCATCCGCGTGGACACGCCTCGATATTGGCCATTCTATCTGGACACGGAGCACATTCCGAGGCATAAGGAAAATCTTCTGCGCAATCAGACTCTCTTTGTGAAACGTCGCACCGCATTCCTGAGCTACACCGAAGACCCGAGAGGTAGTCGAAGTCTCTTTGTCCGATCTGGCTCCTCCGCGGGCGACACAGTGACTTTAGATTATCCACAATTGACAGACGCTACGATCCATCCGGCCAGCGACATGAGCGAATTCATAACGTCCTTCTCCAACGACCCGCTTTTCTTGGCGTTTGCGGACTATTTCACTCATCAGGGTGGGAAGGATGTAGAGCAAAGCTTCTATTCCTTTTGCCATGCAGCGCTTCTGGACAGCATCCTGCAGGACAAGCCGCAGACGCTGCAATCGCACATGATCCTCTATCATCTGCGTACCATGACTCCTCGAACACGATTCTTTCACCTGAAGATCCAAGACTTACGGTTTGCAGCCGACTTTTACGGCAAAGTGTACGACCGGCGATTTAGCGGACACGCCGAGAACAATGCGCGTGCGCCTCTGCTGCGGGACAGCACGGTAACGAGCGCGCTGCACGCGCTCGATCAGCGACTGGAAGCCGTCCGCTCGTCTCCGCGGTTTATGGTCGCCCTTGGGCAGTACGCGCGTGGGGAGAGGGTGACGGAGGAGGATGCCAAGATGGCGCGCGATCTGGCATGGTATCTACTCTGGAACGGGGTGCCTGTGTCAACGTTGTTGATGATCTTGCGAAATCTGGCGCAGGAGGCGCACACGCAGTGCATAGGACTGCCCGCACCTCATGGGACGGACGACGCGAAGGCGTTGGATTTGGGCATCAAAGAAGTGCTGCATGGAACAGGAACGAAAATGACGACGGCGTACGGGTCAGGGTGGTCTGTCCGCTCATTGGATGAGATCATTGCAGCTTGGAACCTGACTGGCTAAGGCGATGCTCATTGTTTCACTTTTCTGTCGTCCGCGCACACGTTCATACCATGTTTTGTTGTCCATGTTCTAATACAATAATAGACACCATCATATACTGCGACAGATGATACATACACATAGCAAAGCAAACATTAGATATCTAGACACGGGAATGACGGAATCAAGGAGACTCTGTACGAAAGGAGTCGACTTGGCGCTTGACGCTGGCCTCGATGAGCACAGCTCGTCGCTTGCTGACGGCCTACAGTACATACTGTGAACATCTGAAACGAAGCTGCCAAGCCTCTTATCATACCTCATTGAGCTTGTCGAGCAAGGTGACTGTACGTTCCCAGTCGATGCAGGCATCGGTGATGCTGACGCCCCATTTCAGACCAGCGGTTCCTTCGGCGGGAACGTCTTGTCTGCCCTCGTTGATGTGAGACTCGATCATGACGCCGGTGATATTCTTTTCGCCGGCCTCAAGCTGCGCGCAGATGTCGTCTACTACACGAGGTTGGTTGTTGTGGTTCTTTTGAGAATTTCCGTCTAACAACGTGTCAGCGGCCGGGCCAGAATTAACATTAAAGAAAGAAAGAAAAACGACGACGACGAATTGAACGAAAATGGAGCAGACAGACGCAGACAAGAATGTGGGAGGACAACTCACGGCTGCAGTCAATCATGATGCTCGCCCAGCCGCGCCTTGTGGTGATGACCTGGGCGGCTGCCTTGACATGTTCGGATGCATAGTTCGGACCCTTTGTGCCACCGCGCAAGATGACGTGGAGATCCTTGTTGCCCCTAGTTTTGACGATAGAGGCAAGACCCTGTTCCGTGACACCCATGAAGGCATGCGGATTAGAGGCAGAGCTCATGGCATCTATGGCCACCGATACACTGCCAAAAAAAAAAAAAAAAAAGGAAAAGAATTGGTTCAGATTGAGATGCTGAGGATCACAACGTTGAAGAACGAGCGGACTAGATGCTTGCCTTCCGTCAGTGCCATTTTTGAATCCGATAGGGAAAGACACGCCAGATGCGAGTTCTCGGTGAAGCTGGGACTCGGTCGTTCTAGCACCGATGGCACCCCAAGAGATGACTGCGGGGAGGCAAATAAAATTAACGAAAGAGTTCTGGGTTGGCAGGGGTCATTGTGCGTACGATCAGCGATGTACTGGGGCGAGATGGTATCGAGTAGCTCTGAGCCCACGGGCACGCCCATGTTGGTGAGGTCGCAGAGTAGCTGGCGCGCGATGCGCAGGCCCTTGTTAATTTTGAAGGAACCATCGATGTCGGGGTCGTTGATGAGACCCTTCCAGCCGACCGTCGTTCGTGGTTTCTAAAGGTTAGGCCAAGTCAATCTCGTCGACGCTATCCAAATAATCGCATGCCGATCACCTCGCTGCAAAGATGGCGTCAAAAAAAATTTTTTTAACACCAAGAAAGAAAACTTTCATAGCACTTACAAGTAGGACCGCATTATGATGAGGAGGTTTGGCCAATCGGACATCTTGGACTTTAAGAGTTTCGCATACTCGATGGCCTGTTCTGGTGAGTGGATGGAGCAGGGACCGACGACGACGAGAAGGCGATCGTCTTGTCCGGCCACGATCCTCGCAGCATGGTAGCGCGCAGAGGCAATCGTCTTTAGCGACGTGGCGGTGGCTACGATTTCGTGCCGAAGTAGCGCCGGCTGCACTAGAGGGTCGTACTGTAGACAATCGACTGAGAATGCAAGATATAAAGATAAGAACGTGGATTGTACGTACGCCAACGACGCGACGGTCCTGGATGTACTGCTGGACGCGTGCTGGGTCGTCAAAGTCGGGGAAGGGAGAGACGTAGTACATGGTCTCGTCGTCCGGGACGGCTGTGTGCAACAAATAAGCCTAATGAAGGGGGAACGGGGTAGATTGAATAAGTACGGAAGCGGAAAGGGGGACGAGAGTCCTTTATAGTTTGCGAAAGCGTCATTTTGCGGCCGCTGAGATGATGATCAGTCGCAGGTCAAAAGAAAAAAGAAAAAAGAAAAAAGAAAAGAATGTATGTAGATCATGTCCGATCGAGTCAAAAAGTACAACACGTGACTCAATCCTTTCTAATGACCGAACCAGTCTTCATCGCACCCAGCCCAGGTTTCTGTGTCAAGTCAACAGTACTTCAGCCTGCTGTGTTCCGTCCCCCAACTACACGGCCCGCAGGAGACAATGTCCTCGAGCCGCAAAGCACTCCCATTCCCCTGCCCGTGGGCCGCAAGGTTTTCATTAATATTGCATGGGACCACAACGTGCCCGCGCCTCCACCAGGCAGCGACGACGCCATCCAGCGCGCCATGAAGGGCGAAGATATCGACGAGCGCAATCCCGACGGCTGGTACGTCCCCGTCATTGTCTCGGATGGTCGTCTCGACAAGGACAAAGGTGTGTACACCGCCCCGATTCCGTCAACGGACCGACGCGCTGGTGGCGCGTACGTCAGATCGGGCCATGCACAGATCGGCCTCCTACAGACTCTGTGCCATGCCATAGCCGATCACTTGGATCTGGCAGGGAAACATCGCCTAGTTGCTCACCAACCGCGTTCAAACGTGTACTACCGTGACATAGTGATTGCTCACGCCCTCCCACAGTTGGCAACCCAGCCCTCGTATTCGACTGCGTCTACAACTCGTCCGTCAAAGCCCGATCACTCGTAGACCCCGAATTCAAAATCTTCCTCATCGGTGTGCATCATGCCCTTCCTGCCTCAGTCTCAGAATATAACCAAGCAACGTCCGTCAGAACTGGCCTTGCAGCGCTTGGAGGCTCAGACTTCACTGGTCCTGTCTCGGCAAATAGGCACCCCAAACATCGCCTCGAAAGGGAAGCTCCTCCCTCGCACAGTGTCCATTCCATCGTTTCTTCTGAACAGAAGCACTTCCGCCTCCGTCACCAAGGCTCAGAGCTCCTCGGCTCAACCCCCTAAACCACTCATCGAGGAAGTTCACGTTAAAAAATCGGGCACCTCCACTGCTCAAACGAAACCCAAAGGCATCCTAAAGCCATCTAGGCCAAATCCAACGCCCAACGAGCCCTCTAATGACCCCCGATCGCCGCTAGCCTGGTCATGGTCCAAGAAGGATGGTCGAATAGAGATCACTGTCTCCGTGCCGAGCATCGTACGTTGTTTAGACTCAAGCTTCTCAGTTTTTTTCTCTTTCCGTGCTGTCGTCCGCGATCTCACTAGCAATCCCTTCAACTAACACCGCCTAACAGAGTCGCGCCCTCATCGGTCAGGCCAGTCTAGATGTCGAACCGCGTCGATTCATGCTCAACATCCCAGGATGGCCCCTCCTCGACGTCAACTTGGAGATCTCGGACGCTGAAATTGTCTCGAGGGCTCCTCCGTCTACCTCCGCTAGTCTGTACCAGTCGCAGGACACGAATGCTGCCTCCCCCAACAACACTCTCACGCTCAAACGACAGCGCGACTTTGACGTGGAGAATGCGACGGCGGAATGGATGGTCTCACAGCACAAGCTCATCATCACTGTCTGAATAACTAATGTAAAGTTACACCGTAGTAGGGAAAAATAAAACAACAGATACTTTGTGAACCACAGAGAGATGCCTCGAAGCTACTTTGTAAACAAGGGATACATAGTAAAGGATAAATATGGAGACGCGTCTACTAATGGAATCGTATCATAAGTTCGTCGTGGCTATGGCAAAGGTCACTGGATCCTGCTCAACCTCCGGCCTTGCCCAGCAAGGCATAGCCACTGCCCTGCGGTCCGTGAAGCTGAAAGTCAAGCGGACAGCAATGATGCAATGCAAAACGGAGGGATCAAAAAGACACCAACCTTTCCGTAACATCTAACACAAAACGGCTTGTCATCATGATCCCTTAAACGGCTAGAGTCCAGCAAGCTGTTGCACTCGCTACATCGCAAGCACGCTTTGTGATACGTCTTGCCCACCGCCTTGACCTGTCCCTCAGGCGTATCAGCATAATCAATAAGGCGAACGGATATCATTTCTTTTTCTGACCTGTTCTGCAAAGTAAACATTTGTACCGCATCGTGGACACTTGGGCGTCTCCCCGCCCCAGCGTCTCGGCGATCCTGTGGTCTGGATGCCGAGGCCGTTGCCCAGTGCGGCGCCGTATTTCGTTCCAGTGGCAGTTGGCTGCATGAATGGCTTGTCAATAGTCTGCCTGTTCTCACCCACAATGTCGCTCTGACTCTGCGTGTATAGCGAGCTCTTTTTGATGCCGAGCGACATGCTATGCGTGGGACTCAGGGGGATCGTACGTGGTATGCCGCCGTGGCCCGGACGACCAGTGTTGGTCGGCGTGCCACTGTACGACGCGCTTAAACGCAGAGGCAGTGTGGGAGACGCAAGAGGCGCCGAGTCGAACGTGTCTCGCTCTTCGCCCGTTTCGTCCTCCGGCGCTGCACCGTTCTCATTCGAGCGCAACCCGCCGCCGGAGAACGAGTCAGGGCGAGTCGTGCTGATCGAAAGCGGTATCTTTTTCGGATGCTGCGACTCTGATTCAACTGCGCCCGCTTCCGGGCGGGATTCAGAGATGGGCGGTGTAACGCGGGCTGGAGAGAAAGACCGTGGGTTTGATGACGCTGGCGGTGTGGGTTCGCGCAGAGGCACCACGGGGAGGTTGGCTTGACGCAGGTCACGGATACCGAAATTCTTGACATGACATGTTTTACTGTAAACGTTTTGGTCAAAGCAAGCACAGCAGGACGCAGGGAGGGCGGTACTGACCAGTATGGCTGAATCGTTTCATGTGAGCAACAGGCCGACAAGAGGCAAAGGTCCGGACCAACTCACTTTCTGTTCATGCTCGAGCAGCGACAACGAATCAAGTCTCTTGTTACATATGGTACACGCCAGGCAAGGCTGTAGGCAACTTAGAAAGGCACGCACAACAACGATGCACTAACGACCTGCCTTGTGATAAAGCTGCAGAGATAATCTAGGTCAGATAGTCCGGCTAAGTTAAGATAGTGGCGAATATTGATCGCACCTTCCTCCCTGGACCCATAATCTGATGTCATAGTTCAGCATAGTGCAAATTGGGCTCGACGACTAGCGCTCACCTGCTCAGCGGCATAGACTGGCTTTGCGCATCTGGGGCAGTAGTGGATGCCTCCAAAGGGATGCATAGCGGAGGTCGGTTGGTTGTGAACGGACTGGACTTTACTTTTCGGCAACGGACGCAACAAGGATCGCGACAAGCATGACTTGCTTACACAATCGATCGGAGTTTAAATATTATCAAGCCGAAATTTTTGGCTCGTCCACTTCTCATCTCCATCCATCTGGAATTCGATATCCTCTTCTTCACCTCCATCTTAGACATTTACCTTCTTTCCTTCTTGTCCGTCTAATCGCCCAAATCTAAATCGCAAAAATGTCTGACGACGAGCAGCACAATCAAACCTTTGAACAGGTCATTACTCCTCCTTTTTTCCGTCTTCATCGATAAACAAATCGCTCGTCTCGCTACCATGTTCGCAGGCCAATGCAGGTGCCTCGGCGACTTTCCCGATGCAATGCTCTGCCCTGCGCAAAAACGGTCATGTCGTAATCAAAGGTAGCACCGTAGTGAAAGTCAATTGTGATAGCTACTAAGCCGCAGCTCGTTAATGCAGGCCGCCCCTGCAAAATCGTCGACATGTCCACTTCCAAGACTGGAAAGCATGGTCATGCCAAGGTCCACCTTGTTGGCATTGATGTAAGTCCCAATGCCATTTTTGCACCGCGCGTTTATTGAGTCGTTGTCAGATCTTCACCGGTAAAAAACTTGTCAGTTCAAGATTGACGCTGTATATATACTGGTTCTTACCTGCTTCTGTGTTTTTTTTTCCCCTTGCACGTACAGGAAGATATCTGTCCCTCCACTCACAACATGGATGTCCCCAACGTACACCGCACTGAATACCAGCTTGTATCTGTCTGATCTTACCCTAGTGTCGACTGTTTGCTCACGTGCCTTTAGGTCAATATCGACGATGATTTCCTCAACCTCATGACTCAGGACGGTACCCCAAAGGATGATGTCCGTGTTCCCGATGGCGACATTGGCAAGGACATCCGAGCTGCCTTTGATGAAGGCAAGGATCTCTTGGTCACAATTGTCAGTGCTATGGGTGAAGAACAGGTATTGTTCCGTCCGACTGTTTCTTCTGATGCTTTCGATCTGATGATTTGTTTAATAGGCTATTTCCTTCAAAGAAGCCCCTAAAGGCTCTTAAGCGCGTGCGTGAGGTGTGTAGCTTCTCGTTGCTGTGATTGACTGGTCCGACATCAGCCACTGTTCAGGGTTTCTTTGTCGTTTCATGGGCGTCTATCTGCGTGTGGTTATAGTTATCGATTTCTTTTCTCTTCCTTCATTTGTCATGTCAGTTGATGACCGGCCTATTCATCCCATGTCGCCCTGTGTACCTCTCGTCACATCTTATTCGCCATCCATCTCCATATCTGTTGTATTCACACCACGATCGGAAGCGAAAGAGAAAAAAACATGTAACTTCAGCGTCTGTTACCCCGAAATGTTTGAACGAAGTGCACTACTGGGTGAAATTTATCGGACGGTCGGCGTGAGCACATTTGCATTGGCTTGGCTGATCATTGGTTGGTGACCCACTGCCCTTTGTTGCCCAAATTTAACAGGCCTTCAATGACCCCTACAGTGGGGTGGGAATGCATAGTCATTCGTCCAAGCATGCTATCCGGTGAACCGAGATATGTTGCGTGGACCTGAGCTGGAGACAGTTTCTTCCGCGCCCTTAAATGAGGGCCTTCAGGTTCGGAAAAGGCACCGTACTTGAAATATGTACATTTTGTTCGCCAGGTCCTTTCGTTGCTGACATAACAACGGACTGTATGACCGCTATTTTCTCACCAACAAATCATGAGAGCCTCTTAGACATCTAGCTCTGTTGTCATGTGCCTGCTCGGCAGTCTGTACCCTGCAGTGCAAGCGGTAGTTGGCATTGCCATGGAAGCCACGGTCCTGAGAAGGACAGAAATTGGATAGGTCAACTTTGGATGAAGTTGTGAACGTAGATTCACAGCTTTCGACTCTTTTTCCCGGACAAAAGAGGCAAGGTTATGAAGTCGTTAGCCAAGCCAAACAAGTGACGGTCGACAGACTTGAATCGATGCACTGGGAGCACTTATGCATCTTTGATTTTCGAGCAGTTTAACCTATTTCATAAGCACTTCAGCCAAGAATTCAAATATATTGATAGTTGGGCCCCTGCAGGACAGGATGTGTAAGGATGGCTCCTAGGTCACCATCTTCAGGACAGAAAAAGGTCAAATAAAAAACATGCTGGCGGCAAAGCCAGCTGTGTACGAGTATGAAATTCTGAGACGTTCTTGGATAACAAATGCGCGGAGCTTTGTGCCTTGCGTTGCTTCTGCGCAATCCACGCGAAATCCTTACTGCCGGCAGCCAATATGGTGCAAAGCGAGCTGAGGCTTCTATTCATCAGCAAAAATGTTGCCTTGGAACCTGAATATTCGGCGCCAATAGCCATTTTTGGTCGGGTAAGTTGGAAACTAGGAACCCGTACTGGGCCATGTGGAACGCTTGTGCCGCACAGAAAACCGAGAAGTCGGGTGCAAATTCATCCTAGCTTCCTAACCGCAGGATATAAAGCTCGACTGGCGCAACAATCCAAGGTTCAAGCGCCCTTCCTCATTGCTTTCGGTTTGACACTACAAACACTCATCGCGATGTTCTCGGCGCTAGCTGTGGCCAGTGTGGCCGGCCTTGCCTTCTCCGCAACCTCCTCTGCCATGTTGATTGATCTCAACTCGACGCCTTTGGCAGCAAAGAGTCTCCTCAAGTCTACGAATTTTGAGTGTGTATTCCTTCGTATTCCATCTCAAAGGTACCGTTTTGCTCAGCTGTTTCTAGCTATGTGAGTCCCGATGTTGCGGGAATGTTTCTGTTCAGACTTTGATCCCTCCCCAGATCGTCGTTGGTGGCGGTACAGCTGGTTTGACCGTAGCGCGACGTCTTTCGGAGAGGCCCAACATCAATGTTCTCGTCCTGGAAGCAGGGAGGTCTGGCGTCAACGAGTGAGTGACTAGCAATTGATGATCATCGATTGTAATTGATCTCTGTACTTGCAGTACCTTGGTGACGATTCCGGAAAACTCCTTCCACTTTTTGTTCACCGACATTGATTGGGGATACAGTGTTCGCTTCCCCACACCCCGTTTCGCCGGGAAATGAGAATCTGACTCGATCTCTTTTCCAGACTGCCCCTCAAACACATGCCGTAGGCCAACATATCAATCTGTCATCCGGAAAGGTTAGGAATTGTAAATGACTTCATCTGTAATATCATACTTGACCTTGCTACAAGATTCTCGGAGGCGATAGTGCGGTCAACGGACTTGTTTGGTGCCGTGGCCCACGCGCCGAATATGACGCCATTGAACAATTGGGGAATCCTAATTGGAATTGGGACTCGTTCTACAATGCAATGCAAACCGTGCGTGTCTCGTAGTTTCGTTTTACTGTAGGAACATCGGGTCTAAGGAAACGATCAGGCGGAGGCTCTTGAACCACCATCCCAGCAGTTGACTGATGAATTCGGTTTCGTCGTCCAGCCCAACTCGCTTGGATCTCAGGGCCCTGTCGCCGTGGGGTTCCCTGCTTTCCTACCTTTGTAAGATCTTTTTCCACTCGTCGATCTCGCATGACAAGGCATTGAAGGGGCATTCTAGGCAACATCAGAAGTTTGTTAATGCGTCCATTGAACTTGGCCATCGCTTCAACGGAGATGCTTATGGCGGAGACAACACGGGTGTCTTCTACACTTTGTCATCTGAGAAGCACAATTCTGTGAGGGTGACATCTGAGTTCGCCTATTGTAAGCTTCCAATTTGGATAAGATCTCACTTCATATGATTGAGGATCTATATCAACAGTCGATCCCGTCCTCTCGAGGAAAAACCTTGTCGTGATGTCGCATGCTCTAGTCACCAACGTAACTTCTGCCCCTCGGCCTTCAACGAGCAGCCTGTACAAAGCAAGCGGAGTTAGCGTTCGCTTCCCCGATGGCTCAATTGCTCAAGCGAACGTGAACGTTTCCCATGGCGAAGTGATTCTGTCGGCCGGAACCGTTCGTACCCCTCAAATTTTGGAATTGTCTGGAATCGGAGATCCGAATGTCCTGACACCTCTTGGGATACCCGTGAAAGTGAACCTCTCTGGTGTCGGTGCCAATTACGAAGACCAGTAATGATCTTGTTCTGCCCTTTTGACCTTGTTTAACCACCATTCACAGCACCCTCACAATTCTGACGTATGAATTGAAGGAACCATACCTTTCGTTCGACGCACTTGGGTATAACGCAACGCTCAAGGCAGAGGTACGCTGGTCTTTCCGCGCGCGTTCTTGTACCAGCTAAAGTCGCGATCGTGTTACCAGCAAGAGGCTTTGTACACTCAAGGCCAAGGCTGGTTTGTAAGTCAATGCGTTGTTAGATTGCTACTTGGTTTTCATAATTTCGACAAAGACATTTGCCCAAGGAGTCCTGAACATGGAACCGGCGGACATTGTTTTGAGCGGATCGGAGATGGCAACAGCTCAGACTCTTCTTCAGGACAAGCCTCCCACGATCTCGCAGGACCAATTCGATATCATCAAATCCCAGGTCTTCAGTGGCGTCCCCCAGGCAGAATATCTTTTAGTACGTCGAACAGATCACGCCAACTTCACTTTTGTAAACCGATTGCGTAGTTCAATTCCTTCTCAGGAGGTACATCCAAAGAGCCCAACAGGAGCTATGTGTCAATGGCAGTCACTCATCTGCACCCATTGTCACGCGGCAGCATTGTACGCACCTGTTCAGTTTTATTGTAGCGACACCTAATGATTTGCCTCATCAGCACATAAACTCAGCGTCGATTGACGACTACCCTACCATCAATCCGAATGTCCTAGAATCGGACTGGGATAGGTGGTTCCTTGCTAAAGCTACCGCGTACGCCAGGAAATTCTTCCAAACGCAGTCCTTCCAGGAAATATTCGAATCCACGGAAGTATTCCCCGGCCGTCAGTGCTTTACCCTTTCCAATCATATGACGGTCGGTTGACGCGCTTTATAGCCGACGTTTCCACAGATCAACAGTGGGTAGACGTGAGTTTATCATCCGTATCTCGAGTCGATTGAACATGCGCTTAATTAGCCCTAGTTCATCACGTCAAATATCAACATTGGAGTGCGTCATGTCCAACTTGGCTTTCTATTATCCCTCTTTTGACGTTGCCAAGTATCATTCCGTTGGGACGGCATCTCTGCTTCCGAGAGACAAGAATGGTGTCGTAGGCCCAGATCTTAAAGTCTATGGGTGCGTACCGCCATTCTTTTACGTGTGACGACCGTTCTGCGCCGAAGCTTCATAACCAAGCACGGACAACCTTCGAGTGGCTGATCTTTCCATCCTTCCACTCTTGATCTCCGCTCATACACAGGTTTGTACATTTGAAGATAGGATATGGAGGCTGTGCTTACGATTTTTCGACAGCCGGCAGCGTACGCGATCGGGGAGCGAGCAGCAGCTATCATATCGAGCTGAACGGACAAGTAAAAGCGGATACGAATATTTTATTTACTGTCTATCTATTCACTTTGCATGAATTACCTGTCTCATTTCTGTCAATAATTGTACCTTCGCTCAAACTGACGATTTTTACTTCGCTGTAATTTTTGTTTGACGGTCTCAACGCGTTTGACGTGTAATTTGAGGTTGCACCAACGATACGCAGATTAGAAAATGTCGAGTTCCGCGAAGTGTGGGCCTGACCGTGGGACGCGTAAAAACGTGACGCTGAAATTATCGTTCTGGTTGCGCTACTCAACCAAGGACCACGGTGATGGCGTCCAGCCAGAGGAGTCACCGCGATGCCATCCTCCGCTCCTCTCTTTCATCCATGTCTTCTCTCATGGGTCTCCAATTTGTTACTCGCGTGTTCACGTTCATCCTCAACCAAGCCCTCGTACGCATGGCCTCTCCGCGTGCATACGGTACGGCCGCGATCCAGTTTGAATTCATGCTCGGAACCATCCTCTTTCTGAGTCGTGAGGGTGTCCGGAATGCCCTCTTGCGTGTTACAAAGATAAAAGAGTCCTCGATGAACGTTTCATTCCTGCCGGTCTTGATGGGCGTCCCACTTGCTATGGCGTCTTGTGCCATCTATGCACGCTTCGCCGGTGAGGAAGTAAAATCTCAAGGTCACTTTCTTATTGCTACGTATTTATACGGACTTTCTGCCGTTATCGAACTCTTCAGCGAACCCTTTCACAACTTGTGAGTGGAATACTTCTACTCATTCTCATGTCTTTCACCTTCGCTGTTGGGCCATTTTGATACTCAATTCAAGGGCCATGGCACAGCTTCGGACAAATGTCCGAGTTAAAGCTGAGGGCCTTGGCATCACAATGAAGACCATTACAACGTTTCTGGTTCTGCTGCTCGACAGCAGGTTAGGCAATGGGAAGGGCGACCTAGCTCTCCTTGCCTTCGCTGCAGGGCAGGTAGTGTATGGTGCATCGATCTTCTTCACCTATTGGATGTCCTACGCCAGACAAACTGTGAAACCTGTATTTCGTATACGGTAAATGGATCAATCCGGCCGTCGCAGCACTTTGGCTGAATGCCATTCTTCAGAATCAGCGACGGCAAATTGTTTGACTCCGATGTTCTTCGTCTTTCATTGACCATGACCTCACAATCTGTCGTCAAACATTTTTTGACCGAAGGTGACAAGTTGATCTTGTCTTATTTCAGTCCTCTTCAAGACCAGGGTGGATATGCTGTCGCCGTGAATTATGGTTTGTCCAGTCCGTTTCTGCGCTGCTTGTTTTTTTATGACTGATCGTTTGTTCGAATATAGGGTCCTTACTGGCCCGCATAGTATTCCAACCCATAGAAGAAATGCTTCGTGTCTTCTTTTCCAAAGTCTTGTCAAGTAGTTCCAAATACCGCGGCTCAATACCCGTGGGTTCGCTCCAGCAAGCCTCTGGAGCTCTTACTTCGCTTCTTTCCATTCAAGTCGCCCTTTCAATACCCCTTGTCGTATTTGGCACAACGTACCTGCCCATCGTCCTTCGGCTCATCCTGCCGGCACAATATCTCTCAACGAGCGCGCCAGATGTACTGCAAGCCTGGGTTTGGTATATCCCTGTATTGGCATCAAACGGAGGACTAGAAGCATTTCTTTCTAGTGTGGCAACCCCTGCAGACGTCAACGCTCAGAGCCGGTCAGCGATCAGTCTTAGAATCGAGTTTTCACCTGAGACTTATTGGACTCACGCCAGGTGGATGATTTTGTTTTCGGTCATCTATATGCTAGTGGCGATCTCCCTTTACAAGCTGCAGATCGGGGACACATCTCTGGTCTACGCCAATATTGTCAATCTCTCTATCAGGATTCTCTACTGCGCTCGTTTCATCTCATCCTTCTTTGCTCGTCCTGGATGCCCGCCGGGCCTGCTGCGTTGGGTGAATGTTTTGCCAAAACGGCAAGTTTGGTTTGTGGCTTGCATATCCTGGGCCTGCGTTCGCTTCAGCAGCAGGGCTTTGAATATCCCTGCCAAAATGCAAAGCTCAACCCGGGTTGGTATGTTGGATGAGGCGGTGTTGAAGCACGTTGGGTTGGGTGGGCTGCTAGCACTTATCTATCTCGCTGTGTGGATACATTCCGCAAGACATAACTTGAACTATCGTCGCGATCTCAAATCCTCATAGCAATGCACTATATTACATACCCTTTCATTTAAGAATGAAGAGTTTGTGTTTAAGTGAGGATTGGACAGGAGCGTAAGCAATATGTGCGAGCTTTCGAACCTCGTTCTTGACAAGAAACACTGACAGCATGGAATGAGACGAGTGGGAAAAAGGTTGACGAGACGTTAGGTAGAAGAGGAGAAAAAAAAAAAAGAACAGAAGACAACGGAAAGTCCCCCTTGCTATTTATACATAAATTGACTGACGCGCTATCGCGGATCGGCAAGAGCGGAAGAGAAAGGGAAAAGAGCAAGCAAGAGAAAACATGATTGTCACTCTAATCATTGTCGTGCTTTCCCTCTCGAACTAAGAGACAGAGAGATGACGTTTCCACTGCCGGCGATGCTGCCGCTAGCACTGGTACCGGCGGGCCCGGACATACTGCCGCTAGTGGCGAGTCGCGTCCTGGTACGGGCTGGCATGACCAGCGGAACTCTGTATTCTTTGGAGTCGTAGTCCCACGTCGCGTATAGCTTTGCATCTGGAAACAGAGGTTTGTGACCTTCCTCGTCTTTGCCATTAACGCCGTTGACTTTCGCGTTGACCCCTCCCGGAGTGGACGGCACGGCTTCATTGCCCGATGGGAGGGGATTCGAATTCCAGGGAGCAGGGACTCCTGGCCCGTATACGAGTACCTTTGAACCTCGCATGAGCGGAGGTGGATGGGTGAGACGACTCGTCCGTGTATATATGGCAGGCTATTTGACAGTCAATAAGAATAAGAACTAAAGGTAATAACCGCACGACGTACTGGGAGAACATGACGTGCCAGGTCGGGTATACGGGACCGCTGTTGGCTGACGAGCGGAGTGAGACGTTCGATTGAAGAGACAGGCCTTGGCATCATTGGAGGGAATTTGATATCCTTGTCCTTTCCGTCACGGATTAGATCATCGCCAATGGCAACGGGACATGTGGGGCCAATAGTGGCGACGCGAGGGGGACATGGTGCGACACTCGAAAATAGAGTGTCCGGCGCATCCCACCTGGGTTGAGCCTGTGTTTGCGCCAAGAGTGCCATGGCGACTCTGTGGCGCGCGGGGGTGGGCGTATTCGAGTTGGGGGCTGGCGGGTGCGTGAGGATGTGGTGGTACGCCTGAAACAATGCAGGCTCTGTTTGCGGAATTGGAAGTTGTGTATTGCGTGTCGGGACTGTCAGTTTACGAGCGTTAGAATTCGGGGATGGCAGATGCCATTCGGAGGCGCTGGCAAGCGATGACTGCGAATATGGCACCTGGACAAAGTAGTCCGTGGCCGAGGTCGAAGTAACGGTCTGAGAGAGGGATAATGGCGGCTTGTCGACTTTGGCATTTTCGACTGGGAAGGGGGGTGGTTCTGACCTAGTCGGCTGGCTTGGAAGCGGCGTTGTGGCGATGGGAGAGGCTGGCGCCTCGGTTGTGACAGGAAATGGTGGTAAGAAGTCGGGTATGTGCTCGGGCGGCTGCCAGCTGGCTGTTCGCGGTCTTTTCCGCGAGGGGGATGAAGGAATGGATACAGGTGATAAGGGAAGGGCAGGCGGAGGCGATGCTCTCGTCATGTCTGGTCTGCGTGACAGAGAAGCAGGCAGAGTCGGAGGCGGCATGTCGACGTCCATGCTGGAATCTTCTTCTGGCATCCTTCGCTGTGCTGCGTTCTTGACAACGTTTTCGTCCTCTTCATCTTCATCTTCGACGTCAGATGGCGGCGGCGAATAGGGCATATAGAACAGCGGAAACGTGTCGTCCGTGTCGAACAGCCGTGCATCGTTGAGTTGGGCTGAAAAGCATCAGACAAGAGAGAAAGGATGCGCAGAGCACGACCCGACTGACACTTGAACTCGTGAAGATCCTCCACCCGTCGCGGATGATTGTACGCATAGCGGTTGAGCTCCTTCGACTCTGTCGAACCGTACTCCATCAACTCGTCAAAGCTGACACCCATCTCATCCAGTGCTCCCAGAACATCCCTCGCGTTGAGCGCTGTTCTTCCCGCGTGTTCGGCGTATTTCGCGCAGGTCGAGGAAAGAAGGAGGGTATAGCGAGAAAGGAGGTCGGTGAGGACGAGTGCAGCCTGCGAGGACGAGCGAGAGAAGCTGTGAGCATGGAGAGTCCTGTAAGTTGCGGCCTCGAGGAGTTTGAAGGCGCTGCTCTCCATCAAAGACTGCCGTCGAGAATTTAAAACCTTATTTATCGTCCATTTTTTTGACAATTTCTGCACCTGCCTCCTTTTTCCCACGCTTCCCCATGTGTGGTCGCTTTGCTCTCCACCTCAACGTGAGCGAACGACGGCGGCGATGGGCGCTGCTGCTCGACTGACGAGCTCTGTTAGAACAGGGACGTGCGTAGGATACCCGGCCATGACGGCCTACAGCCCGGCGAATGGCTCGATGAGGGCCAGTTTGTGCCCAGATACAACATCGCCCCACGCACCCAATCACCTGTCCTCCGCCGCAACGACGCGGGAACCGGCTATGTCATGCAGACTATGAAGTGGGGTCTTGTGCCGCATTGGAGCAAACACGAGGACAAGACCCTCAGCACCACCAATGCGCGTTCCGAGAACCTCATCCATGGTGGCGGCATGTGGGCCAGCATCAAGGGCAGGAAACGCTGCGTCGTTATCTGCACAGGGTGTGCACGTACGTTCGCTAGCGTGTATCTTGTCACTCTGATATGTTTCGCTTCTAGCTATTACGAATGGTTGACCAAGGGGAAAGATAAACTGCCCCATTATATCAAGTACAAGAATCCCGAAAAAGTCATGCTTTTGGCGGGCCTCTATGACTGTGCGACTCTTGAAGGTACGCCTTTTCTACTGGAATGTCACGGCTCTGCACGTGTCCTGTACGTGTTCGTTAGGCGAGACCAGACCACTTTGGACGTTTACCGTCGTCACGACGGACGCGAACAAGGATCTTTTATGGTTGCATGACCGACAACCCGTTATCCTTTCAACTCGCGAGGCGGTGGAACAATGGCTCGACACGTCTTCACAGAGCTGGAATGACACCCTGACAAAACTAGTCCAACCCTATCATGACGACAAGTCCCCGCTAGAATGGTACAATCCATGGCCGTGATGAACCGTTGTTACTTACTAAACGATCCAACACAGCTACCAGGTTCCGAAGGAAGTGGGCAAAGTCGGCGTTGAATCTCCCTCCTTCATTCAGCCAATCGCCAATCGCAAAGATGGGATCCAGGCCATGTTTATGAAACAAAAGCAGCAGCAGCAACAGAGCCAGGAATCTCCTTCTCAGTCTCCTCCAGTCAAGTCCGCAACGCCCGAGGCTGAGACAAGCGCTCAGAAGAAACGTACACGAAGTGAATCTTCGTCGGAGGTTGTTGACCTCACATCTGAAACAAGTCCTAAGAAGCCATCCCCTTCATCCTCATCTCATCCCGCCAAGAAGCTCAAGTCTGGAGAGGATGAGGACATGAAAATGTTTTCTACTCCGAAGAAGGTATTTTATGTCTACGCTACAACAGCAATAAGCATTTACCTTGTTATTGCATAAAATCAAAGAATCTAGCAAAGGACAGGGTCAAATCGCCTTCAAAGGTGCATCCACTTCCTTTCTTTCCACGATACCGTATGTCTTAATGAGGTTGTTTGAAGAGCTCGCCAAGTAGACGCAAGGTAAGGTGACGTTTTTCTTACCGCTGAACACCTTCATTTTAATCGCTTGAGGAACATCAGGCACGTCAAATGGACCCAAGCGCCGAATCTTCTCCGAAGATCACATCCTTTTTCCGCAAGACATGAACACGAACCTTGTACAGTTTCATTTCCTTTTCATACGTTGATTCGGACTATGTATTATATCGTTTTTCATTGCTGTGTGATTTCTGTGCTATATAGCTATCAAATACAATTATCATGACAACGGGTCCAGGTTGGCCGACGTTCAAGAAACAGTTGACGAAAGCGCAGAAACATGAGTTCCATGTGTATGAGTGTATCCAGAAGATCTACTGAAACAATGAAAGCGGTTCAAAACATGTCGACCACGGTTACGGATATGAATACAAATGACTCCTAAAACCCGCAAAAAGATACAAATGCACGTAATGAGGAAGCAAGTCCCGTCACCGAACCATCCCATGTCTTAGGCATAGAGTCTCTTCGTGTACCTAGAGAAAAGAGGGCGTCAGCGTCGGTAATTTTTACGCAAGGAGGGACATACGAATGTAGTCCATGAACACCTCCTTCTACTTGAGCGCTAGCAGTCCTCAGCTCGAACCGGACCTGACCTTCTTTAACGGCAGCCTGCAGTTCGCTGACGCTCTTCATACCGAGCTCTTGAAGAGAGTGCTGAACGCCTGTACAGAGATACGGCAAGAACGCTTTAACGCTTCCCTTGTCCTGGACATCGCCGGAAACGCCCTGAGCAACCTTGACGGCGCTGCTCTCAGAGAAGTACCTCGACGTCGCGGCATTCTCGACAGTATTGTCCTTGGATGTGGGGTATTTGCCGGGGTTGGCTTTCTTCTTCGACTGGCCTTGCTCCATCGCCTCCAAACTGCCCATGCCGCGATACGCTTTAACGCGTTTGCCTTCGTGGTAGAAGTATTCGCCGGGAGCTTCCTCCGTACCGGCGAGAAGGCCGCCCATCATAACCGCGCCGGCACCCAATGCAAGGGCTTTAACGATGTGACCAACATTGCCGATGCCACCATCCGCAATTACGGGGACTGCCAAACTTGTTCGCGAATTCCGCCACGGCATACACAGCAGTTGCTTGGGGCCTTCCTACAGCCATGACTTCTTGAGTGATGCATATCGAACCTGAACCCATGCCGACGCGAAGCGCATCAGCGCCCGCAGCGATGAGAGAAGCAGCTTGTTCTCGAGTGACGACATTGCCAGCAATGACCTCGAGGTGCGGATAAGTAGCCTTGATCCACTTTATCATCTCAATCTGGAAGACGGAATTGCCCTGAGACGAATCCACGACGACAATATCCAACCCAGCGTCAACCAAGAGAGCAAGGCGATCCTGATCGTGGGGTCGCGTGCCGATAGCAGCGGCAGCATAAAGCTGCTTGCTGTCAGCTTTTTTGGAAGCCAGGGGATAAGATTGATTTTTGAGGAGATCCGAACGCGCCAAGAGGGAGACGAGGCGACCGTCGGAATCAATGATGGGTAGTTTTCCCTTTTTCGAGTCGCGTAATATGTCGTTCGCTTCCAGGAGTGTGATTCCCTGTGGGGCTGTCACAAGATCCGTGGTCATCACGTCAGCCAGGAGAGTGTTGGGGTCACGGAACTGAATGTCGCGTGCAGTTACAATACCCAACAGTTTTCCACCGAGCTTGCCGGTATCTGAACGAAATTAATCAGTATCCAGTTAAGAGGCCGATCAAAATATGTCACGACAAGAAGGGATTCAGTGATACAATTACAAGATCCGCACGCCACGCATGTAAACACGCGTTTGCTCGGTAGAACGAAGGTTGTAGAAGTTTTTCATCGCATCGCAATGGAAGGCAGGAGAGGAAACGGAAAAAAGACGGCCTGTTGCACACCTGTGATGGGGATACCTGTAAATCCCAACCTAGCCCCAATATCGAGGACGTCCTCCACCTGGTGAGAAGGTGAGAGCACCACAGGTTCCGTGATGAAGCCATTCTCATGTCTCTTCACGGCTCGGACCATAGAAGCCTGAGACTCGGCAGACTGATTGTGATGAATAACGCCGATACCTCCAAGGAGCTACAGGTAGAAGACAAGGCAGGGTCTGCATTGGTGGAATGCGCGACAGGAAGGGGCTGAAAAATGCTCACCGCCATCGCAATAGCCATTTGACCCTCTGTGACGGTGTCCATTGGACTGCTCAAGAAGGGTGTCTTCAGCACGACATTTCGCGTGATGTGGCTTTCGGTGACGACGTCAGCGGCCGGAAAGTCGATCTTTCCAGGCAAAAGGAGGAAATCGTTGTAAGTGAGGCCTCCGTGGACCTTGGAGTTCATGAGATCTGCGACGGAGAGGCCATCTGAAGAAGAATAAGCCTTGAGATGCTCGAGGGCGTCAGCGGGATTGAGGTATTGCGAAGGGTGCTCGGGCATCGCTTGGGCAAAGATTGCCAGGCCAGTCACAAAAAAATTTGCGATCTTATGTACATTGCTTGCGTCTGTTTGTACTAGTCACGTGCATTTCTTTTCTGATCATGCCCATCACTCAGACTCCCCATAGAACGCCCCTAAGACGCGTCTCCCAAGGCTCCCTCTTCGCCATCTCTCGATCTGGCGCATTTCCAGATGCACCTCATGGTCTTGGTTTCCTTGAGCCAGCAATGGCAGAGTTTGTAGAAGAGACAGAGGCACTCCAGGTCAATGCTGAGGGCATGAGGAATTTAAGCGACTCCCTCGCCAGATTCAACGAATCTTTCGCTAGTTGGCTATACGTCATGAACATGAACGCCTTGACCGCGGATTGGCCTCAGGTGCTTGGCTCTTAACATACGGTTCTAGATCCCCATAGCTGAGTGCGACAATAGGCCCCAACTGACGCGTCGTTCATGTTGGCGAGACGCCGCGCGGGTATATTCTGGATCATGATATCATCATTCCATCGATTGAATCCTTTTGCCAGAACGAGATGCGTTGGCAACTGCTGAAGCTCTCAAGACCAAGACCGCCGCCGCTGCTGCGGCACGCGAACAAGAACTAGCCGACAAGACAACCGCTACGGAATATACTGAAGCGGACGCCACCTATGTCACGAACACCATAGCGAGCCATTCCACGCAGATATTCAAGTCTACGACTGGGGCCAAGAAAAAGCCAGGCAAGCCCAAGCTCACTGCCAAGGAGAAAAAAGAGCGCAGTGTACGCTGAAAGTGCATTCATCTTTGCATCCACATCCCCTCAATTTTGTCATAGCTCGAAATCGAAAAAGTTGTCTCTTGCCTGCCCCTAGAGTTTCGAGGGAGCGATCCAGTCGGTCCTTCTTACGCCTTGAAATTTGGCCTGGCTAATAGTCAACCTTTTCAGACACTTCGTCGTAATATGGAATCAGTGATTGAAGGTTTGATGGACTCGAGTGGCAAGGGCCTCAAGAGCAAGCCAGCCTGCTTCTCTCTTATCTTCTGTTCTCTGATCCATCAATAATAGTCACAGACCTCATAAAGCCGCCCGATCTAAATCAAGCACGAGTTAACAAATGTCTGATTGCGCTGGTGAACAGGAAGGTCGTACAGAAAGATAACAGCTCCGTGAGTGGGCGACGTTCTCATTGGACATTTTCTGATGATCAACCAGGGCGCTCTTTTATACCACTGGCGAGGTATACCCTGACTGTCTTCCAATTGTTCCTTGTATCGACTACTGCTGCTATACCCACTCTACAATATTCAGAACATCGTTTCGTGAAATACGATGATGACGTTGCAAGTTTTGCATGATGTACGTTTTATGCCAAGTTCGAAACTCTTTGAATCATTCTGCAACACAAGCTAGTATGTCAACAAGCCAGAGTGAGCAACGGTTAGCCCATCGCTGATATCTCATCTATCTATATGTACATTGCATGATCCTGATCATACGCCAAACACTTGACCAGAAGAAAGACATGAAAATTTTCAACACCCGACCTATAGACTAGTTGCCAACATGAAAGGCTTTCATGGGGCGGAAGGGCGATCAGAGAGAAGTTGAGAGGCAAGTACCAAAATTGTTGTTCATGTCATAACGTACAAGAGTAGTGAGCAGATACGAGCTTGAGATGTATGGTACGAGAGTGAAGACAAGAGAGACCGGGACATGAGGAGGAACAGCAATTGAGTAAGGAAAGATGGAAGTCGAAATAGAAACAAGAGCAAAAAGAAAAGGCGAACGAGGGGAGATAATGAGAACTCGCCTAGGGGGCGAGGACATGCTAGAAGGAAGACGCCACCAGTGCACAGCATTATAGCAATTAGGGCATGCGGTCGTGAGTTCGTGCGGCAAGTCATTTTTTTATGCGTTGGCGCCATCCAGAATTATTTTTGAGCAGATCATTGCCAGTATTGCTGCTGCCTCTGGTAATAGAAAGCGCCATCGTTACCTCCTTGGGGGTAACCAAGGGGACCGCCCTGCGGGTGATGAGCATTCTGCTGAGGCCCACCGACACCCACTCCACCCCCACCAGCTCCTCCAAACCTCGCACCGCCGTAGAAGCTCTGTCCCTGCGGGCCTTGCCCGCCCTGCCCTTGGCCTTGTCCCTGAGGCTGACCTTGGACTTGCCCTTGCTGTTGACCGCCGACGCCACGTCCCGCTGAGACAACATCCTTGGGCACATAGGGCTTGTAAGGCGTTTCTGGAGAGCTCGTTCCCCTCGGTCCGCCAGCACTGCCCGTAGGTACACCGCCTGCGCCTCCTGCGCCTTGCGACCCAAGACCCATGAAGCCCTGCATTCCACCTTGTCCGGCGCCTCCGTACAGTTGCTTGCCATACTCGCCACCACCGACGCCGCCCTGACCTAGGCCAAGACTATGCGAGTGTTGGTGCTGCTGAGCGTGGTGGGGGTGCTGAGGGTAATCGTCGTATCCACCCTGCGGATACAATCCTTGGCTATAAGGGTTGCCTTGGGGCTGGACACCAAGGCCTCCCACTGCGGACCCCGGCTGCTTAGTGACAGGGCTAGGAGCGGAGGGACCAGGTGCTGGCTGCAAGTACGTGGGATACTTGAAGGGTTGTGGCACTCCACCGTAACTTGGGTTGTAGGGATAGTACTGCTGGCTCTGAGGATAGGGATAGTAGGGATAGGGTACGGGGTATCCTTGTTGCGGGGCTTGGGCACCTGCGGACTGGGGCTGGCCAACACCTTGAGACGATGTATGCGGTTGTGAACCCTGAGCGCTAGCAGTGGGGATGCCAGGACCTGCTGGAGGTTGCTGTTGGGCACCAGGGAGTCCTTTGACCTCGTCATGACCCAGAACACCACGGCCACCGAAGGCAGTTTGGGGTCCATAGGACTCGTAAAATCCCTGTAAAGTGGTGAGACCCGATTCATTAACTAAATCAGTATAAACTTACGCGAGAATTGTCGGCATATCCGTAATCTGCAGAACCAAAACCGCCAAGATGGGAACTTTGCTGATGTTGTGTCTGGCCGAGCTGCCCGAATGTTCCATACGGAATGTCTTGTGCTTGGCCAGCCGGCGGGGTAGGTGTGTGGAAATATGGCGCGGCGGCGACTTCGCGACCGAAATAATTAGAATGAGAAGTGGCCGGTGGTTGATGGTTCGCAGCCTGAACTTGTTGGGAGGGATCAAGGTGCCCTGGTACATGCTGAGCAAACTGCGTATGCGATTGTTGAAGAAGTTGAGGTTGATGAGTTTGGTGTTGGTGTGGTTGGTGAGTGGACGTCAACGAGTGCTGCTGCGCTTGATGTTGTGCTTGCTGCGCCTGCTGATGCTGCTGTGCATAGTGTTGTATAGGCGATGCAGCAGATGCAGAAGTGACGGCATGGGCGCTGGTTGTCGCCTGTGATGTTTGCGAAACTGATTGCGTGAAGGGGATGGTGCTGGGGCTGGGAAGGCGGGACTGAGGTTGGAGGCTGTTGAGGAGCAGACTGTTGCTGTTGGAACAAGGAAGATGTCAGGCCAGTGGAGGCGGGAGCTGTTGCTGGAGGAGCAACAGGTTGTTCTGGTTGGACTTCTAGCTGGTTCTGTGGTGCGGGCGGGGATGGTACTTCAGGCGGGGCGGAAGGTTCAGGTTCAGATCTTGGAAGAGCAGTATTATAAACCAGGTATATGCCAGAAAAGAAAATTGCTTACGGGTTGACGTCAAGGAAGCTTTCACCGCCGAGGCTCAAACTACCAAACTGCATTCCAACTTTCTCGACACCAGTACCAAACGAACTCGGCATCACAACAGGCTGATCGATCGTTTTGTACCGCGCACTGTTGCGATATGAGACCGCGCTCGGCCTCGTTGATAGCTTCGGCGACGGCGTAGCAGTTGCCTCGTTTCGGACAGTGGCTGTCTGTTGTGGTTGCGGTGCAGCATCGGGCCTAGGCGTTGGCTGTGATGGCACAGATTCTGGTGCAACTGCTTTCGGAGCTTCGACTTCAGGCTCCTTTAATTGCGAAGGCGGTGCTTCCTGGGTCTCAGATTTTGCCTGTTCTGGAGTCGCAGGAGTAGTTGTTGGCCACGCCTCCGGTAAGCTTGTAGGCGGTTTCACTTGGGGTTCATCATCCCAAGTAGGTGGTTGAACGGTCGTCGGTTCCTCCCAAGCTTGATGCTGTAGATCGGGTTCAGGCTCATTTGGGATCATAGATTGAGGAGCCTGAGGTGCGGAAGGAGCTGGAGGATGTGAGACGACGGACGATGTGGTAGCTGGAGGGACTGGAAGGGCAGGAGTGGGCTTTTCGTGAGGCCTATCACGGAAGTCAGCATCTGTGCACTACGTGAAGATGAATGAGGTGCACGAACCGTGCAATCTGTGCCCACGACAGCTTCGAGGTCGCAGGTGTCTTTGAAGCGACTTTTTGGGGCGCGACACCAGCATTTGACATGTGTGCGTCTGTATCGTTCCAAGTAGGTGCTGCCGCAGGAACATTCCAGGATGGAGCTGTAGCGGGCGTCGGAGCTGTACTGTCGGGGTGGGAAGAGGAATCCCAACCAGACGAAACGACACCGTTCTGTTGACCAGTTGACTCGGGAGTGGCAGGTTTGGCAGACGCCTCTGTAGCGCCTTGAGAGTCCTTCGTTTCTGTATGGAGAGTAGAAACGGATCCGTCATGCTGGCTGGCATGGGGAGTGTCAGCACGGGAGCCTCGGCCATTAATAGCGCCGCCTCGTGGAGCACCACGACCACGCGCTGCGGCGCCGCCGCGTCCAGGACCACCTCTACCACCGCGCCCACCTCTGCCTCCTCGGAAGTCCGCCCTGCCAGAGAACGATTCCTTGGAAGTATGGAAGGCATTGGGTACTTTCTTGTCCTTTTTGCGAGAGACGGAGCCCCAAGGCTCTGCAGACCCTGCAAAACAGGATAAGCTGGAAAAAAAAAGGAGCACACGACAGATAGAAGGGCATACCGTCGGTGATTCTCGTAGCTGCTATCTGGACATCGCCCCCTACTTCCACTAGTAGCGATAAGAGGTCTGTTTGAGAGAGAAAAAAAAATGAGACGCGCTGGCGGCTAAAAACAAAAAAGCCTCGAGAATACCATCTAGTGACCAAGCTGGGAATAGTTCTTGAAGAGTGCGGGCTTGGGGGCGATATTTTGCTACGTCTGCCTGCTCGGAGGGCAGCTGAGGGCGGATTGCGGACTTGTACTGGGACATGCTGGACGACGACGAAATGGAAACAGAAACTGGCCTTGGCTCGAGCTAACAAATCGGGGTTTGAATTGCTCCGTGGGAACATTTATCCATATCCACCCATGCTACTCAACAGCCTGCTCTCAAGCACCGCCGCCGCCGTCGTCGACAGTGAGGGCCTACGTCTGTGCGCCGCAACCTAGACGACGCCGCTGTGCTCTTCTCAGCGAGACCCAGCCGACCCCGGCCGTCGTCGAATGCTACATAGACGCCCACACCATCACCCGACTGGTGCCTAGTAACCTGTGCTCCTTATTTTCACTCACCCAAACTCAGATTTCCCTCCTTGCTCCTAACGTTTCCATCCTCCCGCGTTTCTGGTCCAGTCGTGTTTTTCGGACGCCCGGTGTCGCCCTGCTCAATGAACACCCAAGGTCGCGACGCCGATTACCGTTCAAATGGCACTGACAGAAGCCCACGCACCCCATTATCAAGCGTTCCGACACCCGTTTACAGACAAGCCAACCACACCCCGCTTCACAGCACGACGCCAACGTCACCCCGAATGCTGATATCCATCACACTTAATGCGCAAAGATACACCTACCTTGACATCGCCGATGTTCTGGATGACGGATCCGTGATTCGTAGGCGCATGTTTTCAAAAGTAGGCGCTATCGACCTCATTTTTCTTCATCACTCACATGTCCATCAGCTGGGTATCAGAGAAAACGAAAATCAAGCTCTTATATACGAGGCTGATATTGGAGACGTGGGTACTGGAGCACCTCTTTCAGATGAGGCCTTGTCCAGATTATGCCGCGAACGCGCCGACGATCTAGCGTCGCTCACGTTCTATGTCCAAACTACGTCCACCTATCCGCACCTTCCAAGCAACTCCACGCCATCTCCACTCACTCCGTCCCCATCGACCGACGGCCCATCAGGATCAGATGCCGACATTTCCAGCCCAGGGAGTTCTACCTTTACCCGGAAGCACCACATAGTTTGTACCCCATCTATGCATGTCATCCCGTTTTACTGATTCTCGCAATTCGCTCCTCACTAGACTGTCGAACCAAAGCTATACCCAGAGGATCAACCACACCACGCCCCAATTAAGGATAAAACTTCGGAGAGTGTTGGAGACGTCAAACAGAGTGAACCTCGCAGACGATACAGGCCCTTACCTCCCATACCTACACCTATTGAGAGCAACGTGGAAAACCACAAAGGCGATCCTTACTCTCACTCCAACGCCGTAAAAAATAATAAATCTCTAGACATTTTTTTTGATTATGCCTCTGTCCTCCCTGCAAAAGACCACCAGAATAGCTTACAACCAGATTCTGCATCTGGCCGACGAGTTGCTGACAGCGGAGAGCGGACTCCAGATAGCACCCCGTGGAAATCTCCTCTAACGCCGCCGTCAATAGTCGTAGAGTCCTATCCCGATGCTGAACAAAAAAGTGAGCTGACCCTAATGCACCGTCCTGGCCTCCCAACTGAACTTTCCTTTTTCTTACGTCGGAGGAATCTTCAAATGGATACGAGGAGAACTCCTTAGCAAGACCAGCTACGGGCCTGTTTATCTCGCCTTGAACGCTGACAACGGCGATCTGATGGCTGTCAAGCAGATCAAAATTTCCCCGAACGAGGATAAGCAGTTGTTAACCCTTGTGGAATGTTTGAGGATGGAAAGCAAGGTTCTCCAGAGTCTAGACCACCCGAATATCATCCAGTATTTGGGTTTTGAAGAAACCCCCGAGAGAGCAAACTTGTGTGTCCTCTCCTCAAAGTAAACTATTTCACCGTCTCACTTAAGTCCAGATTCATGGAGTACATTGCTGGCGGCTCGATTTCTTCACTCTTGCAGACATGTGGTCCCCTTCCGCCTCTCGCGACAAGACATTTCATAGCCCAGATCTTATCTGGTCTTACATATCTGCATTCCAGAAACCTGATCCACAGGGTAACCGTATCCAAAAGTTACAGTCTCATCTATTCTAACCATATGACCGACAACCCGTCCTCCATTCATTAGGATTTGAAATCAGAAAATGTGCTTGTTGACCACGATGGAACCTGCAAAATCAGTGGCTTTGTCATATCCAAGCACACTTCGCATGGTTTGGCGCACACCGCATTGGTGAATTCCGTGCATTGGATGGCTCCTGAAGTTGTCAATAGCAGCAGCCGCCGAAGAGGGTACACCACGAAGATCGATATCTGGAGCTTGGGATGTGTTCTTCTTGAGATGTGGACCGGTACAACTCCCTGGAGTGGACTGGAAGGGATGACCGTGATGATGAAGGTCAAGTTCTTCACTCTCTTTCCTTCTCTGTTCACCCATCTCCATGTAGTTAAGCCTGTCAAAGGAATTGCCACCGTTGCCTCAAGACCTTTCACTTGGCCTCGCGGAGAAAGACTTTTATGACCATTGTTTCAGCTTGTGCGTAGTGCTTTCTTTCTTGTCTGCATCCGATGGATTTTTTCTCTGCATTCCAGGGAACCCGCTGAACGATGGACAGCTGCGCAGTTACAGCAGCATCCATATCTAACCCTTCTCCCCGGCCAAAGGTTCACGAGTTTGCAAAGAGATGTCTTCGCACACAAGGATCGCAAGGGCCAAGCGGATCTATCTCGAATCGTCACTGTCACTAACTCAGGCCATATTGATCCCTCGCAAAGCTCCCCAAATATCTTGTCTCCTTTGTACGGAAGTATAAGCGAGTTTCGGAGATTTTCTTCGGTGGTTGAAACGCCATCACGGTGGCTTGACGTTAATCGAAATGGCCTACTTGGCTACGTGTCCAATGACAGGGCCTTTGATGCGGAGGACCGCGACCTCTGTGCTGCGTTTATTCGAAGTTCTGCGGTCTTCCAGGTGGGAGCTTGTGCCACTTCCATGTAAGCGTGATGGTCTGACGGTCCACAAGCGATGCACCATATATCTATACAGCAAACTTGTTCGAGGCGATGGCTCTCGAAGGTATGCATCGGCTCCAGAAATTTTTTGTACTCATGCCTTCGCATTCAGGCAAGCTTTGCTAGACTTGCAAATGCATATGCAAGCATGGTCCGATTGGGATGTGCTCACTTCGTTATCGAGCTATCGCGACGTGGAGAATGTACTTCGATATCTGTTGGCAAGTGACGAAGATGATGAGGAATTGACGAAGATAATATCTCTGGATGTTGATTGCATCTGCGCTCGGCTTCGCATTGCAACACAAAATACCGACCAATACAGGACACTCGTCTACTATTTGGATCATTCTCGTGCACAATCCATGCTGAATCTCCTGCAATCAGTACGTATGCCTATATCACCCCCGGCTTTGGCTGATGCTGATGTCCCATCGATAGCTGCTTGACTTGCCGTGTCTCGATATCTCATTTAGGAGCTCCTTCATCAACGCTTTGCTAAGGCTTTCTCGCCGAACGGGCCTGTTTCCCGAATCATTGGTGCAAAGCCAGGTCACACTTCAAGGGGAGGACGCCGTTGCCGCAGGTCAGTTTGGAGATGTCTGGAGAGGTTCATTCCGAGAACGCCAGGTTGCAGTCAAGGTCTTGAAGCTATACATGCAGTCTGACATAGAGCGTCATCTCAAGGCGAGCAATTCAAATCGTTGTGTATGTGTGATGTACTCGCTCATCGATCACAGTCTGTTTCGCGTGAGATGCTCATATGGCGGCAGCTTCGACATTGCAACGTTCTTCCATTCCTTTGCATGCACTATGTCCGAAATAACCGCGCTAGGATAGGCCTAGTCTCTCCTTGGATGGAAAACGGCAATATACAAAAGTTTTTGCAACGTGTCCCCGACGCAGATCGTATCTCACTGGTAGGGATCATTACCTAGGGCATTGCCTTCAGTAGGTGATTTTTGCTGACTTCTGAAGGTGTTGGACGTGGCCGAAGGGCTTGATTATCTGCACACTCTGCAGCCACGAATTGTACATGGCGATCTCAAATGTGTAGGTTTTCACCATACAACGTGTCCGAATGGATGGTAACCCGTCTCTAGGTCAATATTCTCATCACAGATACTCGCCGAGCTTGCTTGACGGACTTTGGACTTTCCTCCGCTTCCGATTCACAAGTACTCCAATTTTCTTCCTTCTCTTCTAATCCGACTGGTGGAACATCAAGATGGACCGCTCCTGAGCTTCTCAATGGAACGCAGGACCAAAGTAACCCAGGCAGTGACATGTATTCCTTCGCTTGCGTTTGCTACGAGGTACGGTGCCATGCTTGCGCTTTTATTGGTCGTTTGTTTTGACTCTATCGTAGATATTCTCCGGGCAAATACCTTTTTTTGAATTCACCAACGACTATGCCGTCATCTTGAAGGTCGTCGATGGTCAACGCCCTGTACGGCCGATGCTTTTTTACCCGTCATCGCTGAAATGCGTCGACATTGGGCTGGATGACAAGATGTGGCATATTATCGAGGATTGCTGGCAGCCCACAGCCAAGCAACGGCCATCTGCTAGTGCTGTCGTTAGACAGCTGCCTCCCAGAACGAGGCCTCCCCCGCATAGAGAATCAGCACTCCTGGACGCTCTAACTGCCACCTACACAGATTTTGTATCTCGGGCAGCTCTCTGTAGCTAACCGGGTTTGCTGCATTCCGTAATGCCGCACCTTCACTTGCCGACCACCGGACGGTTTTTGCGCCAACCTCGTCGCCACGATTTCCTCATATTCTTGCGCATCTTGTGTTTTGTAAAATATGGAGCCCATACGGGAATCGGCACTCGCCGCTTCCTGTCACAAGTAATAGATATGCTAATCTGTAAAGTAGCATACAGTAGTCTCGGACTACATATTGAACGCTATTGCCAATGCCGAAATTCTTCGTCGCTGTCAATGATGGCTTCATGAAGTGTTTTTTCGAATAACACACATAAAAGCAGGCATAAGAGCGGAACGGTGTTAATGCCATTCATAGTGGCAATGTCGGATGGCTTCTGTGTAAATGTTCGCAGATTTCCTTGCGGGCGGTAGAAGGTGGCAGACAACATATAGGTCGCGAACTCGTCATTGTTTAGAACCTGAAGTCCACGAACATTTATGCACACGATTTAGCCCGTCTAAATCATCAATCGGCGCTATCGGGGAAAAGACTTCCTCGATCCCTGCTCATACTCGTAACGGGGGCTCGACGTTGGGACTGGCTTGTACCGATTTTGAATAGACAGACCACCAAGCTCGCACTGCAAATGTCAATATCTGTGAAAGGTAATGGCACTCAGCATATACACGTGATTCAAAGAACGGAAATATCTCTGCGGCACTAAAAAGTCGATCTCACCTTCGACAGGGGGGATGTAGACGCCAACGGGTGAGAACAAGTCTAGTCCAAGATATGGTTGATGGAATGTAGCATGAAACAGGATCGTTGTCACTGTTTAACAGTAGGCCCGACTTGGGCGCGGTGGTTTGCCGGGCGTCAGCTTGGGGGCGAAGGACTCGCAGTACTCACAAAATACAACCAGAGACCCCATTTACTATCTGATTACCGATGACATTAGGAAGAATAGACCGAGATTGAGTCCCGTAATTAAGATGATGATTGACGAGTGTCAGCTTTAAGACTCATATGAAATCGCACGTTGAAATCAGTCGTTATGAATAATCAAGTCGTTGCGAGTGTGATATAGCGGAAAGTATATATGGTAGCATGCATCCGACCGAAAAGGAATATGAGATCATAGCTAGGTTAGGCGATTTGATGTAGTCCAGCCGTTAGATTGACAGAGCGGCCAAGACAGCCTTACAGTACAGCGCATCAGCATGGCTCAACACCATATGAGGGACGGCAAACTGACATGCGCATCATCGTCCCAGGGTTTGACTCCTTGAGCCAAAAGTTCCTCAACCTCCGAATCAGTGAAACCGCCGTTCACCATTCTCTGCTCCATCTTGTCCGCGTCGACGTTCGAGAAACGTTCCTTAGCCTTCGGAGTGGTCGCGCTCTTTTTGCCACTCGCCCCTCCTGCAGACTTTTTGCCTTTGCCACCTTTGCCCTGTTCGCGTTTGACTCGAGCGGCGTCCAGGTTCGCAAGAAGTGAGTCACGCGTTTTCCTCTCTTTCCACCGTTTGTCTGCCAACTCAAGCACCTGCTTGACCTTGGCAGTCTGCGCTTCATCGTTCCACCAGCCATGGCCCTTGGGAAGGTACTCTCTGGTATGAGAGTAGACGCATTTGGATTCGCCGAACTTGCAGGCAGAAAGCAAAAAGTAGATACAGACATTCCTGCCACTGCGTATGGGCGATTAGTCACCGCGAGTAGTACAGGCGCAGATGAACGAACGGACAGGTCATCGCGGACACTCTTTTCGTCTGGAGCATGTGAGAATGCACATTCCGAACCTCTGCTGCAACCTTGGTGATTGTAGAAGCGACAGCCAATGCCGTTCCCAACATGGTTGCAATCGCTGGAGTCGGAAACGGACGCGATTTCGAGTTTTTCTTCATCGTATTGTGGAAAGTCGAAATCGACGTCGCCCTCTGTCTCGACTGGTAGAGCTGAGGGTGCCCCAACGTTGTGCGTGCCGAGCTTGCGGCTGGCTTCAATCATCTTCAAGGTAGCATCGAGTGAGCGCTCAGCATCCGCATGTTCCGGTTTGTACTTTAGGACACTCTCAAAGTCTGGGAGGTGGCAGATGAGTAGAATGTTGAGGCAGAAGGACGCACGTTCCGGCACACACCAATTTGGGCCGCTTTCAACAGCCTTTGCTCCATGCGAGCTACGCCTCTTTGAAACCTTGCTTCAATAAGCTTGGGATCAAGAGAAAGCGCACGGGTAGCAGCATGAGCAGCTTCTGCATAGCTAACGTAAACATGTACTCGGTGAGCGGGGGCGACAGGCGTCCAACGGACTGACAAACCTCACCATTCACATTTAAGGTAAGAGCTGGCGAGGTCGAGGTAAAATCGAGGATTTGAGGCCCAATGAACCGTAGCTTCGAGGTACTTTGCCGATGCAGCAGCGTAGTCGCCCTTCTCAAAGAGTTCGGCAGCCTGCCGTTGGTCGGAGAACATTGACATGTATAATCATCTCGGCAGCATGAGTCACATACTGATTTTCGGAGCTCCTCCGCTAGTTTGTGTCGTTCCTCCCTGGTATCTGCTCGTTTTCTAGCACGTTGCTCAAGCAAAATTTCGTTCTTGGCTCTTGTGGCATCGAGTGTAGAGCTGGCATCATGCCTAACCGCAGGCGACCGCTGCTCAGATTTTTGGACAGATGTGGTGGCGGACATGAGTAATGGTCAGAGAAAAAGGTTAAAGAATAATGAATCGGACGACGTTGGCATCTGAAGGGGCCTTTGATTCCGTCGCCGTTGTCGAGTTTCGAAAGCATCACCAGGGCACGTGACCGAAACCGTAGCAAAGATCAGTGTTTTAGCCTATGTTCACCGCCTCCTGCGCCTCCAACACTCGGCCAATATTTATTAAGCTCCCCTTGCTGTTAGTCCCGGCGTCGGCCTCTCATGCTTTATGGGTCGCAGATGGGATGACGCACAAAGGTGCCTCCGGAAATGACATCGTATGTTGTCGTGATGGAGCTTAGCAACACATTCGGTATTGCCCTAACGTCCACCTCGAGGTCATTTTAAACCCGTCGAGGACCTTGTTTGGCTATCGTTGGGCGGGTAGCTAGGGTGATTGACTAAAGGTGTCCCTTTAAGGCCTTTGTACGGATGGTGACAAGGATGTTTTCTTTCATCATCAAATTCAATTCATCCAGGTGAAAGGCTGCGTGTCTGGGACCCGGCATTCGATCTCACAACGTAATCTCTGGCGCTCATGTCTATTCTTCCCTCAGATAGGTGGACAATGATATCTTTCAGACATCGCCCACACTTCGATACGAGGGGTTGACAAAGACAGTATCGACACCGCGGCCACAGTTATGCTACTTTTAACGACTATTTTGGAACCACAAAGGAACGCTTCATTATCATCCACAGAAAACCCGGGTAATTGTCTGATCGTACAGAAGAAACGGACGGCATCTTTGACCTGCAAGTAACTATAAGAAGACGAAACTTGGGATGCAATAACAGCTATCCAAAGTCTTCTCTCTCTTTCTCTCTTGTGATTTGCTATTGCGGTTTCTTGGTTGATCCACTACCCGCATCACACTCTCTTCGATTTTTTGGGCATACATAAAAAGGGCATATATCATATTCATACACGATTCACGACGAAAATAATGGAGACTTTCAACCACACTCACACCGGTTGCGGACGCTCCCATGCTCAATATACCCAGGCAAGCACGAGCAAGACTGGAGCGTTGAGGCGAATGGCATTCCACCATTCCAACGCTTCCTTTCCCCATGTCACACCCCTCGGCCCTCGGCCAACGCCCTTCGGCAGTGCGCCAGAGATGAATTCCAGGAACAGCGAGGCAAACACCCAACACCATCGCGTTCCCGCATCTCCAGGCCGCCGAACGATCTCGAGTGCGGCTCGCAACATCAGCATCCAAAAAGCCGTCGCATCGTCCCCAAACCGGCGCGTCAAGCGCAGAACGGCCATCGCCGGCTTCGTCTCCAAACTGCACAAGACTGGCAAGATGAAGAAGCTGAAGATCGGCGGGGGCGCGAACGGCCTGTCGAAGATCGCGTCGATGATGGACTTCAGGCGGTGGCAGGGTAACAGACCGGAGGACCCAGCGGGGCAGCCGCTTCTGCCTAGCCAACCCTTGCCAGGGCCCTCCCACACCTTTGACCCAGAAGGTCAAAGCAGCCGCGACGTGGACGAGATGTGCGACTGTGACTCGACCTGTCAGGAAGCTCATCAAGATCCATTCAAGACGCCTCCAAGAACGCCTACGTTACCTTCGGACTCGCCCTCGAGCCTTTCCGTAGAAGATTCTCTAACAGTAGACCTATTTCGGCGGAGGACGAAGATTGTCCAGATACTTGGAGCGGAGTCGTCTGCAGCGGTGGAGCGGGACCTCAGCTTGTTGGTGGATCAACCGCGCGTTTGAGGCCCCGGGACTGCTCGCAGGTTGGACTACGATGGGCACCCAGTCCGAGGAATCGTGAATGTCTGGTGTTCTCTATTTATATACCTTTCGAACAATAGACCCTTCAGACGCAGCGGCCACATTCATGTTCGGAATATCACCATCCTCCCTATTGTTTTCCGGATTCATCATAATTTATTGTAACCCGTCATCACAGTTTGTCTAGTCAAAGCGGAAGACATACCGAATAAGGCCAAGCAAGTGGTCTTTGAAAGTGCCCATGTATGATGAACAATAGGCGTGCATTCAGTTTTCCTGTGTACAATTCGTCTGGTGATCGTGTCCAGCGCGACTTTGTGCAGCAGGCACAACATTCGTCAAGCTAGCGTTGGAGCCTCCTTCGCTTTACGAGGCCCTTCCTTGCACCTTCTTCAAGGCGTGGTTGGATATACATGAACTCATTCCACTGGACGCGCATCCAATAAAGATTGGGCGTCTTCAGAACTGGTAAGGATTGGCTTTTACTTATGGCAGAGTTCCTGATGAATTGAGATGTCGCAAGACACCCGTCTTCTATTTCATATCGAACGGCACCGAACAAGAATTGCGGATGGTCAAAGGGGGTGGGTGCGGCGCTCCAAGACAAGGTCAAAGAGATAAAAGGTGTGTACAGACAATGACCCAGGTTGGATCCCTGCAGCGGTCCATCAAACCATTAGTGAGCCGCAGAGTCATAATCACCTCTTGCGACAAACCGCATAGTTTTTATTTTTGTGCGTTTCGCGGAAATCGGCATGGTTTTTCTTCTTCTATGTGCAACGATTGCCTAATCACTGTCATGACACCGTCCACGACTTGATAGCATTACTTGTTTCTTACACAACGAGCACGTTCATTTGCGAAATCGGTATATCCTTCGATTGTGCTTGGGAGGACAAGCCCATAGAATATATGACGACCCAGGCACTGCGGATTACACCATGTCGAGTTCGAAGAAAATGGACCGCTGTCCCAATCCATCGCGCGTCATGCAACACTTTCGCGTTACCGTTACTTTACATGGGAGTTGTACGACTTGGAAATCTCCGTAGAACTCAATCAGTAAATTAACAAACTCGTGCCCTGTATTAGGCAAGTATAAAATGTCGGCCGAACAAAATGAACATGAAGAGAAAAACTGTGTCCAAGAATTCGCAATGATGATCCGGCTTCTGGCAAGATGTCAACAATCACGATCGTCGGAAATGAGGGCCAGACGTGTTCAAAGGCCTAACGCAAGACGGCTCAAGCGAACGCAACGCCGAGGGCCGCCGCTGCAAACAGCAAGACGTAGTCCACGACATGTATCATCGCGCCGGACGTTCCTCCGGAATCTCCAGACGCAGTGGGGCTGGGTGGGGAGCTGCCGCTGGCGCTAACAGGGGCAGCACTATAAACGGAGGCGCCACTGGGGATGGGTCCAGGCGGGGCTGACGCGGAGGCGCCTTGCCCCGCAAGAGCACCTTCACCTTGCTGTAAATAGCGATGAGAGATGAGAATTCCACAGTCGTCAATAGCAGGTCTGACGGAGACTTACACCAGAAGTTCCCTTGAACGCGTGCGCGTTCGTTAGGAACGCTTCGAAACTCCTGTTTCCCGTTCCCGGAGCGTTAATAGCGCCGACCATTCCTAAATAGAAAATCGATGTATAGCAGACGCGAAGAATTTATGGTGGTGACGCACCAGCAGCACAATGAACCAGCGGGACCAGTTGCTTGCAAAAGAACCAAAGGGCTTATGAAACATTAGAGAAGCCGAGGCTGACCGCTGAAGGAGAGCAGCATTTACGAGTTTGATCGTTGGTGACAGTCAGATTCCACTCGGGCGACGTCGAGACATTGTTAGGAGGGATGAAGACCCAGCCAGAATCGAACCCGTTAGGGAGAGGATTGCAAGGATCGGTGAACGTAGACTGCGTTATGCTGTGGTTTCCGGGACTACATTATAAAATGGATAGTTGGCATTTGTACAGCCGTCAGAACATGTGAACATACGCTCCAGTGAACCTGAAAGTGATTGTCGTCCCATTCGTAGCGTTTATCGAGGGAGGGATGAACTGGAAAATCCCTCCGGGGGCATCTGAAGTGGATCCTACAAGAATAACCTGAAGTAGCCGTGCGTCAGGTCCACGATGAAACGATTTGCGACAGAAACAAACCTGCTGTTGTGCCACCGCGCACGACAAGGCAGACAAAGCACTCAGCAAAAGCGATAGTTGCATCATGGATGGCGAAAGAGACGGGTGTGCAGAGCGGTGAAACGAATTCTGACGAGCTAGAATACAGGCTGTTATATGGCAGTCCGGCGGGAAGGCGGCTCCAAGGAATGCTGTCATCGTTTGTTAAATGTTGTGACGACTTGAGGAAGAGAAGGGTCCAATTGGCGGAATTGGCTCCAGCGTTCACACAGAATGTAAGCTACTCCGTAGCGACGCATCGATGTAATCTCAGATGGGTGATTCCTGTGCCCTCGTGCTAGCCACATCCAACCTAATACTGCCGTTGACAGTGAAATAGCCCCCACGAGTGCCACAGGGAAGTTGATGCGACGACAATGGGGGCTGCGCAGTAGCATGACACGTGAGAAGAAGTTCACTTCTGGAGGCCAACAACGTACCACGGATACAAGGCATCAAGTTGAGCGTCACAGCCAGATGGACAGGAAGACTAAACTGCTGCTTGTTGACGACGGAAATGAAACTCGCGCCGGACACTCAGACAACAGGACAGCCTGCCCGCGAGCTCGTTGTTAACATCAGAGCAGATCTTGTGACGTGGTGTTCTTGAGAGAGGGGCTGAAAAGAAGGCAGCTCTAGTCATACCGAAGAGAAGTGAACTTGTCGGGATCAAATAGGGCTTGGCACACATTCAGGCGCTACTTCCCGAAACGCTCAGCGGGATCGTTCGAGCTGCACACAAGGCAATTATTCAAGTCATCCACTTTTGAGCACAGTATGATTGAACTATAGATGAGTCAAGCTATTACAGTGGTTGAGATGACTGAACATGGGAATACGTTGTATGCTGACCTTTTCGTCGCGTCATTCATTCCTCATACATCCTCGGAGATCGTTGATGATCATGGTTAATAATATACTGACTTGGGGTCTCTCTCGACTTGTCGACTCTCGAGCATGCACAAGCAACGTGGAATGATGGGCTTTGCCGAAAGCGGCACGGCAAGGAGGCAGCATTAATATGCACAAACAAACTTGCCACTTCGTCCGTCTGGGGCTTGTTTCATCTTTTCCACAGATATAACGACTGGCCGATAACCCTTTCGAATTACTGGTAACCCGCAACCGGATTTCCCCGACGCATGTTGACTAGCGGAATGGTGCATGTAACGACTCTTCCATTGTTGTCGACGTCTGTCGTGGATTGCATCATTGATAACACGCACGATTAATGCTGGCTACGCCAATGGTAGTGGACTTTCCGGATATACTACAGGCGGCTGCGAAAATGCTCGAGCCGGCTCCTCATCCCGGATCCGGAGTCTGCACTATCTCGTGAAGCCCCAGCGTTATCGCAACGGCTGAGAAAAGCCACTGATCATACGGGCAATGACTTACCAAGCAGGATTCACGACAACAATATATATGTCGCTTCGTGTAACAGTGGACCTCGCCTTCACAGCGGTAACAACGGAATGTCTCTGAAGCGTCTTCCCACACGCATGCTCGGCAGAAATGGCCCGACCGTCAGTGCAATTGGCCTTGGCGCCATGGGTGATTATCCTTCATGCCGATGCTCTCGAAGAGCCCTACTGATCATTTGGAAGGTATGGGGGCTTTCTATGGAAAGAGTGATGACAACGTGTCATACGAGACTTTGACTTACGCGGCGGACAGAGGAGTCACATTTTGGGACACATCGAATGTGTATGGGACAAGTGCGTGCCATGGCCGAGAACTGCGCACTCCAGCCCAACGAACACCCTCTTTACAGGCGAAGCATTGATCGGGAAATGGTTTAAAGAAACCGGTCGTCGCTCTGAAATCTTCCTCGCGACTAAAGTTGGAGGCGGTCCAAATGGAAGCAGCAAACCATCTTACGTCGTAGATCAGCTCCAAAAGTCTCTGAAAGCGTTGCAGACGGATTACATCGACTTGTACTATCAGCATCGTGTGGACCCAAACGTTCCCATCGAGGTCTTTCTCGAAACCCTGCGCCCTTTCGTTGAAAGCGGTCAGATCCGATGGATAGGCCTCTCAGAGTGCAGCATTGCGACTATGAAGCGGGCTAGGGTCGTCAAAGGCATCGGCGAGAAAGTTATCGCTGCTCAGATGGAGTACAGTCCGATCGAGATTAGTATCGAGAGAAACGGATTCGCGAAAGCAGCGGCGGAAGAAGGCGTCACAATCGTCGCCTATTCTCCTCTCGCTCGGGGCGTGATTACTGGAAGGTAGTCTATAACTTTAGGTGACGATGCGGTCAGATTGCCAAGCTAACCTAATCATTCCGCTTTTCAGATTCACCTCTCCGAATGATTTTGAAGAAGGCGATTTCAGGCGTGTGGCGCAACCTAGATTCACCGAAGAGAACTTTGCTCACAACTACGAGATCGCGAAAAAGATCCAGGCAGTAGCTCAAAGCGTCGGTGTCACGGCAGCGCAGATCAGTCTGGCATGGATCCTGACTGAACATCCCGAATGTAAGCTATCACCGTTTGTTCGAAGGCACATATTCTGACAATCTCCCAGTCGTTCCTATCCCTGGTGTCAGGACGGTTGAGCGGCTAGAAGAAAACGCTCGCGCTATAGAAATTCAGCTCTCGGCCGAGGATCTCAAAGCCATTAGAGCTGTTGTCGATTTTGCAGACGTACACGGCTCCCGTTATGCGCCAAACCGGATGCCCAAGGGGGATTGCATTTCTTTGAGCGAATGGCATGGAGAGTCCGTCTAGAAACGACGTTGTGCAAGGGCAGTCAGTTACCGATACATTCTACCTAACGACTTTGACATTATGTACGGCTGCGAGATTGGAGAACAATTCACCCTTAAAGCAGGCCAGAAAGAAGATTTGCAATGTCAAGTCTAGGGTCACGAGTTGCTGACTAAAGACTATCTCTTAACAATATGTTCGCCTCGACAAGGAGGACCAGACAAAACCCGCCACGCAGTGCCGGACCATCGGATGGGAACACGGACGCAGCAAGAACAAAAATGCCCTGGCAGCGGATCATAGGATTACATAATGACACACAGAAGAGGCGCACCACCCAGGCATGCCACCACGGACTGAGGACGGTGAGTTTCTAACACTTGGTTTCCTTGTCAGCTCTTCCTTCTCCTCTCACATTTGGTAACGTGCGTGACTGCCACCCAGCCGTACGTCCCATTCTGGAGGAGGTGCGAAATGCCACGTGACAACAGAATCCAACAGCACGACGATAAGAAATAACCCTCGAACAGTCGTTTTATCAAATGCACACAATTTTCTGATACAATCCCATAACTGTGAAGCCATTCCCAAGTCGAGTAAACAAGTTATTCGAGGATCAGTGGTAAAGTAACGCTTTTGTAATGCTTTTGATCATGTGACGTGGCAGGTTTTGTCTGAGGCCTACCTTATCATAGTCAGCTGCATTAGAGGCAGAAATGAAAGGTAACTCTCTGTGAGCTCACGCAGAAAAGCTCATATATGGCTGGTAGAGTCAAAGGCCAGATCCAATTCGCCAAACAAAAGATTTACCTGGCCGTCCTGAATCTAAAGCATTCCCTTGAACCGTATCAATTTTTCATCACAACATGACGTGGAAGATAGAATTGCCTCCCCTCAAAGTCAGACCTTTCTCAGCAAGCATTTCAAATTTTTCTTTTCTCTTTTACTAAGCACTGGGCTCAACAATGAAGCGCAGTAGGGAATGGATATGACGAGCCCGAGTTCTACGAGCTATTCGATTTAGATTTCCTTTGGGACGAGGTTCTTGGGTACGATATCAAGCTATATCTAGGCCGGTACGGGTGCAATATCAGGATATGCCTGGGAAGTGTCGGTCGCGTTAGTCGAAAAAACTCACATTAGCCGCGCAAAACCGATTCGGGAGTCGCGACCAGGCCATGACTTGGACAAAACCAGATATAGCCGCCATTTGGTAGCTCTGCAGCCACGCGACTCCCATTAGTGTCAAGCAAAACTTACCGAAGAACGCCGATTTCAAATTTGATACGACATGACATTGTCTGCATAGGGTGGACGTGGGGGAGCGCATCGAAAGCGCGCTTCGCCGTTAAGGTATCCAACACGTTCCGTCGGGATTCCGGGACTGAATGGGAAACGTAGGAGCCATGTGGACCACGACTTATGGGCAGCAGAGGGACTGACGCGTCCGGGCTGCGTCTGAGCCGTCGAGAAACGTCATCAGGAGCTCTATCAGATATATCCGTCGGCCCTGGATCATGCGAGCTCACAGATATCGGGGCGTAAACCTATGTGCAAGGCATTTATAAACCTTGCCGTTCTGCCTTTGGGTAGCAGGTCTGTCACGCACTTGCCGATACAATTGTACAAGCCTATATTTCCGTCATGTCCTCCAAACGCATCCCCACTCGTAAACTGGGTAAAAATGGCCCAACAGTGAGTGCTATAGGATTGGGAACCATGGGTATGTGTTTCTTCCTGTCGTCTCCATTTATTACTTAGCTAATTAATATAACTGGACGCGGTAGGCATGGGATTCTTTTATGGCAGGAGCGACCATGTAACGTCCCTGCAGACTCTGACTTACGCCGCGGACAGAGGCATGACCTTCTGGGACACAGCAGACATATACAAAAGTATGTTATGCTCTGGGTAGATCCTATGCTAGTGAAGCCAATCGATATTCCACAGGCGAGGCCGTGATTGGCAGATGGTTCGCAGAAACAGGACGTCGCTCGGAGATTTTCCTCGCCACCAAAGTCGGTGGTGGCGACGGAACGAACAGCAAGCCATCATATGTCTTGAGGCAACTTCAAAGTTCTTTCGAGCATCTGCAGACGGACTACATCGATCTGTACTATCAACACCGCGTGGACCCGCATGTTCCCATTGAGATCTTCCTCGAGACCTTGCGCCCCTTCGTCGAGACTGGCAAGATCAGATGGCTCGGTCTTTCCGAGTGCAGTATCGCGACCTTGATGCGAGCTCGGGCGGTCAAGGGCATCGGCGAGAAGGTTGTCGCTGTTCAGATGGAATACAGCCCTATTGAAGTGACAATCGAGCGAAACGGTTTCGCGAAAGCAGTCGAGGAGGAGGGTCTGGCCGTCATCGCATATTCACCGCTAGGCCGCGGCGTGATAACAGGAAGGTGGGTTTTGAAGGACAATCATTGAGCCTTTCGATCTACTTACAAGGACTTTGTGATCCTTCAGGTTCAAATCTCCCAACGATTTTGAAGCCGGTGATTTTAGACGTGTGGCGCAGCCCAGGTTCATGACAGAGGAAAATCTCTCTTTCAATCTCAAGATTTCCGAGAAGCTTCAGGAAATAGCCCAAAAATGCAATGCAACTATAGCGCAGATCAGCCTGGCGTGGATCCTTGCGGAGCACCAGAACTGTAGCTGTTCAGACTTTGTTTGCAATGTGATCATTAGCTGACTTGTCCTCAATCCGATCTAGTTATCCCGATTCCTGGTATACGCTCCGTAGAGCGAGTAGAAGAGAATGCTCGTGGTGCTGAAATTCAGCTCTCCTCCGAGGATTTGAAAGCTATCAGGGTAATCGTCGACACAACAGAAGTTCATGGGGACCAGTATTTGAGTGAGGACGTTCCTACAGGAGACTCTCTTCCGTTGGATGAGTGGCATGGTGAGGAAGCATGATTGGACCGAGAGGCGAGGCGGATTTCTGCAGGTCTTATTTATAATCAGAGTTTGAGAGAATATAGTGAAAGTGTTCAAAGTGGGTATCCCCATACTTATCCACGGCGCTCGCTGATACTGTCACACTAGGCTGTGCCGAGCACTCACATATATATCAGTGATATATTAGTGTGCGGTCTAGTGCTGTGTCACAAATATTTTACAAGTTTCGTCGAGGTCTGCGACTATGTGTAAAAAAGTCTCGTAGTCTACAGGAATGTAACTAAGGTTGTCTACGATATTTCTACGGAAAGAGATGCTGAATTCGAGGACAGTGCCGTATGTGATACGTTGTGTACGCCCTTTGATCAAGCAAAGATACGTGATGACTAAGCACGTAACCCCATTGCAACCCTCGGTGTTAAGTGGGTCAGAGGATCAAGTCGTGCAAAATGCTGGCGCGGAGTCGAAGAGCACGTCCTCCCCTCTGCTTATCTCCGCCTCCTTTGTTGCTTCCAAACTGCACCCCCCGAAAACGGGCTGCCATCTAGATGGCTGTCTCGACCGACGTGTCGAGCGAATCTATTCAAATTGCTGAACATAGCGCAAAGAGGGAAGCCCAGAAGACCAAGCATCATGGCTTTGCCGGCTCATTCGGGATCATTTCAACATGCACTATGGCAATGCTGGTGAATGTGAGTTCTCATTCGATTTCTTCGGTGCACGTCCTCCATATTCTCTGTTAGTCATCAAACAACACATCCATTTCTATATCGTTGCCTACCATCGGTAGGGAACTCAACATAGTCGAAGCCAAATTGCAGTGGCTGGTGTGTGTGAAATTTCGTCGAGCGGTGCTTCTCCTAACATATTGCCAGGTTTCGGCATACGCGCTCAGTTCGGTAAATACATTGGTGCTGTCATCACCTGACTCCGCAATATGGCTAACATTATTTCTATAGGGTTGTCTTTTGTTGATGTTCGGTCGTTTTGCAGACCTGTATGGTCGGAAAAGAGTATTTCTTCTGGGCTCCGCTTGGTTGGCCGCGTTCACTTTGGGTTGCGGTTTCGCGCAAGGTGAAACGATTGCTGGACAGTCAAATTCAGAGCCACAGTAAACGCCTTTTCCGTAGATGAAACAATACTCGACATCCTGCGAGGACTGCAAGGCATGGGCGTCGCTGCTTCAATACCAGCGTCTGTATGTGTCCATTTGTCCATGTACTAGAACTGCAGCACATGACGCATTTCTGGCCATTAGTTAGGTATTCTTGCACATTCATTCCCTCCAGGCAAGGTTCGGTCAATAGCATTTGCGACCTTCGCCGCCGGCGCACCTATGGGCGCTATCACGGGCATGGCCGTTGGCGCAATTCTAACCCAATTGTCCAAGTTCGTTTGCTACGTTTCCTTTTCCATGCTCTATTCTTATCATGCACTCAGACAGACTTGGAGATCCAACTTTTACTTGTCCACAGGCTTGACGGTTCTTTACATGATTATGGGATTCTTCTGCATAGACGCGGACGAGCCTTCGCAGGAGATGGATAGAAGAGTCGACTGGTTGGGGGCTTTGCTAATTACGGCAGGCTTGGTGCTTGTGTTCTTCGTCCTCAGCGACGGCGAGGTTGCGCCTGATAAATGGGCAACGTCGTGTAAGTCACAGTGTCGGTATTATACCCCTTCCTGATTTGCTCTCTTTCAGACATTATTGCTTGCCTCGTTCTTGGTGTTGTTCTCATCGGCGCTTTCCTCTTCTGGCAATGGCATCTTGAGCGCATTCAGAACGACCAAAGCGCGCCTTATTCGTTACTGACACCCCCACCACTGATGAAATTGTCGCTTTGGACACGCGGCCATGGCAAGTTTGCGGCTATAATGCTGATAGCCCTCCTTAACTGGTGTGCGTTCCTGGGATGGAATTTCTGGGCTCAGGCAAGCTTCTTTGAAAAGAAAAAAAGCAGCATGAACCGAGTCTGATGCGCCAACAGCTATATTACCAGAACTACAAGCACTACAGCCCAATTCTAACCATGATACGTCTGCTCCCCATGTTCGTGACGGGTGTGATATGTAATGTCTTGGTCGTCATCATGATCGCTCGAATACCTGTCATATGGATTCTATGTGAGTTGCTCCACTTTCCTACATCATGTCTGGCAAGTTGAGACCCCGACAACCACCTTAGCAAGTGGTACGCTGATAACAGGTTGCGCAGCCATATTCTTTGCCCGAATTAATCCTAATGCAACATATTGGGCATACGGGTTCCCAAGCGCCGTATTCTCCGTTTTTGGCGCCGACTTTGTCTTTGCGTCAGGAACGATATTTGTTGCTCGTATAGTCCTGCCGCATGAACAAAGCCTCTCAGGCGCTTTGTTCCAAACTATGACACAGGTATGTTGCGGCTTCCACGAACCTTTTTTTTTGTGGCCTTGTACCCATGAACGTTGCTTCCCAGCTGGGGACTGCGTTGGGGGTCATGGTGACGACTATTGTCTTCAACCGCGTCGTAGCGCAGGATTCTGCCAAACTGGGCGTCATCGTCGATGCCTCAAACAGCAATGCTCCAGACCAAGCGTCGCTCAACGGCTACAGGGCTGCCCATTGGACCGCGTTCGCGTTTGGAATGATAGGCAAGTTCCATCATGAACGCCAGAGCATGATATCCATCCTGACCGTCTCCCTCTTCCAGCTACTCTGATTGTCTTGGCGTTTATGCGGAATGTTGGCATAGTCGGCGATCGCAAAGATAGACCTAACGATCAAGAGCAGATTGATGTTGCATCACAACTGCCAAAAGATGACAGCGACGTTGAAAAAATCGCCAATCCATCATGAGATGGCATCGGAGAGGAACAATTGTATCCCTGCGATGTGAGGAAAGGACTGAATATTGCTAGGATATATGGGAAGGTGGCGCTACATATGGCAGACGTTTATGACGGCGTCATGATGCAAAACATGTATACAGCACCACTGCCAAAAATAGAGAAGAAATTGTGACCCAAGTGGCTGAACGATATATACATATGTTACTGTGACCTAGTTGCAGCAGTGCCTATTGTCTTGCAAAGCCCAGCAGTCCAACATGACGTTCAGTGACCTCGAAGAGAACACCAAAAGTCAGGTGAACCACGACGTGATATAAATACAGAGGAAGCAGCATCCTGGATGAGTGAAGAGATGAATGACGGATGAAGAAAAGGAAAAAAAATGTGAGCAAAATCGATGAAAGGCGTGCTTTCGAGGATCGCTTGAAAGCATGGACTCTTTGGAGCGTCCATGGAGAAACATCAAGGACATAAAAAAAATGAAGACCAAAAAAAGAACGAGAAATATGTACCAAAGCGATCCAACGACCAAATCGAGCGAAAGCAGGGGCCTTAGGCCTCCGAGTAACCCGAACTCTCCAGTCCCGCCTTGCTGACCCTCCTCATCGGCTGCAACGTGTTTTCGTCCACGGGAGCGCGTCTCGCATGTCTGTACCGCCCAGACGCGTCTTTGATCTCCATCTCTTGCCCCGAGTCGCCGTTTACACGATCTAGGATGCCCCCGGCGGAGAGCGATCCGCCAAAGGACGAAGAATCGGCGGCGCTGTCGCCACCACCACCTATCGCCGGCGGTAGACTCTCACGTATATGGCCGCCTCTGCGGAGATTAGACCCAGGCACGGCAACAAAGCCCTCTGGGAGGTCAGAGGACGAGCCTGCGGGCGCGGAGGGATGTACGCCTATTGACTTGCCACCGAGCTCCTGCTCTTCGAACGCCATCAGCTCCGAGACGAAGCCGATGTTCGGCGAGATGCCTTTCCGCCGCTCTAGAACGAAGGCGTATGCGCGTGATAACGTCCAATGGTTGGCGTGTATTAGGTATGCCATGACTGCCGTCACGGATCGAGACTTTCCGGCCTTGCAGTGCACATACGTCGGTGCCGAATGTAGTCTTGCGTCATCTGAAGTTGAGAAGCAGCATATGAGCAACGGCACACGACATTAGAGAGTAGCGCACAGCACATACCCAGGATCTCGCACACTTCTCTTACACCTTGCGCAATGTTGTCTTCCTCTACCGTATCTCTCATAGGTATCTTGTGGTACCTTTCAAACACTTCCCTCAACTTCAATCCTTGATCATCGTCACATTCAGCGGCAATATTAAGGATACGTTTCACGCCCAGATTTTGCAGCTCCTGAACGTGCTCCGGATCAGTAAGCTCAGGCCCAAGGTAAAGAAAGTCGGGGAGGATAGTCGAGACGGTGAATACGGGGTACGCCTCTTCAGTCGTGGGAGGCTCCGTTTCAGGTCGAGCGGTGGAGGGAGAAGGAGGCAGAAAGGGCCTTGGCGTGCCCGGAGTATGCGGAGGAGTGTAATAAGGTGTCATGAAATTGGACGGGTCGCTCGATGATGGCGAAGAGGGTGTCCAACGGGCGGACGGTGGGGGGGAGTGATGCGAGTGTACAAGAGTGAGATGCATGGGCGACGCTGGAGCCTGGAGAGACAGCGACGGGGGTACTGAGAGTGTTGCTGACTTGACAGGCCGTGTGCGGACAGAAAGTTTCGGGAGATTGGCATTGAGACGTTCGGTAGACTTCGTGTCTATCTTGCGCAGACTCGGAACACTGGTCCTTCTTGGCGGAGGGGGCGGACGACGGAACGCGGCCTGGGAAGGAGGCGGCGATGGACTGGGATCAGCGATGTCCGTGCTGTTATTTGGCACCAGGGCGCTCGCGGACGACATGGCAGCAGGCATGAGGGGAAGGGGGGATCTCGGAGGAGGGGAGGAGGGTTTTATTGGCAGATAAGATGGTGGGTCCACGTCAAGGAGGGTTTTGGCGCGGGACGCGCTCTGGGTATCGAGCTGAAAGAGACCGCCTCCCTTTTTTAATCCTCCCCCTCCTGCCTGCGGAGGGGGCGAATCAGCGTTGAAGCCGAAATAATAATCTCCGCCAGAAAAAATCAAAGTTTCGAAATCGGGATGATGGCCTGCAGCGGATATTCCGCCTTGCAAATAATCAACACTGCCGTTTGGAACAAGGGGAGCCAAAACGGGGATGAGAGCCCAGGCTACAACTCCAATATTGTCCTTGTCCTTGGGATCCATCTCGTCGTCATATATGACAATGTCGCCATCCCAAGGTCCGTCCTGATCCATCATGTCATCCAAAGTTCTTTTACCGGCTTCGGTAGTGACGAACTGACGGAGTGCCTCCAGAGACTGAAAACCACCACCAGGCTTCCTGCAGCGCTTGAGAATGAGGGACGGAATCGTGAGGTTTATGCTGTGCCGTACATGGAACGCTAGATAGGTCTCGCGAGGACGAGTATCAATCAACAGCGGCCTTCTACGGGACGTGAGACGGCGGTGAAGTTCAGCTGGATCAACGGCTCGTGGTGATTTGGAGGCGTCGACGGTAGGAAATTGTGCACTAGGAGGTGATGTCAACGCTGCAGAAAGGGGGGTAAAGTATGAGGAAGCGGTGCTGGAAGCGGGACTAGGATTGGTATCAATCGTGTCTTGCCAAGGGGGCGCAGTTGATGGAAAGGGAGACTTTGGCGTGCTATAAAGGTCTGTCTGGACATTTACTTTTGGAAGGGTGCCGCGAGAACGTATCGGTCGGAGGCGCAAATTGTTCTGGACGCTCTTACGGAGCTGCTGTAGCGCCGCATAGTCCTTGGACAGGTCATCGGCGACGGCATCATCATCAGACGACTCGAGCTTGAGGATGGGGAGCGCAGGGGAGGTCGAAGGCGATGACTCGTCCGAGGAGAGCTGAAGGGTATCTTCGAGGTCGACATCGTCGTCATCGGTGCTGCTGCTCAAGTCGGCCGGGCTGTCGGCCTCGAGTTGGATGTTGGTTGCCTTCTTCTCGCCAGCCAGGGCGAGATTGATATTGGGCGGCCTAGAGCGCTTCGGCGCGGGCATAGTAGGGCGGGGGACCTAGGAGGGGTGGACGTCCCAAGCGTCGTCGGAGCTCAGGGCGGGATCAGACGACATGCTCCAAACAAACTGTCTTCACACAGCACCGCTTCAGCCCATCAACGGTGATCATTGCCAGAAACAAACTCAGCGACGATATCGACCACTTTCCAAGAGCTCGACGGCTATCTGGGTCTGATCGTCCTCTAGTACCTTTCTGATACAGAAAGTCTGCTCTCGATGAGGCTGTTTATGATTATCTGATGCTGGCGCTGCTCTTGAATGAATATCTGTTTCATTATTGTGCATTCTCCTTCAGACTCGAGCCGTATTTGCAGTCCTTCGATCCAGCACTGCGACAGTAATGACTTACGCCTCGTCGGCTGAATTGCATACGACTACAGCAGAGTTCCAAGTCCGACTTGCTGTCCCGCATCGAACCAGAGGACCAGCTGAAAGACGTTTCCACTATGATCAGGTCTATTTCAGGTGCGTAGATACCTCCAGAGTTTCCATCAGCCAAAGCGATGTAGCTTATTGTAATGCCGGCATACATATTCTTTGTCCGGAGATTTCTTCGAACCCCAGTAACTCCATTGTCCTACCTTTCGATCCAAGCTATGTATCGGACACTGATCATGACTCCACAACTTTCAGCATTGATCATGGGCGTTCCACTGATTGACGTCCGAGTGCACTCATATAAAAGCATCATAATGTAGCTTCTATCAGAACATCCAGTTGTTCCAAGGCTAGGTTTTCGTCAACCTTTGTCGATATGCGGAACAAAGCTGAAACGGCGGAATACCGTAAGTCCTCGTTCAATCAAACCCGAGGATCTTTCGCATCGTCTCACCGTGTTGTAGCCTAGCCGCAGACACGGTAGGTAAAAGTGACTCGATCCGTAAAACGAATCTCTTGGCTCATGAGGCTTTCGGGAGAGCCCGATAACGAAACGCAATCTGAATCGCAGATGTACGTGCATCTGGACACCAGACTGAATGCATCTCAGTTGGAGTCATGAAACGAGATCCCCATATTACCGCCACAGTACTGCCGCCAGGACCGCAACGGCAACTCCATAGTTTCCGTAAAACCCGAGTTCCACAATGCACCAGCCAAGCTCAAGGCGGTGCGTATACCTGATGCTGGCATCGACCCGTAGGGGAACAATGGGATGCCGTCATACACATTTTGCCCCACACTTCCATCGACGAGAGGACAATAGTGCACAGCGCGATCGTCATCAGATGGAACGTCTAAGTGGTTTGAATATGGAACCAGACCTGATCGCTTTTCGTAGCCTGATCAAGCCCGATGAAGAAGGTCGTTGTCAAGCCGTCTCAGCTTTAGCAGCCAGGCAACGTGTGTCGAGTCATATTATAGATGCCGCATCCACGAATAGCATCAAGAAAGAAGCAGACCCTCTCAAATCTGTGTGCCAACAAAGGTGACCTATGTCGGCCTTTGTTTCTTTGCGTCCCTAGATCATCCCTTGCATGCCTTCTTCACTGGCATCGACTTGCAACGCTGCGCCGACCGTTTGGAACGTAGTCACGCAGAGACATCTTTTTTCAGAATACAAGAAAAGGACAAGCAGATGGATTGCGTTGCATCGAAACGAACGAGGCACTTCTGAACATCGACTTCATCAGTCTGCGAAGCCCCCATCTTCTGGAAGTTGGCACTAGGTTTCTTGCATCATGCTGGCGAAACGAAAAAAAAAAAAAAGCGGATCACAAGATCAACCAAAGAGCATCTTCGTCTGGCCGAGTGAGCGCGATCGGTCGTCTGCCCGTTCCTTAGGGCTATTCAAAGAGACGAAATGGCACGAGGGGGTGATGTAAACCCCCCGCCTCGGCGATCACTGGCTTGTGGCCATCTTTCTGGCGGGAAACATGGCGAGAGAGATGTCGGACGCCGACTCCAATATCGAATTCTTACAGATCGCGACCGCGGTGCCCAAGACAAGTAACAACAGTTGATCTTGCAGCAGCAATCGGCCAAAACCGCGCCTCTTCTCGTGCCTGTCACAAACCTCAGCATCATCCCTAGATTCCCTACAGAACGAATAAATCTATTCAACCTCTCCCCTAAAGGCTATCCTTGCGCTACGGAAGTCTCCTTTGCTTGGTTTTCGCAAAGTTGCCTCTCCTCGTACATTCACCTCAAGGCGGCGTGCAAATTTCAAGGATTTCGGGTTCAAAATCTAGCTATTACAACATGCCGGCTATACCGGTGTGTAACTACAAATTACAAGAGAGAGCATAACAAGGGCTACAATATTACTAGTTTGACCATACCTACGACACCATTCATAGCTCGCCTTTGAGCTTCTCCCCAAACGTTTTAACCGTCTCGCCTGCGGTTTCCCTCGCCTCCTCAACAACCTCCTCTCCTCTTGCATAGGCCCTCTCCTTCTCTTGTTCATACTTCTTCTCCGCCTCGCTCCACTTTCTCCCGCCCTCCTCCTTGGTCTCCTCGAAACCTCTGGCGGCGCGCTCGCGACCCTGCATCCACCCGGCGCGCATGAGCTCCCAGAGCTTGCCAAGTCGTTCCTCAACTCCCTCTTCGACGCCGTTGACGAGGTCGCGGACTCTGGCCCAGAGGTCCTCGGCGCGGTATTGCGCCTGGATCCACCGTATGCGCGTCTCTTGAAGCAGGCCGGGACGGGAGCCCGGGATGAGATCTTCGTTCATGCCGTGCTCGCGGAGGAAGACGCGTAGACGTGCATCAGGCCAGACGAGGTAGGGCGCCAGCTTCGCCAGAGCGTCATCATATCTGTCGTTTTTTGAGACACAAAAACTGAGTACATAATGGCAAGGCTTACTTCGCGTTGGCGAGTTTAATCAACTCGTCGCGCTTGACCTGAGCGTCCGAGCGCAAATATCCATGCTCGCCAAGCCAATCACGGATTTGGCTATCTGACCAAGCATCCCAAAAGGTCGACGTTGTGGAGTAATAATTGTCTCTGCAGGATCAGCCGCATCATTCTACCGCATTCGACTGGATATAGCAGCGGGATCCACGCACTGGACGAGCTTGAGGAGTTTATCGCGCTTGATTTGGGCCTCGCTTTTGACGATTCCGTGGTTGACGAGCCAGTTTTTGAGCTCGGAGTCGCTCCAACCGGAATAGACCGTGTCTTTGACGTCATAATAGTAGTCTTTCATCTTGGCGAGGAGATATTCTCGCGAGTATGGTTTGGGTGGAGATGGTGGAAGGACGTTGTGTGCGACAAGCCATTCGTGCTGCAGTTCATTGTTGGTGATTAAGAGGGTCTGGAACTCGTCATGACACGTACAATGTATGAGTCGCTCCATGCTTCCCAGATGGGATGGGAGATCTTGGCATAGGCGTCGTGCATCATTCTAAGTAGTTCGTTGCGGTTTCTGGTGGCTTCTTCTTTGACCTTAACACCCTTGGACTCGAGATATGAACGCAGCTTGTTGTCGTCCCACGCAGAGTAGACATAATCTTTAGCATCGTCCAGCGCGCGCATGGCGTCTTTAGTAGCTTCGAGACACAGCGGCAGTGGCTTGAGACGCGACCGAAGAGGCGCTCTTTGTCGCTTGTTCAAAAGAATTGCCATGAACTGCTGTGCTCGCACTAGCGGAAAGCGAGCTCGCGGCATTCATGTAAGTCCTATAGCGGCTCTTCGCGAGGAGCACCAGGCGTTCCTTTGGCCCCTTTGGCGCGACGATGCCCTGCTCGAGTAGAAACTCGCGAAGACGCGACTCGTCCCATTGGTCGAATGCGGCGTCACGCACATCTTCGAAAATCTTTTGTGCGGAGGCGTACTGGTCATACGTCCATGCCGAAGCGGTGTTCCAGTTGTCCTCTACGAGGGCTTTGAGCTCGGCCTTTGTGGGATGCTTGTCGGAGGGTAGGGGCACATTGTGGGCGACGAGCCAAACCTCAAGCTCATCAGCAGACCAAGACGCGTAAGGAGTTGATTGAGCGGATCCGCCGAACCAAGAAGAGGCGTTTACTGAACATAAGAGGAGAATGAAAATTATGGACGTCTTCATGGTCGTTGGTGGTTTGAATGGAAAAAAAGTGACAAGACAACCCCGCATTTTAAGCTATCCACTGACGTCACTCAATCACGGTGTTTCTCTTTAATGTCACGTGAAAATCACGCGTATTATGGTCACGAATGTCCTGGGGGCTTTTGACTCACTCCGACACCCCATCCTCATGCACATGTCCTGCGCCCGCATGAGCGTTCTTCGCATCAGTTTGTTAATATTTGAACAAAGACGGAGATACCGGAAATTCATTTGCTTTGACAATGCAGGCATAACTATAACGAGACAACGAGCATGGTAATATACATACACGAGTAACAAATGAATCAAATAATGGTCTTGGTGTGCTCCGTTCCTCGACTGGCCAAGTAATTCTCAACATTCTGTCCCAACAGCATAAGCCTTTCAAACTAGTACAGATATCGCGCGGCCACGTGTACTTGCCTTATTGTTATCCATCCTCCACTTGCTCTGCCTTCTGGTGAACCATTCCCCTGCGGTTTGTCCGGGGTTGTAGTCATGCTCAGTATTCTTGGCGACTGCGTCGGCGATGATGGGACTCTCGTCCGTCAGGGCCCTGAGTAACACAGAATTGCCAGGCCGGGTGAAGAACACCAACGACCATCGCTCATGCTTTGATTGTTCTCCAGGAGGCGGCCTGCAATCATTTGTGGGGTTGTCAAACAATGTCCATCGGAACAAGAAAAGACTGACAAAACGCGGTGAATGCTGGACTTCAAGATCCCGCCGCTGAAGATGTTGAGGGCGTCACCAATGTTACAGATGACGTGTCCAGGCAAAGGCTTTCGTGGGACAAGGTTAATGATAGAGATTTGGAAGCGCGAAGCAAGCTAGCGTACTTTGACGTATTTCCATTCCGTCTCTCCCGGAAGGAAAACCTGAAGTCCTCCGAGACGATTGGCAAGGAATGACAAGCTACCAAAAACGTGAATGGTATGAGGAACGGACTTGCGTCAGAAACACGCTGAGAACCCGCCTTCCAAAATCCGTGTGAGCGCCGACAGCGATCTTAGTCGAGCCCGGGGAAGGCGGGACTTTAATGCATCTAGCTTCCGAGACGCTAGGCTCGTCGCGCGTGTGGCATGCCGCCAGCATGCCATCGGGAAGGCCAAGCTTCTTGTTAAAGATCTCCATGATCTTGTCATTCACAGACGTGCAAGCTTCAACGAACGGCTTGATCGTCTGCTCCATCCGGGCGTTCACAGTGGACGGATACGTGACATGTACGGCTTGCGGATAAGAGAGCGCGTCGTCCTTTGCGATATTGATGAACTCGGCATTGTCTTTGGAGCCGTTCAGATCAACATAAGTGGCACCAGCCGCCTTGTATCTAGTTGGCAGAGTCAACCCCGTGCATCGGCAGCTGTTGAGGAGGATCATACCCAAATGAAGCGCCTTGGTTACCCTGCCAGTACCTCATCTTCTCGTCGTATGGAAGATCCATAGTCTCCCTGCCCATTTCGAACATGGGCTCAAAGAGATGGTCTACGCCGTGATTTTTCATGCTGAGCCGAGAGGTTCCCATTACAGCGAGATCAGATTGCCACTAAAAACATATACTCACTACCAAAAGCCCCTCACGGTGGCTGCCTTCCACAAGGCTTCGATCTCGGTGGGATCGCCAGCTTGGAGGAGACTGTAGTCAATGATGACCAGGTCCTGAATCGGAACGTTGTCTGGGAACGGTGGCAGGGTTGTTGCGGGCATGATGAACGTAGACTAAGATGTGCTAGCTTGCAAAGAAATTTCGGACTTAGGCAGGTGGCGAAACGGATGGATTCACGTCCCGTTATTATACGCGTGCGGCACAGAGTGACTGATAGGTCATGAGACTCACGAGAAGTCGACCGGGCGGACGGCATTCGTACGTCTTCTGGAGACATAGATCAGTATTCCATCAGACAGGACGACTATGGCCATTGGAGATGGAGAAAATGAGAACAGATGGAGAAACTCATTCAAAGGCAAAAAGTGGTGCCAGCAGGTTGCAACCGAACCTTGATCAAAAACCAAGGTTATCTTTAGGTTGGTTATACGTGGATGACAAGAAAAGATATGTGATCTCCCGAACAAATCGCAGGATCAGATAAGTGCTCCAGGTTGACACCGTATGGCAACTTTCCGTAGGAGATGTATCGTGAGAGTGAAGAGGCAATGTCGACCAGTTGCACTTGAATTGTAGTGGTTCTTGAACTAAATTGCTTTACTTAAGCCGAGTACGACTCAATGGGCGCCTGCTTGTTAAATAGACCCAGATCCTGTTCAAGTATGCCATTCACATAGACGCGATCGGTATTCTTCCAGAGTATGCGGACAGACAGACATCATGTGGCTTTCATACTGATAATTCAGTTTGGTGCTTTCTGATATCGACTCTAGACGTTTGTAAGGTGATCACGATGATGCCGTTCGGAACTTTACATGGTCACTCATGCAGACTCCGGTAAGAGACATCATTGATGCCAGACAATCATTGTTAATAGAAGTTCTTCCTTCGAGTTCAGAGTGCGGCCGCAGCCCCATTCAGGAGTTCTGGAGAAACTATGGATGGGTCTTAACGTGTGTTTTATAGCGGGCGCAAGCGGTCGACCCCACCCAGGTTATACTCTTCTCGTCACAGCTCAAAGACCATGTCCATTGTGAGCCGCCTTTTCGGTATCCCTCCGACGTCTCATACTCATCCCACGCAAAAAGCCCCAATCTGCCAAAGTGCTCGTCATCGGCGGTGGCCCAGGTGGCTCCTACGCCGCGTCAGTGCTCGCAAGAGAAAACATCGATGTTGTCCTTTTGGAAGCCGACAAGTTTCCGAGGTACGTGATGCGACTCGCGTTCGAATCCTTTCGCTCAGTCGTGCCATAATAGGTACCACATTGGCGAGAGCCAGCTGGCGTCGATGCGACATTTCCTCCGCTTTATCGACTTGGAAAAAGAATTCGAGGATCACGGATTTCAGAAAAAGGTACAGCGAACACTCGACCGAAATTCCCGGTCTGATCATGTGCCCCCTTTCAAGGCTGGAGCTGGCTTCAAATTGAACAAACACAAACGTGAAGGATGTAAGCTGACTCCCTCACCTGGCTGTGTCCTGGTCTAATCTATTGTTAGACACGGATTTCGTCTCACTGGACCCCGGGAATTATTCTTGGAATGTTGTAAGTTTAAGCTCCATACGGATGAAATCTCTTTAGTTATCTTTTGATAGATCAGATCCGAGGCAGACGAGCTTATGCTTCGCCATGCCATTCGCCTGGGTGCCAAAGTTTTCGAGGAGACCAAAGTGACAGAAATCGAATTTGAAGGAAACGATGTCACAAAGAGGCCCATAGCTGCTCAGTGGAAGAACAAGCAAGGCCAGACCGGCAGAATTACGTTCGACTTTGTGATCGATGCCAGCGGGCGTGTTGGCATCCTTTCCACTAAATATCTTCGTAACCGTCAGTTCAATGACGACTTGAAGAACGTGGCGATTTGGGGTTATTGGAAAGGTGCCGGAAAGTACCTTCCAGGAACACCCAGAGAGAACTCGCCGTTGTTTGAAGCTCTTGGAGGTAGGGTTCCGACCTGACATCCTCAATGCACGCGCAGGTTCATTCACACCGATTGTCAGACGAAACTGGATGGACGTGGTATATCCCGCTGCACGACGGAACGGTCTCCATCGGCATCGTCATGAACCAGGAAAAGTCCAACGCCAAGCGAGCGGCGGACAAGGGAGCAGGGCTGGACACGTCCTTGGCGGCTTTTTACCAGCGAGAACTTCGGCACACGCCTAACATTGTCGCTCTTATGGGCGACGCCAAGTTGGTCAAGAAAGACGATGCCCCGTTAGTCAGCTCCGCGAGCGACTACAGTTACCAATCCAGCCACTATGCCGGTCCTCGTTATAGAATCATCGGCGATGCGGGAGGTGAGCTTCGTGCTGACCAACATGTCCTTTCTATTGCTGATGGGGCATTTCTCCAGCGTTTATTGATCCTTACTTCTCATCTGGTGTCCACCTTGCAATTTCCGGTGGGCTGACGGCTGCGGCTAGCATCTGTGCCATCCTTCGTGGTGAAAGTGAAGAGAAGGAGGCTGAAGAATGGCATACAGCGAGAACCGAAACGTCATACACCAGGTAAAGAAGGCGCTTTCTCCACGCATTCCCGTTCGTCACGATAATAACCCGATCAATTAGGTTTCTTCTAGTCGTCCTCAGCGCCTATCAGCAAATCCGGGCTCAAAACGCGTCAGTGCTCTCGAGCAAGGACGAAGACAACTTTGATCGGGCGTTCGACTTTTTCCGGCCGATCATCCAGGGACACACCGAGACGGGGCGCAAGTTCGCAGGAGACGACTTGAACAAGACGATTTTGTTCCTTGCGGAGCACGCGTTCGAGCCGTCTCTTCCCGAGGAGAGGGCTGAGCTCGTCGCCAAGTACGGAGATCCGACGAAAGAGTCGCCTGCCGCGTCCGCGACCGACACAGAGGAACTGGCGCGGGAGAAGGCGATCTTGAAGGGCGTCGCGATCAGGAAGCTGATGCGGACGGAGGACATTGTCACCATAGACAATTTTGTGTCTGACAACTTGAACGGTTTCCGCTTGAGGTTGAAACGGGGTGATCTTGGCTTAGATAGGGCAGTCCCCGCGGCTGCGTAGATGTTGTTCGGTTTGTCGTGCTTTCCGATCTACAATGTATGAATACTATGCCGAATGACATGGATAGTGGATATTCGACTGTTTCTGGTTCTGTGGCGTCGGTCTTGATCAAAGTAAGGGTACTGACAGAACGCAGGAAGTCCAACGCTGGACGAACTGACTTGGTTCTTGTCTCATCGCGGTTCGCAAAATAGGGCGTCGGCGGTTCTGACATCATTCTCGCCGGTACCTATGATCGTATTTTAGACATCGGACATAAGGTGTTCACAGCGGATGCACCTGGCTCAGTGGCATTTAGGGGAGCGAATTTCCCAGCTCACAAATTCCCAAGCAGTTCAACTCCGAGTCTCTCGGCATCGAGGCTTTCATAGCATAGCGTCAGTGATGAGGCAATGGTTATGTGTGTTCTTCATGAATTCAGTTCCAGGCATGTGCAGTGCACGTCTCATGATGGATACATAACAAGAACTGTATGCTTGCCACCATGTGGCTAGAAAACAATGACCACGAGGACATGGTAGACTGTTGTCTCATGGGATAGACACCTTCTGACTCGTTTATGCTTGAACGGCCCCGGAGTTGCATAGACCTTTTTGAACTGAGCCAATCAAACTGAGCCAGTATCCAAATTTGGCAAGGGTGTGTGGTCGGTTTGAACCAGGGTGGGCGTGATCAGCCATCATCTGTCTGGTAATCGCCAGTGTAGCCTTCCTCCCGCTCTCGAGGCCGGACCCTCATCTCAGGAAATGGCATACGCACAGACAATGAGTCCACAGGCCATCCATAACCATTATCGTGAAGGCCACCAGCTCGTTCCTCAGCCCGCCCAGCGCAGGCATGCTTCCAAGCAGCGCTTCGTCGCCGACCTCTCCCAGTGCCTATTCGATTTCGTGATCCAGCTCCTCCCAACCCCGGAGGAAATGGCCATCAAGGAGGACGTTAGGAAACTCCTAGAACGACTCATTCGCACCATCGAGCCAGAGAGCCGTCTGCTTTCCTTTGGTAGCACCGCCAATGGCTTCAGCCTCAGGAATTCGGGTCCGTCCCTACTCAGTTCACCATTCTTCACGTCGTTGAACCTTTCTTCCTGCGTGTAGACATGGATCTGTGTTGTCTCATCGACTCCAGCGAACGCCTTTCCGCCACCGATCTCGTCACCATGCTCGGTGACCTTCTCGAACGTGGTGCGTGCTCCCCCCATCCCGCCTCCTTCCTCTCGCTTCCTATTTCGTTTCCCTGACCAATCTTTCTGCCATTCCATGTCACCCAGAGACAAAGTTTCACGTAAAGCCACTGCCTCATGCTCGAATACCGATCGTCAAACTGTCCCTGGACCCTTCGCCCGGCCTTCCGTCTGGCATCGCTTGCGACATCGGTTTCGAAAACAGACTCGCCCTCGAGAACACACGCCTGCTCATGTGTTATGCCATGATAGATCCCACCCGCATACGCACCCTTGTCCTGTTCCGTGAGCGTCCAGCTCCTCCTTACCCATTCCCCGCACTGATGATCTCACAGTGAAAGTATGGAGTAAAAGGAGGTTTGCGTCATCACTTTACCCTCTCCAAGGCACCTCGCTAACGGCATTCCAGGAAAATCAATTCGCCCTACAAAGGCACACTATCATCTTATGGCTATGTTTTGCTCGTTATATATTTTCTCGTCCATGTCAAGAACCCTCCAGTGCTTCCTAATCTACAGCAAGTTCCACCGTTACGGCCCATAACGAAAGTAAGCATCCCTCCGTCTTCCGCAAGCACTGTCCATAGTCATGCGAATTCCCCGTTTGTAGGAAGATACACACATTAGTGGATATAATACCTGGTTTTTTGATGACATCGAAGTCCTGAGACAACGCTGGCATCCGGAAAATACGGAGACGGTAGCAGAATTGTACGTCGCCCCTCGTTCCCGTGTCTGGTACAAATTCTTGACACAAGCGCTGCTCAGACTCGTCGATTTCTTTCGTTATTTCTCTCGCGATTTTTCTTATAATACGGGCGTAGCTTCTATCCGAGCTGGTTTGTTGAAAAAGGAGAGCAAGGGATGGCAAAACGACGTGAGTTACTTGCTCTCATTGTCTTCCATTTCTCACATCACGTCGCGTAGCTTTCAAATGGGCGCTACAATGACGCAAGGGAACGCAATAGACTCTGTATCGAGGTTCGTGAACATCATCCTTTGTTGTGCTTTTTTGTTGGTGACAATAACTTCTTGTAGGATCCGTTTGAAACTGATTACAACGTTGCGCGCTGTGTGACCAAGGATGGTCTTTACACGGTGATTCCCTTTGTGCTTTGCATTTTCTTTTTTATCTATCAGCTTATTGTTCCTGCCTTGCGCCCTAGATTCGTGGGGAGTTTATGCGCGCCGCTCGAATACTAGCGTCCCGTCCTGAACGTGCCATCCTCGCCCTGGCGGAACTTTGCGAAGAACGCCCTGACGAGGACCTGGTGTCACCGCCTCCATTCGTCGCTCCCCGGCTGTCCAACTTCCCGCCTCAGACGCCGTATTCCGTCGGCAGCCAGCCCATGCGGCCCAAGGGCGTCTCACTTCCCGATGGCTTGTCACCGCCGAGCAAGTTCTTCGAGTCGGGACCGCGCGGTGCCATCCCGCCCGAAGTTCCTGAACAAGCCCCATCCCCGCCAGAGCACATGGCGCCCAAACGTGGCAAGTGGACGAGCCCGCCGCCGCCTGAGGCGCCTTCCGCGGACCACACCTTGTTTGAGAGTGAGCTCGGCAAAGGCCTCGAACTCGCCACCGCCGCGACGGACGCCCGGGAGAAGGAGCCGTCGAATTCGTCTTCGAGCGATATCCTGACCGACGACGGGCGGTCGGAGGCGGCAGAGTCGGACGAGATCACCTCGGTCAGGTCGTACTCGGAGGGATCGAACATGCACCATGCAGGCCCACATCGCAGGCCGTCGTGGCATATGCAAGAGTCCTCGTCCTCGTCTTCGACGGCGCGAGTTGGCCCAATGTCATCGCTCGGAGCTACCGTTGCGCTGTCACCTGGCGGTGTGCGACTGAGGTACTCGCGCTCCACGGAGAAACCGACGGGCGTCCCTGCACCGTCCCCGCCCGTATCCACGCACCCGCCGTCATCGTTCCGCTCGCCGCTACAGGATATACAGACGTCAGCTTCGTCGTCCTCCCCTCGAGCAGATTTCTCCAAGCGGACGACGACAGGGCCGTCTTCGTCCGCCGCTGCGGTTAGGATAACGCGGGGCGCATCGTCGTCGTCGGATGCACCGCTCGGCGCCCAGATCCCGCTTCCGCCGTCACCGAGCTCGCCGCTGGATACCAACCCACATTTTCATACTCATCCTCACCATCGCAACGCCACCGCGCCCACCAGCCACGGCGTCAACAGCACCACTAATAGCTTGAATAGCAACATTAACAACGGCTCTTCCTCTCCATCTACTTTTGTTGCAGAGTCTTCATCTACCGTATACTACCAGACGACGTCGCCCCGCCCGACGAATTTAATATACCCCAGTCCGCCCGCACCCGTATCGCACGCCCCCTTCCTGTTCGCGCAATACCACCATCAGACGCAATTCCATCCTCAGCATCAGGCTCATCATCCAAATATGGTTCCCGTTCCGTCTCCCCCTCTTTCGCTCTCCGCGTCTCCTTCAGCTTCCGTTGCCGCCGTGTCACCTCCACCTGCGATCGCTTCCGCCTCATCGAGCCCCTCTATGATCGTTCCTCCTGATATCCTTCCGGCCTCGCTTCCTTCGCTGTCTTCTCCCGCGCCGTCGACGCACCCGCTGCGGTCGGGCGGTGCCAGGGGACGCAGGCCTTCGGGCCCAGATACGCCGACTCCAACGCCCGGTGCGTACGCGCGCCAGCAGCATTCTCATCTCCAGCAGCAATCACCACCTCAACCGCAGCCGTCGCATGCGCACTCGCTTTCGAATGCGACGATCATGGCCCCGGCGCCGACCTCGCCCGCTCGCGTTAACAGGTTCTCTACGACTGGGAGCCGGAGCTCGTCGCCGCTGAAGCCGCCATCCTCGCCTGTATCGTCTTACCGCTCGCGCTCGCGCTCTGGGGACCGCGCGCCTTCGACGTCGACTGGGTACGCCGCGTCGGCATCGGGCTCAGGCCCTTCGTCGGCGTCGTCGGACTCTGCGTCGCGGTCGCCTTCACCACGTTCTCCGTTGCCGCTGCCGCCGCCTTCGCCCTCTCCTCCGCAGACTGCTGTGCCCGTGTGTACAGGAGCTGTCGAGCGTGATGATGATGGTCGCTTTGAGGAGGGCGGACTGGCGGTCGAGACCCAGATGGTGCATGACAAGGGCGGATTGCCGAATTTGAATCCGAATCCGAATCTCACCGGTGCTCGCCCTTCTGCCGCAGCCACCGCTGCTTCTGTCGTCTCGCACGTCCCTGCGCCGCCGGTAGCGGTAGGGGTCATTCAGGCCAAGGTGGCGACAAAGGTGGGCGCCGGGACCAAGGTCGCGCCGGCACCGGCGAAGGTGATTGTGCAGGTCGACCTTGACGCGCGGTCGGGCGATGAGGAAGAATGATGATTGACGAAACTGGACTTTGTCAAAGAGGATGAAGATTCGATGGAAGAAAATCCTTTGGGATTCTGATTCATCTACGAATGGTGCAAAATGGAAAACAAAAAAAAGAAAAACAAGGATACCTCTATAGAGAGCAGGAAAACAATCGGCCTCCCTTCGATTTTGCCTTGAACGTGTCATTCGCCAGCGCGTCTTTCGTCACATCAGTCTGAAAATAGTGGCACGAGGCAAGGAGAGGGGAGGAGGGAAGATTCGGCTGATTTGAATGTAGGAGGTTGACGACGAGACGACGGAAAACGGTGCCTATGAACGACGCGACAATTGGATCCGATTTGCGCAAAGGGTTCTTTTGCGCCTCCTTTCTTTTTTACGTTTTGCGTTCTGTGGCGGTCAAGGGTTAATCTGACACGATGCAAGGACGTGCATGCTGTATCTTACTCCTGGTCGGATCTTTCGCCTCGTCTAGAGCTTTTCCTCGAACGACGCCGTGCCGTCAATCCTTCGAAGCCCTTTCCACTCGCCGTTGTACAAAAGCACCTCGATACTTTCCAGTCTGGTTTGCCCATTGTTTCCGTCGGCAAAAAATGGACTCGGAAAGCAGGCACAAGAGTCGGTGATATGTTTTCGTCTTTGTTCGTCGGTCAACAGCTCCCTCCACCATTTCTACATTACTAGAGCATCGTTAAATACCAGAACCATTGGTTCTCTTCACTTTTTTCTCTCTTTTTATTCGGTTTCGGTGCTTCCTTTCTGACCACCCCTCCCTCCACCGTACATACTCACATACACCTCCTGGCCCATCGCAACATTACTCACACGGTACTTCGTTCACCAGTGGTATGAGTAAAAACACTCTACCTTCCCTTTGTCGGCATGCGCATAGGTATATCTGACGTCAAATACTAACGGAGTCGTTCTGGAATCATCACGTCCTCGTGGTCCCAATATTACAATGCAAACAGATATCAGAATACATTACTGTACATCCATTGCCGACTGCTTGATGCGGGGAGCCAGCTGGTTTCGTCTGTCCGATCGCTTAATTGTATGTTCATCTCGAGTAAGCCCTTTCGCTACCGCCGATACGAAATTGGGACGCCAACCCAGCCTCGTGCACGTCTTGCGATTCTGCGCAGCGGAATCAGGTCGTGGATAGATTTGAGGTCCGATGCATATTTTTTTTTTATTCTTGGGTGTTGAATGGGTTGGCGATTTCTTCAGATCCGTCGACTGGGCTGACGAGCGTTATTGTTGGTCCTCGGAGGACGACGAGGCCAAGGGTGCGCGTATGCTCCTGGGGCTCTGATATGAAATGTGGAACGTGAGCAGGCGAGGCGAAGATCGAAGTGTGGCTGAATGGGCCAAGTACCGTGCAGGAGCTCTTCTACTTCATCCAAGACGAGATTGAGCAATTGATCGTAACCTTTCAAAACGCCGGTGACTGGACGAGAAGATCCAGATTGTTCGAGAGGTCTGTTTGGTGGGTGGATTGCGTGACTGGAGCTCACCTTCTCTGCCACCGGTAAACTTGACTCGTATTCTCTCGTCCACGTACTTGGACAGGTCGAGGATAGCCTCGCGCTTGGGCTTTTCAGAAGGCAGCGAGCCCGGGGGCCCTCCTGGTTGACGGCTCCTTGTGAACGCATTGCCTATCCCACCCGCACCTCTGCTGCCTCGAGCTGCGCTTCGGCCCTTTTTTCATTGGCTCGGTTTTAGTCTGAGTACGCGAAGCGACGTCAAAGGATCACGAACCCGATCTGCCATGATAAAACGGTGAGGCTATTAGGGAGTGCTGCTGCGCGACGGAGGGCAAAGCTGTAAAATGGGAACAAAATCCGCTTCCAAAGTTGGGGGCCGCCTTTTTTGTCTGAGATTTTGATGAGAGTTGTTTTTTCCTTTCTTTTTTGCTTTTTTTCTTTTTACACCGGATCTGACTCGAGCTCCGTTACGACGGTCTTTTCCCTTTGATTAAAGCGTATGTACGTAGAAAATCCAAGGGTCCTGCGGGAAGTGGCTTCAGAACAAGGAAATTGATGTGATTCTTGCACCAAATAAACGTTAAAATTTTTTTTGAGGGAAAAGGCGTGGCCAAAATCTCAAAACGGCAGCGACAGTGCCATCAAGGCCCAAAGCCCAAAGCTCGTCTCTCTCGTCCTCCCTTCTTGTTGTCGTCCTCCTTCTTCTCTCCAATTCCACGTCCACAAAACACCGCTCTTCTTCTCGTCATCCCTGCGCAAACCGATTCGGATTCCTCACCGTCGTTCTTCAAAATCAAACGTGTCCCGTATCTCGTTCGCTCTCAGCCCAAAGCCCTTCGAGTCCTCTTTTCGGTGAAACGTTAGTGGACGAGAACTCGTCTCTTCTATTTTATCGACCATGAATGCCACGGATCTTCTTGCAAATACCCTCTCTGCTGGTGCGCCTACTTTCTGCTCCTTCCGAGCGCGTCATGGAACGTCCCTTTTTTTTCTGACGGTCCTCTGATATCCTCGTCTTTCAACGATACCAGATGCCAGTACACGCCAAGATGCAACACAAAAGCTCGAGGCGGCATCGCGCGACAACTACGTGCGCATCATCCTCTCCCTTTCATTCTCGATGCCCCGTCCTCACTCGTGTCTCTTTTTTTTTTCGCGTCCTGGACGCCTCTTTTGCCCTTATCTATGCTTTGCTCTCCGCTTCGCCACTATCCGTTTGCCTCGGCTAGCCTGAATACATGCTGATGCTCTCGTCAGTCCTGCTCAATGAGGACCTTCCGCTGCATATCAGGAACGCCGCCGCGCTCGCTCTCAAGAACGCTCTCTCCGCTCGGGTAACGCGATCATCTTCCCTTCTTTTGTCGTGTCGATCAGAACATGCCTCGTCTGACTCTCTGATTTGCGCGTCTCTGTGCAGGAAGCCGCCCGTCAGACCGAGTATAGCAACCGATGGCTCAATCTCAACTCGGAAGCCAAGGCCAAGATCAAGCAAGATGCGGTCATGACCCTCGGATCGTCCTCCCAAAAGGCAGGAAACTTTGCGTCGCAGGTCGTCGCCGCCATCGCAGCTGTAGAGCTCCCCCAGAATCAATGGCCCGATCTGATCGAGATTCTCCTCGGATTTGTGAACAACCAGCAAAATACAAATTTGAAGATATCCACACTTCAGACCATTGGTTACATTTGCGAAACGATAGTATGTTTCTGTCCAAGTCTTCGTGCGGCTGAGTTCCTCAACATTTTGTGGTGCAGAAACCTGAGATCCTCAGCTTGCGATCGAACGAAATTCTCACAGCCGTCATACACGGCGCGAGAAAGGAGGAGCCTTCGTCGGAAGTGCAATTGGCCGCGATTCATGCTTTGTACAACTCACTCGAGTTCGTCCGCGAGAATTTTGAACGAGACGTGCGTGACAGACCGTATCTTTGACATGCGTTGTCGGCATATTCACTTGGCGCATAGGGCGAGCGAAACTACATCATGCAGGTTGTGTGCGAAGCAACGCAGAACCCATCCGTGCCAGTGCAAGTCGGTGCATTCGAATGCCTAGTGCGTATCATGGGCCTGTACTATGACAAGATGTCGTTTTATATGGAGCAAGCATTGTTTGGGGTGAGTCGTTGAATTTCTATCCGGTATTTCTACGTCTAAGCGCTCCTCTAGTTGACGGTAGTGGGTATGAAACATCCCGATGAGCGCGTCGCCCTTCAAGCCGTCGAGTTTTGGTCTACTGTATGCGAGGAGGAAGTCGACCTGGCAATTGAGGCGCAAGAGGTGAACATATATGCACTTTCCTCATGCCTCAATCATTCTTATCCACCTCCCCTTAGGCTCAAGAATACGGCGAGACACCTGAAACAGAGTCAAAGCACTTTGCCAAGATTGCTCTCCCCGAGATAGTACCCGTCCTACTCTCGCTGCTCACTAAGCAGGAGGAAGATGCAGACGAGGACGAATGGAACGTATCCATGGCGGCCGGGACATGTCTGTCCCTCCTTGCCGGTGCCGTTCAGGACGCGATCGTGCCCGCCGTGATACCCTTCATCGAAGCGCATATTAAGGCAGATGATTGGCACCAACGCGAAGCCGCCGTCATGACGTTTGGATCCATTCTCGAGGGTCCTGATCCGGCCGTCCTCACGCCGCTCGTGAACCAGGCGCTGCCGCTGCTCATAGACATGATGGGTGATGCGAACGTGCATGTCAAGGATACGACGGCGTGGACGCTTGGCCGGATCTGCGATCTGCTCATCGTCACCATCAAGCCGGACGTGCATCTTCACCCGCTCATCTCGGCGCTCGTGCGCGGCCTGCACGACAGCCCGAGGATCGTTGCCAACTGCTGTTGGGCGCTTATGAATTTGGCTGATCAGCTCGGCATGTACTATGAGGATGAGCAGGAGGCCGCCACGTCAGGACCTTTGTCGCCGTATTATGAAGGCGTCGTCCAGGAGCTCCTGCACGTCACAGAGAGGTTAGTAATTCATCCATTGCTTCTCAATTCCTGACCGTCCTAATCCCTTATTTCTAGCGCCAGCAACGAAGCAAACTTCAGGACGGCCGCATACGAGGCCATCACTTCGTATCTCACCCATGCCACGCCAGACGCTATCCACGTCGTCCAGACCACCGTCGTCACTATTCTCGGGCGCATGGAGCAGCTTCTCGGCATACAGAACCAGATCGTCGGGGTCGACGACCGCAACAACTGGAACGAGCTACAGAGCAACCTTTGTGGTGTTGTCATTGTGAGTTTGGGACCTGTAAGGATGATCAAAGGGCATCCGTTCCTCATTACTTCTTTCCCTATACAGTGCGTCATTCGCAAACTCAACGACGGCATTCAACCTTTGGCAGACAAAATAATGACGATCGTCCTTCAGTTGATTCAAGCAGCAGGCAAGACATCGACAGTATTGGAAGACGCCTTCCTCGTCGTAGGCTCATTAGCGTCAGGTGCGATATCTTCTAGTCATTCAAAATCCAGGAACTCATACGACCTTCATGTAGCACTCGAGGCCAACTTCGCGCCTTACATTCAGGCTTTCCTACCGTATCTCTATCCCGCCCTCAAGGCTCACGAAGACACACAGTTGTGCACCGTCGCCGTTGGCATCATCGGCGACATCTCCCGTGCACTTGGCGAGCAGAGCGCGCAATACGCCAACCCGTTCATGACGGTTCTGCTCGAGAACCTGCAAAGCGACGTCCTCAACAGGAACGTCAAGATCTCGATATTGTCTTGCTTCGGAGATATCGCTCTAGCGATCGGCCCGCAGTTTGAACCTTATCTGGAGACGACAATGACAGTCCTCAGGCAGGCTGGCGCCGTGTCGCCCAACCCCGTGAGTGCTCTGTGTCCTCTCTTGGGAATGGGAAGGGAGTCTATCCCGTTTTTGGATGCTGACATCGATGACTTGAATAGCTCGATTATGACTTGGTGGATTATGTATCACAGCTACGCGAGGGTATCCTGGAGGCTTATACTGGCATTGTAACGGGCTTGAAGAAGACGGACAAAGGTCAGTCGGCGGATATAACCTGGTCGTGTTCCGCAATGCTTACCGTGCTCTTCAAGTTAACCTGCTCCTACCGCACTCTCAGCACATCTTGGAGCTCATTCACAGGTGCCTTTCGGACGAGGAACGAACAGATGCTCTCATGAGGCTGTCTTATGGTCTTCTCGGTGATCTCGCCGACTGCTTCCCGAATGGCCAGATCAAGCAATTGTTGCTCGCTCCTTGGATCGCGTCCGAGCTTAGGACCAAGCACAGAATGCCTTCGGATACGAAAAAGACGATGCGTTGGGCCAGAGAGGTGATGCTTTCATTTTTGTGTCATGATAATGTTCAATGCTTAACCAACTCCCGCAGATGATCAAAATTGCTACGCAGTAAACGACGATTCTCAAGAACGGACGTCCGCTTTTTCCTTTCCCTTGATCTTCCCATTTGTTGCTCTTTTTCTTCCTCTCTTTGCTTAGTTTTTTTTTTTTTTTTTTTCATGGTCTCTCTACTCAGCTCGACTTCTCCCTCTCCATGACCCGCATGCAATCCTATACATTTATCATTTCTTTTTCTGCTAGTAACTCTGTCAAGCAAGCCATCTGAAGGAGGCACTACATCATTACCATCACGATTTGCATGTTATAGAAAGGCAGTATCACCTTACTCTTTTGCGTTGTTTTTTTTTCTTTGTCTTTTTCCTCTCGTGTCTCTATCGTATCCCATTCCCACATCGTACTTTCGTCTGTGGTTTTGTTCCTTATCTTGGTTCCTCCTCCCTTCCCTCCAAGTGTGTCCCAATGTCTCGAGTCCTCTTCTGTATCCTTTATCACACCGAACTCCCTCCCCCGTGACGAGCTACTTTTTTCTTCTTAAAAAAAAGAAATCTTGTCTATCTTATTCCCATTCTTGTGCTTCAACGAATTGACCCCATGACACCCTCGAGCTCGTTCGTCAAAACTTTATCGGTTATCGGTTTCCTAAATATTTTCATTCTAAGTTTATACCCTTCACGTGCTTATTGTTAATATCTTTTGAAGACTTGATCAGCAAAGGCGCTTAGTGTATTACATCTATGTCGTATGTTAGGCATCATGCTTTATATTCCGTGCGACCGGTGATGTGGACAAGTTTCCTTGGTATGATATCGGCCTGATCGTCAAAGATATGTGTATTGCATTTGGGTTGTTGCGCCTGCCGAATGGCGACACATCAGACGCCATTGGGCGCTAGTCCGTTGAGAGATAGGCTTTCGTCTGGAAAGGCGCAGCGATAAACAAAGTCGATGTTACAGCATGTAACGTGCCGTGTTGCCCCGCCGATACGAATTCATTCCTTGTGCTCACATTCTGATGCAACACCGTCGATCTAGGAGCCCTATCGATTGACGGTCATGTCACAATTGACCCGCTCCATTTTGGATCTATTGTATTTGCCCACTATCGTACATCTGCGCTCAAGAGAGCATCAGCAATTCCAACTAATATGGAGGGCAAATGCAGGAGGAAACGAGATCCCGAGATCAGCCTTGAGCTGTTGTCGAGAGGCGATGCAACGCTGATCGCAAAGACCGATATAAGGATTACCAAAATGGGGAAGGGCCTAGCAGCACCTTGCAGCACAGAGTTGGGAAGCAGGACTTGGGGGGTGAATGCTGCTGCTCCGCTGGAAAGAGACGTACGAGTCGACTATCATACGAGTAGATGTCAAAGTGCCTTAGGCTAGGAAAATTCTTGTGACTTGTGAGAGGCCGCAGGAAGGAGCCTGAAAAGACAAAAGGCTGGTCGACTAGCGTGCTGATCGATGTCAAAAGCGAGCACTCCGTGGGCGCCTCGCAGCATGGAGCTAGATTCCATGATTCGGTATTTCGACTTTGCTTGAAGAAGGCAGGTATGAGGTGAACGTGTTAACTCTTTCACAGTATAAGGAGAATTCAGAGATGAGAATGACAGGAGATGTTTGTGCCCTAAACACCCAACTCAAAATAGCACCGCTTGTTGAAGGCAATGGCGACGTCAGATATGATTCTAGCCACGATGTTGCTGTAGGCTTGTTTTGGGCTCACAGACCGCAAGGTGGTTTGGTTTTGGCGCATGATGTGGGCCTGGGATTTTGATTTTGCCCTGCTCGGACACTTCAGCATGAAGAAACTGTGGACAAGGCGTGCTGCTGGAATGCAAGCCTTCTTCATGACAACACAATCGACGCAATCATTAGCCCCCGACTACCAAAGACATCAAATCCACGTCGATCGTCAAAATAACAGTTCGACCGATGCTCACAGGATTCCCCTACAGTGATACGCGCCTAGGCGCTTCACGATAAACGCATGCCTAGGATGGACGAGAATTACTGAACAAAACCACAAGACGAGGGAAAGAAAAATCCGGATACCTTAAGGTTGCTGCCTATCGCTTCTGGAGTCATATCGGCATTGCAGTGATTCCCGAACGCTAGGAGTTCATAGCAAGCTAAAAACAAGGCTACTTCCTCCAAGAATGGAGACATCGGATCACATGGAACTTGAAAACAGGCTAACCGATTCCTAAAAATAATCTGATATATGCAAACCATGCAGCGCTACCGAATTACAGGTCTTCTTATAAGAAGGGAGACTTGACCCATTCTTGGTTCTACAGGTTCCTCCCCGATTAACCAAGCGGCAGCGCCCCATTCAACAAACTCGATTTCATAGTGAGGGTCTCTTGTTCTTCTAACACCCTTTCTTTTTTTCTTTTTTTTCCTTCCGTTAAACTTAACGCATCCAAGATGGTCCGATTCTCCGCCGTCTTCACCGTCGTCGCGTCCATCGCCGCCGCAAGCGCGTTCACGCTCGACGCCTACTCTACCTACGACTATGCCGGTATCGACTTTCACACTTCGGACGCGGGATCACACGACCTCAGCTTCAAGGCGCGGTCGTACAGGTTTGCCACGTCCAACGGCGACGGGTGCTGCGTTGCGTTCTGTGATGGGAGTCGGCAGCCTGGGTACCAGTGCGGCACGAAGAACGACCCGAGCCTTCATCCGGCTAGCCAGTTCAGTAGAGTGGTGATTGGCTGTGGTTCTGCTCCGAGCTGCTGGTGAGCCATTGTTGTGCAATTTTCGCTCCGAGGTTTTGTCCTCGCGCTGTTGCTAATTCAGCTTTTGCAGATGAATTTATTTCATGGACTTGTTCCCATTTTATTCTCACCGATGTCTACAGTCGCTCTTTATTTCTTTTGGGACTTGCACCTTTGCTGCTCTTACATTAGCGCACAGCATATCCATTCTTTCGCAGATTAAATAACACAGTAATATGTCTTGAGTAGAAATTCAAATGGGATGATGTTTGAGCGCAAAGATGGCGGCCGAGTTGTCACATTGCCAGTCAACAATGGTTTTAATCTTCAATCAGTGTAAGACTGGCTAGTGATACGGATGGAAATTGCCATTACAGGCGCTCGATTATTGGGTATTGAGAGTCGAGAGCAAGCCGCATCGTTCGCACATATATCCATCGTCTCAAGCCGACCTCCCTTCAGAGGCAGCGGGGAAGGGGTATTGTTATAATCCGATGCGCGCTAGAAAGATGCCTGCGATGCCTCGGGTCTTACCTGCAGCCTTTTGAGCCATCTGGCAAACTGAAAATAAATGAATGAGAAGCAGAAAAAAGGATTTGCATTAGAACAGCCTTAACAGCCCACCATTGCATTTCATTTCGACATGTCATTCACAGGCCGGGGCCGTTTGCGGTCTTGTTCGTCACCGTCTTTGATATCTTCTTCACTTTCTTTTTTTGCTTGATGGCGTCCTCGCTCGCACCGCGCGCCTCCGACCTCACGCGCTTCTTGCCGCCGCTCCGATCGCGGGCACCGCTGAGCAGAATGACCGCTTCTTCCTTTTTCGTCGCGTGTTCGGCAGAGCTGCCGCCGGAGCCAGAAGGGTCATCGACCTTCGGTTTCCAAAACGCGTTGGACGGGGCAGAGTCTTCCCTCTTCATGTCGGGAGCAGCGGACCGGAAGGACACAGACGTCGCAGCGCCCTCCCTGAAAAACGCCCTGCTTTGCGGCCCGAGATCGGTTCCAACGCCGCTCGAGTCGCGGATCGCCTCTCTGGCCGATTTTGAGCGTTGAGACCGAGGCGCATGGGCGCCGGAGATGTGCGTCGGTTTAATCCTTGATGTCGAGGCCGCCGATGATGACGAGCGGTACTGCGGGTGCATCAAAGATGGCGATCCTCCAGATTCGGAGATTGTCCCGCCCTCGTGGCCCTCGACCGAGACGTCAGGTTTGCCTCGCGAGTCTGGCTGAGGCTTTTCCCTGGACTAGAAGATAAAATAGCGTGGATGGTTGAATTTAGACTTATGGAGTTGTATTCTTCCCTCCGTAGAAGGAAAATGCAATAACAAGGGAATAAAGAAAGAGGGTTGATCAACTCACCTCCGTGCTAGTGATCTCGCGGCCTTTCTTGTCAAATGCCCTTCTTCCACGTGGAATCGCACTGCCTTCAGATCCCAAGCCCGAACGATCCGAAGAAGATGAAAAGAGGAATGGCAGATACGAGTGTTCATATGTCACCGATGACCTAAACGCAGAGAAAGATGACGAAACGTCTTGTGAGATGTCGAACGGCAAGCCTCGTCAGACTCACGAAGGCGTTGAGCTCGTGCCGCCAAGCCCCCACGCGTCCTTCACGTCTTGGCCGACTTCCCAGCGCGCATCGTCATCTTGAGCCGCCGTTTGACTCTGTGGTTCCAGCTCCGTCCTGCGTTGCTGCAACTGCTTCGCACGCGCATTCTGCATGAACCGAAGACTCAGCGTGCTGCTACTGATCACTTTTCCGCCCGACATCTCTCTGGTTCTGCTGGAACGACGTGTGAAGAGGCGAACAAGATGGGCGTTGAGTTGGAAATGAGAGATGCAAAAAACACAAACAGAGACAGAGTATGACCCCCAACAAAAATTAGTTTATCCAAGTACCGACGGGGGGGCTCGAACCCCCAACCTTCGCCTAGACAAAGTCGTAGGAAAGCGACGCGCTACCATTACGCCACGACGGCTTGAAATTATGCAGGTGCGGCATATAATATATCACGTTTATTCAAGAAAACACTCTGGACCCCTTCCCAAACCGTTCATCATGCAGCGAGGGCAACGGACGCACGATACTTAGAAGTGACAAGGCATCGCCAGCAGTATTGGACGAACCAATGGATGCATTTGCCAGAAATCGTAGATAGCCACGAGACTATTCACTCGCCATGAAGTGGTCATGGATATCTGACTGGTGTAGAGTAGACGGTCAACTTTTTGCGCGCATATTCCTTTGCTCCAGAAGGTATGCCAACTTATTAGCTACTCTAACTGGTATCTCTGTAATTTATCATAGATTTGCATGGATCCTCCCTGCTGAAAAACGGAAGACCATGGCCGATTTCCAAATGCGCGTCCTTAAAATCCACAATCAAACCACGTTATCGTGGATTCGCCAATTCGGTGATATCCCGTGGCTCTGATCGCCAGTGTACTGTGCCTTTTTTTTTTTCGCGGACTCTTCGCTCCTTTCTTCGCCTCGCAAGCGTCGCGGTAGGAAAATGGACTAATTAAACGTAACAGACGTCGCCTTTGCGGCGTCCCGACTAAACGACGACAGATGTGCGGACCGAGAGCGTAGCGTGTGGAATGCAATGTGCGCCCAGCAATGCTCTCCTGCGTAATAGAAAATGACTTTATTCGGTTTCTGGTGAGCAGCTATCCGCAAAGGGGCATACCATATATTTTGACAGCCAGAACGCGTCCTTGGCATCCATCTTGCATTGCAGGAGTTTGTAGGAGTCGTCGGACTTCGATTTATTTAGGCTACGGGGGAAGTCGAGACCCCCTAATATACTTATTCGGGTGCAGGATAATGGTTAAAACATCGGAACCAGCACCCATCCTTCTTCTCCCTTTTCAAAACTGAACCACCAGGTTGAAAATTCTCGTTGCAGTACAATGGTTGCGAATGGCATCAATGGCATCGCCAAGGGTCCTACCCCTTTATCCTCCGACACTCGCGCTGGTTTCCGTGTCCTCGAATCCTTTTCTTCGTCAGGACCAGCGCCAACCCTGCTTTCCGAGTTCATTGCCTTGCACGAAGAGCTGGACGCGTATAGGTGAGAGCGTTCCTTACATCACAGCGCCAGTTTCTCATTCGTTTATGTTCAGAAACGGAAAAGCAATAAAAGCCGATGGCCAGACGTTATCCATTGCAGCAGTCACCGCTGTGGCGCGTTACCACGCACGCGCTATCCTCGATGATTCGCTCCATACCAAGGAGCGCGTCGCAAAAGCACGCGAAGTCGTTTCGGATAAAGTAACCCGAGGCACGAGCATATACGGTCTCTCCACCGGATTCGGCGGCAGTGGTTTGTTTTCTGCGTTCTGGAGCTCAATCAGCGATAGACTGACACGGACGCGTACATTGCAGCTGACACTCGAACGGACAAGCCTGTGTTCCTCGGACTCGCGTTATTGCAACATTTGCACGCTGGAGTGCTGCCATCATCTGGCCGTCCATCTGGCGTTCTCCCGCTACACGATCCGCTCACTTCGATGAGCATGCCCGAATCGTGGGTCCGGTGAGGCTGTCTTTCTTTGACGTTCAGTTCCGCGTTGTCGACCGTTGTATCAGCGCTGCTATGCTCATCCGAATGAATTCCTTTGTCCGAGGGCACTCCGGTGTAAGGTAATCCTGTTTGCAGTCATAAAAGACATTCTTCGCGCTCACTGGCATCACCTGTAGATGGGAATTAATTGAAAAGCTAGGGGAGCTACTGAATGCCAACATCACCCCGATGGTCCCCCTTCGTGGGACGATTTCGGCATCTGGTGGTACGTGTTATCATCCACGCCCTATCTTCATCCGCTAATTCGCTGTCAAACAGACCTCACGGCGCTTTCATACATTGGTGGAACATTAAGTAAGAGAAACACGCGCCAGCATTATGTATTATTCGTAGTTGCTCATATCTTCATCGACAGTGGCCAACCCGGCCATTCGGGTCTTCCATGGTCCAGGAGCAGCTGGCCCACGCCAGACATTACCGTCGCGCGAGGCGTTGCGACAGTACAACATCGAGCCCCTTCCGTTAGCATCCAAGGAACACCTCAGCATCCTCAACGGAACCGCGTTTTCCGCAGCTGTCGCTGCCCTCGCCATGAACGACGCTGTCCATCTCACGCTGCTGGGTCAAGTATGCACGGCGATGGGCACTGAAGCCCTGACTGGCACTCGTGGGTCTTTTGACCCTTTCATCCACGCAACCGCTCGCCCTCATCCCGGCCAGGTACGTCCACGTGCTACAACCTGCACCCCTATGTGTTGACTTTCCTTCCTGCAGATTGAATTCGCGCAAAACGTTTATGGTCTGCTGGAGGGTAGCAAATTCGCAAGGTTGGAGGAAGAGGAAGTCGGTCTGCGCGATGACACCAATTTGCTGAGACAAGACCGCTATCCTCTGCGCACGTCGCCTCAATTCCTCGGTCCGCAGATAGAAGACATACTTTCCGCATTTCACAGCATCACTCAGGAGTGCAACTCCAGTGCGTGAAACTGCCGTTTGCCTACTAACTACAATGCCCCTGATGATACAGCGAATTGCCTTGAACAGCCACAGACAACCCCCTGGTTGACAGCGCGACCGGAAAGATGCACCACGGTGGGAACTTCCAGGCCATGGCTGTCACCAACGCGATGGAGAAGACCCGCCTGGCACTACATCATGTCGGCAAGTTGATCTTTGCACAGTGCACCGAGCTCCTCAATCCGGCGATGAACAATGGACTACCACCATCACTCGCCGCGACGGACCCATCTCTGAATTATTTTGCCAAAGGAATCGATGCTGCCACAGCATCGTATGTATCCGAGTTGGGATTCCTCGCCAATCCGGTCTCGACTCACATCCAATCTGCGGAAATGCATAATCAAGCCGTAAAGTGAGTCGGTTTGGGCCTTGCACAGTGGGAAATAGATTAATGTGGGTTGTTTTCTGCAGTTCTTTAGCACTTATATCTGCTAGAGCAACTGTGACCTCGATCGATGTTCTTACGATGTTGATCTCCTCTTACCTTTATGTCCTTTGCCAAGGTTCGTTAACATTCAATTGTCGATAAGTTTTTTTGCTCATACCAGATACGAAAGCTCTGGATCTTCGTACCCTTCAATCTGAATTCACCGCTTCCCTAAAGTTGATCATCGACGAAGAACTCGCGTCCGCCTTTGCTTCATCTATGACCGCTCCACAAATTGAAAGCCTAGCCGAGTTTTTATTCAAGTGCATGAAGGCGAATCTAGACAAAACTACCACGATGGACAACACAGATCGCATGCGCGTGGTGGCGTCCTCCGCGACCCCCGTCTTCATCGACTTTTTCTCCACACAAGGCAACGTCGCAGATGGCTTGGTCGTGAATGTGATCGACGAGTTCCGGACCAAGGTCGCAGAGCGCGCTACGATGCTCTTGGACGAGTTGAGGAAGGAGTTTCTCGGTGGGGCGCGGGGACCGGCCCCTGCGCAGTCGTATTTGAATAAGACAAGACCCGTGTATGAATTCGTCCGCATCACTCTTGGTGTCCCGATGCATGGCGTGGAGAATTATAGTCTGTTCGAGAACGGCCTAGGTGTTGACGACTTGTCGATCGGGCAGAACATTTCTATCATTCACGAGGTAATCGGCATTCTCTTCACTCATATAGTACGTACTCCTCATTCATCATCCCCACTTCCAGGCCATCAGAGACGGTCAGCTCCAGTCGGTCATTGTTTCGCTGTTTGATGGCGCGGCGTAGACCCTAGAGGGAAAAAAGGGCTAAATGAGCCAACCATGGTGCTTACCTCTTTTTCAAGGGAATCACTTGTATTAGGACGCGAGGACAATAGACCCCCATAGAGCTTACAGGTACTGAATCCCTGCACCTAGGAAAAGGAATAATTAAAATGCAAGGAACTGTGTTTCTCGAAGGCTCGATGGACAATCAATGGCATTCAAGATCGAGTCACATCCCATTTTCGGTTAGGTGAGCTTCGCCGACAACAAGAGGCCACGATCATGATTCACGAGCTCCGTGTTGACGGGAGCAAAAGAAAAACCAATAAGCAGCATGTTCACGATCGCCGTTCTTCCCCAGTTCCGTCCGCGCAATGATTATGGATATCTTCATGTTGGGACCAGAACCCGCGATCATTCGTGAGTCAGAAGGGTCTGGTCTTCCTGTTTATTTCGTTTCCGTCCCCTCGCCGTTATCTATCGATCCATCTATGAAATCAGTCATCGATATGTGAGAGGCAATGGAGCGCAGGAGCGCAGAACGCAGTGTCCTTGTTCCATCCGGTCCTTGGCGCGTGATGATCTGCCACCCCGCACAGGAGCTGCTGAGTCTCTTCACATTCGCCCCAGGAGTCGAAAGCGGATCTGACCATGACGTCTTATCATTTCGCCCTTTGTCAGATCTGGACACGCTTTTGCGGATCGCCCAAAACAACATCAGAAGAAAAAGATTGGTCAAGCGGACATGGCGCGCAACATTCACCGTCCAACGCTTGCGCTTTGCGAGAAGGAGTAAGGGCAAAATAAATGACAGACGATGAACAGAAAGACTCGCGCGGGAGAACCCTTATATCTTCCATTCTGGTTACGGAACGCGGAGAGGACAGCTAACTGCTTTAATTACTTCCATTAGGAATTATTGGGTTGTTCCCCCCCCATGCACAAGCCTCAAGGCGTCCAGCCAAGGCGGTCGAATCAGCGAGTCATACATCGCCGTTTTCTTTTCTTTTCTTTTTCTTTTCAACTCAGCCAAGGCACGAAACACAGGCGCCGGTCGTGCGGCGTAGTGCGTAGCCAGATTGCCGTTTCCTCCTGGCGGCTGGGGGACCGGTATGGTACGTAAAGCAGTGTAGCTGCCCATGGGTCCGCCTCGCCGATCGATCATAGCGACGACCCAAACCGAAAAGGAATAAGGGGCCGACCGCGAGAAAGCAAGGCACAGGGTCCCTGCCTTCCCCTGGTGCCCTGGTGAAATCGCCGCAGATCCCTATCTGTTTCCCATTTCACTTGAAAAGGAGAACCGAGAGCGTCTGGTACCAAAAACTTGATCTGGCATGACGTATGTGTGCAGAAGTGCTGCAACGCCACACGGCTGTACGGGGCGCGTCGAGAGGCGAGATACGATTACATAGGGCTCTTCTGTTCGCAGATGCGGTCGGAGGCTCGGACCTTGCGCGAGTGGCGTAGCGCATTCTCACCCTTTCACACCGGTCCGGAATGCATACGCTAAAAACCTCACCACTGTCAACGGGCACGTCGCACCTCGTTCATTTAGCTCGACACGCACCGAATGAACGCGCAGTAGGTCTAGATTTTGCGTGTTTAAAGTAGCAGTGCATGGTTATCTCTTCACATCACGTCGGGCATGGCGGCGACAGAGAATGCTTGCTTTTTCTTCATATCCCGGATTATACCTTGTCTCTCCGCACAAGGATCCATTGGGCGCCGTGAGAGAGTGCCGTGGAACCCAGCCCTTTCAAAAGGCCTGACCATAAGGAGACTCAAAGAGCAACGAGGCGAGCAAAGAACGAAGGTTGAAATAACCGAGGGCGAATTCAAAATCCCTTGGTCCCATGCGTCGAGATAAATGAACCATAGGCGCGGCACACGTCGGGAGTGACGTTCATTGCCTTCTTTTGGTCATTTGGAATTTAATAATCGCCGGTGCAAGATGCGCATCTCACCCATCCAGGTGTTGCTTATTCGGCCCTCCTTATCCATTGGACCCTGTCAGCCATACGCGAGAAAAGGCTGAGGTGTGTTATCACAGCGGTTCGGGCGTGTTGCATAAGCGGTCACATCCACATCGACACGAGCGCCGTCGATCGCCTAAACTCGTAAGGTTAATCTGACGCGGGGTCACCGGGAACGTCGGGCGACCGAAGAGACGTTCGTGAGGGAGAGGGTTACGGTTCGAAGTATTTTTCTTTCGAAGACTTGGAGGTCTACGATGTCAGTTCCTTGTTGGATCCTTCTTCCAGGATGCTCGCGTTTGACAATGATTCTGCTCGTAGTAAGATACGATGGAACCTGCGGGATCGGAACCTTTTCAGCCGGCCAGACATGTGGCCAGCAACATCAAAGGCAAAGTAAAGGAAGAACGAGCGAGAAATGCCCTTTTTTTGGTTTCTCACACTCTTGTTGGTAAAGAAAGCAAGAGAGGCATCCAACGAATAGGAACGCGGGAGAGAGTGCGCACAATGGAAGCACACAGAAACCGTAACAAATGCAAATTTGGATGCAACTCTCTGCGATCAAAAAGAAGCCAATGAATGGCCACAGAACGATTTGGGTCACGCGAGTGGATCGGACGGGGGTGAAAAAAAAAAGACAAGGGAGCGGGAAGGAAGATCAGAAGCGGCACGTTGCTATTGGGGAAGGGTGGTCCCGAGAAAAGAACGAGCCCTTGTCCAATAACATGACGACTTCTTTTGCTGGGAAGGAAACCGCGCATTGCTATGATGCAAGTAGCTGCTCGACCGATTTCTCAGCTTCGCTTTCAAGTTGCACAGCTCAGAGTCCCGCAATCCCTTTCGATTTCGGCTTTGTGAATTCGAAAGAGACCTGCCTCGCGATCGCACGCATGCCGGTTTCGCTCCGTGAAAACTACATTGTCGGCGGTTCATTAAAATATGCCTACGTGCACATCTACGGCTGTCGGCTGAGCGTGAACAAGGGACAGTATGCAGACTCGGACAAAACGACGAACGAAAAGCCGTTTAAATTCACGGAAACAAACGGCATAGTCAGATTCAAGGCCGCCGGTGTGGAACACACCTAAATTTAACCCGCACGTCTGTGCGACGCTGCTTAAGCACGAGGCGGGACGGCACGGATGCAATTCGCTGCTATTGGCTAACGCGATGCGATTTGGAATGATCATTGGTCCACGATCTAGGGAGACAACAGGGGTGGCGGAGTCTCTCTTGCATGACAAAGACAACCCAACGAAGACCGAAGAGCAAACACGATCAGTAGACAGAACAGAAAAAAAAGCTGTGAAAGAGCAGTGAGTCTCGGCTGGTGGCCATGACACAGCATATCTGAATGGAATGCAGGAGGGAGAGGCGATTTGCTTCTTCTATTCCACCCAACGATCTGGGCCAATTGAAATGGAAGAGCGAGGGATCGCCAGCCAATTGTGCCCTTTGCACAGCCGCGACGGACTAAATCCGTTCCCACCAGCCTCCGATACCCGGCAGAAGAATCAGATCTCCAGCGAACAAGCCGTATAGATTCAAAGGGGTGTTAGGCGTTACCGGAAGTAATAGCTGGCCACCCCCTATCGAAAGTGCCAAAAAGAAAGAAGAAAAAATGCAGATTCCAAATGCCCAGCAGCGTGCTGGCGAACCGGGTGTTTGAGTGTGGGAAGCAAACAGGTTTTGGGGGATGCTCACCGGCTCAAGCGGTTCGTAAGAACGCATCATGCTCAAATAGAGTCAGATCTCGTGGAGGCTTTTCTTCAATTCGAAATTCATCGTTGCTAGGGGAGGCCTTCTGTGTCCGAGTGCATGCGCTTCTTTCCCAGCTCGGAAGAAGAAGAAGAAGAAATTGAGCTTGAAAAGGTTCCATTGTTTAGTCCTGTAAGCATTGACATGAAGAAGGGAAACACGCTCACGAGGATGGCGAGAATGGGCTCGGCTGAAAACTTGCCAGAAGGTTTCGAGTCTAGGACGCTCCTCCGGATAGCCGGTATGACGGCCTGGAATTGTGATGAAGGCGTTTGCCAGGACAGATATATATGTGCCCCCGAATGTGTGTATTCAATGATCCTTCCCTGGGCTGACAGCTGAAAGCGATCAGAAATCAGAAAGTCTGGGGATAAGCACTGTGGGCGAACTAAACGCGCAGAGACATTCCATACACGGCTAGATAGGCTAAATACGATTGTGCCGTCTCCAGAAGCGGCTTGTGTGCCTTCGGGTGATCTTGAGAAGTCGCTGTGTTTTTTTGGGGGGGACTTGAATGATCGTGACAGACGTCGAGGATGACGCGATGATGGAAGGAAGGGGGGAGAATGATCGACGTAGTCGGAGAGCTGAGACGCACGTCTTGGTATGTTCAGATGACTTGCAGCCCATTGTGAAGACGTGAATTTGGTCATGCTCGATTGAGCTGTGAAAGTGGAGCATCATGCATCATCACGGATGTTCTTCCAAAGCGGTGAGCTGCTGTAAGCGCGGCTGTTGGCAGACGAGAACTTGAAGACGGCGCAAAGCTCGGCCCGTTCGTTGCGTGTGACATATCCACGGGCAGACAGGCTCATTGCAAGTCCTGACATCGCGCCATATGCATCGCACTGTCATGGTCGCTGGTTCTTGGACGTTCCGAGACGGTAGACGTTCAACACAGACGGCTGCCAGTGACTGCTGCGCGTTCCCGTTTCCGCATATGAGCATATCGATAACATAGACAGATTCGTCTAAACGAGTATATGTAATCAGGCCTCACGGTGGCATATCCGAAGAGACGGGGACAACGGCTGGGACAGGTTCAGTATGCATCGCCGCAAGCGCGATCTCGGAATTCGAATCTTTTGATCGCGTGCGCGTTGTCGATGGCCAGGAACCGTCCTTGGGCGACAGAGCCCCGAAGCTGCCGAGCTACTTCTTGTATTCTTTTGTTCTGACCTGATGCTTTGATTGCGTAGTTGCAAAGAAACTGGTACTTAGTGCAATGGATCACTGAGCGCATGTATCGGCCGGATGTGCGTCGACGGTCCGCGGCCGAGCTGCCAATTTCTGAATTTGCAAACATACCGCCGACGCTATCCCTTGGATACGCGGGCGACGCCTCGGGTATCGATGCGGTCCTCCATGTTTAGATGCGAGTGATCGACAGGAGATGCTTGGACGACGCATTAATTAAACCCGGGTATACGTTGCAATTTTTGTTGGCAACAGACGGGTCAGGTTACTATAAGCAAGACATGGGGTAGTGTTGTGTTGTGCCGTACTTGAGTTCGGGATTGGAGAGGCTGATCGTGATGCCGAGGTTCGACGAGCTAATTTTGAACAAACAAACAGGAGTGGGACGGAGGACGCGTGGTTTTGCCATGCTTTTTTGAACGCCGATGTGAAGCGAGGTGGACACGACCGACTGCTCGGAACCCGAGAGGCCGGCGATCTAAGTGGTCGTTGGGTTTGCCGAGCCAGGTCGGATTTCGTCGAAGGTTGAGTTGGGCAATGCACCCGAAGGAGTGGGTTCAGATCTCGTGCCGACGAGGGCGGGGAGGGGAAGATTCGTGGATCTCGATTTATTATAATATTTTAATAAAAATTCTGGTATAAAGAGTGGGGGGTTTCTAACCGGCGTGGTGGCGGTCGTCGCAGAATGTCGAGCTTCCCCCTACGGCCAGTGTCCGACATCTCTCCTTCACCTTCTCCATCCTCGTCCACCAGTCCTCCCGCTCATTCCAAACATATCATGCCATCCCCGTCATCCCGACGCCCGCTCTCTCCAGGCAACCTCCGCGGTCCGCACTACCTTTCTTTTTTTTCTCTCTCCAAGTCCATTCATTCACAGCCTTTTTTTTTTGTTGTTGTAGATATCGACCTCTCCCACGCGCCAGACCGCAAGTACGCAGCACCGCTCACAGGCCATGACCTCATGGCCATGTTTCCCCCCGCACCTCCCGATAATTTTCCCGAGATGCGCTCAGGTCCTACCAGCGGCTACTTCCGCCGCCAGGAGCGCGCTTTCTTCGCTCAGGCAGGTAAAGAGATCGTTCGTGTCCGCCTAGAGGTCGACCTCCAGAACGGCACGCCAGACCATCCACACGACACCAAGCCCGCGATCAGGCCACACGCAGGTTCTATCGCCTCCTCCGCGTCCCGATCGTGGCTCCCACCCAACGCGCAGGCGTCCCCTACACAGGCATCCAGCTCAGCACATCACTCCCCCTCTTCGTCCACCGCATCAGGCACCCCGCCAGCACTTTATCCGCATCCAGGCGGACCTACGGCTTCTCCCTCCACCATCCCTGGCAGCCTCGCATCGTCGCGATCGAGCCAACGCAGCGCAGCGGTCGCTTCTATCGCAGGTCCAGGCGCTGCGCCGCCATCATATCAACTCGCGCCTGCCCTTCATGCTGGACCCCCGCCTCCACACCACCCGCACCACCCGCACGCCGCCGCTCATCAGCAGCACCCCCACCATTCCCATTCGCACTCACACGGCCACAGCATGCGCACGCCGCCGCATGACCACATGCAGCCCCCGGCTCCTCCACAGCCGCAGCTTGGAGGCCCGCCTCCGCCTGGTGCCGTTCCAAAATCCGAGTTTGCGCACCCGCCACCTCCTGGCATGGTGCCGCATCCGGAAGACTACGAACCAGACGATGCGTGGAAGCGTCCCATGCCATATGCGGAGCGGAGACGAGCAGGGAAGCATACGAAGCGGGTCATCGTCAAGACATGAACTACCTTTTTTTTTCCTTGCCCTTGTCGCGGAAGAAGGAAAGACAGAAAACAAGACATCTAAAGATCATGTTCCATCACGCATATATCCAGTGAGTCGGTCTACTTTCACCCTCAGATTTCTGGTTATTTACTCTGGACAGATACATTTTGATGACCACATCGCTTTCCCTCCGCTTCCAAGGTTCTCCTCTTCGCGTCCAGCTTTCTTTTCTTGATCACCAGATTAATTATCACTGTTTCAATCTCATCGTCACACAGCTCCCCGTTCTGCCTGCTCTTGCTATCTATTCCCACCTCAATCCCACTATAATCTTGTGCAATTCCAATCCTCACTGTCTTGCTCCTCTCGTTTCCTTTTTTGCTTCTTTCAACATCCCTATCCATGTGTCCATGTGTTCCATCTGTCATCTCATTGCTTGCTTCCTAATCCTCTCCTGTTCTTGTACCTATGCTCAAACCAGCATCGCAACATCCAACAACGAAAGTAACGAAAAAAAAATGAATTGATGAAAAATGGAATTCATATTATTATCAGATTCGCTTTTGATACGCATCTACCTCATTCCTCTCACTTGGAAGCGCCGTCTCGACTTTTCATTCTCGCCCTGCAGCCGCTCCCATCTCCCACGCACCTGCCATTCGGAGGAAAGAGTGGAAACAGATCGGGCGAGTGAAAAAGCGACAGCATGAAAGCCTCGAAAGGGAAAATAAAATAAAAAATAAAAAAAGAACCCGCTTGATCTGTTTCCGAATTACGATATTCCGCGATTGAGGAGTTGGGGCAGCCTGTTTGGGTTTGGTCTGGGAACGGAGGGGCGGAATCTGATCATGATCGATTTTATCATTTCATATGTCTGATCGATAAACGGGAAACGCGAAAACAGGCAAGTGCCCGAACGACCCATTGTTCCCCAGCTTTAGGAAACAAGACGACGAAAAAGGGCTCGGACCCTAAGGCCTAATCTCCTGCTGGGGCAATGCATCGGAAATCGTTTTGTCGTTTGACGTCTCTCCCTTCTCCACCTTTGCCGCTTCGCAAAGGGCTCGTTTCTTCCATTTGCAAATTCCGCTTATTGAAATTGTGATTTAGGACAATGCCAATTGGCGGTGCGAAGCTTCGCATCCTGTCCTCCCCTTTTTTCTTTTCTTTTCTTTTTTTTTCCTTTTTCTTACTCTGTATATGTCTGAATGGTCTTTCTCGGCCGCCTTCAAAGTTCCTTGGACGTCCCACCCCTAAGGTCTTGAATCACCTTTTTTCTTCTCTTTGATGTTGAGGGCGATCCGCATCGGGTCGTATCTGCTCATATACGTAGCAAAGTCGGGCGTCTCATGAAGGTCTAGTGCATTTAATTTCAGAACTCACGGACGTAAAGGAGCTGCAGAGTAGACGAAGAACGGAAAGTGTTATCTAATTCTATTCGGCATCCGTATTGCATAAATGCTCGATAGGCACGTGGAGAGGAGTGACTCGGCGCCATCCGAAAAAAAAAAAACGGCCTCCGAGAGTAATAACGACCGGTAAATATACTTTGGCGTTACATAGGTACGTTCATAGGGGTGGAAAGGCAAACGCGGAGATACGCGAAACACAGCAGACGTTCGGTTGAACTCGCGAGTCAGTTGAGCTGACCGAATGCTTTGACGAGTTCATCGCGATCGCTTGCACGGAGCGGTTACGCGTAGGCACGGCTTTGCGGATGAGAATAGAGAGATCATAGCAAGTATGCTTCTTATGCCTCCGTCTCGGTGCCTGAAAGGCTCACGACGAGCTCAAGAACGAACCTCGGAGCATAACCGCGCAACCGGTCAAAAGATACGCAACTCCAATGTTCCGGACGCCGCAAGGCCGTGCAGAGCACCCAATGACATCTTACGCTTGGCCTGTTGGAATGCTGCTGTAAATCAGCCGTGGCCGAAGGAGTCGTCCAAAGTCGAAATGCCAAGATACGAATGTATCGTTGACGGCATCTCAGCATGTGTCCGCCCACGGAGCTTGTGAGGGTCTGTGGGGACGTATCAAATAGATGGATGAATAAGATGGACAGACGATGCGGTTTAGTGGAGATATGCATCGCCGGGTTCAAGAGTCATATGCCGGCACGTACGTCAACGCACCCCGCCGCTGGCCATCGTTCACGGGCGTTCGTGGCGGACAGGAGCGAGTCTGGACCCATCGCAACCTCACGCGGCGACAAGCAATCAAAATGCAAAGACACGCGAAGCACTCTGCGAACGCGGGGTCGGTTCTTTGAACTTTGAATCGAACAAATCCTTGACGTTATCTCGGCGCAAACCAACTCGGGCGCAGCAAGGCTCCGAGTCGGTGCTCCAAGCCGTCCAAGTATAGTCCCATGATCTCTGCCGAAAAAGATAAAATCAAAAGAAACCGAGACTACTTGTCCTTTACCTTATTTCTATTTCGTTATCCTTGGGCCCCTTTTGCGCCACGCATCAGGAGTCAAAAATGCATCATCGGGCAGAAGGAGCCACACCAAAGCGTGCGGCAGCTATGAAGGCTGAGCCAAAAAAGGTCTACACCCGGTCCCGGACTTCCGGCCCCTGTGTCCGAACCAACTTCGGCACGGAAGAGTGGAGGATCCTGGGATTCCGAGGCGAGCTAACCTCATTAACGAGGTCTTGCCTTTCAACGATGACAGCCGAACGCGGGCATCTCTTTGGATCCAATAGACTGGTCCTGCACCCACGCGCGCAGCTGGAAGGTTGATTTAGCTCACCTCACGCCTCAATTTTTCCTGCTAACCCCTTATCGAGTCGTCCAAGCTGTAGAATGGATGAGCTGTAGTTTTCGGCATTTGGCCAAGAGTTCCAGGATGTGCGGCAAGTTCTTGATCCGTTTGATAAGGCTCTTCACTCCTAAACAGAGATAGAACTAAGAAGACGAAGCCTTACTTGGAAACACCAAAGGGATCTGGAGAAGTAGAAACGATGCAAACGTACGTTAACCTGCGTCTGTCACTGAAGCCCCTGCAGTATTGATTCGGTAACTCTTCTACTCACGACCCGCTGAGCGTCATTCAAAGACTGTATCTTTACTGACCTTCCGTATCAGTCCCTTTCAAAATTGTAGCCCCATTGTCCGTCCGGCAGTTTAAAAGATCCATCCGGTGATGCTCCTTTCTCCCCATCACGAAGCAAGCGACATCGCACGTTTCGAGCATCCGTGGCAGGCGCTTTATGACCTGTGTCGTATTGGCTTGTTGCTGTGGCGCGATGGCACTGATTTGTTCCCTGACCGGGCGCGTCGCAGCAGTGACCACGGCCGTTAGAATAAAACCGGTCACGAACGACGTGGAACGCGCTCGATCAGCGATGAACAGAACGGCATCCAAGGGGCGAAGAAAAATGATCGACCGTCTTGCCCGTTCGGCATGCTATCTTGTGCGCGGGCGACCCACTTTTGATGTGGAGCGACTGCCGTCATCAATTCCTGTGGATGGTCTCAAACGCGTGCAGTGCGGATGATAGTTCAGATGGAATGAGGAGCCGGAGCGAGAGGAGCAGTTGGCAAAGATAGTTTGGAGCACCGCCGCTCAACGCCGGATCTGAGTATTCGGAGGCAAGGAGAAACATCCAGTGTGCAGAGCGTTTGTCGCAGCCTATTTCCTGTTCTTCGTAGGCAATTTAAGGATCGAATGTTGATAGAATTCCTTGAAAGAGAATCTGTATCTTGTTGGATTTACTAGAACCGTAGTCCTTTTTTTTTCCCATTTGGGCCACGGCAGATGCGATGACCTGGACTGGGCACTTGATGGGAAAGAAGCAAGAACGGAGCATGTGAGAACGATCGAACCAGGTCGGAATCCGAATTGAGGACGACATATTGGGACAAAAGACCTGATTGCAATGGATTTTTTTCCCTCCTTCGAAAGCTTCGTCGCGCCACAAAGGCATCGCCCCTTGCTTCCCGAACATCAGCAGATGACGATTCAATAACGACACAGGGCTCTATCCGGGAAGACGTTGACACTCATGGAAGCGTCATCTCAAGGCGAATCAGTCATCCAAATGCGACGCTCGGCCGCCGTGCGAGCGTCAAGTGTGAAAGTCTTGCTCTCCTTGTCGTAAGGCTGACTTGGCTGCTGTCCATCGAGCGCGATGAATGGCGTGTTGCCGAGCTCGGCGGTGACGCAGTAAGTCCGAGGGAGAAAGGCCAATTGCTTAGTGAATAACTATTGCAGGCAAGGGGTGAGACCGACTTGGATGGGCCATCGGAGTCCAAATCGTCACCGAGCGAGCAGAAGGAATCCCGTTTTTTTATAATGCTAACACCGATCTTGAGCTGGACTGCAGCAAAGATTTGCAAATTCGGCAGGGGTAACCATTTTTGAGAAGGTTCTGCCCTCGGTCCCTTTTCGTTTGTATGTATCGCCCATCAAGAGCTAACCGCTGTCTCTTTTTTGGCATGTCATGTCAAATGTCAAGAAGCACAGAAACCAGGCGTGGAGAGAGAAGGGAAGCTGGCCGTGCATCGCCCCGTGCAGATGCCAAATATCCGAGATGGAAGGGGCTAATATAACACCTTCATTCTTTCCATCAGTTTGCTATTTTTGGGAGATAGACGCAAAAAGCCAAGAAAAGGGGGGCAATTGTTGGGGGTGCATATGGAGCAGAGGAAGCAGACAGAGCAGATGAGAGTTTTCACTCTGCACGCTGACGCTCGGCGGTTCGAATTCAAGTGCCTGCTTGACGTTCAACGTGAAGGGTAATCATCTTCCTTGTGACCTAATCCTGGCTGTCCTCCTGTCCGCCCTGCTGGATGACAAGCAGTATGGAAATAGGCCCGTTGATGGCAACAGCATATGAGTCGATGGCGGAAGGATGGGGAACACAATCGGCTCGAGCCGAGTCAAGAATTAACAGAACAGCAAGGTGTACCAGTTTGGAGCAGGTCAGCGGCTGCGCTCCGTGTTCATCAGTCAAATGCTCGTAGCAGTTGCGGTTGCACTATGTGGGATATAAACGTATCAGAACGGCTGTAAAGGTCATGTCAGAAGGCTCGACCGTGAGTCCCAACCGCCGAGATAGGTCGGTATTACATAACTCAACGCTGACTAAAGCAGTGGCAACGCTATGCTGGGACTGCTCAGCGCCAGTCACAGCGCCAGATTGTCCAGGATTCGATATCCAAGCTGTTGAGCTATTCCTGTGCATCTTTAGTTGCCTTGGGTCTGTTGGCCTTGTTAATATTCATATTGCAAAGGAATACTTCGGTCAATAGGTTTCTTTGCAATTCTTCAGGCTGGCGATGGCGCTGACTTGTCCTTCCTCTTAACTCGCCCTCTCATTGGCATGAAAAAAAAATTTCAAATCGTCATTCGTATTGAATCCGGGGGACCAACGTTTTTGATCGTATCATTTTCGGTAATTGATGATTGGACAATCAGTCCAAGTCCAATAAACCCAACTCCAAGTCTTCGTTGATGGTAGACAAGAAGATGGAAGAGAACGTCGCCCAGTTTTGTGGTGTCACTGGTGCATCGTGAGTGCTCTTTCTGTTTTTTATCAGTTTCTAGAGGAAGGAGAGCTCGTTTCGAGAATCAGTCGGCTTATCGCTCCGACGTGTACAGAACTCGGGATGCGAAAAAGTTTCTAGAGAGGTACAAGCGCGTCGATATCGCCATCGATGCATACTACAGCGATCCCAACGTCTTCTCATCCTCTATACGGCGGGACACCACTGCTCCTTCAACAAGCAAGCTGCATACGCTTTACAACAAGTACAAGGGTGCGAGAACCTTTGATCACTGGTCATGACATCGTTAAGGCTGAGAATATGATCATCGCTCTATCGCTTTCTAATCCTTGCCTTTGCAACGGATGCCTCTTCCGCGACAGACATGAATTCGGATGAGATAAGAGCCGAGGGCACGATCAGGTTTTGCGAAGATCTTGGCGTCGATCCAGAGGATGTCGTGCTGCTGGCAGTGGCGTACGAACTCAAGTCGCCTCGAATGGGAGAATGGAACAAGCAGGGATGGACGGAGGGCTGGAAGAACCTAGGGTATGTCGTCACTATCTGCCAAGCCCGACGATCGCTATTTTCTCAAATGAGCGCCGTCTGTACTTCGCTTTCATCATCCGCCGTTGACATCGTAGCTGTGACACGATACCGGCGATGCAATCGACGCTACCGAGACTAAAGGACAAACTGGCGTCCGATCCAAGCTACTTCAGAAAAGTGTACAATCACAGCTTTGATTTCGCGCGATCGGAGGGCCAACGGAGTCTCGGTGCGTCGCTCATTCGTCTGGGCGAACGCTGACTTTTGAGAATCCCACTCATCATGCGATCGATTAGGTTCTGAAACGGCGCAGGCGCTGTGGGCGTTGCTTCTACCCCACGGCATGAAGCGGGGCGCAGTGCGACATACGCACGAGAAAGATGGCGAGGACGTCAGGATGGACAGCAACGGAGGGTGGAAACTAGAGTACCTCCGGTGGTGGTTCGAGTTCCTGAACGAGAAGGGAGTGAAGGGGATCAGCAAAGACACTTGGCAAATGGTGATGCTTCTACTCTTGCTCTAACCCCGCTCCATTTTCCTCGTTCTAAACCCTCTTTTTTTCACTTCTGTAGTTCCTCGATTTCGTGACTTCCATCGATTCGACATTTACGAACTATGACATGGAAGGTGAGTTCTGGGACGTTAACATCTCGTTCCCGTCTCCGTAGTAATATGTGCGCACATGCTGATTGACGGTCATACAGCTGCATGGCCGTCGACCATAGACGATTTTGTGGAATGGGCAAAGGCACGCGTCACACCAGGGGTATGAATGCCCGGCGTTTATGCCCGCGTATGCACAGCGATTTCTCCTATCTGACACGTACGAACAAACCCGACTGTCGCATGTGCTCATGTCCGTGACGTTTATCCTTCCACGAACGTTCGCAATTGCAGTTCGTTTCTCCACAGACGTTTTGCTTTTTCCCCTTTTGAGCGCGTATTGATGATGACATGTGCGAATGCTATGCTGAGAAAATCAGCCCTGATTGCCTTGCAGATAGAGGTAATCTGTCGCAATAGACGTGCCTGGGTCCGGAACAAGTCCGAATGGAATGAGTTATGTCAGAGGTCGATAGAGGCGAACTGTTCCTCATGTCGTTCCTTTCAATGACCAACGATCGCGTATGGTTCGATGAGTTCTTTGATGTGCTTTGCTGGGTAACCCAAAATCGTTAATGTTTCAGGGCTGCTATGGCGGTTGGCATGGAATCTTTGGGTCCATGACCGAGGTCGAACAATGAACATTTATCCGGGGGTAAAACGAATCGACCAAACTGGTTTGCTCACCCTTTCCGACATATCATGAGGAAAGCAGTAAAGCATCGATTAGGGAGGACCGTTGCGGCGTTGCAGTTTTTGGCCAAACGAACCCAGCACACCTCTTGAACACCTCTTCTTTTTTTTTTTTTTTTTTTTTTCAAAAAATGGAATCTAAAGCCACTGTGTTCTGTTTGACGTAAAGGACTTTCCGCCAAAGGTCAGTAAATGATAATGATGAGAAAGAGAAATCAAGTACGTTGTGCATGCATATCGAGCTCGGATCATTCAGCGTTGAGGGTATGCCTTCCGCAGCCGCAGAATTCACGACCCTATGGACCATTTGACATCGTGGATAGGACGGACCCATTACTGGCGAAAAGTGCGACGGCGGATCATCGTAACTCCCAAGGAGCGTGCGATTAATCGACGGCAGCAGCCTGTCCAGGTGAAACACAGAACTGAATGCCTTGTCCAGAACAGTACTTGGCGAAGAACCTGGAGGACGGCTTGACTCCTTCAGGGATTCATCACTGTGGAAAGGACATCAACGACGATCCTCCGTCTAGTATTAGCTGCAAGGCGGTCAAACATCGCCTCGTCCGCCGATGAGGCAAAAGCAGACAACACATGACCGTGAATATGACATGCATGTGGCATGACGAAGCCGCCGCAACGCTGGCGAAGATTTTGCAGATACAGCTGCATGCGGGCCATTGATTAGAAACTCGGACAGTGAATCGGCGAACCAGTCAGATGCAATGGGGATGACTGCAAATATTTCCCTGCCGCAATGAAATTGAGGGGCAATCGGGGAAAACGAAAAAGGCCGCGTTGTGGCACACGAAAGTGATGTATGTAGTAAGATGGACGGCGGCGCTGGATATGATGGGCAAAGATGAGCATCCCTGTGCGCTGTGCAAGTCGACCAAAGGGTCCATTTAAGCACTCACTGATGTATTACGGTTTATCCACCCAATCGCTTCAGTGCAAAGCCTCACCTTGCTTCATCATGTGCATCGGCACTCGTCTGCCAATAAACGGAGGCCGTTTCGGCCCGGTGGAACCGGAGGTTCACTTCGAAGCGAAGCAAAAAAAAGGTAACGATGGCCACATTCTTGAAGGGAGTCCTCATGTATTGGATTGTCGTCCATCAATTGGCTCATGAATTATAAGGCTCCATGACTGCGTGGAAAGGAATTGATTACATTTGCAGGCATAAAGGTGTGTTCATGGAAACATTCTCTTGAGATCTGCACCTTCCGCTGTATGTCAGAACGACAAACATATGTTGGTTGGATCCGTTTGGCGCAAGGTGACCACGACGTTTGCATCCTGCATTGGTGTGGATCCGGACCCTTAAGCCGGCGACGACGCAATATTAGAAAAGCAGGCTATCTTTTTCCGTCTATGAGGACCTTACGCCGCTAGCGGCGACTGAACTTCGAAACGGGGGGAATGGGGATAGAGAATAGTGAATTTAAACCAGTAATAGCGTCTGAATGAGGGTGATACAGAGAAGAAAATGACGATGCCGAAGTAGTGGATAGGTGAATGCCGGCCTTGATAGAACACAAGCTTGGGGTGCGAATTTAAAACTATTTACGCCGCGAGGAAAGCGACATTTGAAGGTCGGGCAGCCAGCCAAAGAAGAGGATTGCTTTCTGGAGTTCGGTCGATAGGAAATCAGTCCACCCAGGCAGAGGCATGCGTGATTGGGAGAAACCCCGTGTTTGCATTGGCTACGGTCCTGGGTACACGGGGGTAGGAACGCCATATGTGATTTTTGTTACTCTTCCAACTCCGGGGATGAGAGTAAGTTTTACAGGCGACAAGGCAGAAAAGGAAAGTGCAGAACGCCGAGGGCGTCACTGTGCTCCATAATCAAATAGAGCTAGCCCCGAACGAGATGCTGGATATCAAGAGCTAGCTCCTCATGTCGCGAATAATGTATTTGGAGTCATACACATGATAGATACTCGACCAATCGGAAGACCAACTATGAGATAGGCACCGCGGGTGGAGAGGTGCGTAATTACGGTGTGGACAGGTCACCGATAAAAGAAGTTGAACATGGGAAGGATCTTTCCATTCTGGAGTGATGTGGTCGTGAAGTCCTGCGGAAGGCGTTCAGGGTGGGCAGACATGAGATGAAATGGCCCCGACCGCATTGAAAGGCCATGATTCCCATCCTACATCAGTCAGTGACAGCTATGTCCAGGAGTTCTTCTGGCATGCCGTCGTAGATATGTGGGATGCCCAGCGGATGTGTCCCACCAGGTTAGTCGCAGAAATTCATTTCGGAAATTATGAGTGTTCTGTGCGAAGATCGACCCATAAGTACACACGTCTAGCGAACGCGGATCATGTTGAGAAACAGGTTTCTACCTTAACGCCGGTATTCAGGTTTGCGTAAACTCAGTATCCTTTCCTATACCATCTATGGCACGATAAAAAACTGCGTCAGGGAGTGTCAGGGAGTCGACCAAAAGAAAGAGGGAAGCGGTTGTTTCCGAGGCAGCACAGAACATGAATGCGGCAGACTTTCGCGCTCAATCGAACCGCCCCATAAGGGTATCTGGCGGCGATTCTTGAGAATGTCATCATGAGCGGGCACAACCACAACCTGAGTGGAGACTCACCGTGATGGTCATAATAGCGCGACGCGCAAAACGAACGACTTCGCATTGCAGCGCCTTTCGTTCCAAAGGCATAGACTAATAGGAAATAGTCACGAAGTCCTAGATTCGGGGAAACCGTTGGGTTAGGAGACTTGGATCTAGCAGCGCAAATCCGCGGATTTCACTGCAGTCAACCTGTCACCATTCACCTCAGGGACATTTATCTCCAAATTAATTAAGGCGAAAGGATGGACTGGAGGATCTGCAACCTTCCTCACGAACTAAGGCCGACGAATTTCCTGCACCAGCCGACGCGATATTCCATCTATAGGTCACGTCCAAGGAGAAATGTAATTATTGTCCATCACCATAGTGATATGTTATTTCAATACGGAAATCAAATACAGGGCAACCTTCTGCATGGCAAGTAGGGATATGCTTACGATTTGTTTCCAACAAGAGGCAATCGTTGAATCGGAGCTTCCAGAAAAATGAATACTTTGCGTAAATCTCGAAAGAATCTAGGGTGAATTATTGTATGCGAGAGCGGTTGGAAAGACCAAGCCTGCAAATGACCCGCAAATGGCACCTAATTTTCTGGCGTCAAATTTGAAGTTTCAATTGTGCACGGGGACATGGTCGGGAGGCACCGTGCTATTCAAGATCAAAAAGCAGGGACTTTCGAGAGCAAAGAAGGTAAAAAAGGAGACTCGTTGATCAGCGATAGTCTCGGGGCGTTTGACCATGCTGTCAGTGCGGCCAGGACTTTTGATACGTCACTGAACAGATGAACGGTCATCAGACTTGCTATGGTCGAATGGATATGTTTACAGTCTTACTCCTCTCCCGTGCGAGTAACACATTGCGAGCCATCTTCAGAAATCCACAAGATATCGACGTAAGTCGCAGACAACGTCGCCCCAAAAGCTTGTTGAACGGCGTCCTGGACGGCTTTTCGCAGACTCAGCGCGTTGGATATAGGTGGATATATTTCCAGACGAATATAATGATGTTTGGAGGAGAATTGATGCTGCATGACGGACAGATTTCCAAAGGACGGAGGCACGCACAACGGAAGGGGTCTGACCAAACAAGGAGAGCGTGTAACCAAATAAACGAGTGCCTTAGCCAAACAAACCTCCAAATACGTCATGTGCTCGAACAAAGGTGAATCCACAGGCCCTCCAGCATTGTCCTCGAGGTGCCACTCGCTGCCTCTTCTCCTCGACTGCTTGCGCGAATGCGGCGAGAGAAATCTTCAGCAGCCCTTCGTAAAGGCTCGTGGTGCGCGATCGTTGACGTGGTGGAGGAAGCAAGCAGCCAAGCCAGGCAGAAACGCGCAAACAGGACCAACCCGCAGCCGTGGATCGTCCGGAAGCTAATGGTGTTCGTGACGCTGGGCATCATAGCGTATTCCGCGTACGTATACATTGGAAGGTTATGTGTCAAGATGATCCTCGAGCGGAGAGGTGCTGGCGGGTCAAGAGCAGCGGGAGGTAAGTCTCAATTTCAGAATCGGACTTGGACCTCTATTTTTGCCGTCGGCTTCTTTCCGTCGCTCCCTGTAAGCTCGAGGAAATGTCTCCGCAATTTTGTGGGTACGATTTATGTCATTGTATCTGACTTATCCGATGAATGAACACGACGACGACCAGCTTTCAATTTGCCATTCGTCCTTACGTCCCGAGCCTCTCCTGGATAACCATTCCATATATCTCTGATCTTCGTTCTTCCACAAGTACCCCTGCTGGTTGTCTTTTGCATCTTGCTGCTATGGATGCTATGGGCGTATGCCAAAGTGAGTATGCACGTCGAAGTGTAGTTGACTTATACGTTTAACCTTTCAATAGGTGGTCTTAACCCCTCCTGGGTTCGCCCGGGATGTGAGTACCATCCCCTGAGGGCTCATTCACGCCGTAGCCGCTATATTAACGAGTGATACCAGCATGTTCATCAGTCGCATAGGCCTTCATTTCTTGATTTGGGTCGGCCAGGGTCTTTCCGCAGCGAAGACTTGGATCTTGAAATGAATAGCACCAACCGAAATAATCACCGGCCACAACCATCGACATCCACTACTTTGACGCACAATGTGCCAAAGCCGGATTCCATAGCCGGTCCATCATACGAATCTATCGCCATGCGCGATGACCAGCAGAGAACGCCAAACGCTAAGCAGACGGACACTTCAGTTCGCCCAAGTCCTGCCACAACAGGCAACGAGTCGGAAAAGCCGAGTAAACTGACGGAAACGTGGAAGAAGAATTTGGACGAAAGACCCCTTCGTGTATGGAGGAGACCTCCGACAACGCCTGTGCTACATCCCGGGCATAGATTTTGTGCAATTGATGAAATCGTAAAACCATATCGTACACATCATTGTCGTACATGCGGAACGGTAAGCGTGTTCAAAACACTCTGCCTATTAATTTTTTGGTGACCCACTTTGTTCCAGTGCATTCTGAAATACGACCATCATTGTCCTTGTATGTGATAACTTTGTAGTCTGTCGGTTCTTCTGGTTGATTTGCTTCTTTTTTCACGTCCTGTGCAGGGATCGGCCAATGTGTCGGGGCTCGCAATCAGAAGGTATATATATCAAATGACACTTTCGAAAAGTTTCCGATGACTTGGCTTAGTTCTTCCTGAATTTCAATCAAGCTGCCTTTGCATACACCTCTTATATCCTATCTACTCTTCTTGCATATACCATCCGCAAAGCTGGCGACGCGAACGGGGATGTTGACGCACAGGAGATTGTTATCATTGCATTGTGGGCCATTTTCCGCTTCTCCGTACGACAGCCTGGTTGCTCATATGCATGAAATATAACAGGGCTGGACTGTTTACCATCTTTACGGGCGGTCTTTTAGCGACGCATGTGCTTCTGATTACGAAGGGTCAAACTACTGTTGAAAACATGCAAATCAAGCGCATGAAAGAACGGGAGTCCCAGGCATTGAATAGAACTTTGGGCTTTTGTTCGTTCCTGTGAGTCCTAGCCCCGAAATGGCGAATAGCCTTAGAGGTTGACCGATTGGAAATAGAGAGAAACGTCGGACGAAGAAGCGGTGGAATGAAGAGTGGGGTAGAATAGATAAGGAGGGAAACATCTGGTGGCTGGAGAGTGCCAACAAGGAGTGGACGGAGGTCATGGGTCGCAATCCATTCGGCTGGTTTCGTAAGTCATTCGTTGGTCTCTCGATGATCTCATCCTGTTTCCACTTCATTTTCCATTCTTTAATACCTTGGCGCACCTAGCAGTGGACCTCTTGCCATCTGGGCTTTGATGCCGGATGTAGGCATAGGCCACTTGGCGCATGTTGAGATCGGCGGTGGGGCGGGATTGAATGACCTCATCAGTTGCTCAGAGGTCATTTCATGTCTCCAATGAGAATCGGGCTCAGGAACAGCCCATTCTGAAGCAAACGTTCTCCGCTCGGACGGGGATCTCCACCCACAGAACCCTCTCCACTGGCGCTGAGTTGCCCATTATCGTGGTTACACATGACAAACGAAGGACATTGCAGCCCAATATATTCTCTGACTCACTTTCCGCGTTTTCCCGTTTATCTTCTTTGTGGCTTGCTTCGATGGACACTTGCTGAGAATGCTGACTTCTCGTACTCCTTGCAGTGCCCATCGGTCGAAGCTTGAACAACGGATTGACATATCCTGTGAACCCTCGGTTTAGCCGGTATGGTCGATGGCGAAGACGCGAAGAATGGCCGCCAGAGCTGCGATAGCTATTCTTCGGGATATCTTTCTTATCATATCTGGACTGGATGCATACGTACTCGCGCCAGGGGGTATACCGTATACGTAACAGTACATTAATGTACATAAATAAATGACACTGATAGAGCACGCCTACTATCAAACGTACCAACCTTCTAATGGACCCACATGCATGTGGATAAGACATTGACGTTAGGCGGCATCAGCATCTTGTGACCAATTCACAATGAATTCTTTTTTTTTTTGCATCGTTATGGAAGGAGGCTGGACATGGCCGGAACAAGGACAGCCCATTCATTGCCGACATGTACGGGCGGAGCAACGGAGTGAAAGAGCACCATGTCCACAATCGGGGGCTATTCAAATAGCGGAGTCGCCGCCTGGGCCACCGATTAAGCCGCAAACCACTACCATCACCTCACCATCGTACAGTAGCACAGAAAGTTGTCCTTGTCATCCATTATGTCTCCGACTGCTATCGCAACCAATGCCCAAGCTTCCAGCCAAGAAAGATTGAACAAGCCAGATGCCGGCACCGCGACGAACGGCAACGGCGTCCACCTGTCCTCGGCGGACGTCATCCACCTCGAGCACGAATATGGGGCACACAAGTGAGTGTCGGGTTTGCCATATCCTTTACATAGGGACTTTGTCGACGACCAAAGAGCCTCTTGATCCCATTTTCTTGTTTTTTTTTTCTTTCCTTGTCTCCCCAATCCCCAATCCCCAACCCCTTCCTTTCCTCTTTTTGCCAGGGGCATGATCGTTCTGAACCCACCAAGCCGTGTCCGTTGTCGGAGGCCAAGAGTGCGTTTCGATGAACCGTTGCGTGCGCCCGCCACAGAGGTGTAGAGAGGAAGGGGAAAAGCAAGGTTGTCCGAGAAGAGGAGCAGAGCGGTCGGCTCTCTCGCCTTTCATCATATGTTCTTCGTTCTCCTTCAATTTATATACCCGAGTCTTTGACTAACTTCTTCCCTCCTTCCTGTGCGCGCTTTTGGCCATTAGTTACCACCCTCTGCCAGTCGTCTTCGACTCCGCGAAAGGTGCAAAGTGAGTGGATTTCGCTGTTGGGCCTTGGTTGCAGCCAGATTTGGTGCTCATTCGTGATTGGGTGCTCTGTGTCATAGGGTATGGGACCCGGAAGGAAGGGAATACATCGACATGTTGTCGGCATATTCGTAAGCCTCAGATTGGTTTTCATTTTGCGCGTTCTCATGCGCAACTGATCTGTCTGGATGGAATAGAGCTGTCAACCAAGTCAGTCATTGTTCTAAAAATTTTCTTCCTATGCCGGCCGTTGCTGAACTGTTTCACCAACAATAGGGACATTGTCACCCGCGCATTGTAGCCTCCCTTATCGAGCAGGCGCAGAAGCTAACCTTGTCCTCGAGGGCGTTCTACAACAGCGTTTTTGGGCGCTTCGCGCAAAAGATCACCGAGATGTTTGGGTATGAAATGGTTCTGCCCATGAACACCGGAGCGGAGGCGGTCGAGACGTCGCTCAAGCTCGCGAGGAAGTGGGCCTACAAGAAGAAGGGCATCCCCGAAGGACGAGCCATCATTCTGAGCGTGGAAGGCAATTTCCACGGAAGGACTCTGGGCGTTATCAGGTGGGGGTTATTAATATCTCGGCCTTCTTTTCTGGCTATTTTTTTAAAAACTGACTTGATGCGGACTCGTCGCAATTTTGTGATACACAGCATGAGCACGGATCCAGAGAGCCGAAGCGGATTCGGCCCGTACCTTCAAGGCGTCGGACCGACCTTTGTTGATGGTGGCAGGACGCGCACCATTCGGTATGGCGTCGTAGAGGACGTGGAGCGCGCTCTGGAACTTCACGGCCAGAACGTCGCCGCGTTCCTCGTCGAGCCTATTCAGGGAGAGGCCGGGTGAGTCTGCCAGTATAACGGCGGATGTATCCTTCTGATGAGCATCTCAGAATCGTTGTCCCTGAGGATGGATACCTGTCCAAGATCCACGCGCTTTGCAAGAAACACAATGTCCTGCTCATTTGTGATGAGATCCAGACCGTGCGTTTTGTGCCCTCGACTCTCATTCGCCCCTCTCACGTCATTTTTTTTTGCGAGTATATAGGGCCTATGCCGGACGGGAAAGCTGCTAGCATCCCAGCATGATAATGTTAGACCTGACATGGTACTCCTTGGCAAGGCGCTTTCCGGAGGAGGTAAGACCAATTCGCTTGTCCAACATATATATATATATCGTTCGATGACCATTTTTACATCGAAAGTCTATCCGGTATCTGCTGTCCTCGCGGACAAGGATATTATGCTTTGCATCCAGCCCGGCGAACACGGAAGCACCTACGGCGGGTGAGCACTAATATTCATGAGCTTTGTCAACCTATTCATCCACTCGTTCAGAAACCCTCTGGGAGCTGCCGTGGCGATGACTGCGCTCGATGTCCTGATCGACGAAAAGCTCGCGGACCGTGCGCTGATACTGGGCGACATTTTCCGCTCCGAAGTGAGGGCCCTGAATTCGCCGCTCGTGCAGACGGTCAGAGGTCGCGGCCTGCTTAATGCCATCGTCATCGACGAGTCGAAGAGCATCAAGGGTAGGACGGCATGGCAGCTGTGCTTGCTGCTCAAGAGCCGCGGGATCTTGGCCAAGCCTACGCATGTTAACATGTAAGCCCTCCCCGCCTTCATAATCGTTGACTCCGCATTGACGCATGCTGCGCAGCATTCGTTTCGCTCCTCCTCTCGTCATTTCCGAAGAGGACTTGAGAGCTGCTGTGGCGACCATCGGAGAGTGTCTGAGGGACTTGGATCATGTGAGAACTGCGCTTCGGCTCCATCGGAATGTGATACTCATGATGCTTTGCGCAGCTCGACGAAATTCCTGGAGAAGTAGAGAGCGAGAAGGGACACGCTGATGCTGTCACCAACTAGCTTTTTTCCGTCATGCTTTTCTTCTTTCTTTTTGCGACGAATGGCTTTTTAGCAATGAAGCTCAACCGCGATACGGTTCGGGTGCTTTGAGCACCGCTGTCAAAAGGAATTTTTACGTGCTGTCAAGGTTGTGCTTTGCGACTGCTGTGTGTATTGTGATAGGCGCCATTGTGTACTCTATATATACGGGAATTGCAAGATGCAAGATACAATACTGTAAGACACCTCGTAAGGACAGCCCCAACCGGAAGCAAGGGCCGACCGAAATTAATGCCTCTGTCCGTTCAGACGTTCGTTTGTTCTTCCCATTCATTAGCAACTCATACACTCGGTGGAGATTGTCAAAGTCGAGTGTCAAGTGAATAAAATGGGGTATTGATTTTGGACAAGAAGCACGCGCAGATGACATTCAAATGAAACTGGATGTGGCGAGTCACATCATAGAGATAAGCCTGGCTATGCAGGCACTGATACGTCCAAAGTCAGGTTCAGCGGATTTTATACTTCAGGGTACTTTAGGGCAGGTTGACATGTTCCCGAGAATTTTCGCGATTTTCCATGAGAAAACGAACTTCTCCAATGAAACCGAGCTGAAAAGAGGGGCCAAATTAGCAGCGAGTTGCGATCTTGGCTCTCTGGTCGTCGTCGATTTCGTTCTGCTGCAACAGTAGTGGATGCTCAGAAATCGTCGCCCGTAGCGGCGAAGAATGATAATCACATGCAAGCGAATATTTGTCGGTGTTTATCGGAGCTAATCCCATTTTCGCTTGCCAGCGTGTCAAAGGAAATTGTCGAGAAAGTTTCTAGCTCGTGCGGCGTCCGCTTTTTCTCCTCGTTTCCGACGAGTGTGCGACTCTGCTTACCCCCCTCAGACGTGAATTGCGAATTCATTAATCATGTCCTCCCCGCAGAGCTCTGTGCGGCAGCGCAGAGCAAATTGTGCTGCTGATGTCGCGCCCGCCGGTGCCGACCGCGCCGATGAGCCAAGCATCAAACCGCGACGTGAGGAGATCGTCTGGGGCAAGACGCCCAGCGGCGAAGGTGAAGCTCGTTCGATGATCTTAGCTTGCGCGTCTGACTTTATCTTTGTACCCTGCGCGTGACGACAGTGTTCCGCGTGCCGACGACGCACGACGTGCTGACCACGCTTTTCCATCCGGGATATCGCAAGAGCCACCTCGATCTGCTTAATCTCGGCCTTCTGGCGCTCCAGCTCGTGATCTTTTTTCTACTGCCGCGCGGCGCGGCCCGGGTTTTCTTCTTTTTCTACTTTGCATTCTGGAGGATCGCATATGACGTCGGTCTGGGCTGGGTCCTTACAAAACAGAGCAAAAAGAAATGGATTGTGCGAGAAATCCACAGGCTAGGTTGGCTCGATGCCGATCGATGTCCCCATATCAGAGAATGGATCAAGAAACAGCTCGTAGACAAAATGGGCAAGGATTACTCTTTTGATGTTCGTGTCACGCGATACGACGGCGTCGTCAGTTTTCCAGACGAACTCACGTTTTTAAACCAATCAGGAATTGCCACTAGAGTATAATACATGGCTCTTGTTCCGTCAACTCGTAGACGTTATTCTGGTCAAGTTTGGTGATATTGACAGATTGCCAGAGTCGTTTCTGACGTCAACGTCTTCTTCTCCCTTTTTCCAGCGATTTCTTGTCCTATTGCATGTTTGCCTTTTCCTGTTTTCGTGTTCCGGAGGGTCTCTCCGTTGCTGTTCATATCATGAGGTGTGTGTTTTTTCGTCAAGACGATCACCGCACGTCTCGACTTACACCTTTCTAGATGGCTTGGCGGTATAGCTCTTATTGGTTTCAACCTTTGGGTAAAGACAGAAGCCCATAATGTCGTCAAAGATTATGGTTGGTATTGGGGTGATTGCTTCTTCCAACGTGGCGCCTTGGTGTTTGATGGCGTTTTTGAGCTTGCCCCTCACCCGATGTATTCAGTTGGTGCGTGACGTTGGCATAGTATTCTCGATTTCTTTTATTGATATTTTATCATATACAGGGTATGCGGGATATTATGGTCTCTCCATGCTTGCAGGCAGCTATGCTGTTTTATTTGTTAGTCTTGCTGCTCATGCCGCACAGTTCGGTTTCCTCGTGTTCTTCGAAAACCCTCGTAGGTCTCCATTATTCGACGGGAAGTCCCTGCCGTCTTATGTATGGCTTGAACGTGCTTGTAGACATTGAACGCCTATATGGCCAACGCAAAGCTATTGCCAAACGCGTTCCAGTGCACACAGCAAAGTCGCGCTCCGTTTCACAAACAAACAGCGGCTCCAGCACGGCGACTTCCGGTACTGTAACGCCCATGATCGATGCGGATGCAATCGACCTGTTGTCGACACCTGCGGCGACAGAGGGGGAAACGGCCACGGACACGGAGCTCGAGACCGAGACCGAGGACGAAAAAATACTCTCTGAAGAGATTAACTTCGGCAAGATTGCGATGCATCATCCGACGTCCTCGATATCCAGCACTGCGTCGTCGTCCAACGGTACCAGGATCCAGGCGAGCAGGCCCCGTCGAAAGGTCCTTTCGCAACATGACCTCCTTAACAAGTATTTCAGAAGAGATACAGTCGTATTGCGGCACGTTGATCTCCTCAGGTATTTGTCACTTTGTCACATCTATACTTGGCCTTTGACTTTCCCATCTGCAGAGCAAACGACGCCACGCTTGTCCTTCTTATCACGTACGCCCTCGCGATTGCCTTCCTCCCCCATCTTCCGGAGAAAGCCATACTTCGCTTACATTTTCTCCATGCGTTAATGTGGTGCTTGCTCCACTATGTTGGCTTGGGGTTGCTCCTGAAAGCGCAAAGTGAAAGCAAGTTCATTGTCCGCCATTTCATGAAGTACTACCATTATCCGAGCAACGATCATGGTGCGGCGATCGTTGAGGCTTTCGCGAATTGGAAAGTCATCTACAACACGAGTATGGTCATGATGTATGGTATGTATTTTTACGTCGCTCTCATTTCTTACATATCATAATTCATTTTGCATTTGCCAGCTTCCTGTATCGGCGTAGTCTGGAAGGCGTACTCTATTCCAAATGACTGGGGTGTTGGAAATGAATTGCTACACCACACGCTCGGAATTGTACGTCCACACAGCATCAATTTTGGCGTTCAGTAACCTGGTCTTGCTGAAACGCTGCTCCGCTAGCTCCTCATTGGCTTGCATGTGTGGTCCAGCATGGAATCCTTCGAAGTGCTTGGCCTATTTGGTACGCCCGCCCATAACAAGAAAGGCCCATTCCCTTATCCTGATCGGTGTCTTTTCCCCTTAGGTTGGTTCTTCGGCGACTTTTTCATGGAGGAGTTCCCCGCGAACCTCGAGTACACCGGAATCTACCGGTGAGTGTCCCCTTTGTTCGTGTCTCATTAAATGATGCGATGATCGCGCAGATACCTCAACCACCCTGAAGCCATGGGTGGGGCTGCTTGGTTTGGCCTTGCCCTTATCAGCGGAAGCAAGTTGGTCCTCTCACTCGCGGTCATCAGACACGTCGCCAACTGGTGGTTCCTCAGCCGCGTCGAAAAGTACGCACCCTGATCACGCTCTGGCCTTTTGATCGAGCGGCTCACATGAATTCATTGCCTGTCTCACGCAGTCCTCACATGCAAAAACTGTACGGTGATTCCCTGCGTAAGGATGCGGGCTTTGTGAAGGTGATGAAGAGTGTTGCGAGCAAGAACGCCCGATTGCTCGAGTCCCGCGCAAGAAAGCATGCTCCCAAGTTGAGAAAAGTCGTGACAGAAGTGAAGGGAACGTTCGACAAGGTTTATGAAGAGACCGCGGATGCAGTCGAAGAATTTCTGGCGAAATGTTTGTTATTGTTTCTGTTTTATCCCTCGGATTCGACGGGCAATCTGTGTGGATTGCTAATCGACGTGTTTTAGCTCGTCCTGTCATTTCTGAAGTGATGGAAGATACCAAGATTCTACTTCAGCAATCAAGGGAGAAGCTCGTTATTACGTGCGTCTTTTGAATGTTCCATAACCCTGCCTGAAAAGCCGGATGCAGCTAGCTGACCTATGGAGTTTTCAGCCGAGTCGCCAGCGATCTGTCGTCTTTGGACAGATCAAAGTACGAGATCAACATTTTGCCTGGGTCGACCGGTGCCAAGGCTTTCCATCTCGGAGAACCCATTCGAGTGAAATATGAAGTTCCACACCAACATTCTCGTAAGGACTGGATCGGGCTGTATCGAGTGCGTACTCTGGAATTGAAGTTACTTCTTTTGAGGGTGTCTGAAATGGTGGTCAGGTCGGGGCAAACAAGTCTACGCTGGTCACCAAGACGTCGTCGCTCGGAATGTGGGTGCCCGTGCACGGCGAGGAGTGGGATGGAGATATTCCTTTGGGCTCGACTTCAGTGCGGCCGCCCTCTCCTTACGGCTCAGAAGTTGGTGTCGTTACTTTCAAAGGTAACACCTTACCGTGGATGGTTGGCAAGTACGAGGTACGCGATGAAGTATTTAATATGTCGAAGACGAAGGTTTGACCTAGTCAGTAGATTCGATATCACCACGATGGCAAGTACAATGTTTTGAGCATGGACGGCCCTTTGGAAATCTTCGGTAAGTCCTGTCTTGCCTGTGTCTTGATCGTGGGCCGAGTCTTCTTTGTCCAGTCGACAAGCCATCCGAATACAACTTTGACACTGTTCGGGAGACACTCGTGCAGATCGTACCTCTCTGCCTCGATTCTGACCCATCCCTTGTCCCACTGTCTTGCAAGGAGAAAAGAACAGTAGATATGGATCATCTCCGTCCTTCGTTAGAAACCGAAGATCCGGAAGCCGAAGTACGGGACGCGGACGACTTTGCTTTCTGGTCAGAGAATCAAGCCAAACGGATCTGTCTTGCGATTCAGCAGATCTTTGGTGTGGAATACGCCCCTGATGTCATCGTCGCGGACGCCAACTTGACTGCCCTTGCAAATCGGATTTTGGTCTCCAAGGAAATACTCACCTCATGATTTCTTCTTTTTCTTTGTCCTTTTCATTAACCTTCATGTCATCATGTCTTGTCATGTGTCATGTGCTTGACCTACACTGTCCAGTCCTTATAGAGTTTGTTCGACGAGAATGTTCGTAGAATCTAGGTTTTCTGCAATAGATGAACTCTATTTCGCAACTCAAGCGTTCAGGGTGTCGACTTTTCGAGCAGATGCCTGGTCAAAATCGTTGCAGTTCGATATTGGACCGAGAGTCGCAACAGAAGTGCCAATCCCTCGCCTGGGTGGTTGCACTCCGGGGCGAACTTTACGCTGTTGACCGATTATACCCGCTGATGTTGCACGCAAGGGTCGGCAATGCGAGACATGTTAACGTGTACACGTACGTGCTGGGCGAAATTTATCCTTATCGATTCTATTTCATTGAGGAAAGAGCGCTCGGTCATGTAAGCTCGCTGCCGTTCTGAACGAGGCTTAATCACCGATGTTCGGCTGACGACCATTTGTCATCTACATCGCAGGTCTTTTGCTAGGTCTAAATTGCCTTCTCTTATTAGGTTGCTTCTGATCTCGAGCTTTCCACAGCGCTCCAGCGCAGGAGCGATGCAATGCCTGGTAGACACAGGAATACATCCTATATTCGCATAAATGACCTGGCACTAGATACGCGCCCAATATCACGACAGGTTAGGCTGTATCTAACGTCTCGGTGCAGGACACCGCCTTCTTTGACCGTCTTCTTTATTTCCTCATCGGTCAACATCCCCCAATTTGCAATTTCCGAACCGATGTCAGCGAGTTTGGGCGGGGTATCGTCCGTTCCAGGTATTATGCGATCTTCTGAAATTTCCCTGATGCTTTAAAGGTATGCTCTCATCTAAGCTTTTCTGGATGCTTTTCGGGTGGGAAACCTTCGTCACCTATGCAGATGTCCGGTATACATTTCGCCTTTGGTTACAACAAGGCTTCGTGGTTCCAGGAGGACAGTTAGGACAGGCGAGGGGTCAATGGACCGCCCAACACCATGTTGCGAACGGTCAGTGTCGTCAGGTGAGAGGAACACCGACTCAGATGGCCGATATCGATGGTAATGGAATACGGTATGGGAGCCCAGCGAAATCGTCGCGACGATAGGGTGATAAGCTGGACCGTCCTGGTGAGGCTGTAAAGGCACTTGTGCTTCAGACGCTATCCCCAGCTGAGCCATGATAATTCGTATACCATGATTCCTTGCCCCGGTAGATACTAATTGCATGGATTTCAGCCAGGCGACACATTGTAGCATTCTACGTACCTCGTTTATGATGACGTGATTCGGCGTATTGTGAGGCGACGATTCAAAGAAACCACTGACCTTGAGCCGTGTCGTAATGTCGGGGCTGTACAAAACATACTGTCACAAAGAACATTCCAAACTCAAGCTTTTCCTGCGTACTAGGCAGTCAAAAATGGGGGCAGTGCTTGAGTTATGAGGGTGTTCTTTGCAGTGACTTCGCCTCCTGGCAGAAAACGTCTGTTATAATCTCAGCGGTGACGTACGGCTTCATGCGACTGACCCCATGTTTGAAGTCTGCGTAAGCTTCGGCTTCAAGAGGTACATTTAAGAAAGGACACGTTACCTACCGACGATTCGACAGTCGTTTCCACTTCTTTTGGGGAGTCTCCCTTATCTGTTACGAGCATGGGTTCTGTTCATTCCGTTTTCGATGAGCCACTTTTGCCTACCTTGCGGATGAGGTATTCCTCTTCCTCTCTCTAGGGAGGGGTGTCACTGTAGATTCTGAGGATACGAATGTTGTTTTACCGTCACAAATTCTGGAACGTAAAAGCACTCGTGCTGGGGTATTCGGTGCTGGTCCAGTTCAATACTTACTAGTTCCATCCTACGTTCCGACATGGGACAAGTCGTTCAGATTACCTAATCGCAAGCAAGAACTTCTTCCGGCGTATTCGGACGCCGTTAGGCCAGCCTACTGATGTCTAAGCGCTGACGGCCACCCGCTAGCGATCGTTTCCCGCGTGAATAGACTCGTGAATCCGTCGTCTTCAAGAGCGGTGCGATCACTACTTTATATCATGCCGAAATGATGAACTACAAAGAGCACCGTCGCAAAGAGATGTAAGGGCATCTCATGAAAGAACTCTTTCCAAGTTTGCCGTACTATGCACCGCTGATTAGGACATTGAAACTAGACCGGGTTCTTTTGCCCCTTCTGTACAAGTCCTTAGGGCACCCTGTTTTAAGCAGGAATCGGACACTGAAACGTGTTGACTGTGGATGACAACACGCGCACGATATTTCACAGGACTTCCGATGAAGAAAGGCAGTTCCCTGCTTTGTCGCCTTGACCTCGAGGCACAGCAAACGGCGCGGTTGGGCTGGGGATCATTCAGATCGGCCATTGCCTGCGACCCTTGTTTGAGCCTAGCAGATCCCACTGAAGCAATCCAGTGAATTGCGACTTATTGCCTAGCTCACATACTTGATGGCATATCAAAAGTCATAGGTATGCTACAAAAATAGATTATATCTACACGTTCCAAAGTGGAGCTGATACATTACGAGAACGAAGCACAGGTACGGGCAAGCCAGTTGATGGTCGGTCTATTTCTGAGCGCTCCTGAAGGCGGAGGTAAGCTGTCCGCGTTGATAATGACAGGAGCAACGAGGCCATACACAGGTGTATAAACACAAGGATAATTGCGTCGGTTACAATTTCCGCAGGAAGGTCGGCCTCCATCACATTTCAATTTTCTTCCTAACATAATCATAATTTCAGGACAAATTCGGTGCGACGCAAGAAGAGTTTCCACCTCGGCAAAACTGACAAGCCATGGGCGTTCGTTTCGGTGTTCTGGGACCTTCAAACTGAGGCTTGGTATTGGAGGAATTGTTTTGATCGTTTGCCTGTTGTGGAATCGTCAGGAAAAAGACTAGTGGGGGTGAGTTTGTTCGTTGCCTGTGTTGACATCGTGAGTGAGTAGAGCAGGATGCTAGACAAACTGTAGTGTGGGCTGGAAGTTCGTTAACGACTGAAGCGAACGTGCCCGCCCATTTTATATGATTGAAAGGGTTGTTTGGAATAGGGTGTGGTCGCCGCTGTGCACATTTCATTTCTCCCTTCCATATGAGGGTTTCCTCCCTTAATGAACATCTCGATACGAAGTCGCAGACAATGCGGTTCGTTAGACCCTGGCTTCGCGGGAATATGGAACACGGATTTTCTTGGACATCCAAACGTGTCGTCAGCCGAGAATAAAGTACTGAAAGAAGATAGACTTTAGGCGTAAGCCGGGCTTTGGTCCACAGATCGGAGGGTGTGGTGAGGTCATGAAGATTTCCAGCATAATTAGAGAAAAATTCGTGGGCATTGCGAAGTGAAACGAGAAGGACGCGTAAGGATATGATTCCCGCATAATTGGACCTCCCTGAGCATCCGGTTCCCGTTGCGTAGGTGGAGCTTGACATATTGGCATACTGAACGGCCCTTCTAAAGGGGCTGTTGACGGTGTCTCGATTCCACGATCATCCATACTGGGTCGTTGTGCTTACGATGGAGTGTCGTGGCCGCCTGCGTCCTGAACTCGAAGCGTTCGGAGCGCTGTGTAATTATCAGGGACCGTCGGAGGCCTGGAACGAAACGTAATTCATGTGAAGAGATTGACTCGGTGAGCGAAGCACATCAGAGCATTCGCGCCGAATCTCCTGTGCAAAAATGTCTCCGGAACATGTTTTTACTTGGATATCATCAGTCCATCCCTGTCGTGTTCTGGACAACAGCTAAGGACACAAACGCACAGAGTTTTAGTGTGGGATCGCTTGTACTTGAGCCCTGTCCATTGTCTCCGATATCAGAATGCACGGCGCTTCGAATAAATGTCCCCGGCTAGATCGTATTGGAAGAATATGCTCACCCCTCGGAATATCGTATTTCATTTCATTGATGCCTTCTTTGATGAGTGGAATTTGCGGCGGCGCCGATGAAGGTCCGTCCAAGAGACTCGCCACAGCTTGGCATCGGGAATACGGTCTAGATAAGGGTGCCGCGAATTTACTGCATTGCGCCCGTCCTACAGAGCGAAGGGAGGGTGACGTCTTTTTCTAAACTTCGCGAGGGCCAGATCAGGGACTGAAAAAGGACAGACGTACATCAAGATTTTCGCCACTTGTGTGCCCGAGAAAGGCTAAATTGATCGACCTGCGGCCTTCTCCCCCTAAGGGAAAAGGCGTTGAATTCGTGCTGCTCGGTGGCTATGTTCGCGGACTCCTGATTGCATCACCCGGTCTCGAAATTACGTCCAAGTGTCCACCGCCTGAAGTTGTCATAGAAAGCAGATCAGACGAAAGAGAAAACAAACTGCTTGAGATGTCCACGAGGCTGATAAATAAATCGGAGTTTTCCCGCTTGGTAGCGAGCAGCTGTCTTGTAACTAACACCGATATCTAGAACCATTACGACCCAGATTGCCCCAGGTAATGGCAATTTTGCGCCCAAGCTTTGTATCCCATTGCTTTGCAAACAGGCAAAAAAAAACGGATCCAGCGCCAAGAGGCAGAGGGATTAAATTTACTTCCAGTTGTGTGCGTGATCATCGGTTACACCAGGTGCCGCTAGAACGATCCGAAAGCGCCATCTGAGTCACATCACAACGGCGTATACGTAGTGGAGGTGCGTCTTTGCCACCAGCATGGGATTGTGATTCATCCATTTGATACCTCAAAGTGAGCTGGCCTAATGATAAGTATCTGATCAGATTTCGGATACCGATCCAAAAGTAACATATCTTTCGTTCTAGGCTGGTTAGCTATGGCATGTTAGGAGACATGAGGGGTTGTATGAAAAAGGAAGCCATCCAAGCCTCTCGTAGGACATAACACTTCCTTGTGGCGTCGATTCCTGGAATTAATGGAAGGGGAGACTGACACAGAAGAGGACGTCATAAGTTGCAACCGCAAAACAAAAAGAATTATGTGATACATGAAGTACGAACAATGTTTTGGGCTAAAAGAGACCTAAGCACTGGGAAGCGCACTGCTGAGAACGTTTCGCGGATCGCCTTTACTGCTCATTATGGTCAGCTGAGGGGGAAAAAAAAACTCAGCCGTCACCCCAAAAAGAGGGCGGAGTTTCAGAAAATTTGACGTACTTCTTTTTCGAGTCGGAGATTGCGGAAATTAGTTTCTAGCACAGTATCCACGTATTAATCGGAGAGTATAGTGGAACGACGCCCATGACAGCGGCGGAAGTCTGCACATAACAGTCCGTGTAATAATCCGATTGGGAGAGAAACGGCTGTTCGATGTGGACAATTGAATAAGGGCATAGAGTCCAGGCCACATTGCATCCATGCTGAATAGAGCAACATAGAACAAATGAAATTTTACTGTTATGTTGTCGACTCGATGAGGAAGGCGAAAATCTGGGATGACAGTCCGTTTCACAGATGTTCTGGTGAGTATGACATGGCCGGATCCAATTTGCTTTCGATCGAAGAGAACCAGAAGATGCCGCATAACAACCTATCCGCTGTGTGGCGTGGCAACCTGCAATGCGGGTGCATTGTGATTTGAAAGGGTACAGCGAGGTGCTTCAGATTGAACATGATGGGTATCTCTAGACGGCGATGCCGAAGACCATGGTAAGTTGTCACGGTATGTAACTGTCTTGCATTGAGCTCTCGCAAAGGACCAAAACCCGTGAAGAGAACAAGAGTGAATTTGAAGGAAGTTTCGGAAGCCATATTCCTGATAGTCAAACCTGAACTTTGGCTTTGAGTCATACAGGTGGCTACTGCTACCACCTTCTGGATAGAAAACGGACAAGACCCTGGAAAGACGAGGAGACCGGACGCGTGTACATGAACTCCGCTAGTGACGGGACCATGGGTTTCACTAAAGGCCGAAGTCGGATACCCGGCTAATTCCTCCCCTCGGGAATCACGTAGAAAGGAGGTTTAGACAGTCGTCCTCGCGTCGCAGACGTAGAGCTTCCCAATAGGATCTACTTTGCAGCGACAGAGAAATCTCATTCAAAGCCACATAGAATGAAATGATACACGGGCTCCGGAGTTTTGCGCGGTGAGATTTCGGGCTATGCCTAGATTGAACTGCAGATCTGCAGTTGCAGCGGGACCATTGGAGGTAGACATGTTCTGCAAAATTAAATCAGATTGTTGTGCTTCACGAATCTCTTTCACTTGATAGTAGTGAAAAGAGCAGTACGAGGATTAATTGTTGCACACCTTCCGTTGATTTTATACTTAACCTACATATTTGTATGCTCTGTCGGGCGGTTAATGATGGACGCAGTCGAAAAGAAGTAGCATCACGTAAGGCGCAATGTCAGATGACCAATTTACTGAGTGGTCTGACCCCGCAATCCTACTCTAACGCCTGCCCCAAGAACGTCCACATAACCGGCTAACGTCTCGAGGGACGACGACAAAAGCATTGGTGATCCATTACCAGCGCAAGCTCAAATCCACTGTACCGGTTGATCAGAGCAAAGTTCGATCATGAAGCTGTTTTCGACGAGCAGACATACTTTCGCTTTGTCTGCTTCGAACCATGGCTCAATGACTTGCTTTGACTTTGCGTTGTTGTTCCTGTTCCTGTCGGCGTTTCTGGTGATGGTGAGAGGTAGTCCAGTGGAGATGACGGATGGATCGTTTGCGGTCCTTGACAGACGAACGCAACCGTTCTTCCCCGACCAACCGTCCTCCTGTCCCATTTGCGCCAAGGTAGAGATGCCTTCTCCCTGCCCTGTTCCCCCGTCCCACACGATGATATACTACTCCAGGATTACGGAAGCATCAACAGTTGTGCAGAGGCCGCCCCGGTGTTGGCAAATTTCTCCATGGTTCGCGAAAATCCTGCACTGATTTGAACACTTTTTCACACCTCCATCCTCTTCTGGTGTGCTTCAAACGATACACTCACAGATCATTTTTAATCCTGGAGCCTTCATCGACGTGATTAAATGTGCATGCACCGACACTTTCCAGGCCGTCTTTCCCCAATGCGTCGATTGGTAAATCTGTTATTTCGTTATTGATCATAAGACTGTGACTTAGGGTTGTTATTTTTATGACGATCGAAACAGTTTCATCCGCACGAACCAATCCCAGGTCCTGAACACTCCGAACCTGCCAGCCGTCGTGGATGGCATGCGGAAGATATGTGCGATTCAGAGCTCCCTGATCGGAAACGTATCGGAGACCAATGGAGATGTGACGCCCGTCCCTTCGCCCTCACCCACTTCTGCAGGCTGCTCGTGGAATTTATCGGTGAGCTTGCTGGTTGGGACTGCAGCACTGATAACGACAGCTATCGGCGTGGGTTGGTGAATGGAAACCGTCTGTTGCATTCTTCATGCACCTACATCCAATAATCGGATGCACCCCCCGACATTTTTCCCGCCACGCTTACGACTTGTACAACATTTCCATGCATCTGACGACTTTTACGTCTTTTCACGACAATTCTCAATTATTTATCGACATCACTTAAATACCCAGGAAATGCTGTACTTCTTTTCTCTTCTTTGTCGGAGATCTGACCCATTCGAATTTTCAATTGTTCGTAGTCCTTTGGCTCCCAGGACTTTGCTCTAAATCCCAATGGCAAGTAAACCCTCTTCATCCATGCTAGTTCCTTTCTTCTTTCGTCCCGTGCAATCGATCGCCCTTTAAATCGGACACAGTGATTGAGAATTCGTTGACTCTCGCTTCCTTTCTCTCAGACGTCTCGGACGCCAGATTTCAAATTTGTGTTGTTCGAAGCCGGTGTTATTCGAAGCTGGGAGGTATCCGCGACAAACCAGGGATCTTTTCACAATGGAAGCGCAACATGAAACGTTCCCGCGTGCAAGAAACAACGAGGAACTGAAAACTGGGGTGGTGTCGCTGAGGTGTCTGGGTCAGTTACGGCCCGCCTAGATGTTACATTGTTCCAGGTTTTTGGCTGAACCGCCTTCCAGTCACAGTGAAGAGGGGTGCACCCTCGCACATGGAATTTATCATCCCAGACGATACACATCGATTATCTGCGATTGAGAAAAATCTTCTCAGCTAGTCGTCCTATACATCGAAAACTCAGTTAAAATGCAAAAGCGTCTTTCTACAAAGCCAAGCAAGCGGAGGGCACTTGTCACGGATCAATCGATCACAAGTCGGGCTTCCCTGTCAGTCTCATTACTGGCATACGTCGAAGTCAGCACCCAAACAGCATCTCAATGTTCAAATGCACAATGCGCAAGGCACTCCGCCGATAAGAGCGCAGCATGAGTCATACACTATCCCCGAACAGCGTCGGAAAGGATCCAGAGCTGTAGGTGAATTCTGAATATCGATGGACGGTACGGCGTCCCACGATTGACCGGCATGTCATATCGAAATCGAAACGAAACCACGGCAATCCGGCAGTAAGTTAGTTCATGCGTCCGACGCGTGGAGGCCCTACGTGGGGTGGTCGGCGGCGTCGCGCTGCACTGGCTTCGAACCAAGTCCGAACGACCTCTGTTGCCCTTGATATCTGTCCACATCCCCCTATGCGTAGCTGACAGGCGTCTAGGAGAGTTGAGACCTAGTCATGGGCTTAACTGCATACTGTAAAAACCTTCCACTGTTTTTCCGGCCCGCCGCAGGAAACGGCATGACGTCGCAGGGTGGGTTGACTAGCTAGACTTGTATAAGCGAAGAGAAGTTTTTGCTATACATAGGGGAGACGAAGTCTCGTTCAAGCCGGACCGACTGTCGTCGAGCAGTACGTACTTCACTGGATATCTATATGGGCGACACGTAACCATTCTGCCTCTCATCATGATGTTCTACAGACGCCTGGGCATCTTCTGTCGGCGAAGAATGTGCGAAGCGCCACTCTTGCAAGAGTGGGCTAGATGATGCGAGGCCCTCGTCACCGCTGTGAGCTCCTCCAGGGGATAATTGAGTCCTCATATCCAAGCTGGAGACCTCAGGTGAGTTAGAAAAATAGTGAAGTGGGGGCACCAACACTTTGTAACCATGATCTCGATGCCGAGCCATATGTTACTGTCATGGAGTGCAATACACTTGGAGAAATTCATCATCAGAGACCGAGCGGAAAGAATTCGTTGTCGCACTCATGCATATCAACGATGCACATGACGAAACACTGTTATCATACGTCTAAACTTTCGTAGAATGGATTACAGTACCACCATTCATACCTCATCGGGAGACTACAAATGACACTCTGACTCACGAAATGAACTGGCAATCAACCTGTCAATGACTCTCCTTAGCCGCCTGAAAGAACGAACAATGGTTCTGGGGGTATGCAGAAACCTAGACTGGTGAATTACACACGAGGCCAGACCTGCGATGTATCCATAGACAGAAACACAACAGCAAGCCGTAGGCGATACCTAAGTAAGTCGTCAACAACGTATAAGCTATCATCCATGGGAGGAGTCGATGGTCCAAAATAACGATGCTTCCTGGCCTGACTGCTACCAGCCCAGATAGCAACGGTGACGCGGAGCAGACAGATTAAGCTGCACAATACAGGAACGATACAGAGTCGGCCGGTCGGCAATCTCCCGACCCGGTAAGCAAAGTAGAGCTGTAACGGACATCCTAGTACAATGTTCGTTGCAATACCTGGATCGATCCGTCCAATGCCGCATAAACGAATACGGTGACTAAAAGTTTAGTGTCGCGAGAAATTGAAGTTCTCTTATGCGGCGTATTTTTAGGGAGAATAGGCAGTACCAAGTGATATTCACTCATTTTTCGCTTGACGTTCGCCTAAACATATTTAAATGGGAAAGAAGAGGATTCTAATCTTCTGATGAAAAGGGAAAGAGCATGTTTCCGTAACACAAGGGAGTTAAGGGAAGCATATGATCTGTTCACTGGTTTCGTGTCATCGCCTTTTGATTGATTCCGCATCGGCGACACTCAACTTACAACCCGTAATTCCTATTTTCGGTTATACAAAGCCGGCTATCCAGTGGTTCCAGGAAACTGAGCTCCATCAGGTCATAACCAGATTCGCCAGGATTCGTCGATTCTCTTGAAAGCACTTCCGGATTAGGGTTTCTATCACGTAGCTCTCAACTTGCTATGGGCAAAAGCAACAGTTTGTGCTTGCGGCATGGAGATGTAAGTGAATTGGTTGCTGATAGATGTCTTAAGTGAAGAGTAATGCGGTTTGCCATCCAGCTTCACCTGATCTATGTCCCGGATACCGGCGCACTCATGGTGAACGAAGAATGGGCAAATTCTAGTCTGGTGAGAGGAACAGAGACTACAGCTCCGTCATTTCTGAAGACGTCATCGGTAGAGAAGCGAGCTCTGAGATTCAAGCTGTCGGATACGAAACTTTTTAAAAACTGGGCATTCAGAAGAATATATAGCAAAGCTCACCTTCTCAGAAGTAATAAGGAGTATACTGAGAAGGTTCTTGATCAGATGCGTTAAAAGATGAAGAGAGGAGGTCCTACGGACGTTTCATGAAGACGAGTTGAACGCCAATCCATATTTGACTACTTTGGAGAGTAAGATACTTCGGTCAGTCAGCAACGCACACGTCATGGAAAGTATCGCCATTGCACCCACTAATACCAATGATGCACATGATGTGATGCTGTATCTGCTCAGTTAAAACATGACATGGAGATCACCATGCATACCTGAGTAGCAGGCCGGTCTCTGCATTTCAATGAGCATTTCGCATGTGTCAGCGCCGGAACGACGTACGGATCGAACTTGCAATCAGGCTGTCCACGACTTTCCTCGTTCGTCTGGAAAAAAGGAGGAAAAAAAAAAGAAAAAAAAAGAGGCTGTCACGACGGTAGTATAGAAGCATGAATTCCTGAGCTGCATACGGGAGACCTTCTTTACGGTGTTTCTGCAGACAGAAGCAGAGCAGGACGCTATAAGTGATATCCAAAAGGGCTGCAATCGCTGTGTGAGCGACAGTCCACGGAACCAGTCGATAGCCTGCGGTGGCAACGTCCATTGAGATCAGATTGCCGCCAATCCAGACAATAATGATGAAGCGGAAAAGGCAGATAATGTGGCACATAATGGGGACAATGCGGACGCGGCCAGTCACCAGTCTCCAAGCTCGATGAGCAAAGTAAAACTGTGGCGCATGCTCAGTGTCAGATGGTGAGCATATGATGGCTGCAATACCTGGATTAAACCACTTATCATCGCATATACAAATATGGAGATGACAACAGGAGCGGAGGACAATTCCAGGCGAGCTTTCAAGCGCTCAATCATATCCCACACAGAGTAGCAGCCCAGTGCAGTGTACATCACTTGAAGAACCCTGACAACGTCATATGCGATCTTGACAGATACCTATCATCACAAAAAATGATCATACCAAGTCATCAACACCTAGATTCTCGTGAGTGAAGAACGGTTGCGCTGAGAGCGATCACATACTAGGCATCGTAAATGCCGGGGATCGACCGGGAATCTGGAGTAGTATTGATATGTTTGCGCTGTGATAACGCTGAGCAAAAATATGCTCATCGAGCTGCAAAAATGCAGTGGCCCGAAAGTAAAACGTAGCTCATCGACCAGCCTCATAAATGCGGGTGGTGGAGGGATTAAGGAGGGCGGTTGGGGAAAGACGTACGTTTGGGAAGAATTGAGCCGGGGGTATCCTTCACATCAGATTATGAAACAGCTGTCCAGTACCTGTGCATCATCACCGCGAAGCATCAAAGTACAGGACAACGCTTCCTATCAGCCGCGAACGCCCAAAAAGGAAATGAATGGACGCCACACGCGCTCACCAATGACCACGCTCGAGGTCGTTATCCCTAATTTCCGCTTTGCGCAATACGATCTATTCAGGTAGAGGATGCTCTGAAACTCAATGATCAACTTCCACAGCATTCCATCGACATATTCGATGCCATTGCCAGAGTTTACCATAGCCGTCGCTAACACGTCGAGAGAGACAAACTCGTGCACGTGTAGAAGCGATCATGTATACATCAAGGACGGGGCGGCGATGACGAGCACCTTTTACCATTATTTATTGACCCGACAACAAAGCGTCCATTGTCTACGAAGAATGCACAAATGCCAAAGGGGTGGGAAAGGCAGGCGTTGGGGCAACTTCCTCAGCGCTGAATTTCTCAGGACAGATTTGAGACCTAAGATTCAAACTGCAGAGACATTACGAATACAGTCAAACAAGGGGTCATCGTCTCGCCACTCACCTATTTAAAAGTGATAGGGAATACACTGCGAGCAGTTTTTCAAGTGAGACTTAACAGAAGAAAAAGGCAAGTAGGCTACACTGACGTTTTGTGAAGATGATTTCAATACCCTGCCATATGTGAGTATCATTGAGCGTAATGTACTGAAATAAACTCCTCAGCAATCGCCCGCCGGCAGAATTGCCGTCTCACTCACGCATATCAACGATGCGCATGAGGCGATGCTACTAGCATTTAGCTCAAGATGGCGTAAGGAAATGTCACTGCCTATACCTCATCAGTAAACCAGTTTCTGCATAGAGATCAACATTTCAAGTCTGCAAACGATAGCGAGACCCCACTGAATGAGCTTGCGATCAGTCTGTCCAAAGCTTTCCTCGTCCGTCTGCAAGACAAAACATCATTAAAGCAACGCAGGAACACAAAGTTCTGAATCACGTACGGGAGACCTGACCTACGATGATTCCACAGGCCAAAGCACAACAACAGAGTATAGGTAATATCTAGGCAGGTCGCCATCGACATGTGAGATATCATCCATGGCACGAGTCCATGACCCGAAACGGTAATCTGCCTCGAAAGCAGATTACCACCGATCCAGACGATGACGACGAAACGGCCAAGGCAAGTTATAAAACACAATACAGGGACAGTGCGGAGGGGACCAGTGGCTAACTTCCAAGCCCGATACGCGAAATAAGACTGTAGTAAACGTTGAGTGTCGAAAGGAGCACATATGGTTGTTTGCAATACCTGGAACAACCAGCCTATTGTCGCGTATGTGAATATTGCGGCGGTCGCAGGAGTGGAGGATAGTTCTAATCGAGGTTTCAAGTGCTGGATCATATCCCACACAAGGTAGGATGCCAATGCTGTAAACGTCATTTGTAGAACCCTGACAACATCATCGGTAACCTCCACGGGTGCGCCCCTAAAATTAATCATACCATGTCACAGACACCTATATTTTCATGAGTGAAGCCCAGACATCTGAAGCGTAACAACGCACAAGGTATCGTAAATGCCAAGGATCTGTCGGAAATCTGGAGAAATATGTGTGCGTTTGCACGGTGATGACGCCGAATAGAAAGATGCTCAGCCAGGAGGAAAGCATGAGCGCGCCTATATTGAGATGTAGCTCTTCGACCTGCCCCATAAATGTAGGGTGGCGCAGAGATGAAGAATACAAGACGTCCTCCAGTGTACAACGTATATAAGGCCTGGCGCTTTCATCAGATCAGATTGTGATTTGGCAGAAAAAAAATGTTCCGTTGGCCGCAAGATCATGATGGAAGTATCTGTCTGTCCTCGATCACGTCGTCCCAGAGAGTGAGAACCGAAAAAGAGCATGGCTGTTCAGTACAAGGAGGCGAACGTTCAAGCTAATGCAGAGTCACGTGCGAATTCCAAAAAAAAAAGTGAAATTTCGTCATATACATGCAGTAAAATACCGCCCTGATGATTGGGCCATGGCCAGCCTGGGCTCTCTGCTGCGCCTTCGCTTACCACAACTCATCCCCCGTATCCTTCCACCGTTTGCCTCACTTAGAGCCATGTCTACCAGAACCATCGCCGTCTTCGATGAATCTGAGCTGCATGATGGCCAGATGTGAGTCCAGCAGAACCTGTGCCGCGTCTTTGAAACGATTTTGTTATATTCCGTATAGGAAGGAAGTCGAATTCGATCAAGGCAAGATTTTGTTGTCTCGCCTCGGGAGTAACATCCATGCAACAAGCGCGTTCTGCACACACTATGGAGCTCCTCTTGTGAAGGGTGTCTTGACCTCTGACGGTAGAGTCGTCTGGTTCGTCCCTATGATCGCTACGACGACTGCTTCCACTAATTACACCTGCTCTTCAAGTCCCTGGCATGGAGGTACGTTGATGCTCCGCGTATAGGCCCACATTGCTTTCATACTTTGCATTCTAATCAGCCTGTTTCAACGTCTGCACTGGTGACATCGGTATGCACGGACGCTTGGATGCCGCTGCCTACGTCATCTGATCGGTATGCGCTCCGTTTTACGCAGAGGACGCGCCCGCACCAAGCGCCCTCCATTCCTTCAAGGTGCATGTCGCAGACGGCAAGATCTACGTGACAGCCGATCCTTCCCGTGCTCTCAAGGAAAACAAGGAAAGGCAACCAAAGCATCTGAGCGCAGGCGGAGAGCTTCCTGGAAAGGGCGTCGTCATCGTCGGAGGTGGCTCTGGAGCGTTTTATGCCGTCGAGAGTCTCAGGGAGGTGCGCTTCAATCTTGATATCACCAATCCCGCATACAGCTGATGTGTTTGTTATAAAGCACGGGTATAAATCTCCGATCATGATCATCTCGAAGGAGACATACACCCCCATCGACAGGTTGCGTCTGCTTGTTCGTATTACGTTGCTCACTGACGTCATACTTTCATTTCCAGAACAAAGCTGAGCAAAGGCCTCATAACAGAGGCTGCAAAGGTGGAATGGAAGACGGCTGCTGATTACAAAATCAAATACGGAACCAACATCCGTCTCGGTGTCGTACGTATCTTTTCGATGGAAGCAGGGAATTGATGTTTATTCTCCCTAGGAAGTAACATCGGTCGATCTGAACAAGAAGGAAGTAATACTCGAAAGCGGTAAAGACTCTGTCCCATACGACACGCTTATCCTCGCGACTGGAGGTACTCCTCGCCGACTCCCCATTGAGGGAGTGCAGCTCGAGAATGTATACACCTTCCGAGGCATGAGCGACTCACAGAAAGTTGACGCAGGTCAGCCAATTTATATATTTCGTCTCCTTGACACATCCCTTAATCTACACTCTATTGCCATTTCTTTGCAGCGGCTAAGGAGGGCAAGAAACTCGTCGTCATTGGAAGCTCATTCATCAGCATGGAGATCGTCACCGCCGTGACGAAGCGCAAACTCGCTTCAATTGACGTGGTCGGCATGGAGGAGCACCCCTTCGAGGCTGTCCTCGGCAAGGAAGTCGGCAGCGCAATTCAAAAGGTAGGTCGCTCTTCGAAACGTTTTGCGGAAACCATCATATAATGACGACTTCCTTTCTCCATCAGTATCATGAATCAAACGGCGTCAAGTTCCACATGAACACCAAGGTCGAGAAGTTCGTGCCGCAGGAGGGCAATTCTAATCTCGCTGGCGGCGTCGTAATCCGCAACGGTACGGATGGCACCTCGACAACTCTCCCCGCGGACTTGGTCGTCATGGGCGTGGGTGTCGCGCCCGCGACGGAGTACCTCAAAGGCAGCGATATCGAGCTCGAACGGGACGGTGGTGTCAAGGTGGACGAGTTCCTTCGCGTCGCATCTGGCCCGGATCGGGAGAATGTGTATGCCATCGGAGACATTGCTACGTATCCGCGGGTAGGCGGGGGCCATACCCGAATTGAGCATTGGAACGTGCGGCCCTTTTCCTTGCGTGTTCCTGTTTAGATTTCTGACGCAATTGCTTTTTGTCTAGGTGGCTGGTAACCAGGGCCGTGCTGTGGGGAAGACAATAGCAGGCAGCCCACAGCCATTTGTGAAGGTACCCGTCTTCTGGAGCGCTCGTGAGTGGTGTTTGACTGAGCGCAATCGCATTGCGCCTGGCTTTGTTGACATTTGTCGTTTATAGAGGGCCAGCAGCTGAGGTACTGCGGCATCGGCCAAGGTTACGATGATGTGTTCATCAAGGGCGATCCGGGGGCAATGAAGGTGACACAACGACTTTCCTCGTGGATCAAACGAGCAGCGCCCGTCTCATGATGTTTTACATCAGTTCATTGCGTATTATGCCAAGGGAGGCAAGATCGTGGCCGTTGCAAGGTAAGATCCCGGCGGAAACGGAGCGGATGGTTGGACTGGGATTGATGAGACCTTGTTTTGAAATAGCATGCAGAACGATCCCGTCGTCAGCAAGGCATCCGAGTTGCTGAGGCTCGGGCTTATGCCGTCACTGGAGGATGTGAAAGCAGGAAAGGTGTGCATGCGGACTTTGATTGTTACCTTGCAGCACTTAAATGCGCTAATTTTCCTTTGCGCTCAGGATCTCTTATCCGTCGACATAAGCACGGTGGCAGCACGCAACGTCGTTGCTTCGTAAAGGGAGAAATAAACGACAACGAACGAAAGGGACATTTGTATTAATAGTGGCAAATTCCTCTCCTTCTCATGTCCATGAGTGTGATAGTGTGTGTTGTCACCCTTTTGTGAGAAATTCTCTAAGCTCAAATATGCTTCCAAAGAAAATGTACGGTACTTTTGACATTGATGAGGACCACTCTCTAGCTAGAAATACAACGCTGCAGCAAGATTGATGAAGCCAGGGACCAAGACGGTGAGGCCTCGGGACATCGACACATGGGGAGTGGTTCACGTTTGCTCCGCGATGACCACCTTTTTCTTCTCGGCCTTGGGCTTCGTGTCGCCCGCGCGTGTGTGCTTGCGCCGCCTCTCTTCTTTGACGCGGCGCGCTTCCAGCATCGTCCGTTTGAGCTTCGCCGCCTGATGCACCGGCTTCGGGAGGTGTCTCGTTCTGGAGAAACGCAAAGTGCGGTCAATCGCGCATAAGAGTGAGAGGCCAAAAGGGGAAGCCGACCTCATAATCTTTCCGACCTGCGAATCCATCTTCCACCTGTCCTTGAGCGTCTCCCTGTACTCCATCGCGGCGCGTTCGCGCGCGGTGATGACGCCTAGGCGGTCATGCGCCTTGGCCTTCCACACTCGCACGTTCCCGTCGTCCGAGCCGCTGACGACGAAGCGCGCGTCGGCGGAAAAGACGGTGGACGTGACGCGTTGCATGCGTTTGGTGTGGTACACCTCTGGTCCGGAACCGACGCCTTCTCTCCAGATGCGCACGGTGCGGTCCCAGCCACCGCTGACGAATTCGAGCCCGGTGGGCGACCAGTCGCACGCCATCACGGCTGCGACGTGCGCTTTGTAGATCTGCGTAGGGGAGGTGAGGTGTCGCACGTCGAAGGTGTAGAGGTTGTGGTCTTCTGATGCGAGCAGGATCGTCGTGGGGAACGTCGGTGACCAGGACAGGGCATTGGAGCGCATCTATGGGAATTGGGGTTTAACGTTGTGCTTTTCCTTTGAGGATTTAGCAAGAGTTTTCGTACCTGCATGACGACGCGTCGCTCGGCCTTGCCCGTGCGGATGTCGTACAATGTGAACGTGCGGTCAGAGCCTACGGATGCGAGCACGGACGGCTCTGCCATGTTGAACCGCACGCTGGTTATCGTTTCGGTTGAGGTGGGATATGTGAGGTTAGATATAGGCGCGCTTCTGTTGCCGATGAGATTAGTGGCTGCATTCGTTTGGAAACGAAGACGGCTTGCTTTGTTTCGTCCCACACCTGGACGAGGTTTGAAGCTGTCGCGAAAAGTGGGTCCGAGCGGTGGTGGTCTATTGAACTGGTACAGCAAGTCAGCACCCCAGTGTTGAACTCGCGTAATGCAAAGCAGATAAGTACTTGAAGGCGTATTTTGCAGGAAAGACGTTCAGTGGCTGGACAAGGCGAAGTTAGTATTCGAACGACGTCCAAGGAGAAGCATTACGGTGTCGGTCGAGTCGCTTCCTATCGACCATAGTTTCACGGTTCGGTCAACGCCACAACTTAACAGTCGCTCCTTGCCCGCCGAGCATAGACCTGTAACTTTTCCCTTGTGTGCTTGCGGCACATGCAGCGTTTTTCTCCTCGTTGTCAGATTATGCAGAATAATCCCTAATGGAACGATAAGTTTGCCTTTGAACAAAAAAACAAGGGAGGAAGAAAAAAATCGCCAGCCAAACTCACCGCCATCCCAGCTCCCGCTGGCGATTCCTTCCAGCGTGCCTTCCTGGCGCACGACCACCTCCACGGCGTCCATGTGCCCTTCGAGCGCGTCCACGAACGGTTTGGCGAACATGCGCTCTATCTTGGCGGCGTTGAGGGCGCGCGTGCGTTCTCGCGCCTTTGCGAACGGGTGCATGAGCGGATTCAGGTTTCGAGAGCGCGGCGTCGGGTCTCCTGGACGAGCTGGGAGGTGCACGGCTGGGTCATGTTGTAGGACGGATATTTTCTGTCGGATAGCATTTATGATGAGCTCATTTTGAACGCGGAAGGTAGCAGGGGCGTACCCACCACCATGATGATTAAAAGTGACTCGTCAGGAGATTCAGACGTTCACCAGGTGTATATCCGCGACTTTGGGTTTTTTTCTACGATAGTCTGAAAACGGCAGTGGAGGCAGCTCGAAGTAAATAAATGTAAACATATTCTTCAGCACTGGTTTTGCTTGGCTCACGTTGGGACTAGTAGTCTTTTCATGTCACTATGCCACTGTCAGCCACCCGACTTCTGAGCTGTCTTTCTGGAGGCGGACATAGATGGAACCGGTCCAAACTCTAATAACCAAGAATATTTAAAAGGCTGGATTGATTCTTCGGCGCGCTACAGCTTCTCTCTCTCGTGCATCACCCATGGCAGACATTCAGCAAATTTCTGTCACTGTTCAAACGACTTCTAACGACGTCTCATATGCTATCAATGTCTCGACGTCGGGCGGGCAACACTGGGAAGTCCTGCGCAGATATGCAGAGGTGTGTATCCGGTGGCTGAACTGCTCAACACCAGCGAATAATACCGATATCTATCCAAAGTTTGTCGACTTGCAGAACAAATTGGGCGATTCCTTTGCTTTGCCTCCCCCGCTTCATGACTCAGCAGGCATCGCTCCGGACGCCCAAGTCGATGACCAGCTAATTGCGGAACAGAAGGCTGACCTTTCTGAATATCTAAACTATCTCGCTTCGTCTGCGGTGTTTCGCCAGCATCCAGCTCTCTTGGCCTTTCTCGCTCTGGCGGAACCGGAAACGGAACGGGCTCCTGCCGAAGAAGCTGAACAGACTCCATCTCTGGCGCCCACTGCTGAAGAACGCCCATATGCAAAGGCTTCTCCGATTGCGGCCGCCTATTATCCAGCATGGAGCGCCGACACCAGCCCACCGAACGAGATCGATTTCTCTAAATTCGACATCCTTTTCTTTGGTATGCATCACGAGCCGCATATATGCATGTCAGTATCACCCATGGCGTATTGATTTCTACTTAAACAGCTTTCGTCACTCCGAACTCCTCGTCCACGATCAATTGGGAGGACAATGGAGAAGCGACACTCAAGAACCTTGTATCAAGCGCCCGGAAAAGTGGTAAAAGAACCAAGATAGTTCTGTCCGTGGGTGCGTACCACCTTGCCGTGCTCCTATGGTGGTTTTGGTTCAGTCTGGTGCACACTAAGGTGGTTGGAATGGATGTCATTGGTTCAGTCATGCTGTCGGCAATGCCTCCAATCGCGCCAAACTCACAAACGCATTGGTGCACGCCGTCAACACGTTCAAGCTGGATGGTAAGCCTTTGCTTCCTGAGAAACGCGATTTCGTTCAAATGATTCTCTCTAGGCGTCGATATCGATTGGGTAAGACCCCACTTTCTCCGAGCTTCATTCCGGATGCATGCCCGAAGCTGATTCCTATCCAGGAATATCCTAATGAGTCTGGCGCTGGAAACCCGCATGGTCCAGCAGATGCAGAAAACCTCCTTGCCTTGTTCAGATCCCTCCGAAAGGCCCTCGGTAAGGCAACCGAATATTCATAGACATAATGCATATATAAAGGTCCCATTTTGGCAGGTCCGTCAAAGATCATATCTTCCGCAACAACACAAATGCCGTGGCACGGCTCGAACGGAAAACCATTGAAGGATGTCTCTGCGTTCGCCGCTGTAATGACATATGTGAACATCATGTGAGTTCTTTATTTCTTCCCTACCTGTAGAAAAGATTTTCGAGCCTGTTGCCAGGAATTACGACGTATGGGATGGGACATCGAAACCTGGCCCTAACGCCCCACTTGGTACGCATCCGTCCGGCATTCCGCTACATATCAAATCTCATCCTATTTCTTCCGCAGACAACCGATGTGGCACATCCGAACAACCAAATGCCAGTGCCAAAGCCGCATTTTACCAATGGACGAAAGCTGGCATGCCCGCATCCAAGCTCTTACTTGGCCTACCGCTCTATGGCTACGTCAACAGGAGCAGATCAACGAGACTTGTCCACGACGTTGCGCCCGATCCCAGTGAAGACCAATTCAAGTTCGCTGTAAAATCTACTTCCGAGATGGATGTACAGAGTGTTCAAGCCGCCGAAAGCGATCTGAGCCATATGTGGGGTCAACAAATACCGTTTGAACAGCTTCTTCGGGTCGGTATTCTAAAGAAAGAGGCCGACGGAACCTATGCAGCCGCTAAGGGATACACCAGAGGTGCGATTGCCCCCGCCCTCCTGCGTTCAACACGAACTAAGCGTGTCGGCCGTTTCATAGGTTGGGATGAGTGCAGTCATACGCCGGTAGGCGAATCGATACTCCTCAGTGGAACAGAGGTTTGATGCACGATTATGTCTAGTTTCTTTATAGTGTCACGCGAAACACTCTAGTGACCTACGACGACCCAGAGAGCTTGGCCGACAAAGCGAGATATGCAAAAGAAGTGGGCATGGGAGGCTGTTTCACCTGGTCCCTTGATCAGGTAAGGCACCGCTCGCAGCCCTTCAGTGTCGCCCCCATCCCTCATGAGTCTTTCTTGCCAAGGATGACGGTGTTGTACTCCAGCAAGTTATTCGCTCAGCCTTGGGCAAGAAATAGCGTTTTCTCTTTGAGTTCCTCTAGATGCCTCTGTGTAATGCGTGATTGCTATGCACTTTGAATTCGGCAGTTTTAAGAAAGTCCCTGGCCCCCGATCGAATATGCGACTTGATTCAAAAATAGCACACAACAACGCACACAATCTAACGAGCCTGTGTTTATTTCCATCATCACTTTGTCTTCTGTCACATCCATATCATGACCCCAGGCCACGAAGCAAAAGCAAAGATGGTTGTAAATCCCGGAAACGTATTGCTAGACAGGCACGACAAGGAACGGCAGGTATACTCGTCTCGTAATTCGTCAGCTATGATCCTGTTGAATCTTCTGACCAGGCCAATGGGTATTCCATCTTGTAAGAATACCATCCGTATATTGAGATATTTTAAAAGGCGCTTCCTGCTTGAAAACAATCTCTGGGGGCAGAATGACGCGGAAAGGGGTTCGTATATGCGCCTATTTGACTTGATGACCCTCACCGAGAGTGACCCAGGCTATCAGAAAAGCCGAGCAACGGGATCGATTGACGAATTCGTCGCTTGGGAGACTGTATACGAATGGGTCGGAGGTATGGACAACGAAACAAGCCCGCCAACACATCTGACTTATATGCGCATAATTCCGCTGACAGGGGACTACCGAGTCAAGTCATGTATGTCGTAGCGCCGTTCCTGTCTCCGCGCCCTTGTTTGATGAATTACTAGATGCAAACCTCGATCTGCTTGTCGAACGGGGCAAGCAGATTAAGTCTATCACCTCAATTCCGACAAGCTGGCATTGGAGATATGAAAAGTCATCCCGAGACCTCATGGCGAACGTCGCATATGATCTGTGGCTATCTGATTCTCCGGGCACCCTTGGAGCTACCGAGGCATCGACGTTCGAGATGTATGTTCGGTCCTGGAACTTGAACCGCTTCAGCTGGCAGATAGTTTTCTTGAACAGCATGGTCTGGTTAAGTGCAAGGGGCGGGTAGGCGTTTTAGATCTTTCACGGTCGATAACTCATCGTGATGCAGCACATCAGCGCGAAACCTGCCCGCTCCAAAATGGAGCACGAACCCCCGGTTGATGCGCAGTAAAGTTGTTGATGGCTGCCTTCTAGCATCTGGCTGACATTCCTATGCAGCATCGGAGGCACAGGCTGGACCATGCACAAGGGCAAAGTCAAGACATGGACGGTGATATCTTTTGTCGCACATGAAGAGTTGAACGAGTACGATGGAGATCTTAAACTGTTTCTGGGTGAGAATATTGTCGAGTCAGAGTCAATCCATTGAGACGAACATACTCCAGACTATCTCGTAGCTCGAGGCATCGTCCCTTCGAATCAATACCTGGTCCAAATCCAAGGAGGAACAGAGGCCTTCATTGGTAAGACGATATCGCGCTTCCCAACCGAAGCGAAATAATATCTCTCACCGGTATAGGGAGTGCTAAGTTGATAACCGATGTTTATGCGATTTCCGTCCAGTCTGATCCAGGATGTGTATGAATTTCAGCATGTTTCTGCGTTTCCTACATTGTGTTATAACATATGGATCCCGTTCGTTCACTCCAAAAAAGTTGCTCCGGAAGGACATCTCCATCTACGGTAGCTCCTGCGGGACGCAAACCCTTCTACATCACTACCTCAGTGGCAAGCGGACAAGGCTTGTATTTTGACGTCCGGAAAGAATGCCACTTGCCCAGCTCTCGGAGGCAGAATCACGGATCGCCTCTTGTTCACCACATACAATCTATATGACAGGACATGCAGACACCCGGTGATGATTCTGTTGCTCGTCAGGGAAAAGTCAAGCAGGCCGTTTCCCCTATAGAGATAGGACGCCGCGCCGAAGTTGAGAAGTGCGCCGATGGCCGACACGATGGGGATGTACGTGTCGTTGTAATCGACGTTGAACTGCGTTTTGCTGGGATACACGGCGTATGCCATGTACGCCGCGAAGCTGGAATGGAAAGACAAGTGAGTGAACAGCTTGGGCGCGTCAATCGCGTTCGACTCACAACAGGTTAAAGACCGATATTATGATCTCTGGTGGGGTGCAGACGAGGCGGATATGTTCGATGAAACGATTAGGACGTATCTAGAAACTGTAGAACAGCAACTTGTTACCTCCTCTGAAAAGAAAAGGCGATTATGAGTAAAGTATTATGGTCGGACTGGTGTTTCCTTACTGTTCTGAAACCACGAATCTGGAGATAGCGTGTAGGTCTATTGGCACAGTGAACATAATGCTCGAGCAGTTTACACTTTTTTTTGGTGTTTGCGAACTGGCCAAACCTCTCGTTCATATACGGCGCAAGGCATGAGCATATTAGGTCATGTCGTTGGAGCGCTGTGAAATGCTGTTGTGCTGTAATTATAATGCTGTTACGCAGTTACTAAAATCGAACAGCATAAGATGGTTTCCATCCGAGCATTCAAAACAAGTCATCTCGTAACGTGCAGCTATATTCTCATCATACGAACTGACGCGGGTTGAAGGCGGCAGTAACATGAAGCTGTTGGAGCAGTGCTATAACTACAACTGCTAGGTTTAGGCTCGAGAGCATATCTGGGTTACGATTAGAAGGTTTCGAGATCAGAATTTCTGGCGAGAAAGCGGATGTATCAATTAGAACATCTACACTATTCGGAAATGAAGCTATGGCAGTAGACGAATCTAGCAGCAATGCAGCGTTGCTCAACGGCTGTTGCTGCATCGCAAAAAAAAAGATCCGCCCAACAAAAATGCTATACGTCTATATTATCACCTACAGCCTGCATAACACATGCTGTCGATAATGCGAAAAGTTCCGGGACCATCGCAACTTACAGACGCCTTCGAGCATTTCTAAATCGTGCTCTTTCCTCATGATAGCGTCTGGACTAAGAGGAGGGGAGGCGATCCGCACCGTTGGATTGAAATCGATCAACGTGCACTTTCCGCCTGTTGTCCTCGATTCTGCTGGTCCGCGATTTCATTACGTTTCACGTTACGACGACGTTGATCCACACGGACAATAGCGTCCCTGCGAAAGGATGTCCAAGGCCTTCTTGACGTCTTCATGAATGCTTTTGGGCAGCGATGTCCGGCAAATTCGTAACGGGTATTCTTAGTCGTGACGATTTGCATAACTACCATGATTCCACCACGTAATTCAGCGAAGAGACAGGTCTGGCGCCAGCTCAGCATCCGCAGACAATCGATGGGGGCGTCCAGAGCAATCGGCACAAAACTTGACGATTGCGTTCCTGATTCCGTACGTGGCGCTAAAAAGCGATTGGCGATACAAACTTTCTGGATGGCGGCAATGAAAGTGTGCGGTGATTGAGTTGGGCATGGTGATGTTGCTTCGAGGTCCTCCAGTTGGCGAGGCATCTGCTGCCGGTTAGGGGTAAGCGTGCGGTGTTTGAAATTCGGCTCTTTCCCCAAGACAATCCGAAATTTACGATTGCGGTCTTCAAAGCATTTGCGCTGTCCTTGTCGTCGATCTCGACGGTAATCAGTAAATCCAAGTGACCACCGGTTGACCAGCAATCCCGGTTGAGCAGTTTTGCTACCCGTCGCGTGGCCTGAGAGTATACATCCGAACATGTCAAGAAATTTATGCCATTATACTTTATGGAATGATGGAAACGCCTTCAGGTTTCTGGGAACCTAAAAAGAGCGCTGTAATACATATCTCACTGTGATAATTGTTCTGTCAGGAGGCGGGACATTGGATCTACAAACATTTACAGGTATCTAGATCTGGGTGGGTTTCTATTCATACAGCGACTAAGTGATCATCGTAAAATACAAATAGTCCTGAGGATGCGGCGCTAATGTTGACAATATAGTAACAGTGATGTTCATGATGCTGCTGGAGTAGCGTTATATTCGGTTGCGTTGCTATCTCCCGTATGTGCCGGCTTGGGAGCATATCGAGGCAGTGACTCGATGGGTTTCGATATCAGAAATCCTGGTGAGAAAGCGGACGAGTCAGTTAAAGTATCTGTATTGCTCGGAAATTGAGGGTCTATTACCTTTCATGGCGGCGGCCTTTTCGCCCTGCCTGCCGAAGCCGAGGCCAGGCTTCATAGAACCAGAGCTGGCCCCGCCGAGCACGTTCGAGACGAACGAGGGAGGCGGGGAGGTGCGCGTGGACACGGAGTGCGTGAGGTGCGTCGGAAGCGGACTCTTGCTGGACTCGCGCCAGGACGTGATAGAGCGCTTGGCCTTGGCGGACTCACGCCAGATGAGACCAACGAGAATATTGAGGCACCCGAGCGAGAATAAGAAAAACGCGGATACGAGCGTGAAAGTGTCGACGTGGTGTGAAAGGATGGCTGCGCCGATGCTAGACGTCGTCCGAAATGAGGACTCAGGTGATGACTGGAAGAGCAGGATGAAAAAAATGCGTACAGGCATTGCATGAGACCCAAAGCGCCCACGCCAAAGTCCTTTCCAAGAACGGGGAAGAACCGAGTGAAGAATGACGAAGGCCAACCGACTTCGGACATGATGAGAACGATTGTTTGTCCGATGATCAGCAATCGGTTGAGGACCGCCCAGAAAGCGCCCGCCGGTTGATTTGGAACGGTGCTTCCCCTGATGATTCAAAAGTATGTTTCGCGGCGTCAGCACGGATATTTGATGTAGACGAAAGCACGTACGCAATGTAGTCCATGTCCATGGCGTCCGCCAGAGTGGAGTTGTTGCTTCCGACAGCGTTCCCAGCCGCTACAAAATGGTTGACCGCTTGGATGTCATGCACCAGCGTGACGATGTTGCTTGCGAAGACGAGGATGAGAGCGATGATGCTCAGTATCCGGACGGCATTGAGAAAAATAAAGACGTCTAGAAGAATTCCAAAGCGTTTAATCATCACAAAAAGTTTTCAAAAACGTGGCAAGCGTACATGCTCTTGGTGGCATCATTTTCGTACGTCAACTTTGAAGAGGCTTAGAAGTCGATTACGGGTGTGGCGTTCAGCTACAGGAATGACGGGGCAAAAAAGAGAGTCCAAAGCCAAAGGTCGTCGAGAGTACCAGCCAGACGAGCACCAGCGTCTGGAATAAAGTAAGAGGGCTTGAATGAGCGTGAAAGGCGGAAAAGACAGAAAGGACGACAGTCAGCCGTGACTTGCGAGATTATGGATGATTGAGAAAATAAGATCCACCTCCAATGCGAGCTTTATACAAAGGGACCCCTTCAGCCGCCATCGTTGCCTTGGATGCAACCTGGCCGATCCCATTGTTCTCGCCGTCGTTCATTGTTCTTTGTCGACGCAGCAGACAACAAACCCGATTTTGTTTGTAGTCACGGCCCGTTACGTTGTTTGTGTCACACTATTCCCTCTTTACCTGAGCGTAGTTAGAAATCAATGTTCACATCGTCGATCAGGCCGCTCACGTAGTCCTCAAGAGAACACCAGATGCGAGCACGGAGCATGCCCGGGAGTACGACTTTTTGGACTCGTCGAACTTGAAACTTCTTCATTCTCGAGGGACCGATCGGTTTTTTGTGCATCCCGTATCCGAACGAGTCCTTGTTCTCGTAATGCTGTCGGATCGCTTGTGTGACTTTTCGTTCGAGTCCTCGTCCATGTGCAACCTAGCCGCTGATGCACGGATCCCCTCTGGTCAATTCCATAAATATCTCGACGAATAATGGTCCCGGCAGTGCCTCGCGAAAGCTAGATGTCGCCTCTCGTTTTTAGCGCAAAACTAAGCACGACTCGACGAATTTCTATGCTGAGATACCGAGATATCAAAGCCATTGGTGGAGAAGAAGAACTCGCATCGGAAGTCGTCTAGTCCAGGCACACCTCAGCAACGTCGGTTTTTACCCCAGTCATACGACGATCCGTTTTCCGTGGGACGAACTGATCAATCCCCCCGGTGCCCTTTTTCAAGATCAGCGATCTTCCCCGGAAGGCGATCACAGCAGTATTTCTAGTCTACCCGCACATTTGTCTAATGCGAAGACGGGGCACGTCTGAAACTCATCCGAGTAGCATGGACTCTTACCCTTCTCGTGACCGCTTGCACTTCACGCCAGAGCAAACCGCTGTAAGTCGGAACATCTAGCCCTCCGTTTGTAGGATCGCCATATGTTTTCCGTGGTTTTACTCTGCTTCCTATTTCGTTCAACTCTTCTAGGTGCCCACGTATAAAAAGCATGGACCCAACGCTGGCTGGCTTCTCAAGTCGTTGAAATTTCAAGGGCTCTCAACCGTCTCATCTACCTAGAGAACAGAAGCAACATGCTCGGTTTTGCCAAAGTCTTTGCTCTCTTAAGCGCTGTGGCCATCGTAGTTGCCGTCCCGACGAACGTCGTGACCATCGACGCTACCACGATGATCGTCAACAAGACCGACGCAGTCGCGAAAAGATCTTCGGTCAGCAGTGGTGCTTACTTGTTCGCTTTTCTCGTTGCCGATAATCTTGCCCCCGATCAGGACCAGGCTCAGGCTGGAACCGTCTTTTCCTGCACCGACATCAACTGGGGCGGCAACTGCTTCCACTTTGTCAATATCCCAGACAACAATATCTGCTTCTCTATGCCGTCCGGATTTGATAACGGTCGATTTCTTGTCTGGACCGCACTGCTGGGCTCTTCCTGACCTGCTCCGTTGCTAGATATCAGCAGCTTCGGTCCTGATAGCGACTTAGAGTGCATACTCTACACGTGCGTTCACCTCTCAATCTTTCCCTCTCGACTATGTCTCCCAAGGCGATGCTGACGAACGTTACTGAACAGCGACGGAGCGTGCGCGGCCGGTCCCGGTGAAAGATCGTCTGGAAGTATCTTCAGCCCCGGCATTGCCGACCTGAAGACCATCAACTTCAATGACGTGACTAGCTCATTCAAATGCTTCTTCTTGTTTTGAGCTCTTGCATACGGAGGAGCTTGACTAGTGAGTTTGTGGCAGAGGTGAAGAGGACAAAGTGTTGTTAAGAAGTGTATGAATATTTTTCTCCTCGTTTGCTTGGATTTGGTCTTCTCGTTTTTGTATATTGGTTGCATGGATTTGATCACTGGGTTTTGGTGATTGCTGTACTTGCAATAAGAAGCAATGTGTGTTACGCAAAGTGATGCCTTTTTCCCTGAAGTTATCAAGGCAGAAGGATGTAGACATGTGAAGGGGTCCAAAACCTGGAAAACACACTATCGGCACCGCTTTATACTCTTGAAATTGAGCATCTGCCCTCGGCGTTGCACGGGAAAAGACGCTGCCATGCCTAGCATAACCTCTGAATGGAACGCTTGATACGACCGAGGGTGGATGCTTCGAGACACCACCCTGACACGCCGCCATCGACTGTGCCCAGTCCAGAAAGTGTCGCACGATAAATAGAAAGAATTGCCTACTTCCGCAATTGACCGATAATTTCCCGTTGCGGACCGCCCAGCCTCAAGTTCATCGCCGGTAGCCGCTGTTTGCACAACATTTCATCCTTCACCGTCGACTCTGCACCTCTTCGCTGGACTAACACATCTTGTCAGTACTTAACGCGACCATCTTTGACTACTGACCCAATCCTACGTGTGATCAAAGCAAGGAATCAAGGTTCGTGTCAAGTGCAGCTCAATCAATATAGGAAGAAGAAAGTCGTAAAGTATCCTGATATCAACGTTTCCGGAGACAATTTCCGAGAGGTATATAGATACAATGGTCCAAGGTCCACCGAGGTCTGCGGGGAGGAATGAAAGCGGCGGTGAGAGGGTGTTGGCAAAAGCAATATTTGTCAAGCATCGGTCATAGTTCAAGTGTTTTCACGACTCAGGTAGAGGTGGGACCGCGGGTATTTGGCTCGCTGGCCTGTTCGATGGTCGCTTCAGCTTGCGTTGTTCGAGTTCCTTCGCTCGTTGCTCTTGTTCCGCTTGCATCGCCGTCATGATTTGAATCTGCTGAGCGATGAATTCGGAAGTTCCTGGCCTGCAACAACAAGAACTATGAACCAAGCCCAAGGAAGATGAAAAAAAACGGGTCTTCATACCGCATGCGAAGGATCTTCAGGATCGTTTGTTCACTGGATGCTTCCTTCTCCTGTCGTTTTTCCCGTTTACGTTCTTTGATGGTGCCAAGATTTCGTTGTGTAAGAACACTCTTAGCACGCCTCTTCATGGTAGGTGCGGATCGCAATGTTTGTTGCATCATTCGGACGCATTCCTCCATGAGAGCATCACTATCCACGCGATAAGTCGCACGGAAAACCTACAAAACGAGAACAACGCACGTATGCCAGTCATAATAAAGTCGAATCGACACGACATCACGGTACTTCTGGTTTTGAAGAACCTCCAGCGGCACTGGTCCCTCTCCTCCTGCATAGAAGTAGTCTCTCAAGAACTAGACGCAAAACTGAGCCGAGTCCAAGCCATACTACTACTCTCTCACCTTGAGCCACTTGAACGCAATGTCGACCTCCTTATCGCTCAACGGCTTCATATCGCTTGGAATATCAGAAAGAGGCGGAATTAACAGCCCCTCGATCACGGTCAGCAATTCTTTCCACACTCGAGTCATCACCATTTCCTTCGCCATATCACTGAGGTAAGTGTTCAGAGTCTGCAAGTTGGCATCAAAGTAGTCGAACAAAGGTATGATGGCTTGCTCGATCTCAACGTCTGTCAGCTCATCAGGGCGAACACGCGGTTTCTCTGCTTGTGGCAGAGGAATTTGCACCTCGTTCGATGCTGTTCCCATGGCGGAGCGATAGAGAGCCGTTACGCCGCCGAGAGCTTTGTTATAGTCTAGACCAGAGCCAGGTTTGAGGAGGGATTTGATGACACTTCTAGAGAGACATTGTTGGATGAAAGGTGACATCTAACATCAAATAAGAGTCGCCATTACAAGATTTCGAGGTCAAAAACGCTCACCTTATCGATGAAGATGCGTAACATCTCCGCTTCGGATCGCTTCAACGACCTAAAGGCCCGGCCGAAGAAGAACTGAATGTCGTCTTTCTCTCCTTCCATGCTAACACGAACGAGGATTCGGCCCTGTGTATCCAGATCCATCCATAATTCATGCGTCATGAAATCGCTGAAGCGGCGCGGATCGAGGCAGATATACGCTCGTCCAACAGTATCATGTTTGCCAACTAATGCACGATCCCTGATGCTGACCATGAGCCAAAGCGGCTTTTCCACGGATATATCACATTTCTCGTCCCCTTCAGAAAATTTAGTGGGAAATAGACAGAAATAAGGAAAGACACCTACACCGAGGATCGTTCGTTTCGTATATCGTCCTTGTCTTCGCCAGGCGATTGCCTGCCTCGTCGCTAAGGGTGACGAATGTATCTAGCTTCGACGACGGACTACTATCCAGCGGCACGAGCCCCTCGGCAAGGACAATCTTCAAAGTGAATAGAAATCGAGTTCGTTCTACTTTCTCGGAGATCGGGGGACCATGCTTCTGAATTATTTCTGCAACCTTGTCCGCTTCCATTTGGTTATACATATTGTCCAGAAGGTTTCGAGCCGCTTCGATGTTGTTCAGCTTGACACAGGATTCAGGTTGGAAATTAAAGGGCTCAATCTTCTTTTCACCCGTAGTCGCGAGTTGCTTGGCCTTCTCGAGCCAAGCGGAAGACTTCTGAGGTTGCAAGTACTCGGTGGGACGAGGAAACATCTCGGTCAGAAATAGCGATTCGATATTGCGGCAGTATTGTTCGACCGCCTTGGAGATTGTCTACAAGGAAGTTCAGCGTAGAATGTTGTGGTGAACTGATCCGACGAACGTTTGACAATGCCGTGAAGAACCTGGCATTCTGATAAGGATCTTCCCATTCAAGGTCCTGAAGCACGTTGATGGGACTGCGCAAGGAATCAAATAGGTCCACGATAGATGAACTATGGCCTTCGGTGCCCTCAGCTTCAAACTAAATGACCCGCTTGAGTCAAAGTCGAGAATGGTTCAAATTTCGCGCATACCTTGTCATGAGATATTGCCTGAAGAACGTTTCATTGAGTACAGATCAGGCACAGTCTGGATTGCAATATCTTACCGCTTCCACCCATTGGACGGTCTTATTGTCTGTGTTGACTAGCCATTGTCGTACGTACGGTTCAAAGAAAGCACTAATATCAAATTTGATATCCCCTCTGAAGTCACAATGAGCAACAGCCGATATCAAGAAAAAATTACAACCAACACTGGTACAAAGGCATTGTACATTCCCAAGAGCGTCTTGGTTCGCCGATAGAGGGCGAAGATATCTTGTATGGGGACGTCCGGTGTGGGTCCATTCATTGAGGATTCGAAAAGACGCTTTTGGGAGTTTTGGAGGTCAGTGATGAAATGAGGGACAAAAACCTCGACAACTAGCGATACGATGTCGATTTTCCTGGTCATAACGCTGAGTAACCGGTCACCGCAAGCCCTTAAATGGGATAGACATACCCAAGTAGAGGCTCAGGAAATCGCTTGTCTAGAAGCTTCGCAGACTTCTCAATCTCGTCCGTCATTAATAACAGAGGAAGTGCCCTGTTCACACCCGGAGCGGAAAGCAGTTCCTTCATCTTTGATTCATAGAAGAATGCCGACACCTGTCTTATCCGTTCCCGAATGTCTTCCGTTCGAGCGTTGATGTCGAGGTCAAAACGATCAAGCAGTCCACTGTTACGAACGTGATCTAAGACGGCAAGATACGGTTCAACGTCGGCAGGTTTCAGAGCGGGTATTGATTCCATCTCATGATAGAGGGAAGAAAGAAAGATATTAAAGAGCGATGCATAGATATTGGAGAGGTATTCAGACTGCGTAGGATGTTGATAAGCATTCAATGGTTGAAGAAAAGCGGGAGGCGACGTACGTCTTGGACCGGCCAATTCTCAATGTCATTATCCTGCTGGGCTCTTGAGACGTTTTGTAGCGCTTCGGGTATACATTCCAAGGGTACATCCTTTCGGTCATAAAATTGCTTAACCAAGTCTAGGAAACATGCAGCGCGGTATGAATGGCCTATTCGCCATCGTAAAGCACATTCATTCAGCAAATCAATGTGGGGAGCTGATAGGATTCCGAGCGGGACCTCGTCATTGTCATCGACTTCGGGGCTGAGCATGACTTCCAGGTCGGCAATCAGGCAGCATTCAAGCAGCCGCTTGTAGAACTTGCGTGGATTTGGAGGGATGAAGGTAAAGTTGTGTCCGCCCGGCAGATACTCGTCCCCGTCTCCGTTGTCGAGCATGGCAGCATCCAGGCTGCCGAACATAGAACGTCGACTGGATACAGAAGCGTTCCGCGAAGCGCCTCCGGGTGATTCGGCAGAATAAAGGGATCCTGGTCGAGCATTTGAAGTGAGGAATGATGCTTGGACTTCCGCTGGAGTCGACTTGGCCAATTCGGGATTGGCCTGGACCATGAAGACCATAAGCTGTTGAAGATGGGTAGTTTCGAGCGTTCTCCAATGGTTCCAAGCGGCGTCGTTACCAAAGTCTTCTCGTCTTCCTGGAAAGGCAGCGCCCGCATTTATGTTCTTTAAGCACATCTAGATACGTGTTAAGATGCGGCGACTATAGTCTCCAGACTAGGTGCTAACCTTGAGATCTGTTAATGCGGCCTGAATCGTCATATCAGTCGAAATAAGAAATCGCATTTAGCCGGACAGAGGACTGGCACCTTCTCGTTAACGACTTGCATTCTCAACTGCTCCACTTCTTGTTGAACAGATGGCTCAGGGATCTTGAAGAGATGTGCAACTGTCCGTACCAACGGCATATCCGTGATATTTATGCCAAAATTTGTGGAACCGTACGCGAAATCGCGATCGCGGGATGTCGACGCAGAATCGTACCCTGAATCGCTTGCAGCTTGAGCAGGAGCCAGTTTAGCGGAGTATTGGTCAAGCCGGGACAAAAGTTCGGGCGAGACATGGCTGACGTTCCTCAGGCATTCCCGTAAGAGTTTGATGAATAACGCAATGTGATTGTTGAGTTCGTACTTCCAACCGTCGGCAGAAAGCGTGGGTTCCTTCTTAAGCACGGCCGTAGCATGTGTTGCGAACATCAAGATGAGCTCTTCGATCTTCCTGTTTTCCTTCATCTGTCGTTTGAAGCTGTCCACCATGAACTGCCCATAGAATTTGGCCATCGTCCTCCGGAGTAGCTGGTCAGAATAGCTTTCTCAAGAACATTAGATGCCATTCACGTATAGATATAAATGCTGTGGGTCACACACGCGGCATCCTTGCCCATGGCAATGTCTTGCAATTTCTGCTCCAACACTTTCAACAGCTTCTCGGGAAATTTCACTGTCTTTGAACCATCCCGGATATCCTTGAATATGTCGCCGATTGAGAAGTTGGATAATGCCGACAGCCGCGAAGAGTGTTCTCGTTCTCGGGCGTCGGTCGAAACCTTCGGAGATTCCGCAGCTTTGGGTTGCAGAAGATGGCTCAGGATTCTGTGTGCATATGTTTAACGTGACATTTTGAAAAGACGGCTGGTGCAATGGTTCCTTACGCTACACGCAGGGCATAACTAGAATACGGTGTACATCAATTCGAGCAGTACCGAAAATGAGGAGGTGAGTTGCGATCGACGTACTTGAACAACTCTTCGTCCGTGACGCGATACTTGGACAATCGCTTCTCTTGGGCGAAGCTATCGTAGCTCCGCCTCGACATTGACCGACGATGAAGAGATCAGCTAGATTAGCGAGGACGGAGAGTAGATTCGACCTCAAGAAGCACGAGGAGGAAACAGATCTGTAATGGCTCCGTCAGGTTCATGGCACCTGTTGTGCCTTCTGATAAACAGCACCAAATAGTCGCCCTTAGCAACACCTCCGTAAACCAAACTTACTACTCATAATTAAAAGAGACTGTTCATTGCTAGGTGAGCGGGATCGTTATGAACGTGATCAGATTCATGGCTTGTGCTATTGGGCCTAACGAGTTCGACTCATCATACATCCTTTCCAGCCGTATATCTATGAGAATTGCTCGGACGACATGCTTTTTTTAACGGAGATCCATTTCCAATCTGTTGCCCGTAATCATGAAATTGACACCCGTCCCCCGGTCCGTCTCTTGGGCGCGATCCGGGTGTTTGCTGCCAGTCATGCTGCCGGTCAGCGCTCCAAGCCCTACTCCTCTGGCACAGAACTCCGCAAAAGTCCGACACCAACCATCCGCGTTCGAGTTTAAAACGACCTTCGAGAAGCATTGTGTGGTATATGTCGTATAAATATAAGACATCTCAATTAAGCACACGATTACTATCTAAAACCATCCAAAATATGGGACCAAAGCGATGGCATCTCAACACCGAACCGGTTCCATCATAGTTCATCGTCTGGGCGTCGTCCTGTTTCTGGACCGGGCGACGCGGTCGATGCTTGCTCTTCTGCGGGCGCCGGCTCCTTTTCGTCCTGCGAAGGCGTAGGCGCCGCGCTCGACGTGCTGCTACTCTGCGTCGTCGTCGTCGTCTTCTTCACCTTCGGCACTTTGCGTCTATAAAGCTTTTGCAGGTGCTGTTCCAGGACTTTTGCGCGGGCCTTCATCTCGGCGGTCTCGATGACGGGATCCTCGTTCGGCTTGACCGACTTCTGCTTCTCAACCCATGTGTTAAGCCACGTCTCGTGCTCCTTGAGCGTCTTCTCGAGCGCGTCGAGCTCCTCCTTGGTCCACTTTGACGGGAGACCCGCTGCGGCCTCCTCGGTCAGATTTTGTCTCGCTTCTGTAAGGAACAGACGCGTGCTCCAGTTCCACATCTGGCTGTTGTTCAACGCTTGCGGGAATGCCTCAATCTCCTGGTATCGATGAATGATGGGCTTCTCAAGAGACCTGCCAGATGGTCAACATTGAATTTAGAGGCGCGTCTCGAGCCATACGTACTCAAGCGAGATGCGTTTGTCGAGAAACTGGGAAGTCTCCGCTACATCACCTTTGTCATGCAACCATAGGAAAGACTCTTCCATCTTCCCGGTGAGGGCCTTCCTCTCCTTCTCCGTAGAGCATTTCTTGAAAGGCGTGTCGTGATTTTCTTCATCCAAAAGGTCTCGTAATCTATACAGGTAACTTTCCAGGGTATTGCGGGCTTCGTCTCTTTTGTTCTTTGCTGCTTCTTCAGCATCTATGGCACGTAGCCTATATCCGGAATCATGAATGAAGCATTCTGTGCGCTAATCACAGAAGTTAACTCACCTGCTTCGTGCCTTTTTCTTCTCGTCGACAGTTAGGGGCGGAATAACGGGGAATGTGACAGTAATATTCAGAGGGATTGTGTTTTCCTTTGAAACTGCTTTCTTATCTGGAGAGGGTGAAGGTGACGGGGAAGCAGACACAGAAGAAGACGAAGATGAAGACGATGCAGATGATGACGCGGCTTCGCTAGTCTCTGGATCACGGGGAGGCTGATTTTCCGCCGGCTCTGCCGACGCTTCGGTAGAGGACGAACTGCCTCCACCAAAGAAACCCTTCAACTTTCCGGCCAAGCTATCATCTTTGATTTCACCGTATGCAATCGCATTCGAAACAGACACAAAGCCCGACTCTGACAAGGTCACTGTGGCCTTGACGACGGGGTCGATAGCTCCTCTCTCCGTCAAGTTGCCGATGGCTTCGGAGACGCCTGAAATTTCCGCTTCTAACATACGTTGAGGATAACCCCTATATATAGCGTTTTAGACGAACACGTCAATAGCCTGACGAAACTGAATGACTAACGGGGCAATGAGGGTCTTGTAATCCATGAAGATTGTGAAGTCCTCTTTGCGCTTGAAAGTCAAGACCTTCTTCGTGCCCAATTTCGAACCTGACGGGTAGATCAGAGTCGTGATGCTACGTGGACGGGAGACAGGACTGGTCGAAGCCGCGAAGTAGGACGCCTGAACATCATGGACACCGATATCCGTGACTTTGATGTTCTTCGTCTTGAACTGCCGGCTGAGACTAGCGCCATAGAAGGCGGCACCTGGAATTCTGTGATTAATTTGAAACGAGAGGAAAGGTTATGGATCTCTACCAAGGACAGGGGCTTCATCTGCATTGACGTTCATGGAGATTTTCTCCCTGAAGTGGCATTTATTAAAACTATGCCTGTGATATGTTGTCCTGAAGCTTACACTCCAACCGCCGCCTTGATGGCGGCTTGAACCATGGGCGTCCTGGTCGTCCCGCCAACAAGAATAACAGAAGTAACATTGCTCTGTCATCGTTAATGTCATGCCAAGTTATTTCAATAACAGTACCATTCTCACCAGAGGCAGATTAGCCATAGTCAGCGAGTCGTAGATGGGTTGCGTCCACCGGTCCTTCAAATCGCTGCAGGCGGTCTCGAACAGATTTCGGGTGACCTTGGCGCGGAAATCGATATCATTTACCACGCTTTCGACCTTTCCACTCAAGTCAGCAATAAGTGCAAGGAGACACGCCATGAAGAATGGCCTACCGAAGACATCGCCTCCGTATTGGCGCTCAGAACGGCCTTGACACGGCCTGCTTCTTTCCACAATCTCGCCATGGCACGCTTATTGTCTCGAATATCCTTGCCAGTTTTCCTGCTGAACAATTCAACCAAAACAGAGCGCATTCGTTTGTCGAGCTCGGTGCCGCCAAGCTTCCTGTCATATCCAACACCGGCTACAGTTATCTGGGTGCCCGCGGAACTACTTTTCGGATCGACAGGCGAGAACGAAACAAGGGTGGCCACGACGGACGACGCGCCAGCGTCGTAGATGATGTGATATTCGGGAGTCGTAAAAGTTCTCGACATCGCGTAATTGACGGCAACGGCCGTCCCATCGTTAATTAGCGCAAGAGTGTGAAGGCCCGAGATCTCAATCGCGTCGACGACGGCATCTCGCTCGAACTGCGAGTAAAATGGCGGAACCGTAACAACGACGTCTCTGACCCTTTCGCCGGCAACTGCCTCTGCCAGCTGCTTGACATAGGAGAACTGCATGGCAATGAGCTCCTCCGTGCCCCATTCCGAGCCGTCACTCCGCCTAAAAGCAACAGTCCTGCGCGGGCTTTCGACGAGGTCATTTGTAGATATTTTACTGAAATATGAGACCGTTTCCGAGTCGTATGGTGCCGCTTGAAGGTATTTTAGTGACGAGAAAGAATCAGCAGGAAATCTAGAGGCCTATGCAAATATATGGCCTTGGTGAATGGCTTGGGGTGGATGAGGAGGCAACGTACCAAATTGAAAGCATCAGTCCCAAACATTCGGTCATCCTTCTTCCAAGCGACAGAGGACTGAATCTTCCGTTTCGAGTCCTTGTTCAACAAGACGTCGAAAGGCACGCCGGGCTTTATTAGCGACGCCTTGATCCAATCCGTTCCATAGTCGATCGCAAGGACGGAGGCGAGCGCTCCCTGGGATATAAGCGAGAATAAGGAGATGAGACTCCAGTAAGCTATTGAGTGCATCGTTTCCGGAGAAAAGGATGATTAAAGGGTTGATCTGGTAGTCTGGAGCATCTACTATGTGTTAAGGTCTTTGGCTGGCAGCGGTGGCTTCAAGCGTTGGTTAGTGTCGTGGCAGGACACGTCGAATTTTTTGTCACATGATCTGCAGCAGCCTGAAACGAGTCCTTCGGTGGGTTTAAGTCGCCCAGTCATTGCTCTCCCAGCCCTGCCACTGTCAGTAGCTTTCAAAGTCTGTACCGGAACGTCGCTACATTCTGGCAACACAACAAACAAAAGAGATGGACCCGCGTGCGTCCCATTCGTCACGCATCGACACACCAAATTCGGCTAGGGTCTCAGCGCATGAGAAAGCAAGCTCTGGCATGGCGCCGAAGGCGGATTCGACGGAAGTCAAGGTTACTTTGGACGTGGAGTTCGAAAATCACTTCGCTCAAACCGATCTCTTAGTCACACAGTTCCTTGAAAGATCCGTGCCTTCTCAAAAGCGGGATGTATATACTATCTTCCCCGGATATCTTAAAAGCCTTTGCCGACATCGAGAACGCTGCATGTGAAGATGATATGTATCCCGTTTTCGTACGTGTTTCTTTTTCATCATAAGCGATCGCTAACGGCCTGCAGGTCAATGGTTTGAAACTCCTCATCAAAGAATTTCCCAAAGCCAAGCAGACGCATTTCCGCGACACTCACAATACTCATTTTCAACCGCTTGATGATGCTCATCATACCACGAGGCCTGATGGGGCGGATGCTCTACGGAGCGAATCAAAGACGCCAAAGTCATGGACCTGGAGCGTTACCGCCTTGACGTTCGAGTTCAAATTCTCTGCTACCCAGGATCCGACCGACGCCTCGGATAAATGCAAAACACCCGACGTACACGCAGACACTCGCATACAGCTTTACGAGGTTGCGCGCAACCGATTAATGGCACACCTCTCGTGTTACGTCTTTGTTGTCGGTATTTACGGCGAAACGCTGAGGATATTCCGCTTCGATCACCAAAGCACCGTCGCCTCGTAACCATTCAAGTATGTTCAATCGCCCGAACTTTTGCAGCTATTCCTCTGGAAACTTGTAAATCCCCTCCCATACTGCCCTTCTCCCGAACGACCTTTTCAGGAAGCTTCACCCCCATGCAGTGGTTGGCGACGATCCTACAATAATCAGACCATTGGCTGATGAATTCGAGCATTAGTATGGGCGTCCGACGAAGGCTTGTATTAGGTTAGCCATCATTCCGACTTGTGTAGTTTCAAGTTATTGATCATCTCTCTCTTTGAATGCGTTCTTTAGGCCCGACAGATGGCAATTCTGAGAAGATCATACGCTGTTTTGCATTCGAAGTCTTACACCGTTCGACAGCTGTCGTAGGGCGTGCAACACATGTCTTCAAGGTCCTTCTTTGTCAGGAGGATGATCCCAACGGCCATAATGACCGTATATGTACACTCAAGGATGCTTGGCAACAACGTTGTCACCTCGACGAAGGCTATTTCTATCGAGCGATTGAGCGAGCATGCCGTGATCTAGATATTCATAAAAGATTGAAGGAATCTGTCCTCAAGCTCCATTTCGACCAACCGGGGATGATGGCGAAGACAGGACTAGTTCGTCACCTTGGCTCGTGGAACATGGGGCATCTCAAGCACGGCGGTATGACGGGCTTTGGTCTGACAACTCGGTCAGCGCGTGCCAAGGCGGGAGAGCAAGATGATGTGTCCTCCATGAAATTTGAGCGTGATCGGGATCGAACCCTGATGAACGATGTTGGCAGGCTCCTCTCGAGCTTCAAGACCACGAAAGAATTGGTGACTGCTGCAAGAGATGTTGTTCGAGGTGAGGTCTTTCGATCAGAAGAATAATCTGCCCCTCTCACTATCCTGCCTAGCACTTCTGGTTCTGATGATATGCGGTTTCATGCATCGCGATATGAGTGAAGGAAATATGCCTCTGAAAAGCATCGAGATCGAGGGCGGCTTTCTGCACGACATGGATTATTGCACCTTCCTTCAAGACAGAATCCCAGATGATCTTGGAGAATTCAAGGAGGAAATCATGAAAGGATTAAAAGACATGACGGTAAGAACTGCAACTCATTGTCTTCCAGTCTCATTAATGTATGGCATAACCTTTTCAGGGCACGCGTCCTTTCATAGCTATGGGTATCTTGTATCGCGATAATTCACAAAGAGAACTACATGCATTTCATCATGATTTGGAGTCTGTCTATTAGGTCCTCGTTTAGATCGTCCTTCGCCATACGAAACACAAGCATCGCGATGCCCGGTTCGCATGCAGCAAGCTTTTCGACCACTCCGACGCTGATCTCCTACGGTCTGCAAAGTCACACTGGCTCACCGCAAAAGTGCCATTGGTAATCAACGACAATTCGCCATTGACTGCACTTCTGGAATCCCTGCGGCAGCTGTTCTTGCGGCATCATCCTTACAACCGAGAGTTCGAAGGAGTCCAAGAACCCGTTACCGCCGAAGAGTTTCTGGAGATTCTTGACCGTGCATTAGAAGATTCATCTTGGCCGCCGACTGACAAGAGCCGCACTTACCACCAACCCAAGAGAACTGACGTTGGATTATGAATGTATTCCGCCAACGGTGGGACTGGTCTCAAGCGCAAGGAAGCTCCAAGTCCTACAAGAGTGGAATCATCGTGTAAAACGAGAAAACTTGAAACAGTCTGCAATTTCAACGACAACCACCAACAACACCTATATCATCTTAGACCAGGGCCTGGGCCGTCACGTTCATGATGAACATTAAGATAAATGGTGTGCTAACTTTATTGGAATGTGTAATTCCGCTACAGGTAACTCCGAACGATTATTAGGTTTCTTTTCAATGTTTGTGCTACTCCGTCTCATCGTTCTACGTTGCCTGTTATTGTGTACTACCTGGCGACCTTAGAACCGTCAGTGACTGACTTTAAGGAGAGTTGATCTGGTAGTCTGGAACATCTCCTACATGTTAAGGTCTTGGTTGGCAGTGGTGGCTTCAAGTGTTCGGCCAGCCTTTCCCTAACAGTGAACCGTGGATTTATCGTCGCACCACACGGCCCGTTTGCTCGTTTTGAACCGCACCGCAATATCGACATGTGATCGCCAACATCCAGTCGTCAGACTGGTTACACGACCGAGGTTTTCCAGCGCCCCAATCACCTACTGTTGCTCAGTTTCTTTTGCATTCCCGGATTTCATGCGACGGCCCGTCACACTTGAATATGCACGACCATCTCATGTCTATATAAAGACCGGGCGCATGCTTCGCTGCCAGTCGTTGCATCGACTATGGTGTACTTCCGCTGGGCACAACTCGCGTTGCTAGCCTTCCTAGCTCTTGTTTCTTCTTCCTACGGAGGGACTCTCATCAAACGCACGTCCAGGACTTCCCCTCCTGCCGGGGCCGTCGTGGTGAGAGGGAGCGGAACCCAGTCCGGAGAGTTCAGCACTGTTCAATCTGCCGTAAACTCTCTGCCAAATGATAGTTCGGACAGAGTCATATTTATTTATCCTGGTGAAGCTCAGTTGTGTCTAAAATGAGATCCCCGCACTGATACCCATGGAATAAAGGCACATACAATGAACAAGTCTACATCTCCCGCACTGGAAAACTGACCGTTGCGTCCTTCAATTTCTTAAGGATGACATGCACATATTGACGTCTTGTCACCAGATCTACGGGTCCACCACTGATACCGGTAGCTATCAGGCCAACACTGTCACCATCACGCATGCCTTGTCGGCCGGTCAAGCCGGAAATGACGATTTAACCGGAACTCTACGAGTCCACAAGGATAACTTTGCTCTGTATAACGTCAATCTTAAGAATACTGTGCGCATCTCCTTGAAGCGCCGGTGTGGACGCGCCTGAGTTCCTATGTAGTTTGGACCTCACACTGCAACCGGCGCGCAAGCCCTGGCCCTGAGCGCATATGGCACGAATCACGGTTATTACGGCGTCGGTTTCTATGGGCAAGTCCTTCTACTTTGTTCCAAACAGGTGGTCGTCTGCTGATTTAGTGCTGACAGATACCAAGACACCGTCCTGGCAGAGCAAGGTAACCAATTCTATGGACATTGCTACATAGAAGGTGCCGTCGACTACATCTGGGGCCAACACGCGCGTGCGTTCTTCACCAAGAGCACTGTCGCCTCTGTTGCTGCAGGAGCTATCACCGCTGATGGACCCACCAGTGCCTCCGATGCAAGCCTCTGTGCGTTTCTCGTCATTGCACAACCCCATACATTCCTGAGCTTTCATGGCACGTTTTAGTTGTCATAAACCAGTCAACAATCACTACGAGCTCCGCAGCGACTAGTGATCTGACGGGTAAAGTGTTCCTCGGTCGTCCATGGACGCAATACGCACGGTAGGCTAAAATACCCGAAGAAGACTTATAAATACATCCTCACATGCTTTTTCGTTTTACCAGCGTTGTCTACACGTCCTGCAATCTCGGAGCACTGATTAATGGAGCTGGCTGGGAACAGTGGTCGAGCTCAACGCCAAACACACAGAATGTCCTTTTTGCAGAATACGCCAGTACTGGTGCGCCCTAGATGATGACTTGCTGTATCTTCCATTTTCATGCCGCGTCGCAACCTTCACAGGTCCAGGCGCATCCGGTACTCGCGCATCGTTTTCGAAGAAGTTGACGTCGGCCACTGGATATGGCGTCGCAGATGTGCTTGGAAGCTCTTGGACGGCCTGGGTCGACCAAGCCTACGTATAATCGTACAGTGCCAACCAAAGATCATTCATCTCATTAATCGTAACTCTGTGACAGTATTGAACAGCTTGGGAAACCTCGGCCGACGAGTAGACTACAGACATCCTTTTAATAAACACCAATCGCGGAGGCTATAACAAGATTCCGTACTTATCTGTACTGTGACCGAGTTTTGACACCTGTGCCTAGACTCGGACCGTGAACGCGCAGTTCCGATAATGTCGTTGTTGAAATATAAGTATCGTCATGGTTCACTTTGCGGGCGTGCAAAATGATGCGGGTCGACAGATTGCTATGCATGACGCACTGGAACCTAAAGCGTGTTGGATGGGTGAGAATACAGATTCAAAACTGCATGCGGGACTCGAGCTGAATAAACGCACGTATTGAGAACATTGATGTATCCTGGCTATGGATGAAGACAGGGTGATGAATTATGGTCATAGAACAGAATACTTGGGTGCTTTACCGGTCCCGCTTTCATGATAATAACGTTTGCCGCTGACGTCACTGACGTAGCACATTGAAACACCACCATGTCTAGTACAGGGGAAAATGACTTACGGAACATAAGTGCGAAATACACCATGCTATCCCTATAAAGTGTCAAGACTAATCTGTTTCGTGACCGCCTGTACTTTTTCACCCAAACCCAGATCGTCATGGCAATAACGACTACCCACACAACGAAAGGAAGTTATGTGTGAGCACTTGCAAATTGGGTTAGCATCGGACTTACCCATTTCACAAACCATCACCATCGTGAAGCTCAGCATCTCAATCCTGCTAGACTTCACCAACCAACATGCCGTAATGACATCAAGAGGTGGATCTCCGACTAGTACAATTTATGCCGTCTCATCGACCCTGGCAAGTGAACATCGCAATTCAATGCTTACCTTCAAGAGAGAGTACGAAGAGAATCGTGAATACAACCGACGGAATAGAGACACCCTGGAGAAAATGAAACGTAAAAGTCATCGACACAAATGAGCTTAGCGAACACAACGATATTGCTAACACGTGCACCACGGAGGAAACGTGAGGAACACGAAGGAGATGCGAAGAACATACCATGAAAACCGTCATAAGGAAAACCAATATCTTCTTGTCATTGCCCCAAAGTGCACATGTCCTCAAAATTAAAATAACTAGGAGCGGGAGCATTAGATAATGAGAACGGATGATGGACTTGGAAAACATAATAGTCTTACGTTCTGCTGTGAATATGCTGATGTAGGTTGGCACTACGTTACCGAGGTACTTAGCCAACAAACATATCAAGGTTCTCTCTTCTTACCGGTAGCGACCGCCAAAATTTGGAAACAGGTTTGTTTCTGAAAAAAGAGCCTCGTCAATAAGCAGGGCATACGTCGATCAAAATGAATACCAGATGGGATATGATAGGAGACACTTGGGCTACTCGAAGATCAGCCGTGTTCCACCAAAGCAGGATGAGACAGGGTGGACATACCCAGAACAATCAGAGGGATATTCACAAAAAACGAATAACGAGCCAGAAAGTACAGAATTTTGACAATGCTCCATTGTGATTTCCATATGAACTGAACCTACATTTTGTCGTTTTCACCGGAACAGAATCATGGTCATTTAACTGAACTTGCCTCCTGTGGCAACATTAAAAGGTAGTCATAAACCTGGTTGAGGTGCACCGATCTGAGTCACAGGAGTTAAAGAAGGGGAGGCTAAACCGACCAAGATGGCAAAACTTGAGACTTGGAGAACTGCTGCCTCAGAATCTCAGTGTTCCCCACTACAGGTCCATGAAATGCTCACTAGATATATACTTTAGATTCATTTTGCCATCCGTTAGTTGGCAGTACTACAAAAGGCGCAGTCCTCTCACCTTTCCCGTTTGCAGGAGCTTCAAGGATTCCAAGAAAGCATCAAATTCGGACACCGTGGTGCTCATCGGACAGGAGTGGTGTTCGGAGCTAGGCAGGGTGTGAGCGATGTTGAGATGGGGCGAGAGTATCGATAACAAGGGCTTTTTATGCACGTATATCCTGTGCTAAACACCAACAGCCATCAGTATATAATCAGTTGGCGAACAAGGACTAGACGCTTGTCGGAGCCACGAAAGTGAGCCTCGGCGAACGACAACTGTAACACAGTGAATCGGATGTAAAGGAACACACCGACTAACGATTGTCCGATAGATATGGCTTGTGCCAGCTATTCACCTTCCGGGGCTGCGACACTCACTGGAAACATAAGGCCTATCGATGAGCTGACTGTAAGCAAGATCAAGCCTCTAAAATAGGATCGAATAATCAAGGGTATGGGATCACACCCCATTCAGTCCCTTTGCATACAGTTGGGCCTGCCTTCGATCTCTGCATCAGCAGCGTTGATCACAAATCCTTCGGTACCTTTATCGACCAACAAAGGCCAGGTCCTCCCTGCCCTCCGGCAGTGTTATCATAAAAGAATGATTTGGCCGTATCATCGCATAGATCATCTGGATTGCGAAGGTTGGGGTTCTTGAACGTGTCATTCCGCACTTCTACTGATAGTATCACGTACACGGCTCCGTAAAGGTCAAAAGATAGCCGCACGAAAAAAAAATTACGGAAAGAAAAGTGGAGCCTAACAGGCCAGTGTTGCGCGATTCGTTGAACTTCATGACAGAAGATGAGTATACTGGCCCCGATATCTCAGTAGTAATTCGCATCATATAAATCTTTGCGTGAAGCGCGATGGAGGGATGAAAAAGATTGATTGCTGTGTTGCAACAACTGTTCATCGGTCCACAATGGTAATCAAAGCCAAATATGTACTACTGTGATAGACGCCCATAAGATAACATGTAGCTATGTAGAATAATGCATGACGAACAGGATAATGATATGCAGGAATCACGTAGGGCGACTTGTCCTCAGAAAGGTGAGGGCAACGCTACTCTCCGTCTTCTCAGGTCTTGCCTTCATAGTCTCGTCTCTCCTGACCCTTAACGCCCACTCGTACGACTTGCATAGATATTTAATGTATGAAATTTCAGCTGCAGCGCCACGAGCGACTAGACGGTGATGCAGAAGCTCCAGATCCTGGAACATCAACAAAGGAGGCACACTGTCGTCCGGGACATTTGCGTCCGTCGTCACGCGCACAAGCGGCCGTAATCCGGTGAGGGACGTCCTAGTGGAGCGAAACGCGGGTTTCGCGCCGGCTTTACGCACCTCCGAGGGTGGGTAACGCTTTTCAAACATTCGGACATGTTGCAAAGCGCGATCCACGTTATCCGTCCTGAAAGTGACAATCAATGACAATAAGTAGGGATAGCCGGAATAAGCGCGAGAGATCTTACAGTGCCAGCAATCGGATTATGGCCACATGCGCCCTTTCCACCAAGCGCGTGTCCAGCCTCCCGGGATGTGTGTCATTCCATGTCTCCTCAATAACCATCCATTGTTTCCAGAGTTCGTCGGCAAACTGAACCGCCACGGTCCGGTCATATCCCGGCTTTGCGGTGGAGCATGCCTCGAGTGCATTAACGTAGCATCGGGGGCTCCGAACAACGTTGCATTTATCGTACAACAACCAGAAGAGCTCCCGTGACGCTTCGAGGGATGAGTGTCGGAAATAAATGGACAGGTAGGCATTGATCAGACGAGGAGTTATGGTCACATGTCTGAACTTTGCGCTCGACGTAGGGAAGATCTCTTCGGCAGGCACAGCCTGACCGGCCGCAATTCCATTGTCTTGAAGAATCGAGTCGAACAAGATTTTGACTTCCGCGATAACTTCCGTCTGCGTTTGCGGCGGTATGTGCGTGAAAAGAGAAGCCTGTTGGATGATTGAAGTATCGTACTCCGGAATCTGTTGCTTTGCGGAAGCCTCTGCAGAGCCATCCTGCCTTTGAGGCTCGATCTCTGTCGGCTGTGGTTGTGATTGCTGGGTTTGGTTGACGAAAAGGGTTTGGCTGCGCTTGAATGGCGGTTCATACGCTGAATAGGTTTGGAACACGTGTACCATAACTTGCTCGTTGACGCATTCATCGGCTAGGATATCGGGTCGTTGCGATTGTTCCGTGACCATCTGCGCTAGAATATAGCGCGCCCTCGCCAGATCACCAATCCTCTTTGCACCCTCAAGCAGCGCCAGGAATGTCGATCGGGTGGGTTTGAATGCTGACCTGCCATACGCGTCCCGATGCGAATCGAGCATCTGCTTCGCCAACCTGAAAGCTTCGTTGATGTAGACTTCGGAGCCAGAGCGAGCGCAGGCGAGGATGACTGCGTTGTATGCTTGAGAGGTCGGCGGGATGCGATGATCTACCGTCATTTCAGTCCAGAGATCTAACGCTCTTTCAGGCTCCGAGGACAGGGAGGCTGATATCGGGTAGGCACAAGCCCGAATCATCAAGGCATAAAGGAAGGCATCAGGGTTCGGATGGGCGACGTATCGCATGTGACTGAAAAGGTCCCAAGCTTGTGCGCGAGCGACGGACTTGCGGGTTTTGAATAGCGTGGATATAACAGATGTGTATGTTTTCATGGGAGCTGGTAAAGATTGTTCTTCGTAAGAATGAAGAAGTGATAGTGCAGAATTGGGTATGGCATTAGCGGGGACAGCTTTAATGTGAGATTTGACGTGGAGATGACGCTGAGCATCGGTAGGACTTCCTGAAGTAGACGTTTGGTATGCCAACGAGATCGATGGAAAGAAGCAAGCGTACCCGTGAGATATGTTCCCAAAATGTGCTCAAACGCTGTGGGGTTGCCTTCTGCAGCATATATCTCCAAAACAGTGTTTACAGCCTCTTCCATGACGCCCAACCCGGTACGCTACCAATAACTTAGGTTACACAATACAAGAACTAAAAAAAAACATATAACATACCCTTAGCAGGTCTAACGCAAAGTCAACAGCTTCGTGGTCATGCTCATAGGCCTAGTAGAGGTAAGTTAAACTTCGTATAGCTGCGTAGATTAAAAAAAAAAAATACACACTGCAGTGCGAATCAGCGCTTCGTGTTCGGCCAATGTCAGAATGCTGATAGGAACCATTTGTTTGTCAAGAGATTGCGTCCCCGAACGGACAGCATTTAATTCCGCAGAAGCTTGACTTCTTGTGCCCTCGATACGTTGAACAAACTCGTGTACATGGGCTAGAATCCGTCTATGAGCAGAGGTGGACTCTCCATTGAAGCGAGAACCCGCGGATAAGACACGCGATAGTTCGTCTCCCTGCAAGGCTGATTCCGCAAAGAGACGCTGCTCGACACTGGCGATAACCAATTTGTCATCGGGTTTCTGTATAGGTGCCATGTCGCTCTCCTCGATTCCGTGTTCATATTCAGGCGGGACGGTTAGAAGATCTGCATACAACGCCAAAAGCTCTTGCTCGGAATAGGTGAACTCTTCCAAGGCCGCTTTCTGCGAATCGTTAGATGCCAGAGAGAGATTGAATGAAGGTACACGACCCACTTCAACCGCTGCGACTTCTTCCAAAGCTTTTACACGCTCCGACAGCTTCTCCTTTGGTTCCTGCAGATTGGCAACGGCGCTGGCAGGCTCTGTGCCTTTCTCCAATTCGCGGTATTCAGGCTGCGCAGGTCTGAATTTTGCCAAGCTTCCTGGGTATACGGCGACTGGTCGCTTCCTGCCAATCCAGTGAGCCATAAAACGTTCAAGGGAAGAAAAATCGCGTCTTACATGCCATGGGATCGGGAAGCATATTTTACTGCAACAGCACCTTGACGGAGCGATGGGGATGCAGAATAAGCCCTGACCATGGCGAGATCCAAGAGATTTGGAGGCAGCAACGACAGTCTCATAGCTTTACGACTTGAGCCTTCAGCCAGGGGACTTCGTCGCGTGCAGAGCCAAAAATTTAGGTCAAATGTTTCGGCGGAAAGGTCCAGAGCTACACGGACAAGCACATACAAACATTCGAGAAGAGTACAAACCACCATGTCATCGTCTGACTACGTACACCGCGGCTCATTCTAGACCGCGTCCTTCCCCTCTATTTTGCAGGTCTGTACGCACTCGATTGCGTTGATTACGGGCTCTCCGAAAAGAGCGTTAATCTCCTCCAATGTCTTTCCTTTCGTCTCCACAAAGAAGAAACTGTCCAGTATCCACCGGTTCAGTCAGCGCCGACACTCCTGTGGAATGCTGTTTGGAACGTACGACACGCTACATATGAATGATTTCGATGCACCGAAACCGAAGCAGCAGGCCGGAAAAACTTACATGACGGCGCCAATGACATTTGTGCAGATGAACACCCCATAATACTTATATCCTATGTTCGCGAATGCCCTCGGGGATATCTGATTAAATATGACTGTAACCGAATAGGCGGCATCCTTTTAGTGGTATATGGTAAGTCGAATGCTTATGGACTTACTGTTAATCAAGACGTTGGAACAAACGGCAACGCTAGATCCTTGAGCCCGAATCCTTTGGTTCAGTATCTCTGGTACGTAAATGTAATGGATGGAGTTGTATCCTAACGAATAGCTAAATTCAGGTTTGTCAACATCTCAGAGTATGTCGCACAGGAGAAAAGTACTCACATTGCACTGAAGGAAAAGATGAAGGCGATCGCAAAACCTTGGCCAACCCTGTTGCTGCTTTGGGCAAATTTGGCCGTAAAACCCATGATCAGGGCCATGTCGCATGCCATTGCGAGTCCGGTTATCCACATAGTCGATTTACGGCCCCACCGGTCGACATATGCAAGACATACGAGGTTTGCCGCGGGCCCAACTATACCTAAATTGAGACTTGATCATCATGAACACCTGCGCCGCTATAGAAATATGCAAACCATAAATGGCGGCGAGGAGGGTAATCTATGCGATGTTTGTAAACTTGTTTTCGTCAGAATCGGCATACATTCTTACGGTGTGTCCCGTCGCCCCCAGTCCTTGATACGGTGTTGTCTGGTCTAATCTCTCTTAAGCGGCGCATCTGTAGAGCAAAAAGGTGCATACAGTCTTGATTTTGATCTTATTTCAAGTGCTCCACAGAAGACTGAGGAAAATCTTACAGTTTATCACATTGATCCCAGATAACTGTGTGAAGACCTGGATGAGGATGGACAACAGTAATCTTCGGCGAGCGCTCCTTGTGGCGAAGGTACGCGAAAAACTGCCTGTTTTATTTTCTTCTTCGTACCCTATCTGCCGCTTCATTTGTTCGTAATGGACCAAATATACGTCTTGCTCAAAGTGCATGTCGACTGTTGACGATCCGTTCAATTTCTTTGTAATTTCAAAAGCTTCATTTTCACGCCCTTTCTTCAGTAGCCAACGCGGAGAATAGGGCAAAAACCATGATCCGATGAGCAAGACTAGAGCTGGGACACATTCTGAAATATCCGAATTACTGGATGGACAGGCGGTTCCGCCGAGGGGTCAACTCACGGACGGCTAACGGAAATCTCCATTGTAACTGTCCCTTGGCATAAGAGCACGCAAATCCTATCCACTGTCATGGGTTCGCAATCAGTCATCCAGTGCGCCCGGGTCTGATATTGTATGTTCTTACGTTTGCAAAAGCGAAACCAAATCCCACAAATTGAGCGTGCAATCCGCTAACGAGGCCACGCTAGGAATCAAAGTGAGCAAATACAGACAATCGAGATCAACTAGACGCTAATATACTCGTCCTGCAGGGGATATCTCCGAGTTGTAAATGGGGATGGTCATGTCTTTAAGAAAAACACTGTCAGTATATTAGACATCAGATGGGTTGGCTAATCTTCCTCACTCATGATCCCGACAGCAAAACCGCCTACGATTCGACCCGCAATCAGCATGCCGACGTGAACAGAGCTAGCTTGGATAGCGCCTGCGATGAGTGCCCAAATGGCGGCAAACTGTATCGACCTTTTTCTGCCCCAGGCGTCGGCTGACCATCCTGCGAATAAAACACCAAAAAAGCTCCCCGCTCCGAACGTCGATACAACTGCTCCTGCAACATCGCCTAGGTAAAGGGCCATCAACCACCGTTGCAAAGAATAAGACGACTCGATAGATTCACTTGTATATGGAGCAAAGTATGTCGTGAACGTTGGATGCGCTATGGTAGTCGAGATGATCCCAGAGTCGATACCATACAGAAGAGAGCCCACCGCGGCGAAGAGGGCACAATTAAAGGTATACCACGTCAGCTTCGGCGACCGTAGGTCGTGCTGCCTCGGTTCGTTTCTATATGGAGAAGATCCGCGAGGTAGACTTCCGGGATCAAAATTGTTCGTCATGGTGTGGACACTCAGCAAGTGCGGGTCATAACCCAAGACCAGTTAGCAGAAGACGATGCGATCTGAAGGTAGGTTAGGGTCTGGTAAAATGTCGCTCATTGCAATCTTCTGAGTTCTGATCTATGCTTCTGTTCGAGATAGGACAGGTCAAAAGTCGCATGATCTACCACGTCTCTTATAACGGACCGAACGGACCGTGATCTGGCATTTCAGAATGAGTGGTCGAAGGAGTAGATGAGATGGATATCGTCGTTCTTCAACGCAACCATTTGAAGTGTCCAGATTCTGAGACCTCTTATCCTACCCAAGTCCTATCCCTCAGCCATGAAGTTTTCCCGAGGAATGTGGTGGAACTCCGATGGCGTCATCATCGACTGGGCTGTAGAAGCAATCAAGGCTGAAGCCTTTGAGAAAAACATCCGCTGTGTTGCAGTATGTTATATCTTGCTTGATGGTCAAGGTCGCTCACCATTTGCTGGTACAGACGTCAAAGCACGTAAATCATCGCGGCGATACTCTAAATACGCCCACGATCACCATCGAATGCTCTTCCCCGCTCGAAGATATGCTTCTTCTAACAGCGACTCACTGGAAAGCCCAGCGAAAAACTCTTCAGGGGCCAAACTATGAGTTATTTCCTGATATCGACTACAATGACCTAGTCAGTATCACCAATGTCGATTCGCGAAACATCTCATAAGCTCGCCTCTGGCTCAGATTTCTCTACGAGATGATGGGTTAAAGACCAGCAAGACTGATAAGACGTTGGAAATCTGCACAAATACTCTTTCGGCCACCATCGACACTCGGCCGTCGTCCTTCAACATCGACATCCTCGCTCGCGGAGCCAAGAACCCGACAAGCATTGCTCGATCTGAAGACGTCCTGCTGACAAAACTAGGATGGCGTTCTATTGGATATATCAAAAAGAATACAAATGCTACTCATCCGTACCTTTCGCTCTCCGATCCCGACAAGGGTGAACGATGGTTCACGATGCAATTCCAGCTTTCCATCGGAGAGAAGATATACGGACTGGGAGAACGATTTGGGCCTTTTATCAAAAATGGCCAGGTAAATCCCCTTCTATGTATTTCCTGAACCGCATGATTGACGGTGCTTTGAAAACTATGCCTTAGTCTGTGGAGATGTGGAATGAAGATAGTGGGACATCGTCGGAGTTGACTTACAAAAATGTTCCTTTTTTCATCAGCTCCCGTGGTTACGGGATTTTCATCCCTTGTCCTGGCTTTGTTTCGTTCGAGGTACAAAGTGAACGTGAGACTTGATTAATCCTTCACTTTAGCCAACGGCGTTCTTGACCTTTTTTCTTTCAGGTACAACTCGCGTGAATATCGCAGTTCCATATGAGTCCTTGTCTGCTTATATCATACATGGACCAACTCCCGCAGCCGTCATCCAGCGATACACCCTTCTCACAGGCCGCCCGGCTCTACCACCTCCCTGGTCATTTGGGCTTTGGCTCTCCACGTCTTTCACCACGAGTTATGATGAAAAGACCGTCAATGAGTTTCTGGATGGAATGAAGAGTCGTGAAATCGCCGTTGAAGTATTCCACTTTGATTGCTTTTGGCAGAGAGGTTTCCATTGGTGTGAGTACGAGTTTGATCAAGACTTCTTCCCCGATGCGGCTGGGCAACTTCGCCGTTTGAAGGAGAAGGGCTACAAAGTACAATTGAACTTCGTCTTATGACACTATCACTCACCTCGGACCCCCTTTCAGGTTTCTGTATGGATCAATCCATATATCGCCCAAGAAAGCAATATATTTGATGAAGGCGCCGAGAAGGGCTATTTCATTAAAAAGGTGGATGGGAGTGTCTGGCAGTATGATTTCTGGGTCGGTCACATTTCTTACCTTGTGCCACTCTGTGCACACAACTCAACCTTTCGCAGCAAGCGGGCATGGCTTTTATCGATTTTACTAATCCTGATGCATGCAAATGGTATCAGTCGAAGCTCGAAGCTCTTATCGACTTGGGGGTTGACTGCTTCAAGGTGAGGTCTGACCTCGCCGTTCTAGCAAAGGGGTTATCACCTTTATTTTCTACAGACTGATTTTGGCGAGCGCATTCCAACCGGAAATACTGTCTATTACGATAACTCTAACGTGGACAAAATGCACAATTATTACTCATTCTTGTACAACAAAGTAACGTTCGAGGTAATCGAGAGACGGTTGGGCAAGAATCAGGCCATCGTTTTTGCACGTTCGGCGACAGCGGGCAGTCAACGCTTCCCCGTACATTGGGGAGGAGATCCTATGTCAACGTTCGAGGCAATGGCAGAAACTCTGCGGGGCGGGCTGAGTCTTGGACTCTGTGGGTTCGGGTTTTGGGCACGTAAGTTTGTCTTGCTGCTTTGCCATGCATGAAGAGATTGATTTGTTCCAGATGATATAGGTAAGCTCGGGGTATTGATAAAGGTAAAAATGGATCTCTCAATGGCATCAAGGTGGATTTGAGGGGAAACCTGACCCGGCTCTCTACAAGCGTTGGTTCGCTTTTGGTTCCCTTTCAAGCCACACAAGACTTCACGGAAGCGGAAGTTATAGGGTAAGTGAAAACAAATGCGGCGGGAATGGTGTCACAGCCAACAAGGGCATCTAGGTTCCTTGGCTTATCGACGAATCTGGCGAAGCAGACTCCGTCCTGAAGAAATTTATCAACCTCAAATTATCGCTCATGCCGTACCTATATTCGACTGCAATAGAAACGCACAAGACCGGAATCGCCGTGATGCGTCCTCTTTTCGTGGAGTTCCCGCGGGATCCTTACGTCTGGACCGTCGACACCCAGTACATGCTCGGACCGAACTTGCTCGTTGTCCCTGTGTTCAATGAGGAAGGCACAGTACAGTATTATGTCCCGGAGGGCTCATGGTATGGGATCTTGGATGGGAGAATACGCAAAGGCCCAGGATTCGTCACGGAAACACACGACTTTCACAGTCTCCCGGTTTTACTTCGCCCAGGTAGCGCAATTGTCCAGGGGAAGGCTCCTGCAGGGAATGCAAGAAATCAGCCTGCATACGATTATACTGCCAACGTGACAATCTTGCTCAACGCGACTGTGGAACGGATGGATTTCCAGATTAAAATACCGGACAGCTCAAGACCTGGTGACACCGCTGCCATCGTCGGTGTGGAAGGAGATGACCAACAATTAACTCTGAGCCTCTTAGGCAGTGGCAAATTGAAAGGGCAGTGCAAGATAGTAAAGGCGGGCACCAACGGACAAGTCATTGAAAGGGAAGTTGATCGTTGGGATGAACCCGTTGTATTGTGATGTCCTGCGGCCTGTGATCTCCTTTTCACGGCTTAGAGCCTGTAATGGAATGGTGTGCGGCACGTTGTTTACAAAGCTTGGCAACAGCTGGTATTCGTAATGGATCCAGAAGCGTATTTACAAGTCGACTCAACCACCACTCTGCGATGCGATTTGCCGGCGTCGATTTAGCGCCATCAGCATGTTAGCGCTGTCCATAAGCATGCTGCCTTCTTTTTTTCCCGTGAAATCAATCTGCCAGGGCTATCTAGAAGATCTGTCAAAAGTACAAAATACAAGAGTGACGGCATAACGTAAGAGCCTGATGCTCGTGTTTGTGAAATAGATGGAGAGCTGAAAATTTCTAATTACCTTAGGCTTGAATGAGAGTCTCAAGCCCTGTTCTGTTCGTTGAATCAAAAGGCAGCCTCGGGGACACAAATCCGATTCTTCGAATCGCGCTGAGAGGGACTACGCCATGGAATAGGAATGCCAAGGCAGACTAAGCCAAATAGGCGCTTGTTTGCACCGAAGTGTCAAGCGTAAATTGTCGGACTTGCCCGATACGGGCAGACTGGGGCGGTCCCCATCATTGCGACCCTCCCTACGCTTGCCCTGCCTTTTCCAACAACACTCTCGAACGGCCTTGGGACTTCAACGGAAAAAAAGAAGATTGACTGGGCTGCGCTTCAGGTATAAAAGATGTCCTGTATCTAGCGTAGTTCTCCAATCTACCACCCATTTTCTGGACGTCTATCCATCCTTTACTAAAAGATATCGCTATGTTCAAGGCCGCCATCCTCTTCGTCGCGTCTCTCGCCCTCTCTGTCGCTGCCGGTGGTGAGCCCACTTGCAACACTGGCCCCATCCAGTGTTGCCAGAGCACCGCCGACTCGCAATCCGCTGCCGCCGCTGCCATTATCAAGACCCTCGTCGGTGTCAATGTTCAGGACGTTACTGGCCAGATTGGCTTGAATTGCAGCCCCGTCACCGTCATTGGCGTCGGAAGCGGCGCTAACTGGTAAGGATTGCTGTGTTCCATGTTTGAAAACCACCGGCTTGACTCTTCTCCAGCGCCTCTAAGCCCCTGTGCTGCAAGGATATCCATCAACGTAAGACAGGATATTCGCATTTCACTTTTCTGTGGTCCTCGTTTGGTGCTGACATTATTCTCAGACGGCGCTGTTGCTATTGGCTGCACTCCGATTGATGTTACTCTCTAAATTTTGGGATAGATTTTCGGGTTCTGGGTTAGGTAGCAAAATGATTGTCACGCACTTCGTTACGAATCCTCTAATTCTATCACGATCTATCTGTTTTCTTCGGATGTCCGACTATTTCCAGGCTGCAAAGAAGCCAGAACTCGGCTCACGTCCATGCCGCAATGATTTCCAGATTAGGTGTCATTACTGCTTTGTCAGCAGTATCGAAAGTGGACCAACAAAATGACGTGCAACTTTTAAACATGCAGCTCGATTACATTCCTTTTGTCGGTCGCCACTCAAGCAGGACGTCGCATTCTTCCATGCTTTGCTGTATTGGGATTGTATCTCTTCCGACTGACGGAATGGGACTCTATTGTCACCGAGCCGAAATTCACGAAATCACGACATACATGAACTAAATGTATCGAGAAAAGCCGTAAGGGAGAGGGCGCAATGATGGACGCTGGTATTCGGCCATCGGAACATGCTGGCAGAGTCAATGAGTAGCCCCCAGAACGCAACTCGGGAGCTTCTGGGTACCAATGCTCTTCGCAGCTTCGAGCCCTGGTTGCTCTATTAGATCTTGTCAACTGTCATATCTTCGGTTCTGGTGCGTATTTTTTTTTGTTCGTTTCCCCCGGATGAATGAGCGCGCGAAGGGAAGCAGCGAAATTTTTTGGCCTGGCAATATTTTACCATTCTGGCTGTCCTCCGCACGAGACTCGAGGCAAAAACAGCTCGAAACACGGATGCGACCTGCCAGGACTATAAAAGCCCGACCTGTCCCTCTCGTCTCTTCCTATCCTCGCAACTCACTTGCTCTCAGCCAACCAGCACCACTCTCTTTTGCAACCCTCCCTTTGCACTCTTTACATCTCTGCACCAGCCATGTTCTCCAAGCTCGCCATCCTCGCTGCTGCCGCTGCTTCCTTCGCCCTCGTCCAGGCTGCACCCATGGACAGCACCTGCAACACCGCACCTATCCAGTGCTGCCAGCAGACCTTCGAGTCTGACAACGCTGCTACAGCCATCCTCCACGCGCTTCTCGGCGTCAACGTCCAGGACGTGACTGCGCAAGTCGGTCTGCAGTGTACCCCGATCACCGGAATCGGTCTCGGCAGTGGCGCTAACTGGTGCGTCCATTTCTCCTGCATTCTTCCATTCCCGTTTTCGACAAGTTGATCGCTTCTGTCTTCTGACAGTGCGTCCAAGCCCCTGTGCTGCAAGGACGTCAAGCAGGGTGAGTCATCATTGTAATGTACTTGGTTCCATTGCGTCTGACTATGATGATATCAGCCGGCCTCGTCGCTATTGGTTGCACTCCTGTCGATGTCACCCTCTAAGGGTTTCGTCGCTAACGTCGTGCGTTTTTGGCTGTTGGGACACAGTGATTGGAGGAATTGTCTATACCACTTGACCAGCAGTGCACTGCTTTATCGTATACCCTTACTTTGTCTTACGATCTTGTCTGTGCAACTCCACACTCCTTTAATGTGATTTCTGGGTTTCTCCATCTCGAGTTTGAGTGGCAAGGTTTTGGATGAGATGCCTCCTTAGGATGTGTATCGGCCTTGCTGAGAGACGGACGTGCAGGACACATGATGTACTTCAACATGAATTTCATGTAGCCTACGGTATAATGATCCACTTCAGTTCAGGAAAACCAAGATTCTACAAAGATACGATAGCACTTGGAGCGAAAAGACAATAACTTATTGATTCTGATCAATTTTTCCCAGATTGTCCTGCACACTTGCACTCCGACTGACTCGCCTGCTCGCCTGCCTGCTGCTGTTCAGGCTGTCGTAGTCGGAACCTTCCGCTCGCAGCTCCGCGTGGCCCATCTTGGTGAGCTTGTCGTCGAAATCACGTTTCCGGTAGCCGGAGACGATACGCTCGAGGAGGTCCGAGGTCGAGATGCCCGCTGTGCGACGCGTCGGAAGGAATTTGCCTGCGATAGAAAAGCGTAAGAACGGAGTAATACCGGAAACGGGAAGTATGCCTCCAAACCTTGACTCTTCACGTATCCATAGACATCATCTGAACCTGCGCTAGCATAAGGACTTTCGTCGTGGGCGACATAGTCGATGTGGTATTTTTGAAGGAAAGCTTCATTAATTACCCATGGTGCCTCTAGCACGACTTCATCTACCCATTTACAATGCCGCACAGACTCTACTCTGTCTGGCTATCAGCTATAGACATCGACGTGCATTGGTTGTTATACGAACCTCTCTGCATGTGGCATGATACCTTGGGCTTTGTGTGCTTTGACGTCCTCGTCAGTGTTGACACCGACAAGCAGATATACTGATGGGAATGACAACTTTGCCTGACGCAGCTGGAGTGCATGCCTGTAAAAAAAGACGGTTAGCAGGCAGCGATCAATAGAATATAGGGACACTTGCCCAAAATGGAAGAGATCATACACCCCTAATCATGTGATTTCCAAAGTCAGTGACGTACTGCCGAGAAGCTAACAAGAAAAAAGAAAAAGAAAACAATCACCGTCTGCGTATATGCGTACTGGGCGATCTGTTGGCGGCTTGTTGATCTTGTACGGGCGCCACGGCTCACCCTCTATAGCTCTCCGAACAAAAGCCTGGATCTCCTCAATGGTGAGCTCCCGCGTATTGACCCCAGTCAACGCCAGCGTCGCTGATGACGGCTCCGCTGGCGATCCCGCAGACGACATGGACTGTGAGCGAGCCGGAATTGGCTTGACGTCCTGCCGGTGTTCATCTCCTACATCGCCCAGATCGTGGTCGTCATTGCCGTTCCCGGGCGTGGAGTGCGTCGAGAGCGCGGGGAAGTTGGGCGTCACTGGTGTGCCAAGCGTGGAAGTGGATGACGTCGGATGGTGCGACACCTTGAAGGACTGCGTGTCCGCGCCTGCGGTGGCGCTTGACTCGACGTCGCCGTCGTATGTGGGCGAGTCCACGCCGTCCGAATCCGATAACAAGCTAGCAGCGAGGTGATGCTTCGGGCGCGAAGTGAAGGATGGTCGGGTGTGCACGCGGGACGGGAGTCCGCTAGATGGTGCAGCGGAGGGACCTGCGGCCGGCGGGGGCTGCTGGCGCGGCACGATGACAGGTATGGACATGGCTGAGGCGGCATCGTCGGTGAGAGGGTCGTTGTCCTCCTCTGATCTGCGGGCAAATAGGAGAGATAAGATAGAGAGATGGGCGGAGTGTGCTGAACGACTCACGCATCGTAGGCGGGGGAGTCGACGCCCTTTGGATACTTTCCAAACGAGCGCTTACTGTGTAGCATCTTGCGCGGGGCCTCCACGGACATGGTCGCAGATAAAATGGACACTTTTAATTATTTTTTTTTACCAGCTTGGCACACGTGCTCTAACTTTCTTCCAGATACGGCTTAGTCAGCACTTGGCTCTCGAACGTCCCAGCAAGCATGCAAGGTGACAAAGGGCCTTCATCGAGGCTGACAGTGACGACCGCAACCGCACAGCCGCTCCTAGGCCGCTTCTTGTGGCCATGGGTTCTCTCAGTCGCTTTCATATGTCTCTGGTCCTTGGACGGATTCAAGAGGCTCTATATCAGGCGATATGCAATTTGCTCATTGTCAGGGAACATATACACGGTGGATGGGGATAATCCTCGAGCTCAGTGCCTGCTTGTCAAGGGATCTACAATACAATACGCTGGGAGTTTTGGTATTTGTTCTCCTCGTAGCTGGTTTCAGTGTATTGTTGACGTGCAGTAGAGAGCGTTCAGCAATATACCAAGTCATCATACCCTCTGTTTGATAACTTGCTTGGATATATAAACAAGGATACCAAGATATACCGCCTAGATGAGCACGCCGTCATCGTTCCCGGTCTTTCAGGTGGGTCCTATGTGCTGGTACCCTTAAAGCCCTGAGAGCGAACAGTGCAGCGGAATACTAGATGCGCACGCGCATGTTTTGGAATACGGGTATATGCTGCAACTTCCCCTTGCTGAAGCTACCTCCGTCGAAGGCATGCAATTCTCCATAGTCTACGAACCGCGCACCTCTCATCTGTGTCCACAGACGTCGTCAACCGGATTAAAAATTATATCATTTCTCACTCGGAACTGCATGATAACAGGACCATATGGATAGAAGGCATGGGCTGGGACCAGACCAAATGGCCGATACCCAAGTTCCCCACCGCCGTAAGTCTGCGCTAAATCGACCTATACGCTTTTTTTGATCTTACGCGCACCGCCTCAGGCCGACTTAGATCATGACCCGCTGCTCAAAGGACGCCCGATATCACTCAGTCGCGTCGATGGCCACGCACGCTGGGTTTCCCCTCGCGTCCTGGAGCTCATGGGCGATCTGCCGGGCACAGTCGAGGGTGGGCAGATCGTGCGTGACGAGGACGGGAAGCCGACTGGTAATTTTTTTTTTATGTAATGACGCTCGGTGATCCTTATTTTCATCTCTGCTCGTCTGACAGGAGTTTTCGTCGACAACGCCATGAACCTCATACCGACCCCGCCGTGGTCTGACGTCCGCCGGGCAGAATTCTTCGATACGACAATGAAAGCGGCGCTCTCCGTCGGCCTCACATCGATTCAGGATGCGGACTCTAGGCCTGCTGACATTGCGTTTTTCAAAAAGTACGGCCTCAGACTACACGTCATCGCATTTACCTACGTTCTGCATTCCCTACAGGCAGGCGGAAGAGGGAAGCCTTCCTGTGCGTACAATCGCTTTCTGTGCGGTGCCTCCGCGGCTGATTGCTTTATATCACTAGATACGGTTGTACCTCATGGGTCATGTCCCGTCGACCGAGTACTGGGGCTCCAAGCTCACGCGCATGGTCAACTACGGTAAGCACGGCCGCCTCACCGCGCGCAGCGTCAAGCTTTTCGCGGACGGCGCCCTTGGGTCGTGGGGCGCAGCCCTTCTAGCGCCGTACTCTGACAAAACGGAAACGAGTGGGATCATAATCACGCCCGAGAAGGAGATGTCGGAGCTCGTGCATCGATTCTTCGAGGACGGATGGCAAGTCGTACGTCGGACAGCGTGCCTTTTGTCTCTTGTTCACTAGTTCCCTTCTCGCATATTTGAATTTGCATCAGAACGTCCACTGCATAGGCGACCGCGCGAACCACATGCTTCTCGATATCTTCGAGGATGTGCTGAGAAGTAAAAATGCGAGTGTGGAGGAGTGGAGGCCTCGCATTGAGCATGCGCAGATTTTTGCTCCGGACGACATTGAAAGAATCGGGAAACTGGGAGGTGCGCTTGTCCTTGCGTTCATCGCCCCATTGAGTCGCTCAACATTGCTTTGACCCGTATTCTATAGTCATCGCTAGCGTCCAGCCCACTCACGCGTAAGGGTGCCTTCACCTGCCCTCGCAGCGCATACAAGTTAACAGCGCATTGCAATTGCAGAACATCTGACATGTCATATGCGGAAAGCCGACTGGTGCGTGAGCGGACCAGACTGCCGCGATGAAGCAATCTTTCTGATGCACCTGTGACGTTGTGAGGGCCCCGAACGAATCAAGGGCGCATATGCCTACCAAACGCTCCTGAGGTGAAGGAGAAACGTAATGCTATGCCATGCTTGAATAACGTACGTACATCTTCTGTTCTACAGGAACTCGCCGGGCAATGTCCTACCTCTGGGATCGGACTTCCCCGTTGAGGGAATAAACCCCCTCCTTGGGTTCTATGCTGCCGTGGCGCGACTGCATCTGGACGGAACTTCGCCTCACGGTCCAGGCGGGTGGTGCGTCTTCGCGACCCCCTAGTTTCTGCCTTCTTCATCTTGATAAACCAATCATCCCGCCAAAGGTATCCAGCGGAACGCCTCACGCGCGCGCAGGCACTGAAAGGCATGACGCTGGACGCCGCCTACGCGTCGTTCCGCGAGAAGGAGATTGGCTCACTGGAGAGGGGAAAGAAGGCCGATTTTGTAGTGCTGGACAGGGACATCATGACCGTGCCGTTTGACCAGATCCTGGGCGCTCGTGTCCGCGCTACGGTGATCGATGGAGAGGTGGCGTATGGGTCTTTAACGTGAGGGCGAGTATTATTCTACTATTCGACTCTTGAGCTCTTGGAATGTTGGGTGATCCGTCACTTTCCTGGCGAGTGGCTTATGCAGAATATTCAGAAGAAATAGCAAGCCTGATCAGACAGGTTTACGTTAACACATAACGGGTGCAATGTATCATTCAGCGGTTCAGGTCAATGTATGGAAGGAGGCAGTAAGGAATTCCAAGCCTTCGTTCCAGTCGACTTGCGATGCACAATTCTTCCGACAACGTTGTTCGTGTGGGTCTTGGCCCAACATAGTCTTGTACCAGAGCCTGCATTTCGTTGTCGCGCATGGAACCCCGCAGACAGCTCCAGCGCATGAACGACTGCCGGGCGGCCCACCTCTTGCGCTTTCTAGAATGCAAATTCGAGCGCGGCCATGACCCCACTAGTTGGTGCGTATAGATGGATAAGAAAACGGTACTTTCGATCGAGGCTTTCGCGAATCGATGCTCTAGGCCGAAGGTGTCGTATATGGCCAGTGCTTGGTCCGCGGCGTCCAAGACTTCCTCCCACCGATACGTCACTCCGGAGATTACCGACATCGCATGGGGTCTGCATCGATGAGTCGGTTAATTTTGGCGGTATGAAAAGCTGGCGCCAAGACAGCTAGCTGCTCCAACGCTTCATTGTGCGCCCTGATGCACCAGCAGAGGTTACCACAAAGAAACTCCATGGGGGCCCGTAGGTAGCCGTTCATACTCATGGTTCCGTGGAGTGTCGCATCAAGCGTTTCTCGAGCATCAAAGTGTCTCTGCAGGCATAGGTAGATGTACGCGAGTTCGAAGAGGCATTCGCCTACTCCTACACCGTCAGAGAGCTTTATGATGTCGCGAGCCTCAACGTACAGTAGCTTTTCCGAGAGTTCTCCCGTTTGTCCAGTCTGTAAAAGACGTTTTCAAGACAATACAGACTTTCTGCGATATAATGCTCGAGGAGGGCGTCCAGCCTTTTCTCGAGATCGGGCATCAAGGACTCGGACTCTCCAGTCGCCAGGAGCGCATATGCCCTTCGATAGCCTTGGCCATTGCCAATGTGATACTTTCGGTGTGAACTTTTAATTCAGAAACGTCATCTTCTACTGTATTTCAATGAGATCCTGATAGAGTTGGATATTGAGCACTTTTTGAGCGGTCTCACTGGCGACTAAGGTTACTTGGCATATCTCAGTCAGCACAAGCGCTAATTCGAGGACTTCCTGAGCGCCGCCCACAATGTTCATGGCTGATTCCACGCTCACCTCTAGAGCGTAATCTCCTGCGCTTGGAGTCGCTAACTCGTTCTTCGAACGTTTGCTGACCTGTTTGCACTGTGGTCAACGCTAGGCTCTGGCTGGAAGAACGTCAGAGCCCGATCACAACGGCGTTCCGCGTCGCTTGACGGGAGCATCAGGGGATGCAATCGACCGCGAGAGCCATCTAGCCTAATGTGCCGTCTAATGGCGCTACAGGGCACAGAGCTCTTGTGCGACGAATCGATAATTTCTCACATGCCAGGTGCCGCCAGGACTGCCGTCTAGTTGACCGTGCGTATTGCATCAGTGGATATTTTTGGTGAGAACTCGCACCCATAGCCCAACAAGTGTGTGAAAACGACCAGAGGTGAAGACATTGGGTGATTCGTGCAACGCAGTTGACACGGAAGGATAAGCACTTTGAGCCTGCGAAGGAGGCATTCGTTCAAAGTCGACCTAACCATGTCTACTGCCGTCCTCGGACCGGGAGGAAGATGAGACCATGATAGCTTTGTGTGATGTCAGAATTTGTCGCCGCATATTTCTAGGATGTAGCTCAGATATGCCAAGGATCGCGACCAGCGGGAAAGCCAATGCAGAACTCAAAAGAGGACGAGATGGTATATTTCTTGAAACAAACCTGGATCTAGATGAACGACGACGATGCAATATTCTCTGACTGAAATTAGATGGAGCTGAATGGTCAACAAGTTCAGGCCACATTCGCAGGTCCATCAAGTGGCGATCGAGAGTAACGGTTACAGTGAAGTTGAGTCCTAAGTAAGGTGACTCTTTCGACCGACAGAACGGAGGGACACGATTCGAAGAAGCGGCCATTCGGTATAGCCATGCCGAGAAGCGCTGTCAAATTGAAGCTTCAAGGTTGCCGACGACGCTAGCCGCAAGCAGGGAGGTGATGGCGAAGCGAGAAAAAAAATTGACCATTGTGGATCACCGTCAGGGTTGGAGGCACAAACATGCTGCGCCCAAACAAAGCCCGCCTCTCCGCTAACCATCCAAGCAAGTTAGACAGGATGCTCGTCTAATTGCATTCTCTCAGGGATAGAGCATGCTCCAGGGCGAGACCATCGATTCCGAAAGCCGTGCTGCCGGTCTTTGTACGTTTTCGAGTGTGTAAAACGTCCCAAGCGCAGTCAGTGGCAAAATCGTTGCTCCGTCTGGCATTCGGGAAGGTAAGTCTTTCCATGACTTGTGCGAGGACTCGTGGGGAAGCGAGACGCGGCGAACAAGGGGACGATTGTATTCAAGTCAAATTGATTTTGAAAAATAGAATTCTAGCTTGTCGGCCCGCATGACATGTGCAAGCGATATTTGAGAAGTCTAGGGATGGACAGGCCAATTCCGATGAGCGCTGCCAGCTCACAGCATGGGTTAACCCCGTGCCTTGGACGGCGAACTTCACATTTTTTTTTCCTGAAGACCTCAGCACCCCAGGACGATGGGACGGCCATCCGAAACGATTCACGGGGGGATATATAAGACCTGTTCAATTGTAGCTATGTTTCCTCAGTTGCCTAGTCTTCCATCCGGTCTTCAGCAGCACATCATCACTCGCTATGTTCTCGAAACTCGCTCTCCTTGCTACTGCCTCCTTGGCTGCTTTCGTCGCTGCTGGGCCCTCTTGCAACACTGGCCCCATTCAGTGCTGCCAGCAGCTCCAGAGCGCTGACTCTGCATCGGTCGCCGCTATCTTCAGCCTTATCGGTGCTGCCGCTCAAGGTGTCACTGGCCAAGTTGGCTTCGGCTGCAGCCCCATCACAGCTGTTGGTGTCGGCTCGGGTGCCAAGTGGTCCGTTCTTCGTCAAGTTCGATCTAGGAGTTGAAACTGACGATTGTCTTTTCTCTATCCAGCGAGCAGAAGCCTGTTTGCTGCCAGAACAACGACTTCCGTACGTGTATCTCTTTGCTAAGTTGTATCTGTCTGTTGCAATTACTGACTTGTCTTTACCTCAAGATGGCGGCCTTATTTCCATCGGCTGCAGTCCTATCGATGTCGGACTCTAGAGGGATTACTAGATTGTCGGGATTTGGGAGAAATTTTGGCTTCAATCAACTCCATACCTCTAATGTTACGCACGCAATTAATGTTAATATGCCTTGACTGGGGAATGTTTGTGAAACATGAGATACGTTCTCTCTGTCTTTGACTTGGACAATTGAGAGTCTGGTGTGAGGTATATGGAATATATGCATCCTATGTTACTAGTCAAATGGTTAACTTATTTTATGATAAGCGTCACCCGTTGATTTTATATGATCCTTTCGTGAGATTACGATTTTATCTCAAGGCTAGAGACAATTCTTTGTAGGAGAAAGTATGCAACTGTTCTGTTGCGCCGCCACTCCATTCTGATGAAAGAATATTTTTGCGTCGTGTGGGGTTCGAAAGGAAGCCCCTCCCAAAAATGGTAGCAGCTCAAACACACAGACCTGTCGTCCTCGACACGCCATGTTCCCGACAATTGCACGACTTTCGAAAGCGTCTCGAAGGCCGCTGACGCCCAAGCGGGGTAACAAGGACTACTACAAAGGTGACGAAAACATTCAGCCCATGTCTTGACACACAACGACATGGAAAAACGCCTGACATTGGCCCGTTTGTTCGTCGCATGGCAGGCACTCGTCAGGCGTTTCTTCCTGGTGGACACAGAACGGGCGCCCCCGGAAAACATGTCATCGGCGGAAAGGCCAAGTACCGCCTCCTAGACGAAAAAGTCCGCGTCTTCGTCGCCCCGCCATTGAAGGAGATCGAGTCGTCTGCGGTACGGGCACACATCTTCTTGATCGGATGAAGAAACGCTTCATTCTTGTTCTCCTTTTTCCCTCGGTATAGCTCAAACCATACGTCGCGCTGGACGTGCGCCTCAAAAAGTCGGAGGAACGAGCCGTGTTTGGAAAATTCCCTGGCCCGAGGGGCCTCACGCCTGAGCATTTCCTCAAAGTTGCCACGGCATACTCGGAAAACAAGGCGCAGAGTATGGTTGCAGATGCGTCTTCCTAGATGTCGACGGATAGCATTGAGGAGCGGCGGTCTGTTAGGGCACAGAAGTCGCTCGGTGCATGGTAGGAGGCTTTGACGGGGAACGGTGCTAGCGCCTTGATTGATATGGTGTGATGTTCTCCCAACCCTCCGCTTCGTTCACACTGTCTTGACACACCATAGTCATCTCTTCTCATACCTAAACCTTACAAAATCGGCGACTCTGAGCGGGCGAACCTTTGCCCGTGTATCATTATACTTACATCACATATCTCTTTGCATATATTAATGACACAAGTTTTCGTAATCCTGATGCCTTCAACGACAGGTCGTTTCTGTGGACAATTGGCAGCGACCATCGACGCTCCCTCAACACTTTCCTGACTGGTCATGTGACGGTTTTTATCTCAGCCTCTACCTCGGAATGGACCTCGAATCGCCCTGGGACGAAGACATCGATCACACATCCGTACGACAATCAGAATGGACGAAAATCTCTAACGAGTTCACAGATGTAAGAGACCGAATGATCCTTCGACCTCCCAATACCAATCGATCAAAAACAAAAAATTATCGTGTCTTTTAGGTGGGATATCGGGAAGGCATAACCGCAGGCAAAGAAGCGTCCGTGCAGGAGGGTTTCGACGCCGGCTTTGCTGACGTTGGCGTGCCCATCGGGCGGGACCTAGGTCTCCTGCGTGGGCGCGCCAACGCACTGCTGGGCTTCCTCTCTCTCGGTGCCCAGAACAGCGGGGACGCACAGACGCAGAGTCTGGTCACCGAGGCGCGCGCGATCAACGCCGCGCTAGGCAGGATACGTTTTTCGGACATCGAGCCGCCCGACGAAGAGGCGCTCAGGCATGCGCGGCAGCATGAGCTCGAGATTGAGGACGAGGAGATGAGGGAGGAGAGGAATATGGAGCGCGTTGAGGATATGATGGAGAGGATGTCTGCTGGGGTGGGCGTGTCGAGCGCGGGGAGGCCGACGAGGGAGGATGTGGCGAGGTTGAAGGAGAGGTTTGAGGCGCTGGTCAGACGGGCCGGCTTCGAGGTGAATTGGAGCTGAAGTTGGTCGGGACCGGGATACTGGCATCGAAACGTCTTTCCGATGGTTTTGTCGCACATCTCCTCGTGAGAAGGGACATTGCGGGAGTCGGGGTAGCATCGCACTCTTTGTGCTGGACACCATTTCAGCGCCGGCTTGACTTCCGCGAACGCAAGGTCAAGCATCGTTCGGCTTTGAACGCCACATTCGTTCATGACAAATTGCCTCGATTAGCGTCGCATTGGTATTAAGACAAAGAAGATAAGTAGCGGAGTGAGCAGGAAAAAAAGGGTTGTACAATTCCGTATAAGAACGTCCGTGAAGCAGTTGCATGTATGTACCAGCGATGGATGTGTGGATTCATGGAGAAGAGAAAAGATGGGAGAGCGATTGAACGGAAAGCAGAATAAATACCGACGTCCCTTTCGTCCTGTTGAAACCCTCTAAAGCACGTAGTATTGTTTACTTGCTGGGGGCAGGGTGCACGTAATCCCTGGACAAGTCGATCTCGCCCTTGAGATGTGTGTTTGTGATTCGCACCTGGCGTTGCCTCGGCGCGCCTCCACGCTTGCCCTTCTTTTTCGTCGGCGGGGCCTTTGCAGGCAGCGATTCCGCACTTGTGACCTGAAGACCCTCTGGTTTGCTTTAGACGAGAGATGGAATGACAAAGAGAGGAACTGGACGGTACCTGACTGTAGCTGCTTCAGCAGGTCGACATCGTTTGGAACTTTAAGCGAATGCCACAGGTCGTTGAATTCTAGAATGAAAGCACATACCAGCGACGTCAGTCATCATGCACAGAAATGACGAAAACGGGAAAAGGGCACCTTTTTCGACCTGCATCCCCGCGCCGGCTTCCACCGGTTTGATCTCGTTCCAAAAGACCATCTTGAGCTGACCATCCTTCATGGTCCTCGTACACAGCACCTCTCCTTCCTTTTCCAGCTCTTCAATTGCGGTAGGCGCCTCCTTCCACGACTCCTTGAGCGCTCTGACAGACAAGCCGCCGCCTTTGCGCGTCTGCCGCTGGATCTCCGTCAGGAGGGCCGCTTTATTCCGAAAGTTGTATTCATGCTGGGTTTGGGAGTTGGTTCAGGAGGATATATAGACCGAGAGGAGGATGCTCACTTTGTAGGAATAAAGGTCCGTTTTGGGATCCCATTGCACTTTGTCGTGGGCTCTGAATTTTTCGAGGAGAATGGGGTCGGTGTCGAGAGGCGTATTTGTAACGATGGCGATGTCCTGCAGGCGCATCGGGTTGTACGTCGACTGCCGTGATACGCAGCGGTGTCAGACGAAAGAAAACGTAAGGAAGAAGGTACACGAACTTTGAGGTGGTTAACAGCATAGACGAGCTGTGTGTTCACATTCGTCCCAGTTCCAGTATCAGCCGGTTGTGAATAGACGATATCTAGCCAACAAAGAGAGCACGATTCAGCAGTCTTCGAGTCTGCATTGGAATATGCGCACTGGATTTTGGCCGCTTCTTTTTAGGAGTGGGCCCTGTGGTGCTGTCCGGCGTCGACGGCGTCGAAGAGCCCGCAACATCTGGCGTAGTCTGCTGCTGCTGTGGTTTAGGCTGCGAATGCCAGGACGTAAAGTCCTGCCTGTGCATCACAGCGCTGAATGCGGCGGCGTCCTTGGCCAGCTTGGACATTTTGAAGGTGACAGATTGAAGAGAAAAGGGCTATTGCAATTGATCCTGAAAGTTATCATGTCTGGTCACGTGAGCCACCGCGTTCTTGAATCTAACCCATTACCATGGTCGACTCGGAGGTGAGCGTTCGCGAGCTCGCCGTGTCTCTCGTTCTCAAGGACACAGGCGCGGCAGCCAGCGCGGAAGAAGCCCCGCATATTTGAGCTTCGCCGTGCAGACGGTTTCGACGTCACCCAAAAGCAAAGGCGACCCAAAGTCCCTGTGCCTCCCTTCGTGTCGGCGTTCGACAACAGCGATATTGTCGGCACACGGAAGAAGGCCGCATCCATGCGAGGGAAACTGGACTCTGCCGGTGCTTCGATTCCCGGGTTCAAGATACCAGCACCGTTAGAGTCGGGACACATCTCCAAGAACAAGATCACGTCCTTTCTGCCAAATGCCCCCGTGCCGCCCACTGTTCACGCATCAAAGACACCCTTTACATCGAAGGACCACACACGCCCGCTCCGTCATGCTCAACCTCCCATTCTTCCAACCAAGAGACGAACAGAGAAAGATAGCGATATACCTGATAAGCGGCCTAGACATGCCATCGACCCTCCTGTTTTTGCCGCCTTGCACGCTGCTTCGGAGCCCAAGACCCCGACGAAGATCAAGCCCTCTAGACCTCTTAACGGACTTCATGGTCCTCTTCCCCCGCCACCTCCGCCGCCGCATCCCCAACGTTCCGTTCCCCCAGATAAGCGCATGCACACGATCTCGACGACGCGCATCGCACGAGCCACGAACCTTTCGACGGAGAACGGTGCCGCCGAGCTGGCCTCCCTATTCCTGTACGATCAACATCCAAACCTGGTTCGTGCTGCGGCACAGGATAACGAGAGCGAAACGGGAGTGGATGGCTTTGGCGGAAAATGGAGCGTCGGGATCAGTCCTCAGAAGAACACAAAGTGGAATGACAGAAGACCTAGGCTTGTTTCGTGCGTCTACTCCTCCCTGAAGTGTTTCCTTGCGAAAACATGACATTGGCTTCGAGCAGTGGTGGCCTTGCCGCTCGCGCAGAATCGTTCATTTCTCAGTTCAACACCTCTCTCGCACTGTGGCAAAGAGATGTAGAAAATCAGATCAACTGCTCTTCATCCTCAACCCTCCGTTTAAGGCCTCCTCCAGATCTGCAGCTCCGCATAATTGAGATTCTCCACCTGCCTCGAGGTTTGCGCTCTAGATCCCTCTCGTCCTCTTCCACGTCCGCCTCAACATCTCCAAAATCCAAATCTTTGACTCCTTCATCGTCGTCCACCTCCGGCCTCGCGCTCTGCCACGTCGTCTCCTTATCCTCGTCCATGCAGAAACAGTACCCCAGGCTGAGGACGCACCAAACGCTCAAGCAGGTATACCGCGTTGTTTTCGCTTTCCCATCCGCTGCGCCCTCCCGATTTCAACCCCACCCTCAGCTACAGAAGGGGGACAACAACGCGGCGACCCGCGATGCGCCATTGCACCCGCGCAATCCGGAAGACTTCGCGCAGGGCAGGCACGTGCAGATCTGGGCGCCTCTCCAAGTGTTTACCCCTTCGTCATCACCTTTGTCGGCGTCGGATAGCACTGGTGGTGTCAAAAAGGAAGACAGAGAAGACAGCGATGCGCGCCTCGTCCCCGCACCCTTTCCGTTCGTTTCGACGCCCGTGCCGACCCCAACACTTGCACAGAAGTTGGATGAGCCGATAGCAGAGACGGTGTTCATGTGCTCGAGGTTTTTGATCTTGCGATAAGATTGTTGCTTTTTTTTTCTTGGCGGGGCTCGTTGATTGGTGCTGTGTTTGGCGGCAACGTTCTTGTGAACGTCCTATCAACTACTAAACGCCCGCTTACGCGATCTCCACCCTCGTTGTATCCATCGAGTTCTCCCCATACTGCAATGCAGTGAAACGCCCTCGGCGCCCATCACGGGTACCGCAATCACAATGTCCTATGGTGGATATGATGAAAATGTTCTAACCCCCTCCCCTCCCCTCTCCAATTACCCCCGAAGCGACAGGTGTTGTCAAAACCGCCAAGGCGGAGCCTTTGTCGCTTGGCGGATTCTGATTTTGTCTGATGAGAGACATGCCTTTTCGGTATGGTTCCCGCCAGCTGTTCCAAGGCTCTTGGCCTAAGGGCTGTCCGTCACGGATTATTAAGTAAACCCTTTCCGTTGACTTTATATAGAATACACGCTCACAACGAGCTTCAGGGTTCATATCGCTTACGGACCTGGCGAATTCTTCGGAAGCACTTCTCCACTCACTCGACCCACCACGTCTGTCTTTTTTTTTTAGATCTTGCATTGCAGCTCTTACTGCAATGCCGTCAACACCGGGCCTGGGACATACCTGCGAAGCCTCTGCAATTGCCATGATGCTATATCTTTTGTAACTGATATCAAGTGCTCACTGCCATTCGTATCTCATTTTCTTAGATTCAATTGATTGACAGGCATCTCATGGCGCCGTGTGCCTTCAGGACAAAAAAAAACATCGACCTAACGTGAACCTTATTTAATGACTCAGTATCCATGACCAGACCTCAGACAGCACCTCCCAACCTACCTCACACTCCTGTTCAGGCTAGGTAGCATGATAATATCGACGGTCATTACGATCGGTCAAATCACCTTTATTCTACGTGTCATAATCCAAATCGTTGCGCATGGAGGCATTGCGCTCCTTGGTCTCGTCATTTTAGCCAACGCTCCTCGCATAGGCACAGCGGACACGCACGACGCGCTGAATCGCGTAACCGGCGCGGCGACCGCCAACATATCGCTTATGAAGTGGATCTTCAGCCGAATCCGAAGACGAAATGACCCTCTTCCCACGTTCAACCTTTTTCTGGCCTTTTTTCTCTCCCTCTTCTTCGCAGTTTTCGTTGCAGTGAGCGATGTCGGTTTCTTGGGCCTTCACACATGTTTCACACCCGGTCCGCCGATTTTCGATGTACCTGCGTCTGCCTCGACCGATGATGCTGCTCGTTCTCTCGTCATGTCTCATCTTATCAACGGCAGCGACCCATCACAGGTCACAGCGTTCAGGTGCGACGCCGTGGAACCTGTTCATTTCGGCCCAAATATCACAGAAAGTAAATGTGTCCAATGGCGCAACTCCTCCTATGCCGATGCCGATTTCTTTGCTGGCCTTAATCTTACCGACACTGATACTTTGATGCCTCGAAGACTTGGATATCATGACGGCTTCAAACGACCCATCAAGCTCAACACCTTCTACATGGGACCCAACTCCCAGCGCATCCAGACACCGACGGTGAGCCGGGGCATCGCTGTGGAGCCACATGAGACGGGAGTGCGAGTCGTTTTCGGGTTGCCGGAAATGGGTCAACAACATCGAGTGGACATGGAGAAAACGATGGCGGTCGAAGTCGAGGTGGGATGCATGACGCTTGGGGTCTACGCTATACACCAGGTCGATGCCACTGGCACCGGAATCGATGTGTTTGATACTGGAAGCACAACTGGAGACTCGTGGCGAAAGTACGTCGGTCCAGATTACTTGCAGAAAGCCCTGCAAAAGGCGGTCGACGACTCACGCGCGTACTACCGCCCGTTTTTCAACGAATCCACACTCGATTCCACGGGGACCATAATCAGTAACAGGACAACGGAAAATCTGTCGTCTGCGGCCAATATTCACAAGTTCTTTCTACCGTCAGAAGGCATCAAGAGCAGCACCGATCGGACATTCGAGATTCTCGGCAACTGCACCCAGACTATCTTTAACCAGGTCAATGTGGCGTACGATAATTCGTCGCTGATCCACACTTGTGGCTACCTTGGTTTGGGCGGATCCGTTGCGAAGAACGGAACCTATTCCGAAGTGTTCACCAGGATGATTTGTGCCTCGGCGACACAGGTCAACATGGTTTCCGCGACCGTCGTGACGGACCAAAATGCCGTCGTTTCTATGAATGTAACTCGCCTTCCAAGCGATCTTCACTACACGCGTGCCGATTACTATGATGAAATACCCAATTATGATCAGAAAGACGAAAACAACACTATGATCTACGAGTTTTACCCCTACCAGCGTTACACTCTCAGCGACAATCCCTCCGGTCCGACGTCCCATTTCATAGTCCCTGATCAAAACATCGGCCTTTACGATCAACGTGGTCCGGGAAGCGGTGGGAATCCCATCAAGCTGCTGGGGCGTAACGTCCTGGGACAGGACATAGGTCTGCCGGACCTCCAATATGCAGGTCTGACGCTTCTGGATGAGGGCTTTGCCGATATAAAGTTAAATACTAGCATCGTCACGCGCTGGATGGGACAGGTTGGGGCATCGTTTGTGATGACCAGCATCGGTTACAACGGATGGGCTGCCAGGAAGTCGAACCAATCCATCAAAGTAATCAGCACTGGTGGCCGCTTGGCGACCTGCTACAAGCCGCTGTACGGGCTCGGATTCTTGCCGCTTTTCCTCGCAGCGACGGTCGTCATATGCTGGGCGGTTTTGTTGTTGATCAAGTCCTTGCTATTGGGCTCGCAGGATTTGAGGCAGGCGTACGGCGGAATCACTCCTTTGATGCGCGCCGTGGCTCCTGGAGCTCCGGAGAATGACACGCTTCTCGTCTGGGAGAAAGGTCCTGAGCCACGCCTGTCTCTCATTCACAAAGGCGGGACTGTTTCAGGAGACGCACCCGGATCTGCGCTTGAATACCTGAAATCAGGACATCGGTACTATACTTGACTTGAGCTCCTACATACTACTGATTATCGTGCGCCGTCGTTAAGTTATAGCGCCGCATGTACCGCCAGCCCTTCTTAGGGGCATTCGATCCGAAGGTTTCACCAGATAGCTGATAGTATCCAGTGCCAGTTTATAGATTATCGTTAACTGATAAGATGAGAGAGTGTCTTATCTTATCGTCAACCCACCCTGGGCGCTACGACCACGATGGGTAAAAAGCCATCTGGCGCATCTTCAATGACGTCGTCTAGGGGAGGAAGAAAACCACGAGGATCCGGAAGAGGACGGGGCGGGCATGCCTCGAGACGCTTCAGGCACGACCGTGATGACGACGCGACTAGTGAGAGACCAGTCGAGAGCGCTGTCGATGTTCAGGGAGCCGAGGAGTTATCTTCGGGTACGTCGTTGGTTCAGCACCGTCGCGAGAGTTTCTAACGACTGTTCGTGCGCGTGGTATAGATGGAGAAGGGCAGGCGGGAAGCGACGTCCGGATAGAAGTACCAGTCGCGATGTGGGACTTTGACCACTGCGATCCGCGGCGCTGTTCTGGGAAGAAGCTGGCGCGCCTCGGGCTCATCAAGGAGCTCCGCATAGGCTCTCGTTTCAGGGGCATCGTAGTCTCGTGAGTCCTCGACTTGCCGTCTCCCTTCTCCTTCTATGCTCGGCGATCTCGTATTAAAGACGTCCATGAACCTTGCGCACATCCAAAGACTGACAGAAAGAGCTGATCCCCAGACCAAACGGTAAACAGGTCATAAGCCCCTCGGACCGCGACATCGTTCTCAAAAGCGGGCTCGCCGTCGTCGAATGCTCCTGGGCACGTCTGGACGACGTGCCGTTCAACAAGATCGCAAGCCCCCACGAGCGTCATCGTAAGCACCACACTGCTCTCACCATCCTTCTCAAAAAAAAAAAAAATTTAAAAAAAAATCGCCGCTGACATCTGGCTTTTCACACACAAAAGTGCCCTACCTCCTCGCCACGAATCCGACAAACTACGGCAGGCCCTGGCGGCTGAACTGCGTCGAGGCACTGGCCGCGGCGTTCTGCATCACCGGCTTTGACTCATACGCCGACAAGCTCTTGAGCGGCTTTGGATGGGGAGGCTCGTTTCTTGGCGTCAACAAGTGAGTGTCGCACCCCCTGCGTAATGGTGGGCTGAGGAAGGGGTGTGCTAATACTTTTTCTACTTGTTAAAACACTCTCTCGCGTCCAGGCCGTATCTCGATCGGTACAAGCAGTGTACTACCGCAGAGGAGGTCAGCTCGATGCAGGAAGAGATCATGGAAGAGCTCGAGCGGGACTGGGCGGAATCGCGGCGGAAGAAAGGCGCGCTATCATCTGTTCCCTCTTAAAATTTCGACTTATTGCCTTGGCATGAGCAGCCGACTTGACCACGAGCAGCTCAGAAGATCTCTTAGTTGCCAATCCAAATCGTCTACCCGCCTCGCAGCATGACGACAGCGAGGAAGACGACGAGGACGAGCTTCTCCCGAACTCAGGGAGCGAAGACGAGACAGGCACACATACCTTGGACAGATCCACGCCAAGCTCACCTCAGGCATAAATTTAGACTAGGACCAGTAAAAAAAAAGAGAGAGATGGAAGAGAACAAACCCTCAAAAGAATTTTTTTTACTATTTTCCGCGTCTTTTTCTAGTTCTACCTATTTTATAAAGGAAAAGAGAAAAATTTAAAAAGATCGTTTCGGCAGCTTTGACTCCTCTGTTATGGCTTGTCCGCCGTCGTGCCGCGAGCGAGTTCTCTGGTATTATCAAGAATATGAGAAATCGAACAAAAAACACAAGCATGTAAGCTGGCAGAGGTGAACGCACGCAAAAGCAGAGGCAATGCAGGCCTTGATCTCCTTGTAGCTCACGACCAAACAGCTCTGTTCGTCTCTCGAGATGAGCATGACCTTTTCGTCCGTCCCAGCATCCAGCTTCAAGACAAGGGAAAACAAAGTCCGTCAGACACACCGGGAAATGACGAAAGGCAGCAATGCCATGGTCAGTGAATTACCTTGTTCAAACACGTGAGGACATGTGAGAGGTTGAGGACCGGGTTGCCGTTCTCGTCGACTTGGTGGAAGACGTAATCCCGGAAGAGCTTGATGATGTACCGATCGCCCGTTTCTGACCAACGCGGCTCACGAGCGAACCTAAGAAAGACGTATGACCCGTGTCCTCTTCCTGAGGGAGGGAAGAATATGAACTCACTCTGGACGCTCGTTGATGAACCCAAACTTGCAAAGCAAGCGCACCAACCGGGCATTCTCCAGCTCACCCAGCAGCTCAAACTCGAGCCTATCCGTAGCCCTGCCAAACAAGAAAGTCGCAAAAAAGGTCAAAAAGATGTGCGGGATAGAGAAGAAAAATAAAATAAAAAAAAGAAAAAGGAAATTACAGGAGCGCGTCGTCCATCTCCGCGATGACCTTGCTGCGCGCCATGTCGAGGACCTGGTCGACGGACTTGTGCGGGCCTCCTTTGCTGATGAGGAAGATGGCGATGGCCTTGATCTCGGGGCTGTACACGCGCGTCATGATCTCGATGCTCTTTTGAAAGTTGGCCGGGTTCCACGCGCCGAGGCTGCAGCAGCACAGCATGAAGATCAGCCGTCCAAACATCGTCAGATCCTCCTGCTGCAGCAGTCCCACGTCCTGCCGCGTGTCGTACGTCAGCAAGTCGATCACACCGCATGAGCTGATCCGAACGCTGCGTCCAGTTGGGGGGAGATGTGAATGAGGAATGAGGACATAGCTGTAGACAGGGACGAACCGGTTTTGCCCAGTGACCAGAATTTTGGATACGTCGATCATCCGCACGGCGTGTCCCGCGTCGTGCACCTTCTTCACGGCCGAAGCAATCTGGACGATGTATGACCAGAGCGTGCGCTCCGGTATGAGGGAAGGCACATAGTTCACGGTCTGGAGGCGGCCCTTGTAGTGCATCACCGGTGGCGGCTTCGGCTTAAAGTGCACGTCGTAAAGCGTCTGCGCGTTCGCGTAGTACTCGTGCACGACCACAAGGGCTGAGAGCAGATTATGAATAATTCAAGACAGACAAACAAATTTATACTGACAACTGTCGTTGAAGGATCGCGTTGTGAACGCCTCGCAGACGGGTATGATCGCGGGATGCTTGACGTGTTGCCAAAACTCGATGGCCGCAAACGCGGACTGGTGCATCAAGCGGTAGTCTGGTGTCACACTAACAGTCAGGGATAGCCCCCAAACCAAGCAATAATGGGGTGGTGTTTGCTCACTCTCGATGCGACGTAGCGCGAACGGCAGGCCGTTCGACGTCCGAATCGCGCGATAGACGACGGAGTACCAGTTCCCAAACCTTCTACGCTCGGACCCGGTCGTGACTGCGTCCAGCGGGACGAGCGTGTGGTAGCCCTGCAGCTCTTCTGGCAACTTTGAACCTGCGAGTCCGAGAAGGAAAAAAAAAAAGAAAGGGGAAAAAAGGGCGTAAGGCATCGAGAAAGAGTCGAAAGGGGACGATGACCGAACCTGGGGGAGCGATGCCTCGGATGGTCTCGCCGCGCATCTGGAGCGTCTGGCGGAGCGCCATGGAGGCCGGGACAAAGTAGCTGTCCTTTGCCGACGCCACGAACGCGCTGTGCGGCGCGGGCGTGTACAGGTGGTAGTCCAACTAGCACCAATTCGACATCGGAGGCGTGAAGGAAAGGAATGCACAAGCTGTGAAGCTCACCGGCTGCCTCATGTACACCGTGCTAGGGTTGAAGTAGGACACATCGAGGGCGGACGGGTCGTAATGTGGGGTGTAAGGGTTGTACTGGCCCTCGTCATAGTATTGCGACTCCATCTGGACCTGCCGGACAACAACACCCAAGACGCGTGATCAGACTCACATCGGCACACAAAATGGAAGAAAACTCGGCAAACTGACAGCTTGCATAGGCGAACTAAGGGCATAAGGATCATACGACTCCGCCGGCTGGAACTCCTGATACTCTGGATGAACCGCCAAGGGCGACGCGGGCTCCCTGCATCGCAACGAGTGAGGAGGGGAGTGAGCAAGAACCAAAAGTCAGAGCGACGGAGAAATGGAGAGTGGAGAGCAAGCTCACGCGGCAACTGGGAGCTGAGTTTCATCAGTCGGAGACACGGGGGACGGAGACTTGGCGGCGGGCGGCGGGACAGGAGCGGCAGCAGCGCTTTTGGGCACAAAGACCGGCGCGTTGACGGCCTGCGCAGAAAGCGTGCCAGGGGTGCGGGCCGGCTCCGAGGCCGGGGTCGTCGAAGGCGTCTGTCTTTGCGAAAGGAAAAAAAGAGCAAAGAACCGAGTAAGACCTCCACTCGTCCCACATCCCGGAACATTCGAAAAAAAAAAAGAACAGAAAAAAAAGAAACACACTGTTGAATCTGCTGAACAGAACCCTCTGCCTGAAAAAGAACGTAAATGAGCCTCGCGACCACTCTCAAAACCGCCCAATGCAAGGGGTTACAAAAAAAAGTAATGGCACTCCACGCACCGACGGATGATAAAACTGACAACCCTTGTCCTGAAATTTACAATAACTGCAAACGAGAAAAAGAAAACGAGATGAATCGACGATGAGCAATCGAGCCGTTTTCCTTGCCCCGAGCAGAACGGGCAAAGTTTTGCAGCTGAAGAAAAGGGACGCACCCATAGATCATAACATTCCTGCATTGTCGTTGAACCGAATCTGAAAAGGTAAACGAGAAAACACAGTTCAGCAACACTCCGGAACGTTCAAAAATACATCCCAAGCTTCAGCAAGAAGAAGAGAAGCAAGACAGAACCTTTGCGTGCCGGAGACTTTGTAGCCTCTTCCTGCGTGTCCGGATTCGCAATCCTGACTTGGGTCGCCCGAGGCCGCGCAAAGAACGCCATTAAAACAAGCTCGTCAATAAGAAATAAAACGAAGATCTTTCTGTGTCTATTTTTTCTTCAATCCCGTACTCGAATCGATCTTTGGTAAAAAGAAAGGAGAGACCGCTGGATCCGACAGTTGCTGTCCAGCAGAAGACGGTTGTTTGGGCTTACAGCCAGACCACAGGGAAGGGGAGGAGTTGGCCAAACTCTCAGACAAGCCAGTGACCTTGATCGTTTGAATCAGCCAAATATCAGCATACAATCGAATCAATTGTGTATTCTCTCAAACTCATACTCTCGAGGTCCGGAGCCCAGCGCACAGCTCAAAGGCATCAGCCCTGTCCACCAACGAAAACACCTCGGACCGAACACTCGCCTCTCGCTCCTCCCAATCACCTTCACACCACGCCCGCGCCTTTTCATCATCTACAAGCCCCACAAGCCGCTCCATCAGCGTCTCGTCGCGTTCCGTCGCGTAATCGTACAGCGCATCTCTGAACGCTGCCGCCAAGCACCTCGCCGCGTTTACACCTCGATCTTTTCCCTCCTTCAGCTTCCTCGTCTTCGCGTCCCGCGCGACAAGTCTGACGCTCGGGTACCGCCACGTGTCTTCTCGTTCGGGCGGGATAGCATAGTGCTTGAACACATCGTGGTAGTGTGCGCCTGTACGTCCATCTCCACCGTTTTGCATTTGTAAAGGGTCGTACACGTCCGGATGACTGGGCGGACACGTAAACCAAACAAAGTCAGCCCAGGCACCATGGAGGGGGGGATGAATGACAATCTTACTAGGACGCCAGGTGAAGGCGAAACTGAGAGCTGACAACCTCCTCTCTGCAATACACGCACTGCCATACGTCGCGCTGCTTAAGAGAGAACAACTCAAGGTCCGTTTCGGAGGGACACTGCTTGATCGCGCGGCACACCGCGACGACGCGTCGTTCACGCTCACCCAGGTGCACGATGGACGCAATAGGCGGGACAAGAATGCCCCTGTGCCTCGTCAGAACGTGATTGATCTGTCAACCCAGTCAGAGCTCGAGTTACCGGCAGAGAAGCATTCGGGTGAACGGACCAATACAGGCCACTTGACCAAGCACTTCTCGGCGCTCTTCCCCGCGCACACCTCACACTCAAACTCAAAGTCCATCACGTCCTCAAACGTATCCCTTTCCGGATCGCGACCGCACTCGACCAGCACACATCTCGCTACGTCCCATGCTCGCCCGTCGAACCTCATGCCGCCGCAATAATCCAAAGGCCATTTATCGAGCGCCGAGAAAGCGCCCTTCCACGCCGCAGAGCACCCAACAGGGCACACACCCTGGCACCGGTGCGCGAGGACGTACGAATGCCGCACCGCGTTCTCGCTCCAATTCTTGCCATCGTGTTGGAGATTGAAAAAGGTCGTGGCAAGGTGGAGCAACGACGTTGCAGCCGACGACGACAACGACGAAGACGAGGACGTCTGCGGAATGGACTCCCGAATGAGATTGACCAGCTCGCGCTCCTTCGCTCGACGCCAACCATCCACCGCCGCTGCCACGTTCTCAAGCGCGTCCCCAATATGCGCTAGCGTAAGCTCCTTCTCGAGCGGCGTGTCTTCGATAAAGGCTTTAAACTGCTCCGTGAGCGCCAGATCAGCGAGGTTTGGCAATGCTGCATCGAACGGGTGCTTTACGGTGTACTCTCGCAAGGGGTCCGCGAGAAGCGAGCACCGCTGCGAGATGGTGACGACGCGCTCCGAGTGCAGATGCTCGGCCTTGTGCTTAGACAGCATATGGACCAAAGCAGGCTTGATCTTTCTCCAACCTGACAACGCTGTAAGGTGGAGAAAGAGAATGATTTTGAATCGGCTTACTTCGTTCGGCCAGTTTCTTTGGCTGCCATACGAGCTTGTGATAGCGAAGGTCATCGATGTCGTCCAACTTGGCGATTTCCTCGCCCCAGCCTGTAGGGCATTAAACCAAGAGGGTGGAACAAGAAGGAAGTTGCACTTACCCGATGCCGTAAGTCGGTCAATGACCCTGCCAGGCCAGATGAGGCGCATACAAACCAGACAACCAAACGTGCAAGACTCACTCATCCGCCCTCTCTGAGCGCAGTCTGTTCTTTTCGTCGGAGCGTTCACGACACCATTTAGCGTGCCAAACCTCACACCGCCTCGCGTGCTGCCAGGAAAAGGGGAAAATTTTTGAAAAATTGCGATATCAAACGCTGAACAGAAAAAGCCAACCTGCATTCTCGCGTCGTATTCCCGTCTCTTCTGCTCCGTCCACTCGTCTATCGCAGCGGTGCCATCGAGCTGGCGCATTTCTTCTGCAAGCCGTTGCACTGTGCGGACCGAATAAAGGTACGGAGACATCACAGGGCGCTTTCCTGTCGGTCGAGATGGTCAGTCGGTGCAAGCGAAGAATGAACGAGCCAAGTGCGTACTATTGAGATCGGATTTCGAGAGAGGGGGGACGATGCCGTAGGGCAGACTGTACGACGCGAATGTTGTGTAGTGCCTAAAGCTGGAGGGATTGTCGTGGTAAACGGACGATGCAACAACGGAGGCAAGAAGGAATCGTCACTTTTCGGGAATGCAATCCTTGCAGCAGCGCACGCGTGCTGCCCAGTATATGGTTGGTGCATACGCAGTCAGGCAAAACTAAACGCAAGGTACAAGAACATTAGAAAAGGAGAGCAGTGGTTAGACAAGCGTACATGACAGTGCGGATAGAACGCGAGGTTGGCGTAGCACGGTTCTGCCATGTCCTGCGGACATTCGGGCAGACCATCCACGTTCTCCCTTGCGCGCTTCCACACTGGAAGCGCAGAGGAGTGCATGAGGACGACGCGGAGCGGCTTGGCGGTCCGGGCAAGGTTGAGGACGTCCAATGGAGCGAGGTACGAGAGGATCTTCAAGAACCGAGTATGAATCGAGTCCGGATAAGGAGAAAACGGGGTATGAAGGTTTACCTCGAACATGACGTCGAAGGGGAGCTCCAAAAGTCCAAGTCCGGGCGCCTTTCCTCGTCTGGCAGCGCTGTCCTGGCGTGCTTTTTTTCGTCGCTTCTTTGCAGGCGTGGGTGAGGGCGAGAAATCTCGGCAGTAGCGCGGGCGCTGTGCTGCGGTGCGTCTGGGTCGCGAAGTAGACGGGCCTGCAGATGTCGACATGGAGTCTGCGTACGGAAGGGCGGCTGAGGTGCGATGCTGAGACATATACATCACGTGCGAGGCGTATGCAAGGACGCGCCTCCGCGTCGCATTTGTTGGGATCGTGTAATCCTCGCAGCCAAGGCCCAAGGCAACATCATGGTCACATGTCGACGATTAGAAGCTCTATTTAATTTTCCAATCAATCATGATGTCGGCGATGACACACGATATGAAGGGAGTGCCCTTGACAGGCTGTTAATAACCAGTGTATGCCCGAACGGAACAGCATAGTGCCCTGACCTGGCCCGTCCGACGCCCATGTTCGGCGTCCGGCGACGCTGGAAACCGCCGCGCTTCTTTTCTTCACAGTTTGGCATAGACCGTGTGAAATGGGTTGCTGTGCAGAGGTCTTGGCAGACCGCGAAGGGGAGGCGCAGTTATGATAGGAGGAGCCCATGAGAACGCAAAAAGAACGTAGATTCGCCCCCAGGTGTTTCTCTTCCCCCCTCCCCTCCCCTGTGGCTCGTGATGATTTGACTGGTGCGTCGTCCCGTGATGCAAAGTCGCTGTCATGAGCTTTTGATAGACGTGGTCACCTTGCCCCTGATGTCGACAGATCGTCTCCGCGCTCATGTTCAAAGGACTGGAGCTCTCTCCGATTGAACTTGCGGAATGGTTGGGGTGCAAGGCTGGACGAATGCGGCTCGTGACGAGAAAGGACGAAACGCGTGCCGTTGAACGCGATCGAGACTTTGCAAATAAAGGACAACAAAGAGACAGAACTGGTTGTCGATCCATTTCGAAGCTGCCGAGTTGTGTTTTTTCTTTTTATTTATTTATACATATATATAAAATATACAGAATTTCTTGTAAAAATGCTCCATGGCAGCGTTATACCTTCACAACGCCATTTTTACGCCAGAGCCGTCCTCTTCCTCCTCCGCTGCCTCCTCTTCCGCCTCTCCCCATAATCGCAACGTGTCCACCGTTTCCAGCACAACCCTCCATACCAGCACCTCCGAGCACTCTCATCCGACCTCTCCGCTCCTCCATTCTGCCACATCCGAGTCCGTAGCGTACCTAGACCTGCTCTCGCGCCAGCCTGTATACCCGAACGGCCATGCACGTCCACGCGGCCATGCTCATGAGCAGCAGCGTTCCGAATGGATCACTAGTCTCTCCCTCACCGGTGACCCCACCACGGCGCGAGAGCGCAAGGGCTACTGGGAGCGCACCGTCCGACGGAAGAGACGGCGGCTCTGGTGGGCAAAAACCGCATTGGAAGTCGCCATAGGCCTGTTTCGTTCATTGAGTTGCCAAGTCTGCTGCTGACGTTCTGTTCCGCAGGCGCATTTGCTGCGTACAACGCCGTACGATATTTTCTGGCGTATACCATCTACGACTCAAAAGCTGGTCAGGCCGCTTCCCTAGCGCTCGGCATCAGCACCGGCGCAGTCTTTGCCTTTCTTTCCTGCAGCATCATTCTCGCCCTCTTTCAACCCCTCCTCCTCGCCGTCCCTCTCCGCTCCCTTGCCATCTACCGCACCGCGCTTCAGGTCCTCGCGTCCTTCTTCCTCCTCGCCCCTGCCGTCGTCAACGTCGTCCTGCTCAACGTCTGGAAAGACTCGCCGAGCGCAGAGCTCAACCTCCGCCGTCGCTGTCGCGTCGACATCGACGCCATCTGGTCTGTCTCCCACAAGACAGACTGCCGCCCACCCGCATGGGGCGTCTGGCTCACTCTCGGCCTCTTGCGTCTCGTGATCACCGTCGTAGGTGTCGTAAGTCCCAAACAACGTCTTTACCCAGCCTCGGCATCCTGACCAAGTCGCGCGACAGGTCGCATACCACACGGCGGTCTTTTCGTACACCCATGTAGGCCGCCTCTCGCGGCGTTACCGCCTTCCCTCTAGCCCGCCCGAATTTTACGGCTCGCCGCTCTCTCCGTATTCCCCGTACGTAACGCGCGCGGAGGAGGATTACTCCTCTGCCGTCATACCTCCGCGCATCGCAGTGAGCCGACTCGAAGCCTCGCACGCGCATTCGTCCGACTCGACTCTGCGCGAGCACCGCGAGCACGACGCGTCGAAACCGTCTCTGACTACCAACACCGCATCGCCGCCAGCAGGCCGTTCGCACCCGTCTTCGTCCGACACTGACAAGGAGGACGAGGACTCGGATCGGACGCACGTTGTCGCGCGTTGGAGCGATCAGCGCCAGGAGCAGCCTGTGCTTCCGGCGGCGTACTATCAGGATACGCCCCACGGCGGCTTTGTGGAGCGTTTTCGATCGCTCGTCGCCCAAATCGCGCGTGAGACGGACGAAGGGCTCGACTATGCGCGTTCCGACAATCCTGTCGCGCGGCATCGTGGACGGTACGCTGATGATGAAGACGACGAAGGCGATGATGGCGATGATTATTTTGACGATTTTGACGACCACGACCGCAGTCGAGACGACTTGCACGACCCTTATGACGTGACACACCGTGATCGCGAGCTAGACGGCGCAACCGATCGCGGAGACGACGATTTTTACGTTGGCGTGAAGAACGCAGTTACGCCGCTTCCGCAGCCGCTCGCGCTGGGCTACGACGAGTTCGGGCGGCCGTACCCGCCTGACGAGCATATTCCTATGCTGAACGGGTACATACGGCGCATGCCGACTATCGAGTCGATGGGCTCGCGCGAGTTTGGGAGCTCTGTCGCTTCTGTGGAGGCTTCTTCGGTGCAATCGCCGGCTACGAGCGTGCGGAAGGCGCGACGGGCCAGTGGAGAATCGGGTGCGACGCCTACTCCGACGCCTGCTCCGACGCCGACGATGAGCAGCAGTCGTCCACCTACCCGCGCGACGCTGCTCACCATGTCCGACTATGAGCGCGACCGCGCGCGTTCCAACGGATCGAGCCTTTCGAACCGTTCTAGTCTTTCGAACCGTTCTAGCCGATCTGGCAGGTCTAGCAGATCAGACAGTCTCATGGCGAACGTTGAGCGCGTCACGGCGGAGCGCTCTGCGGCTGGCACGCCCGTTTCTGTGTCTGCGTCTGCGTCTGCGTCTGCGTCAGCTAGAGCGTTCAACGAGCTCGGCGAGTGGGTCGTCCTCGGTGGTCCTGGTCCTGGTCCTGGTCCTGATGGCTCTGATGGAGCTGCAGACGCAGGCGCGGTCGTTGGTGGGACGAACGGGACCGGCTCAAGCGCGTCGTATTATACCGCAGGAAGCATTGCGTCTGGTGGCGCGTCGTCGTCGCCGCAGTCGCCGCTGCCGTTTGAAAAGACGAGGCCTTCGTGACGACGACAATGTTTTTTTTTTCCTTTTCTTCTACTTGTTTTCCGGGGGTTCGTCCGGTTTCTGCAAGGACGGTTCGACACGCGACGCCGCTCATCCATCATGGTCTTCTTTTTTTTTCTTCATTACCCGAAACGAACAGAAACGAACACAAAAAGTTCTCATAGCCTCCATTTTTCGTTGTTTGCTTCTTGAATAATGTATATACCGTCAGAGGGCTTTCGTTGGATCCTTTTTTTTTCCTCTATCAAACCTCGTTCGGACTCGGACTCTTGCTTTCGGACTCGGACTCGTCGATCTCACAAGCGCGGCGTGCAGTGTGCACAGCAGGCGTCTGTGACATGCTAATTAATGTATATTATGCGTTATATATATAGGGGACACTGGTTTCACGCTCATGTCAAACGAAAAGACGTTCAAGTCTCGCCTTTGGGGGGATTGTTCAGGCAACGCCGTCGGTTCCGGTGTTGTGGCCATGAGCCAAAAGTCATCGTATCATACGGCAGGAAGATACGCAGCACAGAACCCTTATAGAAAATCAATCATCTCGAGTGACGACGGGTGCGATGGAGGGCGGTTCTGGGCGTCATGGCATGCACGGCTGTCTGTAGCGTGTCCAACGCCTCTTGAACATCCGGTCGTCGAGTGGGATCGTTATCCTGCAGGATCTCGTGGTATCATACTCTAAAAGGGGCGAAAAAAAAAAGATAAGCAGGTGTGAAGACACATGCACAAACCTGAAGGGGAACCTATCATAAAATCCGAGAAACTGTTCCCAAGCTGCCTAACACGTCCAATTTGAACGGACTGTACGCTTTCCCCGCAGCGACCTCTTCCGGTACGAGAGGGCGGGCGTAGGGCTCAGGATCGGGGAGCGACCCGCCGAGCGGGCAGCCGACGCAAATGCGCTCAGTTCCGGGACACTCTCTGACGAAAATTCGCCGGCGCATTTAAAGTCGATGAGATACACGCGAGGACGGGATGGAGGGATTTTTGTGTAGAGTCACTCTCGCATCTCTCTTCCAGGACGTGTTTCTCAACAACTTTCTAGTCCAGTGGCATCCCGAACAGACACGACGAAGATGGAGTTTTGGCTACGGCTGCGAAGACATCCTACATTCCCTATCCGATCTGAAATAGATCGAGCAGGGGAGGCATAACTGTATCCGCTCGACAAGGGATACGTCTCGTCAGGAGACCACAAAAAATTCATGCCGTCATGCTCCTAAAGTATCAATTTCCGCTCACGGAAGACCTGATCCAAGTGATCCCAAATCCGCTTGTCTGCTTCATACGTGCCGTTAGGGTCTCTCCACCGAGACAAGGTTCGAGGAAGCTAGATTCGGATGACAGGTCATTTTGGAGAATTAGAATGCAAAACACATGAATCGCACTTTTTTTCCGAATGTGTTCCTTCCTTCGGCGTGGAGAATGGTGTCTTCAGAATGCCAATGACACGAGCGTAGCTATCACCAAAATAGCTCTCCTGATGCTAGTTGAAACGGCCATCGACGGCATGATCAACTGATGTAGGCAGAGTCAAAATCCGAAAGATGGATTCGAATAATTATCTGGCGACTTAGGAGCAGGCAGGGATCCACATCTAGAGGAGTCAGGGTTTGATGTCGTGTTAGACTTCGGCGCTAGGAACGGTGGGCGTCGAAGAAATGATGCTTGAGTGGAAAGTTCTGACTCCCGCGGCATGCATCTTTTCGTGACCATACTATGCTTGGCGCTGGGTTTGAAAATGGGGGGGTGTTTGAAAACTCACAATTTCTATGCCTCCCGGGGCACTTTCGCACTCCAGGTTCTCGGGATATATACATATGGCACATTTGAACAGGTCTAACAATTTTTTTTGAAGAAGAATGACCACGATCTGTTAAAAAGATGGCATTCATGCATAGAAACTCATAACAAATCAGATTAAATGACATCTGTACATTTTATACAACCAGAAATTGCAATTCTAAGTTCATATCATTGAAGCTCATGTACATATGGATCTCTATGTCAATTCTTAGGTCATGACGGGCATTGTAGCATTGTCTACGGAGCGTTTGAAAGCGGTGTGACAGTCGAGCGAGCATGAGCTGAGCGGAGTTTTGATCCTGCTCTACATATTGGGCAGCCCGTGATAAACGCGTCGCTTGGGGTGCTGATGGTGCCGAGCAGGGATTGAATCAGCAGACCAGGAATCGTGACTGATGTGACTAAAGAATTTTCAAACACTCCCCTTTTCCTCATGTCCACGCTGGCATTGCTATTGCCAGTGTTCATCTGCATAAAATTACAGTTTTGTTACGGACTATTTATTTTCTTTATCTTATCTTCCTTTTCTTATCTTTTCCCCTATCTCCTCCACTCCCATCATGCTGCGCATCCCTCCCCATCATGCTGCGCAGCGCGCAGTCATCGAGTCATCTTCTTTTCCCTAGTCACTCTGAGTCATCCCACCCCAGCCTTACTCATCTGCAGTCTGCAGCATTGCGCAGTCCATGGTCCATGCTCGAGTACTGTAGAATACTTAAGGGCTTCCAGATGTACCAGTAACGCTAGGTTTAATATTCCTTTTGCCATCATCTTAAACCGCTCTCGCACTTAGTCTGCCCAAGTCCTTTAAGATTCGTCTAGCCTAACAAGATATTAAACCTCATCGAGACTCGCCCAGACTTACACACACCATGTCGTGCTTTATCAAAGACCTAATCAACATTCGATGACGAATGGTCGCCGACCCAGCGAGCACTAGCACGAGTGACAAGAACACCTGGTTCAGAGAAGTAGATCACACATTGCAGTCCACGCCATTCGCAGAGACAGTCCATGCCAACCGCAGAGACACTAGCAATTCGAACAATCGAGAAAGGGAACGTACGCCTACACCAAGTAGCGACAAAGAAGAAGAACAGGCACTTCTGAGAGAACTTGCCTTCACTACCGCAGACGAGCTTACTGAAAACTTCAGTAACGAAACAGCACAGCTCATTGCAGAACTCTTACTAGAAGGAGAATATGGGATAAGCGTAGAAGAGCTGTGGTCAGATCAGAATCTTCCTGCCAAAGAAGAGGACGAACCAATCTGCAAGAGAACAAGAGAAGAACGAACACGAGCCCAAAGCTTCAGACAACAGCAGATTGCAAACTACAATCGCTGAGTACAAGAAGAGGACATACTAATACAGAAGGGACACGACGTACAGAGCATACGACAACGATACCAAAGCCAGGGGCACATAGGAACGAAACTGCTGAACCCCTTCAGAAGACCGACCCACCGAAGTACAGCATAAAGAAAATTGCACCATCGTGGTGAAAGTAAGCAACAGCAACTGGAACAAATACTATCGGTGGAGGGAGTGAAAGAGACTACTCAAGACAGATGGACCAACCGCTGCAGAGTGGAACGAATTCGAACAAGCCTGTAGAATCGCAGGAATTGACCTAGACTATTGGAAAGAGCAACGAGAAGAGCAAAGACAAAAGCAGATCCAAGAACAGCAGGCCCAAGCACAACAAGCTCAAAAACAGGAAAGCCAGGACCAAGACAGCGATGAAGAAATTCCGCAAACAATGGCGACAGAATACAAAGGAATTATCACAGACCCAAAGTCTTTCACAGAAGACTGAACAGCTTTCGACATTTGGTGGAGGAAGATGAAGCTCTACATAACCGCATATGGAGACCTCACCGATACACAAAAGATCAGAGCAGTACTATCCAGAATGACCGACGGACCGGGGGCCCACTGGGCATCAAAGAAAATCGACACCACGACCAACCAAAGCACATGAGCCAATTTTGTGACCGAAATACAGACACGATTCAGCAATGTCATGTCACCGTCACAAGCAGGAAGCAAATTATTTAACATCAGACAGGGAAACCGACCAATTGACAAATTCCTAGATGAATTCGTAGACCTCGCAGGAAAAGCAGGAATGACAGGAACAGCTCCGCATTTTCTACTCGAGAAGAGCCTAAACAGGAGGACAGCAGAAGCCATACACTCGATCTCCGAACTTCCAACAGATGGAGATGAATATATCAAGACAGTTCAAGCGATTGGACGAAACATCAATGAACATCGGAATGTAATGAGAGGGGAATTTGCAAACAACCAACGCAAGCCAGGAAACCCAAGCCGAGGAACAGAACAGGCCATGGAAGTCAACAAAGTACGAAGCAATAATTGCTTCAACTGCAACAAACCAGGACATCTTTCACAAAATTGCCCGGAGCTGCGAAAAGGAGCAGCGAATGTTACATGCTATAACTGTGGCCTGAAAGGACACTATGCACGAAACTGCAAGAAGAAGAAGGGAAAATCCCGAGTCAGAGAAGTGAAAGAAGAAGGAGAAGAAGATGAAGAAGATAAGGACGAAGAAAGCTCGACAAAGAGGGTTGTGAAGGGTGATTAAGAGGTGCAAATGGACCATACAGCTGAAAAGATTGGATAAGGATGAGATCATCCCATATGAAATAACATTCGAAAGCGAGAAGCAAAGAAAAAATCAAGGCGACAAACACAGAAGAAAGGAATGAGTAAGTGAAAAACGAAGCGAAAAGGGATAGAAGATAACAAGAAGTGATAGCAGAGCAGAAGGATGATAATAGATAGTAACAAAAACGGGATTGAAGACAGGCGAATCAAGAAGATTCAATCATAAATGCAGACGGGACCAACCAAGAAAAAGCAGAGAGTAGCGGAGGTCACATCGACATTAAAGGACACAAAGAGCATATGGAAGCATGACTGACATTGGAAAAAGAAGTATGGGAATGATGGCTGATCACAACAACGATCAAATGGAGGACGGGAGAGATTGTCTTGACAGATGCAAGACATGAAAATAAACCAAGAGATAAAATACAGAAAGTGGCTGAACAGGAAGAAAGCAATGAAGGAAGGAACTAGATATCATATTGAAAGATTCAAACACCTCTTTAAGGAGAAGAACTGATCGACTAAGACACAAGGAGTGGGACTAGAAATAAACTAACAAAAGATGAGAAAAGATACGAGCAAGGTCTACGATGACGAGAAAGAGCTAGAAGAACTAGATGCCTTTGTCGAAGAAGGATAAGAAAGGAAAGATATGAAAATCACCTTATGGGCACTCTGTTTCTTTCATAACAAGAAGGATGGTAGCAAAGATCATCAAGACTATGAGAAATAAACAAATATAGGTCAAGGACAAGTTATAATGATAGGAATCCTGATGTACTATAAGGAGCGAAGTACTTTAACAAGATCAAATTATCTGGGGATACAACAATGTTCGATTCGAAAAGGAGATGAATGGAAAGCAGCCTCTAACAGCAAGAGGACTCTGAACCAACAGTCATGTACTTGGACAGTGAATGAAGGCACTTTAGCTGAATGATGGCAAGCCTCTTCCAAGACCAAATATGAAGAAGAGTATGCATAATCTATATGAACGACATTATAATCATCGGACGAACGCGAGAGGAACTTCAAAAAAACACAGTAGAAGTCATGGAGATACTGAACAAGAACGACCTATTCATCAAAGGACCGAAATGCATTTGGGAATCATCAAAAGTCCCAGTACTAGGGTATATCATAGGAGAGGGAAAGTGGAAATGGAACCAGAGAAGATTATAGCCGACAATCGGAACCGAAACGAAGAAAGAACTACAAAAGTTCTTAGGGTTCACAAACTTTTATCGACAATTCATCAAAGGATATGCAAAAGTCGCTAAACCTTTAACGGAATTGACTGGAAACAAAACATTCCAGTGGACAGACAAGCAGCAAAGCGCTTTCAAGGAGCTAATCCGAATATAACCAGCACATTCAGCACTACCACAAACAGAGGGAAAATTGAGTTGAAATGGATGCTCAGGATACGCCATCGGAGCGGTATTATCGCAACAGCAGAAAGGACTATGGCACCCAATCACCTTCATATCAAGATGTATGACCCCAGCGGAACAGAACTATGAAATCTACAACAAAGAACTCCTTGCGATAATGGTGGCACTGAAGACATGGAGACAATACCTTCTAGAAGCTCGAGAGAAGTTCGAAATATTGACGGACCACAAGAACCTATCATACTTCCGAAAACCACAACGACTCAATTCGAGACAGACTGGCTGGTATCTAAAACTACAAGAGTATGACTACAAACTATGACACGTGCCAGGAAAAGTGAATGGAAAAGCAGACGTCCTATCACGAATGGCGGGATATGAAGACAACCTAGCAGAGAAAGACAACATACAAATGATCAAAGAAGCTGCATTCATCCGACACCTGGAAGAGAATAATGAATGAGAATTCGACTTTATGATGTTCGAGGACGAACATCTACAGAAAGGAGGAGCAGGAAATAATGAAACAATGCAGACAAGAGGAATCACGATGATCGAAACTCCAAGAATGGAACAAATTCGACAATGCGCATGGAGAGAAACGATCGTAACAACAGGACTGAAGGAAAAACTACACTGGTTCACAGAAGAAAACTACATTGTATACGCAGGAGGGAAGATCTATATTCCCCCAGACAATAAACTGAAGGAAGACATCATGTTCAAACACCACGACACACCCATCGGAGGACATCCAGAACAATACCGCATGCATGAACTCATAAACCGCACCTATTGGTGGCCATCAATGTTAACAGACATCAAGAAGTATGTCAATGGATGTGAAGCATGCCAGCGAAACAAAATCATCCGACAAAAGAAACATGCACCACTACACCCGCACGAGGTCCCGCAGCAACCATGGGAAGATATCGGAGTAGACCTCATAGGACCGCTACCCAGCTCGAACAGCTTTAATGCCATCGCTGCAGTCACAGACTGCCTGACCAAGATGATCCATCTAATTCCCACCAACACCGAACTCACAGCAGAAGGTCTCGCATGACTATACCGAGACAATGTGTGGAGACTCCATGGAATCCCACGAAAGATTATCAGTGACCGAGGACCCCAATTCACAGCATGATTCATGACAACACTTCTAAAACTGCTTGGAACGAAGCAAAACCTATCAACGGCCTATCACCCACAAACAGATGGACAGGCAGAGCAATCCCATCAGAAAACGGAAGTTTTCCTTAGAAACTTCACAAACAACCTGCAGAATGACTGGGCAGAATGGATAGTGATTGCAGAGTACCAATACAATGACAAGACACATCAGGGAACAAAGGAGACACCATTCTACCTCAACTATAGGATGCACCCCTGGAAGGGAGAACCACAGACAATGGAAGGGAATAATCCTGCGGCAAAGAACTTTGTCGAGAGAATGAACCAAATCCGGAAAGAAGCAAATGCTGCACTGCAATATGCGCAAATATGAGCCAAAGACAATTATGACACGAGGTGAAGACCAGCCCGTGAATACAAGAAAGGGGACGGAGTATGGCTTGAAGCCACCAATATCGCAGTCAATCGACCATCAAAGAAGTTATTGGCACTCCGATACGGACTGTTCAAGGTGATCGAAAAGAAAGGAGCCTCAGCATATCACCTGGAACTCCCAGCATCATGGCAGCTGATACACCCCGTGTTCAATGAAGCGTTACTCACACCCTACAAAGGACCCCGTTTCAAGATACAAGAATGGCCATTGCCGCCACCCCCTGAGATCATAAATGATGAAGAAGAGTACGAGATAGAAGAAATTCTAAAAAGAAAGAAACAAGGAAGAGGAATGCTATTCCTGGTCAAATGGAAAGGATACGGACATGAGGAAAACACATGGATCAAAGAGAAGGAACTGGGGAATGCGCAGCAAGCTCTAGACTGTTTCCTGAAGAAGACTACGGAGCAAGATAAAAGGACCACGAAAAGAGGGAAGAAGGCCAGAAAATGCACATCATGACCACCAATGCCCCCATCAGCATCGAAAGCAGCGACGACAGCCACGCACCCACCCCCATCACGAATGACGCTGAGAATCTGGCGAAAATTCTCGACACCAAAGACTACATGGACCCCCTCGCCATCACCCTCGGCGCATACCTGCGCTATGTCAGACCATCCGTACGCACCTTTGGAGCGGATGGACCGACGGGACCGCTCCACAACAGCGGAATGCATCGCGCTGCGAAGCAATGGAAACGCTTCGCACCGAAAACCGGTGACTCAAACTCCTCGCCACCACACTTCACCACATCCGCTCCTACAACGAGGAGCTCATTCACACGTGGGCCCCACGCGCGACAAGCGCCTGGGAAAACAACGGGTGGGAACAGCTGGACTAAGGGACGAGAACAAACAAAGAGAGGGGAACAGACTATATTAACCCTACCCACCCACCCAAGCACCAAGGGAAGAGAAGACCAGACGAGACCACCCCAGACCACCACAGCACAGAAGAGCCGGCAGAGAGAAACAAGGGCCCAGAGACAAACGCAGGAATATTGAAAACGCCGAAGCGCGAGAATACAGCACAAGTCAGACGAGAACAGGAAGAAGCAAGTGGCGAAACAAGCGGAGCAAGGGCGAAGCACTGAGCAGTTAAAATTTCAAACACCGGATAGTCTTTGACCCATCGTGCTGCAATCAGCCAGCCGGCAGGCACTTGAATGTGAAGAGAAAAAGAGACATCGATTCGAACCGCGTAGAAACAAACAATCTTGAAAAACAAATAATGCTCCTCAGGCTTTGGGACCTCCAGGGGGGGAAAAGGAAACGCCGGAAAGGCGGCACCAGGACCAGCGCAGACCAGAACAGCCATAGCAAACGAAACGAAAGCAGAGAACCGGCAGCGGGGCGGGACGGGAAGGAGGGAAAAGCAGCGCCGGCGCGAAACCGCCGGCACACAGCACCAGGCGCAACAGGGAAAGGGCGGACAACCGCCGCGGGGCGCCCGCAACGCCCGACAAGACAAGCGAGCCAGAAGCGCCAAGACAGAGCTCAAGAATGAACTAGAATGCAATCGGTTGTATAAAGACAGAGCATAATCGATTTGTTAGAGTTAGCAGAGCCATCTTTTAACAGAGGGTCATCTTCTCAAAAAATGTTAGACCTGTTCAAAGGCTAGTATTCCCAAGACGGGGCGGGCCCTGGGGGCTAGAATTGTGGTTCCACCCTTCGCCGGCAGCTAGTAACATTGAACGCAGGAAGCCAATAGGCCTCCGGTGTTCACTACCTACAAAGACGAATACTCGCGCTTCTGAATGCTTTGTGAAACAAATAGATGCACGGGCATCTCGCCTGCATGTGATGGGCCGCTACATCTGGCAGGTGGAGACGAAGAACATGTCAAAGATTCCCCAGTGGCTTTCCATCGCTGTCAAGTAACTGCTTCTGAGATTCAGTATATTTTCGTCTCAGCCCCATGACCGATATTGGGAGATCGAGATTCTGTCAGAACGGCCGCAAAGCACCAAACTATGCCTAGGTTCTAAGATGGCTGGAGGGGCAGTGAAGATCAGTCTTGTTCGTATCTACTGTGTACTTCCGACATTCCGAAATGCTTCCTGTGCTAATCGACTGGTGTGCATGAGAACAGCCCTCCATCTGCCCAGCACGAAAGACGTGGTTCTATACACTTCTGTCCACCTCTCGAATGCAGTAGGTGTCCAATGTACTTAATTAGGCGAGTCAGCTGACAACCGGCACTGATACTCATCCAGGGTGCGACCGTGATGTTAGTTCGCTACCTGAAAAAAGTGGACCAAGTTGGCACAAATGTGGTAGTAAAACTGTGCACTGGCGACTGTCAATGTCCAAGACCTTGACTATCCCACATCGGCCCCATTACCAATGACTATGTGTGTTGCTTCATAGTTGTGCATCCGCGAAACCTTCTAAGATATTCCGGACAACAGGATTCATATCCAGAGTATGTTTTGTGGAGTCCTTCGGGCTGCTAATGAGACCGCTATGCAGAGCCTTCCATCAGGGTTCTTACACCGCCTGCCATTGATACTTCCGAGCTAGTGATTTGGATATTCGAAGCTGACACCTTCCAAAGGCTCGACCGCCTATGTAAAAGGAATGTTGGGGGCGATGTTTGGGAAGCAAGTGAAGATGTTGATTTGTGCGTCATATTTTCAGTCTTCGCAATGATATCATCGAATGAAGCGACTTTTTCCTCAGGTCGCATGCAGCAACGAGCATCGAAATACTCATATTTCAAAGATGATCCGTCCAGGCCATGCTTCTACTTGCCTCTGGGCATGTTGAAAAATCAAGACTCTTATCTCTGGCCAAAGAACCTGAAGAAAGTGAATCCAAGTTCTCATTGATTTCATTACCAATGCTGACACCGCGTGCATCTCAGGGTTTGAGGTCAACATCAAGACCATCCCATCTGTTTATGCCGCTCCAGATCCGTGGTTGGCGCTGGTCGCCAACTTTGTGGAAGTTGTAAACTTTCCCAATGACAGCCCCACTAGGCCTGTGCAAGCCTCCCTTGGAGCATCTGGGATGTGGATGAAACTCTTTGGGCCGGATGGTCGTCCAAGTACGTAGTTCGGAATTGCGCTGTCTTGATGTTAATTTCTGACTTGATCCTTAGTTCCATTAAACACGAATGAAGAACGACCTGGAGGATGAATGGGCGAGGAAGAATTCAATAATCGTGTCCTTCAGACAATTCGGAATATTCGCCCAGGTGTACAGACTGTTGCGGCAGAGAGTTTCCATGCCCTAGGGACTGCAGCATTCGAGTTGTACCTTGTGACTGGAGACGCACGACATCTCAATCAGGCCTTATCTTGCTATAGTCGTTCCATCGCTGGACTTTCAAAGCGCTCATGGCTTCGCTCCACTGCCCGAAACCGTCACGGAACGATGGGGCATGTGGGTAGCACAGTCAGAAAAGCCGCAGCAGTCGCCATACGTGCGGGCCGCTACGAGACGGCCATCGAGTGGCTCGAACAAGGTCGTTCCGTCATCTGGTCACAAATTCTTCAGCTTCGCTCCTCCGTCGATGATCTGCGAATTCACTACCCCGAGCTCGCTAATCGACTGAACGAAATCTTGCAATTGCCGGATGACAGAGATGTTTGATAGAGACGACATGCTTTCAGATTTAGAAGAAATCAATCCAGCACATCAACCATTTCGGGAACTTGTTCACGAGAGAGAACAATTGCTTCGGGCTATTCGGAGCATACAGGGATACGAGCGGTTTCTGCTACCTAAAACAGTCAAGGAGCTTCTTCCGGCTGCAAGAGAAGGACCTGTCATTTTGCTGAATGTGAATTGGGTTGGCTGCGATGCTCTGATACTGAAACTCAGGTGTGGCCAGGTTCAGCGGCTTTCATTACAGATCACCCCCGAGAAGGTCGAGTCATGGCAGACTGTAATCACTGGTACATTGAAGCAGATGGGACGCACCATCGAATGCGATAGACATGGGAGGTCAATCTCATTTCATGGTCCACAACTAGCCATAGAGCCTGAGCAAACGCTATCTGCAGTGCTTGAGAGCCTTTGGTGGCTTGTGGCTGTACCAGTTCTGGATGCTGTCGGATATACGGTAAGTTGTCCACTATTCCCTGGATTTCCAGGAAGGCCTTGAATGATTCTCTTGCATAGACTCCAATGACCCCCGAGGAACCTCGTAGGATTTGGTGGAGCCCTACGGGACCTCTCACATCTATGCCAATCCACGCCGCAGGGGCTGACCTCACCTACGCTGACTCGGGAATGAAGTTGGCGAACTTCGCCATCTCGTCCTACATTCCTTCGATTTCTTCTCTTATCGGTGCTTCCCGGAAACCGAAACAGAATTCAGAACCACGTGTTCTACTTGTGGGCCAATCCTCCTCAGAAGGGGCGCCAACTCTCCCCAACACGTCTGAAGAAATAAAACGTATCTCCACCCGAACAGGACGGCACCTGCATGCAGCCTTACTAGACAACGAAGCGACAGCAGAAGCTGTCCAGGATGCCCTCAAACTATGCAATTGGGTACATTTTGCCTGTCACGGCATCCAAGAAACATCGAATCCTTCTGAAAGCTCCCTTTTACTCACTGGAAAGTCGAGATTGGCTCTTTCTGAAATCGTTAAAATGTCCAACCCAGATGGAGCATTCGCGTTCCTGTCAGCATGTCAAACTGCCACTGGCACTGAACCTCTTGCCGACGAGTCAGTGCATCTGGCCGCTGGGATGCTTCTGGCCGGATACAAGAGTATCATTGCGACGATGTGGTCAATCGAAGACAGGATTGCGCCGGAGATTACGGATGAGGTTTACTGCCGGCTCTTTGATGAAAATTATCACAGGAATGGACTGTCTGTTCCAGACCACAAAAGAGCAGCAGAAGCACTGCATTACGCAATCGAAAAGGTCAAGCAAAAGCGCGTCCCTCTACTCTCATGGGTCCCTTTCGTGCACATAGGCATTTAGAATGTATCTTTGATGCAAGACCTTTGTTTAGATACAGTGCTCTCTGCTCCTTGGACTGTCTTGTGTTTCTGGAAAACGTGAGCGACCGGAAATATATTCAGGATACGATGTTTCGTACCTGAAGTCGAGATCTGCTGTGAACTTTTGGACAGACTCTGTGACAGTTGTTCAGGTGCGTGAGCTAGCTATCCAGCCAGAAAAATGTGGGATCATATACAAGAGGCAATGGGGTCGATCCATGGACAGCCGTCGAAATGGAAGATCGGTACCTGTGTCCTTTACCGCGGCCTACTCGAGATTGTTATAGATTCATGAATTGTGAATACCTTGATATAAGGAGGCAAAGAGACATTGGAAAGGGATAGTGGCGGTTGATCGTGAAAGATGCGATGTATCTGTACTTGATGTGTAAATACTGATGTGCAGAGACAAACGAAAAGCAGGTGGCGTGGACGTATGATGGCTGTTTTGGCAAGATAGCTGAAGTGCAGGAAAAAGGAATGGACAAAGGTAATGATCGATCGTATGTAGTTGGGTGATACAGGGGAAGAGAATTAGAACATTCCAAAAGGAGTGTAGCTGGTAAAGCTAACGTGTACTGTTGTGCTCCTCAATGGTAGAAAAGAGAAGGAATGAATGATACAAGGAAACATGCGGGTACAGTATGCGAGAACAAAGGAACGGACGGCAGCGAAAGGGAACTCGAGCGAAGACGCGGTGAGGCACACATGCTCACGATATCAAGCAATGGGATATAAAAGTCGATTACCGAATAACGGCACCAAAACCGTGCGAGCTGCCCTCCCTCTGGGAAAGATCCTTTCTCTTTGCCCAGACGTCACAGATGGCAATCTTTCCTTCTGATGGGACAAGGAAAGCCATCCTGGTCCCGCCACTCATCGAACCACTGCCCCCAGCGCCGTTGCTGTGATACGAGGTGCGGCCTTGCGGCGTCAGGAGTACGCTTCGTCCCAGAGGCATGTTCTGCACCGTGAACTCCGAGTCCTGGCGGTTGGAGACATTAAACGAGGACGAAGGAAGACACGGGACGAAGGTCGTCACATGCCGCAGCGAAGGATAGGAATGCACCACTATCGCGTTCGCGTGGGGATGCGGCTGTGGCGGAGGAGAGGGCGTGGGGGTCTCAGTCGCTGTCGCCGTCGCCGTCATCGTAATGGCCACCCCGTTGGTCGTCATCAGCGTCGTTGCTGCGGCCACCAGATTCACATTCGCGCGGTTGGCGTTCTGAGTGCGGGGCGCGAACGAACCCAGACCCAACAGCGACATGCCCCTTCGACCCAACCATCCTCTCCTACGGTGTCCCCTTCGTCCGTCCTCATCTCCGTCCGCGCTAGCGCTCGCAACATCCGCAGCAGCGCGGTCCATGGCACCATGAGTACTCAGGATTTCTTTGCACTGTGGGGACCAGTGAAGTCCTGTCACCGGAGCCTCGAGGTCCAGTGTTCCGGGGTTTAGCGCGTTCGACTGTGAGGTGGAGGATGGGTTGATATTCCACAACTTTATCGTGCCTTTTGTATCTCCAGAAGCCAATAACGATGGCTGCCACGGACACCATGCAAGCGCCTAGATGCAGCAAAGGGGAAAAGAGCAAAGGTAAGGGACGCTCATGAAAACACAAAGAAATTAGATTGAGCCACTGACCGAAACGCCACCATTATGACAAATCTTCTTTCTCCTCTGCACGAATTCTCCGACATTCAGAGGTACGCTTTGTTTGCCAGCCAGGTCCCAGCAGTACACCATTCCGGCGTCGTCCCCGCTAGCCAATATCCGACCGTCTACATTCCATTCCAGACATCCAACACGTGCCTGGTGTCGCGTTACTTTTGCTTTCTTCGTCGTGCTGCCTGTTGTACCCGCGCTTGCACCGAGGCCGGAGCCCGTGCTGGACGAGCCGGCGGTGCCGCTCGATGGACTGGTGATCATAGAGCTGGCAGAAGCAGCGTTGCTGAGGCTGATTCCACTCTCTTTCGTCTTCTTGGATGGGTCAACGCGTGTGTCGTAGTGTCTAATCGTCCCTTTCGTCGTGGCGATCGTCAAGAGCTGACCATTAAATCGAAGCGCCGTGATCTCCCCGTACTTGCTGAGTCCATTGTTAAAAGAACACATCTTCTGACGCGTCCTGACGTCCCAGATCTGAACAATTCCCTTGCTCGTGCCGAGCGCCAGCACATCATTGTTGATTGTGCTGCTGCCGACAGCCGAGCCGCCGCATTCGATTACGCGGAGGTCCCCGTGGGTGTCGGAAGAAATCTTCAAGAGTTGATGGATACCATCTTCGATGGACAAGCCCGTGATAATGTTCTTGGAGTATACGCGATTGTTTCGTGTGAAGTAGAGCATGGTTTGAGAAGGGTTCGTACACATGATGGGCAAGAGCCATGAAGAGGAGGATGAGGTAGAGGTAGATGTTATAGGCGGTCCAGCATCATCAGTGCCACCGCTTGCTCCCGCTGTTGCTGGTCCGGGGGGTACTCCCGGAGGTGGAGAATAATCGATCAGAATTTTTGGGTTGCGCAAATGATGTTTCGCCGAAGAGGCAGGGTAAGCTTGATTAGGTGGTCCGATGACTGAAGAAGGCGGGGTCTCCAGAGGCGTTGTTGGCACCGTGGATATTGACGCTATTGTAGATGCAGTCGTATTGGCAGATGTGCGTAGAGACGCGGAAGAGCGGCTTCGCATGAGAGGAGGTGCGCCCCGAATATAGGCGGCTGTAGAGGTGGGTTCAAGTGCCGGGCTACCTGCACGCGAGGCAACCAGCGCAGAAAAGGATGATGACGGTCGGCTCAGGTCAAGAGAAGGGCGACTGATGTTGTATGACGAGGCCGAGAAGGTGTCGAGCTCATCGTCGAGGCGGCCATTGGACTGGTCTTCGTACTGAATATCAACATGTGAATCTTCGCACTAGAAATCGGGATATTAAAAAAAAAATACGTACTCCTGCGGTACCCCCCAAACTCCTTCTTGAGCTGCCACCACTCGTAGTCTCTCTCAGTCTGTTTAAAAATTCGGAAGATGATGATGCGCCCAGCCGTAAACTGCCGACGCTGGCAGATGATGATAATCTTTGCCTTTTTCTTGCGCCAAGCATACTCGCGTAAATTGATTCGTTGGCACCACCATTATCCGGTTGTGTGTCCCCCAATGATAGCAGTCGTTTGCGCGCCTTAGCATTAATAGCGACGGCCCCCGCCGTCGAGGTCGTCGCGTCGGATGGCCCGGCTTCAGATGGCGTTGACATTGGTATAAGTTAAAAGACGAGCGTTATCGTGATGAATGCAGTCAGAGTACAAGGTAAGAAGGGCGACGATATGGTCTGGAAACATTATAAGAGTCTGTTTGGTTGTGTTGACGCGTTATTGACGCGACTTTCTCATTTCGGAACAATGCCACGCGGACTAACCAAGGTCGGGGACCTTTACATGCGTTTTTCATTGTTTGAGATTGAGCTTGTCTCCAGCCGGCATTATAACGCAATTGCAAACCTGAAGTACAAAGGTCAGTCTCGATAAGAGTAAGTGAAGTAATTTAACAATCAACTGGGATCTGTTCTAACGGATAGCTTTGCGCTTGGCTTTGCGTTCTTCTAGAGATGCATTAGTTGCACATGTATTAAGTCGTTGCGACAACAAGTCGCCAAATTCCCTTTGAGCACCTCTTTAGAATTCACAGAGACCATGGAGATGAAGTTCTCCGAGTCAACAACTTCCTGATGAAGACAACCCATGCAACAAGCTCCAACGCACTCCAAAAGGAAGACGGAACGAATGCCTCAACGAGTAGACAACCCCAAAAGTGATCTTGACTTCGACAATTGAATGGTTGGAAGCAGGTGGTGCTACACACCCGCGCCCACTTCATTGTATACACGCTCACGGCTTCCCGATGATTCTTTGGCGCTTCAGCCGTCGGTCCTTTACATCCGCCTTCGTATACCAGATGCCTTTCTCTGTTAATTTATCGGAGATAATCACCTATCATGGCATCCTATCGTCGACCTGCACAGGTTCACTCCACACATCTGAAATCAACAATCCGCAGCAATCTTATCATAGGACACCAGCGAGACACACCCTACCGTATTTCTTTTCTACAAGGGCAGTGTAGCCCAGCGTGTCTCGGGAACCAGACCCCATTCTTTCAACCATTCTTCAAATTTCTCAGCTATTTTGGCATGGCCAGCGAGGTCCGGATGCACATTGTCCGGGAAGACGTCGGCAAACGTCACCCAGCCGGTCGTGTCGACAAGAAAAATGTTCTGATCGCCAGCTGCTTGTCTATTCAATTCATAAGCAAAACTGCATGATCTGAGTTGCGGTGGCCTGAGGGATGAGTACCGTTTCTCGACGACCTTTTGATATTGTCCTTGGTAGTACTGGCTGATGCTCCCGTCTGCGCTAGGCCAGCCCCACTGTCGCCGACATGGATGATTTATCGTGAGAGTCGATGATGAATCAGGAAGGAAGATGCCAACGGACGGGTGTAAAGACGAAGATCGGTTGACGAGGATAGATCGCGCGAAGCCTCGTCAAGAAATCCGAGTATACCTGCTCACAACCATATGAAGTTCTTCTGAAGCTTACCGTATGCGGGTATTATCAAACCTTGACGAATCCATCATCGGTAATGCCTTGAGATGCATCGTTGGCGCTTTTCGGAACGGGGAGACTCATCGATGAAGACAAGGGCAAACGAGGAGAGGTGGCACATACCCGATGTGAATAACGATATGTGTTGCTTGGGGTTGGTCTCGAGCGAAATTCCACAGCGTCGTGAAGTTGTGGTCGGCAGTGTAATAGTAGCCCGTATCTTCCGTCTACGCCCCATGAAATGTCCAACGCTTGGGTCCGAAATCAAAAGCGAGAGCAGTAGAGATGACATTACCCTAAAGAATTGAGAAGACATGCCATGGGCATTTCCAAATGAGAATACATCCTTCATCAATATCATCACTGTTGAGGCCCTAAAATCGTCGATGAATAGACTCACGCTCAATGCTGCGCCTGGTTGTGCATTGATTCGGTGTTCCGCCTTGAAACGTTCGCCCACGTGAAAAGGCCAAGCCTGATTGATGCCATTAGGCAGGAATTGGCCCTGCGAATGAGTCGCTCAGCGGGCGCGAATCGCCAGGTCCCAAGCAGCGACGACTTACGGCGGACAACGAGTCACCGATGAACTGAAAGGCAAATCTAGAAGGTTTGTATGGAAGAAGGACTGCGCCCTGTGCACGCAAATCAGAATGCGAATGACTGGCGCGGTACACATTCACGGTTCTGCGACACATACACCATTGATGATTATGTTTTCAAGATTAATGCGGTTGTTCTGCCATCCCTCGACGTTAATACGCACGACGCTGGTGCTCGTCACGCCCAAACCGTTCGCGCGTAGGCCAGACAGAGGGATGCCATTAACACCCGCCGAGACGTTGACGGTAAAAAAGTCCTGATAGTCAAGCGAAACTCCGATGGCTGCAAATGGTGCGGTTGTGTGTGACCCAAGATCGAGGGCTAGGGAACGGAGATTCCTAACGTGCAACTTAAAACCAGAACCAGCCCTAATTTGTGGCATTTTCAGACCGCGCAGTCATGAAACATATTAAAATGATGCGAGAAACACTGACCACCACGTCCCAGGCGAAGCATCCCACCGCCCGTGATAGTATATGAGCGGATCCTTATTGCCTATAATCTTCGCGTCTGCAAGATTGGCAGTTAGCATGCTCGCAGTCAAGATCTTGGCAGTGGTGATCATTGTATTCCACATTGTGATGGATGTGGCGAAGAGATAGCATTTCGTGTGTTCGAGCGGATTTTAAGAGTTTAACAGGTCTGGCGGAAGAGGATAGCCGGAACGTTGAAAGCAGAATTTCATGCACGCTGATCACGAGATGCAGACGTTACCCCGAAATTGGCCCGGTGGGAGGAAAGCTCTGTACCAAGGCCAGCCGTCGTCTGGCCATCTTTGCAGAGGTATCCTGATCAGAATACTCCCAAATGCCAAAATCGCGTCTGCCTTCTAAATGACAGAAGAAAGGATTAGATGGCCTCAAATCAACATGATCACCTCTGGTGGTGAAACCGTGATTCCAACTGTAATTCCACGTTCCTCTGGAATTCAAGCCTCGGTTCATTTCCCATAAGCGAGTGCAGCCCTGAGCCATCCAGGAGCAAGGCTGCATGACTCTTTTGGCTAATCCCTTGACTTATTTCCGCCACGAAGACTTGACAGGGGAAGGTCTCGGACATGAGGACAGTGCGCCACTTACACACCATCGGAAATAGTAGAGCATTAATCGGATGGGGAAATCTTGCGGTAGCTTCCAAGAACTGATTTGGAGTGATAGTAGACCCTGAACATGTAGGACAATGTAGGCGTTTCTAGTAGCAGTATCATCCCGCGTTCCCTTCGCCACGATGCTAGAACATGTTTTCCACGGGCGTCGAGAAGACGTTCGTAAAAGGCCAATGTTAAGTCTCGCGTCCAACACGTTGAGCTCGAGATGCCTTAAACGAGTTGCAATGGGGCTGATGTCGGAACAACGCTAAACCGGAACGAGGTCTGAATGAACCCGAAAACATCGAAAAATGTGTCTTCGGTGAAGAAGACTGTCCTTCGGGCGCTGATAGAGTATAATGGCATGAGGAGGGACAATGGCGTGTGGCTGTGTGGATTTGTCGAGAAAAAGACCAAAAAAAGGTCGGTAAATATTTATCCTTATGTGTCTTCCAGCCATGTACTACCTTCACGGATCTCTATAAGACGGACAACCTTTTTTTCGTTACCATCCGACCGCCAGCGTCCTCCGCCACAAACTCTCCTTCATTCGCTGCATCCGAGCACAGGATTTCTGTATAAATTTTCTAGAAATTTCTTCTCATCTGGCCACCACCTCATTGACCACCAACTAACCTACGTCTTGCTCGCTTTTCTGCGATACCCGATTTTCGTGCTGTGTCTTCGACAAATCCTCGTCGCTCGTTGTCATGTCTCTGTCTTATGACTTGCCAATAATCGTCTGGATTCTGTCTCTGAACAGAGAATATACCAAAGACGTGAGTCAGCCTTTTTCTGCTCCTTCAGGCTTCGGGTCATTGACCAGGGTCGCCACATTGTTCTGCGAATTAATGGACACACAGGAATACGATCGATGTCATAAGCTTGTGGCGGAGTGCGTCGACTATATCAAGGTGCCTTATAACCCTCGGGATCCCGATTCCTTCAGTCAGTTGGATTCTGGCTGTACAACGTCCGTCTTAATAAAATTTGTTTCTTCGTCTTCTTACACAGGACTGCTAATGACTCTAATGCTCCCGCTGCTCATGATGAGGCATCGCCGGATACCTCGCTCCAGATGGAAAGACTGCGTAAGTCCAACCGGAAAACACTGGATAGAAGCCGTATGTCCAACCGTTTCGCTATGTATTTCTCATCTCGCCTCATACGCCATCTCATACCAGGCTGCCGACGACATGACCCCAGAGCGATTCTTGCATTCGATGATAGGCTACCACTCGTTGTTTGAAGGCTCTATGTGTGCGATGGCCATGACCCAAGGATCGCAACGCAGGGTCATCAACATCGGGATGGGCGTAAAGCAGTACACCGTCGAACCAAAGGGCGTCAGCGTCGCTGCGTACATCGAATCATTGCATCACAAAGTCCGTCCATCAGCCCTCTCCTTTACGCTTCCTTCGATCATCGACCTCTTTTTTTCTCCTCCCTTAATCACGGTAGCTAACGCCGCTCGAAATCAGCGGGATAAACGAGCCAGACGAAGACGACCGCAAGCTCCGCCGGCTTTGCATCGTCCTCTCGCTAAAGCAAGCCTACATCAAAGCGATCGGTCAGCCGATCGGATTTGACTACTCACGCCTCGAGTTCAACGTGCCGAACGAATCTGCAATCGGCGACGGGCACCCGCTGCAGGGCTGGGAGTTCCGCATATGGAGGGTCCACCTTGGCGTCGCGCGCCGTGACAAGATCGTCTCCGAGTTCTACGAGTGCGCTATCGCGTTCTTCAGAGGGTCCAAGGAATCGACGTTCATCTGGCATGACGAGAAGGATTTGGACACTTGGGTGCAGTTCATCAACATAGACCAGATGGTCAAGGTCATACCGAAGCTGAACGCTTGAAGAGACGACAAAAAATTCGTTTTTTTTTCTTACCTGCCGCGTATACCTTTCCCTTTTTCGTATATCCTTCTTACTGACATATCTCTCCAATTTTCCCATATACCGTTATATCTCCATAGTAAACAATGCCTGCGCGTATCGTTAACCATGTACTGCTCATCTAGTTCATCTGATGTTGTACTTTGAAATGAAGAAATGCATTATTCTCCATACTGTATACAGGTTTCGGTCCGCAATTATTAGCTCCGATCACCCAGCACACATATATGCTCCGCAGAGTAAAACCGAAGAAACCAAACCCGAAATTAGGAACGAAGTCTGCAAAACCTTCTCACTTTGTGACATCCTCCTTCTCGTGAGTCCTGCTGTCGCTATCTTCTCCTTCAGGAATAGGAGGGCCTGCATAGTAATACCGACCATCTGAGGTGAATGATGTTAGATGGTCCTACTTCAAATGGGATTCGAACGGCGTACTGATGAGATACCACACTGCGCTGATGAGCGCAAAACCGACGAAGACGACAGACGCGTAGTCTGATAGACGTATATCTGGTCAGCGCGAAAGTTACCAGACGGTAAGAAAGGTGCCCTACTCATTGAGACCCGCGTGACGGGGACGACCGCAGGCATGGAAAACAGTATGATCTCAAGCACGACCCAGAGCACAGCAGTAGCGTTCATGACCCAGCCCCACCTGCCTAGGCCATACGGCGAGTCCCGCATGTCCCTCCTCCCGTTCGCGAGCGAGATCGCCATTGGCATCGCGTAGCTCGCTCCAAGACAGATAGTGCCGACGCCGACAAACGCGTTGAACGCGGCGCTCGAGCCGAGGAAGAGCAGCCCGAGCAGCAGCTGGATCGTCGTCGAGAGGAGGTACGCGTTCAGCGGCATGGACGCGAGTGCCGCGTGCTTGCTCAGGCGCGAGAAGAAGTCGGAGAAGGGGATCGCTTTGTCCCGCGCGAAGCTCCATGTGGCGCGCGAGGCCGCGCAGCAGATGGAGATGGCGCAAAACATCCCGATGCCGAAGACTGGGGTCCGGTCGTGTTCCCGAATCAGCGTTCTGTGGACGCACTGTTAAATCAAGATAATTTGACTAACTGATGAACCACTGCACCCGGGGGGGGAGGGGGAGGGGGTCAGTTTCTTCCACACCAAGACAGGGAGGCAGAACTCCTCACCACTCCAAATCCACCGCCCTTGGACCCCATGATCATCTCAAACATGACACCAATAGGCTGGCCTCCGGGAACTGCGATGCGCGATGATGAGTAAACCCTGTGCAAAAAGGCGATCGTTGGGCATGATTCTTTTCACCGGCAAGCAGCGTCGCGATGTCCGGAAGCGTGAAGACGATAGGAAGCAGGAAAACCAGTCCGGAGATCGCGCCGATCGGAATGGACCATGCGATCGCTCTTGGAAGTTCGACGGTGGGGTTACGGATTTCTTCTGCCATGTTGGTTACTTGGGAAAATATGAATGTCAATTTTATCCTAGGCAATGCTTTAAATCTCACTCATTCCGGCCGCTGCATATGTATACGCTTCACGGCGGTGCGCAGTATCAATACCATGTTTAATGCTCATTATGAAGTGGGGTTACCTGGCTAATGGATGGAAGAGGAATGCGTTAGTGGAAAAGCCCGAAGAGAGTGATGATCGATGTACTGGTAATAAGCCGATGAAAAACGTCCATCCAGGCAACCAGCCAGAGGAAGAAGGGTCATAGTGTCCCAGGGCAAAGGCAGCCGAGTGGCGCCCAGATGCGGCCTTTGTTGAGAAACAAATCAAGATCACTGGGAGCACGATCAGTCCCTCTTTCATTAGTTTCTGGATGGAGTGAATGACATACCAAGGATACCAAGAAGGGTCCAAATAGCACATAGTGTCTTGGTTGTGGTATTTAGACAGACGAGTGCATATAACCTGGTACGATAGATAGCTCACATCGATGGCGGGTAATGTTTTGTTGAAGAATATGACTACAATAGATGTGATTGTAGTTATGCCCACGAAGATGAGGTCTGGAGAAAGTAAAGAGTTGGACACGCAGAGATCAACTTCTATGACAGACGCACATGTCTGCCAGGCTGTTGCGACCCATTCAGGATGAAAGATACCAACACCCGCGATTAAGAGTTGGCCAGTACCCTAGAGAGGAGGCTTCGTTTATTACAGGGCCCGAAATCCTGAAGAGCATCACGCACGAAATTCACCGAGAGACTGATGGTCCACACGCCGACCATGGTGAACCAGCCATTGATCCAAGAAAAAAGCAGCCTGTATCGAGGAGACGAGAGGCGGTAACACCAATAGTAGGCGCCCGCTGACGTTGGGTATTTAGCACAGATTTCAGCTAGAGAAAAAGCGATGGTCTGTGTGAAGAGCGAGACGAGAAGCCAGCTGGGAGAGCGAGTTAGCTTGCGCGATTTCTAGCTTCTGGAAACTTGCCCCCAAATCATCGTCGCTGGACCGCCTCCGATGAGCGACGTCGCGATAGGTGCGGACAGGCCATAGGCTGTGGCGCGAGGGTCGGGTCGCAGTCTGGACGAGTGCCTGATTGCTACTTACGGACCGCCATGATGGCTATATTCGCAGTCAGGAAGCGAAAATACAGCGTAATAACATGATGACGGACCGAGAGTCACTGCATCGACGGCAATCACTAATAGAAAACACAAAGCAATAAAAAGGACGCACTGAACAGAGCGTGAAACAGTCCTCGCGACTACGCTATTGACTCGGCAACCTGAACACTGACGTGATAGAAAACCTCACCCGTGAAAGTTCTTGCTTGTAGCCTAGCTTCTGCAGACCCAGCGCGACCTGATCTTCTGAACCTAGCTCATGGTCACTCTTAGAGCGGTAGATATCAGTGGCTTTGTCAGTGTCCATTGTTGGCGAAGACATGCTAAGCGAGAATTGGATGAACCTGGAAAAATGAGTTGGGAATTTATAGGGAGCAACGGGCGTGCTTCGAGATAACCGATAAACACTGTGTTCAAGGGCGGCTATCGCGTAAGGCCTGACAGCTCCCTGAGAGTCAAGTGACAGCATCATGGGGAGCCTTCTGGCCTAGGGTTCCATGTGCTCTAAAGTAATCCGCTTGACTAATGTCTGGAAATAGAACATGAGAATATGACCGGTGAAGTCACAGGGGTGGAGCGTAATTGACCGGCTGACTTGGACGAAAGTAACGAAGTATGCATTTACAGGTCGAAGGACTTGCAGTGGCGATTACGCTTTGGGTTTGGTTGAACGTTAAAGCTAAAAGTTTGCATCAAAGACTCGATTCATCAGGTCAAGTCCAAGTTTTGGCTCGATAGAAGTGGTGTTTGAGTCGTTGCCTTATATTTCAGATAAGGTGCAAGGGCGGGGAAAGCGCGTCGGCGCCGCTATAAAAGGAAATTCGGCTGGCGGACCGTATTTGGGTCAGTTTGCTGACATGCGAATGAAAAATTTGCGACGTACCAAAAGGACAAAAGGCAGTGGAAGAACAATGGTTCGTTGGGTTGCCATGACGGAAGGATTAGACAACTAGCCTAAGGGCATGAAGACCAAGGTCGAAGTTCAAATGTTTTGAGGTGGTTGGAGAGAAACAGGCGCGCTGAGTTTTTCTTTTTCTATCTGACTGCGTGAATGACAATGTACCTCGATTTAATCGAGCGAAGGATTAGATCAGAGTCGACAGGTTCTGGATCCAGTAGTGATTAGGAATTGATAGTCGCGTGAGCATCGAATGTCCGATTCGACTCTATGAAGCGCATGCAAACCCAAAATTGACCGCTGCAGCGTCGCGGTCCAAACGCAACAGTGCACAAGAGCTATTGAGACACTCAACAAGGGCCTCGGTCTCGGCCGGGATATTTTTCAGAAAAAAAAAAGAGAGATAGGGCGGGCGTGCGGTGTGCTTAGGTAATATTTTCTTGTTTCGCTCCCGCCAAAATGCCCAGCAATCGCTCGACGGCGCAGACGGCGCAGCAGCAGCAGCCCAGTTCTGTTTCTATCGGCAAAAAGCCCATGGCGTACCCCCCGCAGCCCCCTCAGCAGCAGCAACAGGCTCAGCTCAGCCACGGCCAGCAGCAACCCCGGAGCGCACGGGCAGCGTCAAAGGCTCCTGTCGCCTACTCTCAATCGCAGCAGCAACAGCAGCAAGGGCACAATCATTCGCATCACCATCCATCGCCACCCTCTTCCAACGCATCGGCCCAGACGAAATCTCGGTCATCTGGGAACCCTCAGTCCCAAAAGAGCTCGAGTAACATGAATAAAATTTGGAGCACGAGCACGACAGAGGAGCGCGAGCGCATAAAGGAATTCTGGCTTGGTCTTGGAGAAGAGGAACGGCGGAATCTCGTAAGGATCGAGAAAGACACCGTTCTTCGGAAGATGAAGGAGCAACAGAAACACAGTTGTAGTTGTGCCGTCTGTGGTCGCAAGCGGTGAGTCTTTTGTCCCCTTTCTCTAGACCCTCCCTCTCCCCGTCTATCGGGACCCAACAGAACTGACCATGAATCGTTTGCATGCTTCCTTTCTGACTTTTGTCATTTTCGTGCCCTCGCGATCGCGTTTCTTCGACCTTCAACATTTATTCTTGTCCTCGTGAAAAAAATGCCCTCGTGTCAAAATATATAGTAACGCAATAGAAGAAGAGCTCGAGGTACTGTACGATGCTTATTACGAGGAGCTAGAACAGTACGCGAATTACCAGCAGCGATACGTGTCTTCCGGCGGGACTATACCTCCTCCACCTGGACCCGGTCCGTTTCCCGGCAGCGTTGAGCTGGATAAGAACGGTGCTGTTATTGGACCCAACGCAAATCAACCGTCACGAGGAAACGTGGAGGGAAAGGGTCGGACCATAAAGCAGCAGCCGCGGCAGCAAAACGTCGGGATAAACGGCCGAAAGACTCATCATCATACACATCCTACGAAGGACAGTGAATTTGATGATGAGGACGAGGTGGGGGAGGAGGATGAGTACGAGGAAGACGATGAGGATGAATATGAGGAAGAAGACGAGGAGGAAGATGAAGAGGACGAGGACGAGGATCTTGGCGAAGAGGACCTGGATGACATCCCCCCGAATGCTCGGCGACAGCGCACTTGGGCGGGCAACAAGCGTAGGCCAGGGACAAAGGCTCCTGTGCGTCGGGGACGAGGTCAGGTACCTGTGTCGCAGAAGGACGGGAAGCGGGTGAATGGCGTGGATGGCGTGGATGCCAAAGGAAGCAATGGCCTTTTTATCGGCAGCAGCCTCACCGTCACCGGTCAGTGTTTCCGTCTGCATTTTAGACTCATCACAGACGATTTGACCCTGAACGATTGACGTCGATGCATACATCACACTATTTCTGATCCGATTTTCAAATGTTCTTACCCCGTCCATCTTCATCTTACCATGAGCAGCGACTTATGCTAATATTCTCTTTTTCAGGTCAAGGCAACATACTCACGGTTGCAGATGATCTACTCAAGAACGATGGTCAAAAATTCCTCGAGATGATGGAACAGCTCGCAGAACGTCGCATGCAGCGCGAGGAAGAAGCGGCTGGGGATGTCGAGGACGACAGTGACGAAGATGAGGACGATCGACCGCGGAGGCGGAGAGACGAGGAGGATGAAGAGGACGAGGAAGATGAAGACGAAGACGAGGAGGACGAGGAGGATGAAGACGATGAAGATGAAGACGATGAGGAGGAAGAGGTCAGTCCTATTCTAATGTTAATTAGTTGCCGGTGCCACTAAAATTACTTTTTCAGGCAATGACAGAGGAGCAAAAGATGGAAGAGGGCAAGCGGATGTTTTCCATATTTGCGGCGCGAATGTTCGAGCAACGTGTGCTGCAAGCATACCGAGAGAAGGTTGCACAAGAGCGGCAGATGCAACTTCTCAGAGAATTGGAAGACGAAGACAAGCAGACCAAGGAGAGGGAGGCGAAGAAGCAGACGCAAAATCAGAAAAAGAAGGACAAAAAGAGGTATTGTTGATTGACTGTCTTTGTTCCAGCCATTGATCGAGAATTTGCGCTCAGGCAACAGAAGTTGGCTAAAGACGAGGAGCGTGCAGCTAAAGCGGCCGAGAGGGCAGCTGAGGAGGCTGCAGCGAAAGCTCGACAGGCTGCGCTCGAGGAAGAGAACAGAAAGAAGCGGGAAGAGGAGCGCGCTCGTCGGGAAGCCGCGAAGAAAGCCGCCGAAGAGGAAAAGGCACGGAAAGAAGAGGAGCGACGAAAGCGGATTCAGGAGGAGAAAGAACGAGAGGCGGAACGCGAGCGGAAGAGGAAAGAGAAGGAAGAGAAAGCCAAGGCAGAAAGACGCGAGCGAGAGGAGCGAGACAGGAAGCAGAAAGAAGAGAAGGAAGCCCGTCTAGCCAAGGAGAAAGAGGAGCGGCTGGAAAAGGAAAGGCAAGAGAAGGAGAAGGCAGAAAAGACCCGCGCGGAGAAGGAGAAAGTTGAAAAGGCGGAGAAGGAGAAGAAGCTTGCAAAGGAGCGGGAAGAGAAGGAGGCACGTGAGCGTGCTGCGACGCAGCAGTCACAACAGCAGCGCGCCGTCGTGTCGCCGCCCGTCGCGGGCAGCAGCAGTAGCGGCAGCTCCAAATTGTCTGGCGCCGCTGCTCGCGGTTCTACCTCTCCTCGCAATGCTCCTGGGCCATCTGCAGCTAATAATCAACGCCCCGCCACCGTCAACGGCACGACTCCGAAGAAGGCCAGGCCTGCTGCAGTAACTTCCTCCACTCCCGCGCCGATTGGGCAGGGTGCTCGCGCGCATCAGCATCCGCCTCTTCCACCGCAGCAGCAGGTCCGTGGCACGCAGATCGTCTCGCAGCCACAGACGCCCATTTCTCCTCACGTTCCGACGCATCTCCCGCCTCCTACCCAACCGCCGATGATCTTTGGTGCGCCTGGCACGCCTGGCGGCATGCTCCCGATACCAAGCATGTCGCCGCGCGTTGCGAGCTTCGGACCGATGGCAGCATATGGCTATAACGCACCCAATATGCAGCTGCCTGCAGGCGCGCTAGCACCGTCTGCTCTTCCGAGGAACTTTGGAACGGGCGCGCCGCCGTTCGACCCTGCTTTCAACCGCTCCGCTAGCGTTGGGATGCCACCTGGGCCCCTTCCTCCCTCTGCGCCGTCGCCGATCGGACCGCCCTCCAAAGCCAAGACGCCGCTTGTTGCACCGTCACCGTCCATCTCATCGCTTGCGCCTGGCCAAGGGCGCCGCTCCTCACTGCTCGTAGGTGACCCGGGCCCGATCGGCCCAATTACACGCCCCTTGGCGCCCATCGCGCGTCCGACCACGTCCAGCACGGGCACAGGTGAGGGCAGCTCGTCAGGGTCGGGGTCGCCGATCCGGCGCACACCGAGCCCGAAGCTGGGATCCTCTGCGCTCGTCGAGGATGGAGACGAGGTCGTGTCGACGGGGCGCCGTATGGGTGCCGGCACGGCCCCGATTGGTGTTGGGATCGGGATTGGGCCGGGGCATGTTGGTGCGGGGTGGGGACCTGCGAGTCCGCGTAGCGCGGTTGGCGAGGGCGGGAGGACGCCGTGGGGCGCGCCGCCACCTCCTGGGTTTGGCTCGCCGCGTCCGATTGGTCCGCCGGGTTCTGGTGGAGCACCTGTGCAGCAGGGCCAGCCGGGGCAGCAGCAGCAGCAGCAACAACAGGCGCAGCAGCCAGGGCAAGGCCAACAAGCGCCGGTGGGAACGATGCCGCCGATCGGAAGTGGGTCGCTGTGGGGTGCGTCTGGTGCGCCGGGGCTGGGTGCGGAGTGGCATCCTGCGGGGTTCTTCCCTGGCCAGTTTGTCGGGCACGGCACGGCCTCGCCACCGCCGCATTCGGGCAGTTGATTGGATCGTTCTGGCGCTCTGTTCATTGTTGATTCCCCCTCGGTTCTTTGTTCATTAAACCCATGCATACCTCATCAACACACCAATCCGTCATCTCGCTCTTAACTAACGCAGAACTCAAGTCATTGAATCGCTTTTTCTACTTTATCGTTTCATTCCTCACTCTTCTTCCTCTGCATCTTGGTACGCGCTGGATCAGCCAACTCGATCGTTTCCCCGGATCGCCTGCAAACTCTGTCCAGTTCCTCCCTTTATCAGTTTTATGATGTTGTCTCACTCGATACATTGCTTCCTTCTTTACCTGTTGTTTCGTTGCATAATCAAAGTATGTATATGCCGTACTCGGTGGCCAAATCATCAAAAGGTTGTTAAAAAAACAAGACATCAGCATGAGAGCAGTGAGTGACTGCAATGAGCACAGTTTTCCCTCAATTGTTCCTACGGGACCAGGCGGCAGAACGCACACATATAAATATAGACGGGGGAAATGGAACCCGCGAAGGACCTGCGGCCTCCCTCGACTATCAATATCACCAATGTTGGGTGTGTTGGAAGTAAGCCAGGTTTTAGATAGATGCGCTGGGGGGCGCATTGTTTCCGAAGGGCAGGCCAAGATGTCACAGCTACACCGTTTCGACCTGATCGTCGCACGGATTGTGCAGGAGGGAGGCGCGTCCGTGAAGAAGGAAAGAAAGGCAAGGCCCGCCCTCGTCTACCATACAGCTGACGGTCAAGGTTCAAAAAATTCAAACGTTCACGTTCGAGATTCGGCGAGTGTTTGCCTCTTCGGCTGGAATTTTGGTTTGCATCCGACATTGCAGAGGTAGACCCGGGAAGCCGGCGCAGTTCCCACAGGCGGATCCGGGCCCAAGAGATTGGATCTGTAGCCGGAGAAGCGTGGGAGGGGCGCCCGGAAGATTGGGATTGATTTGGGCGTGTTTATGGGCGGAGGGGACCTGGCCAGGGCCATGTCTGAGCGAAACTCTGACCACAAACACGCCCGTCCCTCCGCCATCGCATGTCCAGCAGCGCCCCTCCTCCTTCCCTCCCACCGCCACCGCCGTCCTCAGTCCCCGCAATGGCCTCTACCGGCCGCCACTATCCCTACCATAGGGACAGACTGTGAGTTTCTTCCCATCCTCTTATCGCAACCTTTCTCCCCGTATCTCGTGTTTTCCCGTTTATCTGTTACCGAGTCCATGGGCATGGGTTTGCGTGCTCGTTGGTTAGTAACATCTTTCCTGCTGTTGTTATAGCGAGCGGGGCTCCTGTTGCTGCTGGGCTCATCGCTGCCATTGTCGTGCTCTGCCAACACCGGGGCACGCTCATTCGACGGTCGCGTCGACGGCACGCGCAATAATCAGGCTGCATGTCGTTTTCGCCTTTCGAGAAACTCGTCCATCCATCCAAATCGACTTGCCCATCTATTTATTCTGCTTCTCTCTATCACAACGGGAACAAAAGCTGACCTTACTTCCCACCGCCTCTCCCTCTCTTTCCTCCTCACTCCCAATACCATACCCCTCATGCTCCGCGAACCCCAATACCACCCCCACCCGCAATCTCACTTCCAACCCCTCGAACTCACCCACAGGGAGTATGAGCTCACCGTCCGCCAGGAACCAAAACAGGCAAGAATGTGCGGTGTAGGAGGCAAAGGTTTCGTCCGCTTGCTCCTGCGCATACATTAAGCCTTACTCTTCATTCGGACTGACAGCGGACAGAAGACCGATTGATCCTCCTCCGATTGTTCAGTTGCGAGTCATCGACCCTGCTGCCCGAAACCCAGACCGCTCTAGTTCCCCTTCTGGTTCAAGGAGGCGACGCAATAGCTCGTCTAATGGCTCTGGAGAAAGGTTTCCTTGAATTCCAACGCCGCTTCCATGTGCTGTTTTCGACTAACAGCTGATTTGTTCACAGCAGAGATGACGATCGACCAGGATCGCCTCCTTACGACTCCTACGCACAGTCGTACCTTCAAAACCCATACTATTTCATGTTTGCCAGCCTTGCAAAGCCGGATGATGACGCAGAGCTTCACTGGCTCAAGGTGCCTTCGACATATGATCACATGCCCCGTCCCCTTACTGATCTGGCTCGCATATGTCAGGACGGACGTACACGTTGTACAACTGGTTCTGTCGTGTCATCGCTGTATCACCTCAAAGATCCTCAGCACAACAACGAGGATGCCGGGTTCTTCGTCTTTCCCGATCTTAGTGTTCGCACGGAAGGCAGCTACAGGCTAAAGCTGAGTCTGTTCGAAGTTGTCGGGTACGTTCGTCAATGCATCATCATGGTAGTTCCCTGACCCGGGTATTCAGAAACAATGTCCGGCATTGCAAGTCCATATACTCCGCTCCTTTCTATGTTTATACGGCGAAGAAATTCCCAGGAATGGAAGGTAATGTATCTGTGGGTCGCGGCATGGAAACGAGGATTCATGCCTGTCCATTAGAATCAACGCCCCTTTCATGTTCGCTTGCAGATCAGGGAATTAAGATCCGAATTCGAAAGGATATCAGGGTCCGCAAACGCCCGAATCAAGCATTGGAAAGTCCCTTGACCCTTCCCATTCCACCCTCGCAGTCACAGCACCAAACTCCATCCTCAAACGCGCATACAGCTACATCGTCGTCCCACCCATACAGTCACTCTCATCACCAGAACCAGTATGCGGCGTATCCACAACGCGTCGTTGAGTCCGATGACGAAATGGATGAAGCCGGCGATAGAGATGAGTCCCGCAAAGACGGGTCTCATGTCAGGAGCAAATCCAAGAGCGGGAAATCTTCGACTCGCAATCAAGGTGATGATAATGGAGGACGTAACGAAGATCGCGATGACGACGATGACGACAGAAACAGGGACGACGACGAAGATGATGCCTACGAAGACGGTGGGCGTCGAACCGACCAGGGAAGAGGCAGAGGCAACAGCAGGGAAAGGGTGGATGATCGAGACAGAAGTCATGACAAGGATAAACGGTCGAAGACATCCAATGCGGACTCGACCAAGCGATCGTCTGGAAGAGAAAGCAAGCGAGCACGGACCGACGACGGGGCCATGTCCACCATGAGTATGGACGCTAGCAATGGCGCCAGTGAATCCGCTAATAATGCGAACGGTAACGGAGTGATGGGCGTCGGTGTACCCTTGACCAATGCGCCCAACGTCGTTGGCGTTCCTCAACAACATCCCTGGCCCCCCGTGGCACCTTTGGATTCGTCTATGACGCCATCCATTCCTCCTCCGCCTTCCTCATCTGCTCTTCCAACCGCTCAGATTGTTGGCAACGCGGGTACGGGAATGGCAGCGTCCATGGGAGGGACAGGCACCCCCACTGCACCGCCAGTCCCTCCGACCGCTCCTTCCAGTACCTCTGGAGGGATCGTTATCCCACCACCTCCTGGCGCTCAGATACTGCAGGCCGATGGTACCACTGCCGGTGTCGTGGGTATAAGTCCAATGAATGGCGTCGCGCCCTACACGCACCACCCGCATCCATATGATCAGCAGATGCAGTACCAGATGCAGCCACCACAGCAGTATCAACAACCATATGCGCCCCCGCATCAGCAAGCCCCGCCCCATCCATCAGTCGTCCACCCTGGTGTCCACCCCCACTCGGCCCCGCCTCCCTCTACGCATGTGCACCCGCATCCCCACGTGCAATACGCACCTCCCCAACCGCCGCCAATGAACCCTTACCAGGCCCAGCCTTGGGGCGCCCCACCTCCGCTCCCACCCCCGAACATGCAACCCCTACCGCCGCCACAGCAGGGGATGTACGACCCTTACGTGCACTACCACCACCAGCCGCCCATTTCGCAGCACCCACACTATGCACAGCCCATCCCGCACATGCAGCCACGGTTGAGCTACGACTACTCGGCACAGCCAGGTATGTACGCTCCGCCAACGCACATGCACGCATCCATGCCTCCACCGCCGCACCACCTTAACGCTCCCCCGCCACATCCGAGTGTCGTTCCGCCTCCGCATGCGTACGGCGGATACTATGACCAGACGCAGCACTCGCAGCAGATGTATGCTGTGCCGGGGACGTCGACACCGCCCGCGAACGGGCCTGGGGCGCCTGATGTGAACGGAAACAATGCTGGGAATGGAGGCGCGGGTGTTGGTAATGGGCCTGGATCGGGTCCAGCCTCGTCCCCGGCAGTAGGGTCGGTTATGCAACAGCAGCAGTCGTCGACAACAGCCACCACTGGAGGCGTGTATCAGGATTACGCATCGGTACCTGCAGGGGCCAATCATCCCAATGCTTCGTACCCTGCTCCTGCAACACAGGGCAGGCCGTTGACACCGAGGCCCACCGGTGCGTATCCGCAGCAGCACATGGTGCCTCCGCACCAGCAGCACCCACACGAGGTGCCACAGGCGTCGACGACGCCGACATACTATGGTGCTGCGCCACCCCCGCCGTCGACACATCCGCACGCACCACTCCCGCCACCTCCGCCTATCGCAGGGCATCATCCACACCAGCAGCCGCGGCCTTATGTACAGACGCCAATGTACGCACCCCCGCCGCCGTACGCGGCATATAGCCATGCGCCACCGCCTGCCCATGATCCGTGGGCAGCGAGCAATGCGTATGCCGTTTCGGGAGCCGCGGCCGGTGGTGGCTGGGACATGTATAATAGCGCTCAAGCGCAGCAGCAACAGCAGCTACAACAGAGCGCGATGAGCGTCTCTGGTCCGCACCCTCAGCCGCATATGGAGAGTCCTGGCGGTCGCATCCAGCTCGCGCCGCTGCGAGGCGGCGAGGCTGGCGGAGGTCCGCCGTCATCCTCCCCAGCTCTACCGCTGGTGTCTGCGGCTCCGGCATCGTCTTCGCCTGTGCACGGTGCGCCTGGTTCCGCGTACCCGACGATCGAGCTCCGAAGCAGCAGCCGGGACTCATACGGGCCTTCGACGTCATCTGCCGCACCTCTCCCTGCTTCACACTCCTACGGTCCACCGCCCCCGTCATCGAGTTCCGGCCATTATGGCCATAACGTGTCGTCCGCTCGAGACGAGCGGCGAGACAGCTTTGATGCCGGGCGAGAACGGGCCAGCAGGCTGAGCGTGGATGGAAGGGAGCGGCATGGGGAGAGAGATGCAAGGGACGTAGGGAGGGATGCCAGAGAGAGGGAGAGGGAGAAGGAAAGGAGTGAGCGCGGGAAGAAGAATCCGTTGAGTATTGGGAGCATCATTTCGGATGAGTGATGAGGATATCAGTTGGTTCTGTTTCGTCCGCTTTACTCTCTCTCTGGTGAGTTCCACCATACATTAGATCCTGCAACGCGAGATGAATTCTTGGGCGTGTTTTATGCGTTTTAGGTTCGGATTTTTTTTTATCGATTTTATGCTTTCTGGGACTCTGTTTTTCTCATCAGACATATCATCAATTCAGCTGTAGCCTCAACCTATTACTCTTTCACTTGCGCAACATTTTTGCTGTCGTTTCTGCTCGCCTATTCCCGATTTCATTTTCCCTTCAACTTGCTCCCTTCATCCATTCATTGTACACAATTCGGAAATCATTTGCTGGATCATTATTACCCTTTCTTTTATTTCCCTTGCGTGTTTCATGAATCCCAAGCTTTGTCTGCATCGCTATCTGGTCGTCGTACGCGTCGTTTGATCTTTCTGCTCATACAAATAAATACCCGTTGTTGGTACTGTACAATTTTGTTGTGGTGGTAAAAGAAGAACAAAAAAATCAATAGCGTCTGTACTTTTAGGCAGCCCTCAGCTCTCTTCGATTTTCCGATTGCGTCCGCCATTTTCATGCATGTTCTTTACAAAGTGCGTCGATACTGGTGCCATGATTGATGAAACTCTGAACGCAAAGAAACGCCTGCGAAGAGCTACGAGCTGTGCAAAGTCCACCAAGAGCGCAGAGCGCCGAGCGCGGGTCCTGCGAAAAAAAAAAAAAAGTACGATCGGGTTTTGCGGGTTGTATAGTCAACGTATACTGAATTCGTTCCGTGTGCGGTCAACCTGTCATGCATCGTGTGTGTCATGGGACCGACTCTGCCCCCCTTCTCCTTGATCTTCACGTCGTTCGATCGCGAGGAGATGAATTCCGATCATGGTGGCGGGGACCAGTACTGACATCCCTGAACGATGAACATGTCCTTTTTGGTTTTGAGCGCGTGAACGATCAGCTGGTGTGATGAGCCTGGGCTGTTAGCGTTTACGCCAACCAAGCCAAGCCGCTTTCCGAGATATTTCCCACCACCCTTTCCATCGTAGGGATCTTTTCGAACATATTTTTTCAGGACCGGTTTTTGGTCAAAAGGAACGCGGATGTTGCGTTGAGGCGATGAATGTGGCGATCCGACGCAGTCGTGTCTCCCATCTGTGGCGCTGGTGATGAACTCAAAGGTATCTTATGGGTCATCAAGTAAGTTATGACATCTCTCAGAAAGAAATATTCTTAATTTCCATCTAATGATCATTCGTAAGGGGCACTCCGGTTGAGTATGCCATTGGCTATATCTACCGGGATTTGTCCTAGAGGCCGGAAGAACTTCCGAGATATTGTACAAGAGGATGGATTGCTTTGCGTTGACATCCGTGCGTTTGCGCAAGAGCCCAACCAGCCTTCTGCGCTGCTCGAGGACCTGTTTCGATACGACGCGCCGGCTCCACTTGGACGGATGGTAACCACGAGGATCGCAATTGTGGCGCCACCGACTGAGCGTGCGTCCTGTCCAGCGTCCAATCCTTTTGGTGTTCCTGAAAACATTTTATTTCCAAGGTGTGCCGGCATTTGATCCTCATAAATGCAACAATGCGATCTTGTGATGAACAGCTATGATCCTTCGTTGTTGAGAAAACGGTGCTTGTCCCATCGGTTCATTGGCACCGAAGCATGAGCTCGGATGGCATTTCAGGATGATCCCGTTCAAAGGACTTTGCCCGACCTCGGGCAATGTTGCCGGTCTCATGTCTTTAGAAAGTTGCCTCATACGACTATTGTTACGTATGTGCTTGATAGTCTTCAATATCCATGCTGATCAACTGATCAAGGCTGATGATCATATCATCGCGCTCGCAATGCTATTCGTTGTCCACCGGGATTCATTCCGACTTCACTCCTTTTTTCTTGAGTGTTCCTTCCTTCCAAAAGTTCCCAATCGGATTCTGGTGATGCTCATGATGCGGGACATACGGTAATTACAAATTCAACGGCATAACGGTCCATCCATACATTACCCCTAGAATTGTGTCGTATCCCGATGCCGCCTTTGCGAAACTCGAGTTTCACTACCAACGGCACAACGCAGCGGTGCTACACAGCACCAGAGCGCTGGAGCGCCTTCAGATTTGATGTTCAGCCCGTTTCCACTCCACCTGCGAGGCTTTTCGGGGAAAAAGAACGCTTCTGCGCTATAATTATTCAGGCGTGACCCACAGCAATGGCAGACATGAAAAAGAAATATATAGGTTCCCTCCCCATCAATCATTTTTGCGAACTTCATCAGATAGATAACTTATGGGTAAGGCCTGACTTATCACAGTTTGGACGCATGCTCGTAACTGAGCTGCGATAAATGCCACAAACTTCGGTCACGTCGGCCGTGACGATCAGCGGCATGAAATTTTTAACATTGTTCAACTCGCCTAAAATAGGGGGCTGCAAATCAGTCGACTGAAATCGCAAACCATAGCAAAATAGGATGGCAGGGGCGCAAGGGTTAATTTAAAACCGCCACATTTCACAGCAACAAGGAATGCCTTCTGCGACTTCCCTTCCCCCCCACCCGTTCATCCTCTCATATCACTACGACCGCAATGAACGAATTCACGATCCTCGCAAATGCCGCTCCCGATTTCGTGAAACTTTATAAAGGCAATATCATACCTCTGCGTGCTTGTTGTAAGCGTTCATTCACGTCTATCGCGTCTGGGGTTGATTTAGTGCCTTGAAAGTACCCGGCCTCACCTGGATTCTCCATGACTACTGTATGGCTGAATTGTTCTCACATAATCTGTGTCGTGACTAAGATTTTGTAGTCATAACGCTGGAAGACGAGGTACGCTATCTCGATGAGAGTCCTGTAGTCTCGAGCCTCACATTCACCTTCCCAGGTCAAATACATATGGGTAACGCCGGTTTTATTACAAGGTACCTCAGACGGCCCTTCTCACCAATGCCATGCGTCTCAGCCTCAACGACCCAGTTTCGGAAAATTCATGTTCTTCTGGGTGAGTTGGGAGTTCTCTATTATTGTCAACTCCAAGCTCAACGCCAAAACCTCCAGATACGATACTACAGCATCGCCCTCTTGATGTTTGACGTGACTCAGATCCATCTTTTCGCTCGACCCGGTATTACGTCGAAGAAAGTGTAAGCACGCCAAGGCCGAATAGCTAGAATTGGCTCATATTAACGGTCTTTCTCGTCAGATGCCTCGCTATGGATTCTATCATCCGTATTGTTGGCGGCATCAGTCTCTGGTCCATAGAGATCGTGATGCAACTTCGAATTTACGCTATCTGGAAATGTTCAAAGAGGGTTCGTATCTTTCCCATCCGATCGCTGTTCGGGTTAAAAATTGACGATGAGACGGACTCAGGTGGCGCTCATAAATGCCTTCCTTTTCACCCTCTCGATAGCAGGGTTCATGTTCGTCCTGGTTTACAACGCCATGCACCGTGCTGCGGTTATCGCTCACGCTCTACAACTGCCTCTGCCTGGATGTCCGTCCATACACGTAGGAATCGAGTGGATGCAATGGGTCCCAGGTATGATGCATTCTCATTGCCAGGAGGACGTCGACGGATGACCCGTAAAACAACAAAGCGGCAATTTTTGAATTCATTCTCTTTTTGTGGGCCGCTTTCAAGTCACTGGAAACAATCGTCAATGATGCCCGACGCGGAAATCCCTTTTCGTTGTATTCCACGCTTATCAGGGACAACATCCTTTATTTCTTCGGGTATGGATTATCACCACCATCTTTTCGCATCTATATTTGACCGATACACAGAATTACCTGCATCCTCATCTTCAACAACCTTATGGTGGCTGTACGTCGTAAACCTTTTATTTCGCCTCCTCCGATTAGTCCTGAACGAAGTACAACAGAACAAGACGAAAATCCCTTGGTTCGGTTACAGGTAAGCTGGGGCACAGCCTTCCGGACTCGTGCGAATCAATCTGATCGCTCACCAAAAATCAAGCCTTTTTCACGCTGCCATGGGTATCATGACTTCGCGACTCCTTCTGAGTCTGCGCAAAGCATATGTCGACAGTTTGACTCCAGCATCAGATGACAGCGAGCTGGAGACTTTCAGAGTTGACGTTAGCATCGACGCTAACCAAATACTAGCCCGACCCGATGAACGCAAGGCATTGTCGAAGGGCGTGTACGCGACCGGTGTTAAGCGCATATACTTCAAGACGACGATGACCGACTCGTTTGGGATATCAGACGAACATACCATACTCTCTTCCACCAGTTCTGGCGGTGTTAAATACCCATAATTTATTGATCCTACAGTATGTATCCGAGAGTACAATCGGTCTTTCTAATTCGAAATCATGCTGTTCAAGCTGGTTATCCTCGTACACGCTCATGCGGTTCCTGCCAGGGTACGTTCAAGATTTTGAAGATTTCTTCTTCCGTTTCAGACGCCACCAGGTTGCCTAGACGGAGGTTAGCCTCTGTATCGCCGGTCCATAACTGAACCTTACCTGAGTTGAGTTTCACCCGGCGATCTCGAGGATCTCGGATGATCCCTGCAAAAAGACCCCGTTGATTCAACGAATATCCCATAGAATCTGCCTTCAGTCGGATGGCGCGGTTAAACTGCAGGGAACATGCTCAATTCATGAAATGAAATATTAATGGACCAAGGGCCGCACTATATCGTCACCCTGCCCACGGAGATAAGAAGATAAATAGGTTGATCCCATTGTGCAGGAAGTAAAGCACGCCTTACGGTGTAGTATAAGAGCGCAGCACCTTTAGATTTCCAGGGCACTGTCAGAAAATCGATGCGCCTCCGTCGCGAGCCGGACCTCGGGACATGACAGAGACCTCTGTATACAGCCTCCAATTCATTGAAGTCTTCCGGGACAGCGAGATCCTCGGTAAGTATGCCGGCCGCATGCAAGGCGTTAAGAAGTCGCGGAAGAACGCCTGCACAGGGTTGATTGTTCAAAAATGTCGACATGCCTCAAAACCATTAAGTACCTAAATGAGTGCGCCCATCGTCCGTAGGGCGTGTAATCAGGATGTCAATATCACCGCAGTCCGCCTTCCCTCTGAGAAGGCCGATCAGGATACAAAAGACAACAGGGCAGTGACTAGGAAGCACCTGCGGTAACTTCCCATGATGTCAATGAAAAGTTGTGAATCAATGCTCAGCGCTACAATGACTGGTTAGAAGTTTTGATCTCATCGGAGTGTGCAAACCTGCTACCTATAGGCTTGATGAGATCAAAAATCGTTTTGGCCTCTTCTCTAGGCATACGGTCATTGATATCTGAATCTTACAATCAGAAAATCGCAACGTTAGGGAACGCTCCATTTGCGCGACCTTCATAATAGCGAATTCCAATTTCTTGCGCAGCGCTCAAAGTCACGCCGTTTTTGCCATCGAGTATATCCTGCAGTGTCCGACAGCCTGCAGCATACCATTTGTAGGCCGTTGATTGACCTGAGACAAGAACCGTCGAACTTTGGCGACCGCATTACAACACAGTACGTACCGACGCCATAGATGCCATTAAAAAGCCGTGTAACCTTGACGTCCTCGGTGTTCTCATAATCAATACGACGCAAATTCCCGGTTTCAAGGATTTCCATAATCTAACAAAAGCGGCGTCAGGACTAGAGGCAGGCTGACAGGCGGTCTGTTCACCTTGGCCGCTGTTTTGTCGCCTACACCGCGAATGGCCTGAGCCTCGGCGAAGGATTCTATGCGTTTAGGGTAATTTCTCAATGCACGTATGCCTATCGAAGACCTTGAGCGACAATTTGCCACCTATAATCCAAATTTGCTCACATTTTGTGTAGCTAAAAACGCGCCAGCGGTCGTCATCGCTGGGCTTCGCCTGGTGGAGACTCCTGAGTTCTTCCAGCTGTGCAGAAATCACATCAATTGCGCTCGGCGCCAGGTAAAAAGAAGGCCATCACCTTATTAATGACATCTTGGTTTGGAACTTGAGTAGCTTGTGGTTCCTTTGAGTCGCACGTCCATCCCTGCGGGAGTCAGCTCAGGAGATACGTGTAACTGCATTCATCTCCGTGGAAGGCCGCACTCTTTTGGGCTGAAACTTTCGAGGAAGCGGATCTTGAACTTCGTCGTCAGAGGACGTGTCTGACTCTTCAGCTTCACCATGGCGGGATCGCTAAAAGAATCATTCTTCATTGCCTGGCAGGGTACCAGGTGGAATGTTACCAACCTTTTCATCCAGCTGAGCGCGAGCTTGGGGGTAAAACGCAGCAAGAGGATCATGAGCCTGGGATTTTGGTGTACCTCCAGAATTCGTTGCCTGCTGGACTTCTCGAGATCGTTGAGGATAGCGCGGCTGCGCGGATGTGCTAGTTTCGCTGTTCCGTTCATCGTCGTCTTCCGAATCATAGAAAACCTTGACACGGTCTCCACTTTTGTCCTTGTCTTGAGTGAACATTCTTTAGTTGTTGGCCAAGTAAAGCATCGGTCAGTTCAGTCTAGACCCACGCTCCAACATCGAACGCGAAGAATGACGTACGATATGTCGCTGATATCCACCAACTCGGCAACTTTGTTCTTTCCTTTGCTGGATGGCGCGGGTTCAACGCCGGCATCAATACGTTCAACGAAGGCAGTGTGCATCCATGTTTGATCCATTTGGACTTTCAGCCCATCCTTGCTAAGGGAGGGCGATCGACCAATGCCAGAAATCACCCAGCTCCACTTCACAGTGGGAATGTGGTCGGGTATGTCACTCAGCTTCTTCAAACCCAGTGCTCGCAGAGTAGGCCGAGCACCAGCGTCAGTGACGATATGAGTAGTTAGAGCAAGATCATAAGTTGGGAGCAGGTTGCCGCCGTATTTTACAATCTAACAGACCCTCAGAGTCGAAATAAAATGAAAGAGACGTCGGACTTACGATATCCATTCTGCCACGAGTTCGTTGAGAGGCAAAATGGAGGTCACCGCCAACGTAGAATATGTTGAACCCATCAAGAAATTTGACCGTAGACGTCTGTTTCGATCCATTACCGGAGACTGGGCGCTCCCTAGCCCTTTGGGCATATTCCATAGGTGTGAGCTTCTGTTCTTCTTTTTGCTTTCCCCTTGCAAGTTTATTATTTGACTTCTCAGCTTTCACTCGCGTCTTAGCTTTGGTATTGGTAGAAGCATTCGCTGTAGTAGGCGGAGACGATCGCGAATGATGAGACACGGGAGAAGAAGACGGGTCGATAGTAGAAACATCCTTGAGGGTGAGCGGTGCAACCTGACGTGCACCAGGAGCTAGTTTAACAAGCTTTCCTTTTCCTTTTGACGCGGCATGCTTGGCGACACGCTCCTTCACCTGCAAATATAGCTTGCTAGGCGCTGCCTTCAGGGATGTCACAGCGCGACTGTCTACGCCTTCTATGGCTGCCGATGTAAATGAAGAGTCTGGGTCTTCGATAGGCGAAGTAGGTGGGTCGTTCCGGTCCGGAATGACAATCACGGTCTTTGTCGGTTTTGAGACAGAGATTCTTCGCTTTTTCGGAGATAGAAGACCTTTGGCCTGGGCAGTGGATTGGTCGTCTGACCCTTCGCGGGAAGCCTGAAAGGTGTCTATTGGTCTTTTTTTCCTCCTCGGAGTTGGGGTAAACCTTTTAGGCCGAAAAGGTGTCACAAAGAGGCTAGATGCGCCCTTACTGAATGAACTCACGAACTGATCTCCTCGATTGATGACGCGGGTTCTTCCATGATATTCCCAGGTGACACGGCGACCACTTGATCCGTTGGTGCGGGCTCATTCATGTCGCTCTGAGGTGGGTGAGTTTGAGGCTGTTCTTGAAACATTAGATCATGGGACAAATCAGGATCGAGAGAACATCCGACTTTGGGTGGTGAAACAGAAATCGAGCTCAATGGGCTATTGATCAAGCGGGGTATGATCAGATTACATTGCCCTTCAGCGGGCGAACGACATGGTCTAATAGATTATCAGGAAGGGATTCGCGCAAAGAAGCTGATGGATGGAAGTGAACGGCATACTCATTGAAGCTCCGCGACGCGCCAACAATGCTGTTTAATATTGCGGGCGAAGGATCAGCTGCGGGGGCGATACTTTCATAATGCTCATGTTGTCGAAGTTCAACCGCCTTGGGACCCGAGGCGGGTAAGGAATGGCTTGAGGATGTTTCAGCCATATGAGGTGCAATATCCGACTTTGGCACAGCAGGCTCATGGAAAAAGGGCTGTAATGGAGCACTGTCTGCAGACGCCATTGTGTTAGTGGGTAATACATGCGTTGGCTGCGCTGCGGGGTTTGTCAGAGTGCCGTCGAGCCGTTCACTGGATTTGCATCGGTTGTTGCTTTATCGGGATTGACGGACACAAAAATTCACCTTGATACAGTTACGATACCTTCCATATGCTCAAAGTCGTCACTCGGCAGGCCCATTCGCTTGTCTTGTTCGAGGAAAAACGAGTCGGCATCCATGTCGAACGTCCTGGATGCTTTTAATGAGAGAAAGCATGCAAACAGGGCTTATATCCCGCTTGGAAGGCACGCTATTGTTCGGACGATGTGAACGTTGTATGACTCCTTCTGATAGCTGCCATGCAAGGTCGACGTGCAGTGCAGGAAATGTCGCGATTCGAAGGGGCAAGCGTGGGCAAGTCAGCATGAGTCAGCATCACGGACACGTGATTCGTTATCGATGCCGCGACCGTGACAGGTTAAGTTTTCGGCGACGCCGAAATCGGGAGAACAAACTCAATTCTCAAACCTTATCGCGCCGATTCAAAGCGCCCGAATGAACTCAAGTTGTCATATTTCATGCCGTGCCGTATGGATTGTCTATATTTCTTGTGGATATTTACATGGTACCGATATCACAGGAACTACGGACCTGATATTGGATCCAGCTGCTGTATCCCTCGATTACCTTCCTGGACGTGGCTCTACTGCAAAGAATATTTTGGTCTGTCCGGCTGTTCCGCATATCTAAATGATGTGAATCTCCAACGTCATTGGCTCCATCTAGGCTCTTTGGGGTAACCACCAGCTCGTGGGAGTGCTGTGGTTGACCGAACTGTGCTGTGCGCCCTCTTCTCTTATGCCAGAAGTGGGCGAACAGCACGTTGTCGTGTTAATTTTTGCACTTCAGGAGTTGGACAACGGGAAAAAAAACAAAGTCCGCTTTCTTGTTTCAATTTACGGACATGTATAAGTACGGACTCGGCGAAACAGCCCTCTGCGTTCACTCAAACGACGTCTCTGTTCTACAACAGTCTTCCCTCCTCTGCCTCCTCTCGTCCGCTGTTCTGCAGGCATCTAGTAGACTCGATCCACTCTTTTTTTTTTATCATTTATTTTTCGGCCTTATTTTTCCAATGCCTCCTGAAAACCCCGATTATGCCTCTGATGGCGATGATGAGGCCCGACTCATAGCTGCACAACCCCCGGACGACTCATCCCTTCTCGTTGAGCTAGAGGCGAACGACTTCCCCACATATTTCTCGGAACGCGACGGCAGGCTGTTTCACTCTCATTCCACATCTCCGTATCCCTTGCCGGTTGATGGCCCAGAGCAACAGGTAAAAAGAGCAATTTGCCTCGGCAACATTGCCCATTCACGGCCATTCATTGACAACGTTGACAACACAGAGACTCAACGTTACGCACATTGCACTTAACCGATTGATCGGCGCTAATTACGTTGGCCCAGTTCCCAACGTGCTGGCTCCAGAACCTGGACGGCACAAAATTGTATTGGACTTGTGCACTGGCACTGGGAAATGGTACAGGCGCTTTCCAGAGCTTCTCTTCTGTATTCTCACCTGCCCTTCGTTGATTAGGGTTCTGGACATGGCGCACGATTTCCCGCACGTGCATTTCAGAGGTCTTGACATCGGTAAGTATTCTGCCATCCCCCCCATGGACCACCACAGGGTAATCATCGTGGTCGCATGATTCCATTCTTCTATCAAGTGCCCATCGCGACGAGATATCCGCCGAGAAATGTACAGTTCGAACTGCAAGATGTTAACGAGCCGTATCGGTGGCAGGATGCGACCATCGATATCGTGCATGCACGGAGCGTATCGATGGCGGTGAGTATGTTCTCCGCCGATCAAGGCGCGCACACCTGGCCTGTAATGCGCTCACCTCATCTATCAGGTCCGTAGCTATCCTGCCGTCCTGGAAGAGGTGGCTCGTGTCCTACGGCCAGGCGGCCTCTTTCTTTCTGGAGAATGGAGCCTCAGTGCAGCCTTCCATCCCAACCTGCGCATCGATCCCCGACCAGATCCTCGAGAGCAGGTTCCACGCAGCTGTCGGTTCTTTGATGTCCTCAACAACGCGTTGGCAACCTGTCGTGGCATTCGTCCAGTCACCCATGACGTCTATCGCTGGCTTCAAAACTCGGAGCACTTCTCGGAAGTCACACCTAACGTTTTTTACATGCCAATTGGGCCTTGGAGAAGGGAGCCAGAGTGGAAAACGATCGGTAAAGCATTCCGCGCAGGGCAGAGGCGCTTTACAGAGTCGGTGAAGCCAATACTGCGCGAAGCCGGACATAGCGAAGAGGAATTGACGGAGTTGATAGAGGGGTATTTGAACGACTTGAAGACTGTTCGTGGTTTGGTCGGTGTCTTCCACACCGTTTACGCTCGTAGAGTATAGAGATGGCCTAGAATACGGAAGGACTGCCTCTTGCGATTTCTTTTTTTTTTTTTTGGAATCGTCCGGCTTTTAACATCTGTAGCAATATTTAATTCGGTCGTGGAAGATGTACTCTATCAGTAATATTTAATGGTCGTTACTAGGTAATTTAATGAGACTGGATGTATTTAAACGAGGTCGAGTGTCGGCCGCGCGGTTGTAATTTGGAGAGCCAGACTGGGACTTGGGAGTGGGGGCCGGACAAATCCGGAAAGCAGCAGCAGCTCCGAAATCAACGAGGACACACAAACCCAAGCTCTTCACCTTCCTCTAATCCTCGCAAAGTTTCAAAATTTTTCGATGCTTGCCGCCAGAGCGTCGAGTGTGCGGAGTATCCAGCGCGTGGCGCGCTCCTTTGCCACCGTGGCTGACAGCGCTGGCGTCAAAGTCACCGCCTTGGAGCCGACACAGCCAACTTCTTCTGTTACCGTCCTCGTGAAGGCTGGCAGTCGTTACGAGTCGAAAGCGGGTGCAGCTCATGCCCTCAAAAACTTTGCTTTCAAGGTCCGTGCTTACCTTGCGCATGGAAAGCCAGGCTCATAACCGTGTCACCAACCAGAGCACCGCAAAACGGTCGGCCATCGGAACGGTTCGCGAGAGTGAACTGTATGGAGGTGTTCTTTCTTCGACTTTAACCCGAGAGCATCTAGCATTGACCGCCGAGTTCTTGCGTGGCGAGGAGTAAGTTGGCGTTCCAATTATATGACATGCAAAGCTTTTCGGGCAGGACTCGCCCTGTTGTGCTGAACATTCAAAACTTCTATTGCTGTTTATGGAAAGGTCCTTCTTCGTGGATATCCTCTCCTCCTTTATCACGTCCGCTAAATTCACTCGCCACGAGTATGAAGAGTACGTCAAGCCTCTGGTCGACGGCGACACCGCGCAGGCCATCTCCAACCCCGCGACGCGCGCCGTCGAACTCGCCCACACTCTCGCCTTCCGTTCAGGCCTCGGTGCCTCGCTCTTCGCGCCCTCCCACAACACCATCACCGCAGAAGACGTCAAGGCATTCGCCAAGGGCGCCTTCACGAAGGGCAATATCGCCGTCCTCGGCACAGGCATCGACCAGGCCGCCCTTGCTCAGCTTGTGGAGGCATCTTTCAGCTCGCTGCCCGCGTCCGCTTCGACGAGCGCCGCCTCGGCCTACCATGGTGGAGAAACACGTGTCGAGAGCCACGACGGACCGCAGACCGTGTTCATCGGTTTCGGCAGTGCAGGAGCACCCTCTGCTGCGCTTGCAGCTCTGGCTTCACATCTTTCGCCGCAGGCGTCCGTGCCCTGGTCGCAGGGCATTTCGCCGATCTCAACATCGATTCCTGAAGGAACTTCCGTGAAATCTGTTTACCTTCCTTATTCTGATGCTTCTTTGATCGGGCTACTCGTGCAAGGCGTGACTGCGGCTGGCGTCAAGGAGGCCGGCAAGGTCGCCGTTCAGGCGCTCAAGTCTGCCGCTGCTGGTATCTCTGCGGAGGATCTCAAGAAGGCCGTTGCAAAGGCCAAGTTCGCCGCTGCGAGTGGTGTCGACAGCAGGGACGGTCTTGTCCTGGCTTTGGGTTCCAAGGCATGTGACGATCCTGTAGTGCCATCATCATAGGCGCTGACTTGCTGTTGAAAAAACAGATTTTGTCTGGTTCGGAAGCTTCCTTTGATGCATCACTCGCAGCTTATGATGCTGTGAATTCCTCGTCATTCCAAAAGGTTCGATCTTCCTTACCAAGGCAGACAAACACTTCATGGTTGCTCATTACCTTTTTCTATATTTCGCTTTCATAGGCTGCCTCCGATTTGGTCAAGCGCAAGCCCACGTTTGTCGCTGTCGGTGACGTGCAGACTCTCCCGTACGCTGACGAATTGGGACTTTGATATTGCAGAGGCTTAAAAAGGGAAAAAATTCAACCTGGTGTCGAGCTGAGCTGCTGTCTATAGAACTCGTAACATCTGCAATAATTTCTCACTCATCTTCGTCTGCCTTTCGTGAGGCTTTGCGTGACGCTGCAGGTGATTAACTTTTTCTTCTCAATTCTAGTTTGGCTTGTCCGTTCCTCAGAGTCTGTGAATGCGGGAGGATGTGTTGATACCTGCCTGGCTGCCCTACTATCTGCAGCGAACAAAAGTCTTTATTTCACGATACATCGGTCCTGGTCATTCATCGACTCTGCTCATTGTTCCTTGCCGCGAAGGTCCAATCCCGACTTCCATATTCGGCCCTTCTCAATCTATATGTAGAATACGGAGGCTCATGCTAAATAACTTGCCCCGTATGCCCTAGGCCTCATCTTTATTCATCCCCATGTCACATTGGCACGTCAATGCATCAGGCCTCAGGCCTCAGGCTTCAGATTTCATGATTCAACATTCAACAGCCACATCATCTGGTGTTGATTATGACTCGGATATCCATGTGATGGGTCTACGACACCTGATTCAACTGGATTATCCCAACAGCAGATCTGTAATGCGAGAATCCACGATTACTTCGGAACGGTGCACAGCTATACACAACTGCATGAGAATTGCTTATGATGTCGAGATGTTCTCGTCATCTCTCCTTGCACTTCGGATCGTCTGAAAGTGTGATTGATTCACTGCATCCTGATTGCCACTACAAGAATAACTGAACAGCTTTCGAGTTCAGGCATATAAAACATTTTGGAAGAAACATCGGTTTCTAACTCTATAGAGAAACAAGCAAAAAAAAAAAAGGCAAGCACTTCAACTCCTCAGGCTATCCCTCACGATGTCCAATCACTTCACTCTCCAGCCTAAACCGACTTTGATCGTGCCTCCCACACTATGTTCTCCTCATCTTATCATTCCAAGACATCCTTGGTTTCATGTGGCTCGACGTCGCCCCTCACGCAGACGCAGAAGAACTTTGAGACCGCGTTTAGAGACCTCTATTCAACTTACGAACCTCCCAAACCCTTGTCTCCGCGCCGTGCGCATCCTAAAAGGGCCGCTCAGATGGTTCAGAAATCCTCTGCGCCACTGAACTCGGCGCACCCTAGTAACGCGTCGTCGCGTCCGAGCAAAGATTTTAAAGCTGCATTCGGGTCATTATCTTCTTCATTCGGCTTCGGCGGCAGCTCGCGCGCGATTCTCTGATATCGGTGGAGTTTCACAATTTCAAGCGCTATAGAACGTGGCTGGCGATTGGGCTGTTATACAGTAATTTTTGCATTACTTATAACCCTATAAATCCTCCAAGCCGGTAGTTGTTAGAGTGTGGACTTGGTGCGATAGGTGTCCTAGGTAAATAGATAGATGCGTATGTCTCCGTAATGCACATGAAGGCCCTGGTCTTGCGCCCGTAAAGGCGAGTCGCATGGGGCAGGTATTACCTAATACGTGCCAAAGTAGCCAGCATCAGTTTCATTTTTATTCATGAGGTCGATCCACACTTGCTTCAGTAACTTCAGTCCTTGCATCGACAGCTTTTCAGCCGCCCTCGGTCTTACATCACTCAAGAGAGCAAGCCGACGCACGGCAGTTGCTGCTGGCTTTCATCTGGTTTCTGACACGTCTGTATTTTCTCTTGGCTTGGGGGCAATTTTAAATGTTCGAACGTATCATCTCAACATCAATCAAAGTGGCATCGCTACATCATCTCGCTTGTTTATGCGCCTCTTCCTCAGCATGAGGCCGAAAATTTCACCCTGTGTTTCAACGTTGTTCAAAGTCGAGTGCGGCGGCTGAAACCTTCAAAGGATAATTTTGCCTCCTTCGACCCTTACTATCTCTCCTTGGAGTTTGGACGACGGTCTCGACGCAGAGCATCTACGCCTAGCGCAAGATTATCACTGGCTCCATCCATGTCAAATCATGACCGCACAGCATTCGCCACGACCATCGCATCAGATCTTGGCGAGTGTTTCGGCGCGCCGAACCGATATGAAATATGATTTGCATTCCATATAAATAAGGCTTGCTTGGGTTTCCGACAGTCCCAACACCTCAGCAGGTTCTGAGTATCACCTTCAGCTGGTCTGACATCGACAAACAATTCTTCTGCTTCTCCGATATGAAGTACTCACAAGCAGCTGTCCTTGCTTGCCTTGGTGGCATGACTGTCGTATCTGCCATACCCGTAAACACAAACCGGGATGATGCCCTTGCAGCCCGCGGTAAGCATCGCGACTGGAGGGTAGGCACTGTTGTCTCTCGATCGTACGGCGACAGGTAAGAATGGATGCTATATAGCAGGCGTTTGCCGTCGCAATCAATAAATAATTTCACCTCTGCAGCGACGATCATCTCTCAAGGCGTTTTGCCATCAGCCCGGAACTCAATCGCCACCTTAAGGCCTCGGGGTACTACTCGAAGCACAGAAAGGACGAGCCAGCGAAACAGGCGGGCACGGCTCCTCCATCTGGAGGCGCTCCTCCGCCCGCTGATCCTAATGCCGCCACTTCTCGTCGTGGGTTGGATTGGGAGGACGAACTTGAGGCTCGTTCACAATTCGAGAGGCACGCTCAAAAGAAAATACTGCCATTTTGTCCCTGTCATCGCTGACTTATTGATTTCACAGCGACGATCATCTGTCAAGGCGTTCTCCCCTCCACGGGACATTGGAACGCCTCGTTCGGACCGCATCATACAACTTGGATCTTAAGAAGCAACAGAGACAGGCAGATGCGGGCGTGCCTCCTTCAACTGGAGGCACACCTATGCCCGCTGATCCCTCCGCAGCAGGACAATCTTTCCGTCGTGGATTGGACTGGGAGGATGAACTTGAGGCTCGTTCGCAATTCGAGAGGCACGCTCGAAAGAAAATACTGACATTTTGTCCCCGTCATCACTGACTTGTTTATTTCACAGCGACGATCATCTCTCAAGGCGTTCTCCCCTCCACGGGAAATTGGAACGTCTCCTTCGGACCGCGTCCTATAACTTGGATCTTAAGAAGCAACAGAGACAGGCAGATGCGGGCGTGCCTGCTTCAACCGGAGGCGCACCTATGCCCGCTGATCCCTCCGCAGCAGGACAATCTTTCCGTCGTGGCCTGGACTACGATGAATTGTACGAGAGGAGCCTGGAGGACGATGAATTGTACGGCAGGGATCTGCAGGGCGACGAGCTTTACGAGAGGGACTTTGACGAGATCCTTGACGCCCGCGAACTGGACGAGCTGGACTGAGCAGGGAACAGCTCTTCACTGGGTTCGCTATTGACTTGCATATACTGTACACTATATCGCTCGTCCGCTTGTCCAATTCGACGGTTCGCTTGAGTAACTCACACTTGTTGGTCTGCCCAATCACACACATGGAATATATGATAATCTTAATCTATTGCGTTCATGAAGGGTAAGTAAGTATTACATCGCAGAGTTGTCGATGCCATCGGAACATGCAGTAAAAAAAAAAAAGTGAAAGTCGGGCACAGTCAAGAAAGCCAAGACATAACAGCAGTACATCCTCGGAGACGAAACTTGATCTGACTTGAGATTGGGCGGCCAAAGGAAAAAAAAAAAAGAACACAAAAACAACTCAAACCTCGACATCATTCCAGCCCTGGCATCTCATAATCCATCGGCACGTCCTTCCTCTCCAGCCACGTGGCATCCTCGCTCCCCAGATCCACGCCCTTGCCGCAGTCCAGCCGGCGCCGTGCCGGGAGCTCCTTCAGCTCAACAGCCACTCGCGGCATGCCGCCACAGCGACAGCATCCGGACTCATCAGCGAGAGCACAGCGGCGGTGAAGATGATGGTGCGAGCTTGCGGGCGCTGATGTCCCAGAAGACGTGCTGGCACCGGCGCCGGCAAGGAAGGCACTCGAGTCGGTGTTGGAGAGCTCTGCGTCCTGGCTTACCGCGGCGATCGCACTCCCCGCGCAATGGTTGACAGCTGCGCGTGCAGAAGCTGCACTTGCAGTGCTCCGCACGACGACGTAGTGCTCGCCATGCCAGCCGACAAAGTCGAGCGAAGGGAGGGCAAGGGCGATGCTGCGCGCGCTGGAGATCCATAGGTCGGTCTGAACCTGAAAGTCCTTCTCCGACATGAGGTTCGGCTTCGGGCGACGCTTGGAGATGGTCTGGAGGTGCAAGAAAGCAAGCGAAGGGAAGCGGGAGAAGAGGCTCGCGTATTCGTTCTGAGGCAGTGTGGAGGATGAGATCAGTTCGTGGTGAGATGGGAAACGTACAGAAGGCAGATGAGAGATGTAGACGCACCAGCGGTTTATCGGATATTAGGGTAGACAGGTTGATGGCGACCATCTGCTCTGGTATGGAGCGCACAAGCGCTGCCAACGCTGCCTGCGTCAGATTGGCGATACGCACACCCAGTACCCTGAGGCCTATGAGCTCAGGCAAGAGCCCTAGCACGAGCTCCCACGGGCACTCTCCCAGATCCAGCCTCCTGAGCTTCTTCCTTCTTCTCAAAAACTGCACGACAGACTGGTACACCCCGATCTCGTCGTGCAGACCTACGAGGACGAACCTGAACGCCTCTAGGTGCGGCAGGAACGTGTGCTTCCCATCGATGATGTGGTCGCTGCCGAACATGACGCCGGCCGAGGCGGGCTCCTCAAAGGTGCCATGGAGCGTGAGGCTCTGGAGGTTGTGAGCATGCGCGATGCGGGTGAGGACAAAATGGGAGATGCGCGTGTCGACGAGGTCGAGGTGCGTCAGATTCTGGATCGTCGCCGACTCGAACGCGTTGTCCCACGAGTGGTGCCGCTCGAGGTACGCGCCGAGGATGAGGTGGCGCAGCGTGTGCTGGTTCTGGTCCAGCACGGTGCGCACCTCGCCCATGTCCGCGAACCCGTCGTCGTCCTCCGCACGCAGCGTGAACTTGCGCAGGTTGTGGAACGCGGACACGCCCACGGCGTCAAAGTGCCATCCTCTGTCCGGCCAGAGAGCATTTTACAAAGTTGTCAGAGGAGAATTCTTGATCGGCTTACATTAGACCGAGGTTGCGGATGCGTGATTGTGCGGCGAGGACGACTTGAACCATCTCCGCCCGCATCTCGGGGTAGCCTATCCATTCAAAGTCCACCAACGAGTTGAATTCCACCAAGGCTGTTTTGAATATTCCTACAACCAGCCTCGTCAGGCTTGTCATGCAAGACGCCGGAAAAATAATGGACCACCCACGTGTGACCAAATCCAGCAGCTCCCCTTCTTCATATGCCCAATGAAGCCGGAGGCACTTTACTCGGCTCGCAAAGACAGGGTCCACCTTGGCGCGATCGAAGATGTCGAGTCCTCGATTCAGGTTCTCCGGATCTTCTCCCCCAAAGTATAGATCAATAGTATGAAAAATCTGGCGCGCCGCGATATCACGATGAAAGGATGACACAAAGAGCCATGTCCGGAGGTGGTAGCGCGGAATGTGGGCTGCGATGCGTTCCCAGACTTCTGGCGGCGCACGGTGCGAGGCCGGCTCGTCCATGAAGTGGATCTGTCAGTCCGTTCATTATTCGGTCGCGAAAATGGAATCAACGTGGTGAATGGGATGAGCAGAAGCGCACGAATGTGTGGCCGAAAGGGATGGTGTACAACTCACCAACCTGTCCCGCCTAATGAATTGCTGGATCTCTCGATTGGAAGGATCTAGCTTGAGCACGGCCTGAAAATCTGCAGATTGAGGAGAAAGCATGAGTACAATGACTGAGAAGCGGAGAAGAAAAAGGACGCACCTTGCTGAGCCTGTGCGATGAGCCGCTCGCCACCTAGCTTACGCGCATTTCCTCGGGCAATCAGCGCCTTTGCAATGTCCGCCTTTGCGAGATCCGGTGTCCTGAGGTATACCTCGAGGTAATTCTCCACCTCCGGGCCATACCTAAACATGCCCACACGGGGAAAGGGGGAATTGCACGATCAGCCACAGACACTCCCACTCGGTGCATAAAAAAAAGCGTCGACGCACTTTCCGGCCTCGATCAGAGCGAGGGCCGTGTCGAGCAAAACGTTTGCCTTGTGGGACTGCGAGAGCGAGTGCAGTGCATCAAACACGGTCGTCGTCAGCTCGTCAGGCGGAAATGACGCCGCGGCAGGACTCGACGGCATGTCGATCGTCGTCGTAGTCGTCGTGGTCGTGGTCGTCGGTCTGATGACAGACCGTGAGTTGGAAGTTGAAGAACTGGCCGCTACTACGGCTGGCGGCGGCGGCAAATGCGGCGATGGCTGCCGTGCGGTGCTGTGGGAGCGAGCAGGAAGGCAGAGAATAGCCCAGGTGAGCGTGCGTTCCCTCGGAACGAGCGGAGACCTGGTAGGCAGAATAGTTACCGTCTTCTCGGATCCTCTGTCGTCGTCGTCGTCAGCTTCCGCGTGCTCGACATTCAGCGTCCCTCGGTCGACGCTTCCAGATGGGTTTCTGCTCGTCTGCCTGCTTGCCTGCCCTAGGCAACGGTAACAATGAAAGAAAAATATCAGCAGTCGAGAGTCATGGGACAAGTCCAAGTTTGGCGGATCTGCGCCGGCTTCAAGGCTCCCTCAATCATTCAAAATTCGCTCTCACGTATGGGATCAGATACAGTATATGTGGATGTATAGATGGCTCATACTGGTATATACAACGTCTCTCTGGTACATGCAAGGGCGTCCGTGAGTGTGGGTACCGACTACTGCCAACACCGGGCAAAAGATATCGATACGATGAGCAACGGCAGAAAGCAATGTGATGCGAGCGAGGGAATTTTCAAAACAAAGAAAACGCAGAGGGCATATCAAACCTGACTGACAGGTTCATATCCTGCACGACTGCTGCCCGCCCTCCCCAGGCCAAGTCCCATGAACAAGCCCTTCCGCTGGCCCTTCCTCCCCGTGGCACTGCCCAGTCCTTCCTCCTGCTCCTCCCTCTCCCTCCTCCTCTTCGCCTCGCGGAACCCCTCCAACGGCACATCATACAGCTTCTCATACTCCACACCAAGCTCGCGCCCGTTCGTCCAAAAGTCCTTGCAATTCCCCGTGACGCCCAGGTCGAACGGGTTGCTCGCCTTGCCAGCCCGCGCGAGCCCATCAACTGCACGTCCGCGCGTGAACCGGTCGAACCCGAGCAGGTTCATCAGGAACCCGCCCCCGCACCCGTTGCATCCTCCCGCGTGGTGTTGCTGCCCGGACGCACCGCTAGTCGCCGAGTCACCGCTCCCAACGAGCGCTGTATCCTCCGTGTCCACACCAGGCAGCACGCTCGAGTGCGCGTTGTGCTGGTGTCGGTGTCCCATCTGCCCGTGATAGCTCGTCCCGCCACGCCCACCCATGTACCCGTACCGCCCCAGATTCGACACCTCCAGCGTTGTCATCTGTCGCGCGATCTGCCATAGCTGAGAGGCAAGCAGCACGATGGTCCACGTCAGTTGGAGCGTGGCCCATGAGGCGACGGAGACGAGGAAGGGATCGTAGGCGGTGAGAGCGCACAAGTCGCCAGGCAATGGACAGGCAGGGGAGATGTCAGCAGGATCTTTAGAGCTTGGCACAGTGGAGAAATCTTGCTCGCGAATTAAATCGCCTTCAACAACGATAATAAAACCGGACAACTCACATGCATATGTAAGGTAGTCAAAAAGTGCTATGCCAATGACAAGCGTTGTGACGAATACCACAAATTGACGGTGATTGTTGGAACCAACTGTACGCTGTTTGAGGCCTCGTTACACCACAAAGTTTGAGCTACTCACCGCAATTCCACACCCACGGACAGTGACTTGAATAAATTTGAGCTGACGACTAATCGTCGGAAAAGAGGGTGGTGGACGTACTGATCGCTACGCGCTATGCATTTGTCGCATACCCTACAGTGTTTCGAGCGCAACGGTTTGCGAGCCTGCCGCAAAAGCCGCAAAACGTCAGCCGGAATACACCGAAAAACTTCGCGTCCTACCATGCACTGTATGCAGAATGTCTGACCATTCAATCGTCCTTCCGACGCAAGGTCTTCTATGATCTAACAAAAATAATCAGCGCAAGATTTAAACCGATATGGTGCTTTGCTTACGGATTTCAGCTCGGCATCGCTGCTCGGTTTGGGGCATGTGCCAGGATCGAGCATGACAGCTCTAAAAAAGTTATATACACATAGGCCGACGGTAAGTGCGAAGAAGAGGTGGGCAAAAGAGTGAGATTGTGTCTCTAATTTCAACAAAAAATAATCAATGATGCAGAAATATGAGTACAGCATAGGGACTGACGATTGACGAGGCGAGTGACCCAACAGTAGAGGACCCAGACCATGGAGCCGAAGATGATCCCAGCGAAGTAGGGCGTTTGATTCACGCTATCGGTATATGTCGCTTTATTAAGTAGAACTCTTGTTACAATCTGTTATAATATATTGTTGAGCAATGAACTCGAAGACCAAGCAAAAGAAGAGCGTACGTGATGCATTCCGAAAAACTCTGCTAATGCAAGGATTAGGCCCGTATACCAGGGTAAGATTGTCAGAGTCGTGAACATGAGGTAGAAAAATATTGTCGGGATTATGAAAATAGCAATTTTCGTATTGCGCTAGATAGGAAGGGGACGTATGAGCGACCATGATCAGAAACGATGAAAAAATGACAGACTAACTTCACTTAGAGGTTTCCCCTTTTTCACGCCATACTCGGTCATGCCGCACTCCTCTAGCGCCCGCTTCCAAGCACCGATGCTCTTAAGCTCAACCGCCATGTCTCTAGGAGTTCTGTCCTCCGCATCCTTCGCATTCAAATCAGCGCCCTTCTCCACCAGCCTCCTGATACACATCCTATTCCCGCGCACGACGGCCCAATGCAACGGCGTGAGTCCGGCGTCATCCTTCAGGCTCGGGTCCGCACCGTGCTTGAGCAACAGCTCTACGGAGAGCGCGTCGCCCTGGTACGCGGCCCACATGAGCGACGTGTGGCCCTGCGCGTCGCGCGAGTCGACGTTGACGGGCTGGTGCAGGAGGTACAGCAGCGGCATGATCGACGACGAATGCGTGACGAGGTGCAGCGAGTTGTACCCTTGGGAATCGGTGATCGTCGGGTCCGCGTTGTGCGCGATGAGCAGCTGAATGACGTAGAGGTATCCGTTGCGCGCGGCCCACTGCATCGGCGTGGCGACGAGGTCCCCGCCCAGCGCGTCCACATCGGCGCCCTGCTCTAGCAGATATCGACATGTCGCTACGTGCGCATTGATCGCCGCCCAATGCAGAGGCGTGATATTCTGGTCGTCTCGGTCGGTAGCTTGCGCCCGCCCGGATTCTATCAATTCCTTGATGAGCTCAAGGTCGCCCCGCTGAGCTGCGACAAATATGCTCGTCTGCAGCGCAAAAGATGTAATCAAGCATGAAAGTGAAACAGAATGAGATATGCAGTTTTGAGAACAATGGAGAACAAGGACGGTCCAGGTCGCACCTCTGATGCAGCCGGCCTGTCGTGCGGCGCTGAAAAGTTCAGGTTGGTGGCCATCGCCGATTCTGCGGTGACCAGCGACGCCGACGGCTCAGATTTTCCATGAACGAGGGCTGATGGGTCGTCCATCGTTGAGGAAAGGAGGGAAGAGAGAAGGAGGATGTCGATGAGGAGGCTATGCTGTGGGCGTGCCAAGTACTCTACTGCGGTTACCACTTCCGGACTGGCTCGTGACTTGCCAAATTTACAGCTTCGTCCGGTTGCCATCCAATATTACCGTCCAAACTCCTATTGAAATGCCATACAACTGATCATCCACGACTGCTTTCCTGAATTTATCTAGCAATGTGAGTGATAGATGGGCAAAAATCTCAAGAAAAGTCTATTCAACGTATGGACACGTGGTCGTCAACGCGTATAAGTTTAGTTCATCAAAACTTCGCTGAAGCTCCATCTCTAGTCACCTTCGTAACTTCGACCAAAGAGCATTTGCTTTTGGTTTTTTTTTTTTTTTGACGTGGCACCTTTTTTTTCTCTCCTTTAACTGCTTCGAAATTCAAGCCGTTTCACTTGTACAGGCGCCGGATGTCAGGAAACGGAGACGCACAGAAAGTTCCGGCATCACTCGAACGCCCACCGTACATAACCGCCCATAACGACCATAATGATTCATCTATCAAACCCCGGATTGCCCATTAGTCTCCAATCGGATCAACGTCTCCGTTTCCGGACGGGATTAGATGTTCTCGAGGATGTCAAAAATCTACCAATCCAAGCAGCGCTCTCAAGAACTTCTACCTGTAATTGCCACTCTACGCACGATCGAATGTGTTTTTACCATGCTGAAAGGTCTGAATGAAATGCTACATTGTACACGGGAAAAAGAAATCTGGAATTTCAAGTAAGCTGTTGTCCCTTCAGACTGGCAATGATGTGAAGCAGTTTGATAGGTCGAAGCGGGAAGACGTAGGGCTTGGTCACACATCTCTGCAATCAAGCCGCTGGAAGTCTTGAGGACAAGCGTATTAAGGGATTCCCATGTCTCCTCTCCAGATCCCGGTCTGTGTACCCCGCGTCATTCGGGGAATTACACCAGCAGCGGCTTGTTGGGAACAATCTTCTTTTTTTCTGTCAAGTGGGCGTGAGTGTCCTCGCGTGTGTTGTTGGGCATGACTGCCACTAACTATTCGGTGTAAGCGTAGGTCTGTATGTCTTGATGAAAGGCATTTTCCGATGATCGCTATCCCTAAATCAATCAACCCGTATTTTGACGTCTTCCCTTCTCGTTGCCAGAGTCAAATCCTAAAATATTGTATACTGAAAAATATAAAATCAGCTGGGAAACGGTTTCAGTACGCTGGCCAATACTCACCGCCATGATATCTGAACTCCGGGAGGAGCCGTTTACATATAACGAACGGAAAACAGAAGGCGAACTGGCAAAGGCGTCTTCCGAAGGCAAAGTAAGAAATCAAGAGACACGGTGGCACAAGCAGCATCCTCCGAAGAAACTGACCTAATTTACCCTCTGTATCGTCAGGCAATCTGATCATTGAGATTTCAGTGTACTCGAGTATGAGAGGTGCGTCTCATCTTGCACCTCTTGACATGAAAAGCTATGAGAAGCACCTTCCAGCGTTGCTTGGGCTTCGACATGTGCTTACCGACCTCTCGTGCGCTCCAGTATCCCATTCGGAGATCCGTATAGTCCGTATACTGCTCACGCGTTATCTCAACGTCGGTCGGATGCGCCGGGACCTTGCGACCTATATTATGGTACTTGGCTAAAACTCATATTTCCATTCATGACCAACTCTGGTACCCGACTTAGGCAAGCCCCTCTTCGCATTCTTTCCTTGGGATATCGGCCAATCCATGCGTATTTGTGGCTAGATGCTTCAGGTTTAGAAAGCCACCACATTCATCTGGCGAAAGGAGTACGTATGTTTCCGTGAGTCATTCTAACTACTGATAGAAGATTGAGAAATGAAAAAGCGAAGGATTTCATCCAGCATATGACAAGTGAAAAATAAGTGCAAAATTGAAGGTCGACGTGCAAAAAGGTACGAAAGTGAAAAAGCAATCCTGCCTACCAATATCCAGGCTTACTCAGGCGGAAGGAGAACTTTCCTGGCTTTGGGCTTCTGCATTAAGTATGGCAAGACTGCACGTCTATGGGAATCCAGGCGTTCCAATGCGTCCAAGATAAGCGGTGCTTCTTTCTCTGTGTACATCTTATTAACGATTTGCAGCGCCCTCGATTCCGCGGAAGTGAATTCGTCACTGGCCAAAAGAAGCGACCGATTACGTGAAGCGCCCATATGCTTCCGTATTTTCTTGTCCCGCACTTTTCTGAGATACTCTGCGTTCTCCTTCATCCTCTTGACCGTCCATAGATACTGGCACATGAGCGCGAACCTGTCCAGGGCTATGATGCGGATAAAGTCCGGCGCAGGACAATCCGCCAAGATGATCTCCCTCCTACCGTCACGGCGATGCAGCGCGGGAAGTTCCTCGAACCCGTATACGTTATCCCACCCTGCCAATCTCCAGTCAAATTCTACCTCCAGGTGATTCCAATGACGTCGAATGGCTTTCGCTTTACATTCTTCACTACCTGGTTGCAGCTTCCAGATGCCGATCAAGTTGAACAACTTCAGTTGCCCGTTTTCGATGCTCACGTTGGCTGAGTCTGCCCCGCCATATATAATTCCCATCCGCTCAAACTGTGCGAATATCTCATAGACCATGGACCTATCGCAGACTTGCAGCTGGCGGCCAGGAGACACAGGCTCGGTTATAAGACCAACGACTTCACCATCCCTGACGATATGGGCTAGGATTTTGTGAAGAAAATGCTCCAAGCCCATACTTTGCATCATCAGGTAGTTCCTCATTGCCGTATCAACATGCCTTCGGAAACGCGGTATGTCTCCCATCATCACCTCTAGGAGAAACGAAAGCATCCTATCAGTATTTTCTTAGACACCCGCAGGACCATGTACACACCGACTTCCCGGCCTCTCCAGTATCCCGTTCGTAACTCAGAATACCAGAACTGGGTGTATGTGATTTCACTTTCGTCTATGAGCTCCGCCCAAGTAGGGCAGGTCACTCGGGGCATCTTGCGATTGGGGATGGGTTGCAGTCTGAAGTTGCCTTTCATGTCGTCAATCAGTTCGACAAAGCGATATTTTCCAAATTCGATATTTGGAAGTAACGCTTGCTGGCGCAATCAGATGTTATCAGACCTGACGCATGCTTAAGAAGTAAGTAACATACAATGGTCTCGAGACCATATCTCATTATCCTTTCCTTCGACAAATTCTGTTGGAACGAGTCGTCGCTCTGCGGGCCCTCTGCCGTCTCTCTGGCCTGTACGACGACGGTGTAACCATCTTTATGGAGCAGGTAATACCGGATATTTGTGTCTTCTCCCTCTTCGGGGAGCCAGACCCCACCTATGTACACCACAGTATTAGGAGGAATGGCGCCGACGACTTTCTGTGGCATTTTTATCCGTGTGTGGGTGCAAGTTAGGTCACTTGTGTTGTTCAGGATGACTGTTTGTTTCCAAAGCTAGGCCACGTTTAGCGCAGGTGGCAGCACGCCTCTGAATCGCCTTTTGTGGCGAACTTTTTCATACCTTCCAAACTAGGTAAGTGGTCCTGCACCCATGCTCACGCCCATCTTCGTTGACCATAAATTGCCCTGTAAACATGTCCCAAAATCCTTCGACTCAGCGCATTCTTTTCCTTAAAGTTCTCTGGGAGCATTTGGTCAATATTGTTGGTACCCGTGTGGAGTAATTCGGCAGCGCTCTGCTGCTACGCCGACCTGGAGACAACCCGGACAAATTGGGACCCACCAAAGCTCGACTCGTTTCGTTGTGACCTATGGTTCGCTTTTTGCCCTTTTTCGTACAGAAAACTTTTTACTCACCTCCGCATCCTCTAAACCGCTGGTACCACAGCTTCACCCACCGACATCTTTTTCGTAGTATCTTGTTGCATACAGTCTCCGGAGCGCCTCTTCTCAAAATAAAGTCTGGTAAGTAAATTCTCCACCATGAATTCGGAAAGTTCGCCGATGTGTCTTTACCGATGCCTGTTGTGCATAGGATGTTCTCAAGCACACTATGTACTCGACACACGGTGCGACCATAGCAAACACAATGGACAGGCATGTCCTAGCCAAAAATCCACTGTTAACATCATTGAAACTCCAAATTGCGTTGATTGTAGCTGAACCACGATGGTGAGTCTCGATTATCCGACTCGCGGCATTTATAAATCCCATAGGCCCCATTAATTTTACTAAGTGGTTATCGTCAAGACTATTTTTTCCGTGCCAAAGCGTCATGATGAGTACCTCTACCATCGATCGCTCCTTTTACATTTCCTCTCTATGTTGCTCCTGCCTTGCGCCTCATAGGAGAGATGCGATACACCACAATTCCGTCCCGCGCAGCATGTCCTAGCTGCCCTTGCAATAATCGGACCTGCCAAAAGTTTCCCTCCTTATCATATCCTCATGTCTATTGTGCCGTCTTCATATCATGTTCTGCATGTACTTGTCGCTAATGTATTGTCCTTGTCACATGTACTTCCAGATAAAATAGTAATGCTGTAATCGACTTGACGCGTTTGAAGCTTGACTATTTCTTCTTCGTCGCTCGCTTCTGGTTTCTCGGCTTTCGTATGAAGTCCAAACAAATGTTCGTCGAAGAGGAATAACAGACATCGCCCGACGGTCCCTAGACTTCTCCGAATCCGGTAGAAATCTCTAACTCCAGATCTAACTACAAACTACCACGGCTGATCGGAACAAAGACAGGAAGCAACGATACTGCTCCGCGCCGAACATTCGATGTCTTTCCCTCAGAAAGCCTTTGCTGTTTTAGAAAAATATCCTAAATGGCTTGTATGTTGTAAAGCTAATTTTGCTCGGCCGTATTCACTTTCGTTTCTAGAACATCAGTCACGTTCTTATATCGACCCGAAGGAGAAATAGAGGTATGAAGATAGCGCTAATCACGGCCTTTCTGAGGACAGCGCCCGGAATGGACTCGGAAAGCTTGTTTCTGTCCTGTCGACCAAGGCCAAATAGCGAAAGGGAAGACGAAAATTCCGCTCGATATTCAGAATACACAAGATGATGCGGGCGAGGGAACCGGCATACAGATACATAGAGCTGATGAAGAACATACCTTGTCGCGACAGCCGCCGGCATCTTAATATGTTACATCACCGGGGTAGGAAACAAAGGAGTACTGTCATCGCCGAACGCCCCCTTCGACCCAACATGTGACAGTACATATGAGCCAAGTCAGCCTATCCTTCGACAAGTAGGACCTACCATCACTGTGGGTGGCAACATGCTGTAGGACTGGCCCATTCATAATATTCACCTCCATGTAGAAAAAATGGAATAAAGATCAATATCCAATCCAGAATGCCCAATCTTCTGGATGCACTACGACTATGCGCGGCACCGTAACGGAACAGCATTCAGGGTCCCGAAAATGTCATGACGGGGCTGTTCAACGACGAACATCCGAAAATCCGTAATCGGTTAATCTGTCAGTTGGACGACCTCTGGACAAGAAAACACGTCCCTATGGCTTCTAAAGATCATCTTGTTGGTATGGTCTCATCTCTATGGCATATCGGTTCGCAACCCGACCTGTGGTTAGGATACCTCTTGATACCTACTCTAAGGCCTCGGTTGAAAAGTGAAGCCGAGAAATACGGAAGGAGCCAATAACTATAAATGGACAGCAGCAAGTGGAGTGGTACAACAGTGCGCCTGAGGGTCGGAGACGCTGACCGGTTTGTAGGTGTTAGTGTTGGTGGACACAGATGTATGTATGCACATATACGTCGAGCGCCCTTCTGGGCGCGATTCTGGAGGAAATGCAGTCAAATAAGAAGCAGTGTAATTTAGACCTGATCATGCAGATATCTTCCGGAATGGACAAATCATATTTTCACTGTGCATTACGCGCAGTGTCGCCACCCGCGGCTATCCGCGGTTGGTCTCCAATGACTCGAGTCGCTCTCTTATAAATCCCGCGGTTTCAAAGTTCAACGGAGGAATTCTCGATGCGTAACGGAGGCTCCTTTCCCCAAAAATAAATCAGTTCAGCAACTGATTATCCGCGGCACTTCAGGACTTGCAAAAAGAGGAAAAATTAGTATCTGCGGAAACTTCTGCGAGAGGATAATACGGATTACTTGGGTAGATCCGTACGTTCGAGAACATCCTGGGCGCTGGACTTGAGCTCTGATTCCCCTACTTTACATTAAAAAATGCGGGGCGTTCCGGAAGCAGCGCTTGACTATTCATTTTGCGTTCATACACGTTTGCGGTTGTGGGGTTAAGGAAAATAGCTGTTTCGAAAAAAAAAAGGAGAAAAACGTGGAGATCGGTCTTCCAATCGCTGCAGACAAACCTTGGACAAAAGGGCCTAACGACCTGGAATGAAGATACGCTACTAGCGTATCTGAATTCGTAGGAAATATGCTAATAGTATTAGCATATTTTCTACCGACACTGCTTCGTCAGAGAGTCCCAATTCGAGTTGGATGAAATATTGAAGAAATGCCACACCAAATATACAGATTTCTGCTCAAGCGGCTTCCTTATTGCAATCTTCGACATTGTCTGCTTTTCCGGTCGCTAGTGCAAGTGAGGATATAGGCCGGGAGGACGAGATGGATGCACGATACAAGCTATTGTCCGTTCTATGTACAGTACAAACAACGCGTAAACTACTGCAGACACGTGATCTAAGTAGTTCACGACACAAACCATTGGCGGCACTGACAGCGTGACGGTCACTTTATATGCACGTGATCGAGACAGCATCTGCTTTTGTCACAGGTCGCGGGAAGGGGAAAAAGATGTATTTTAGGATGGAAGCAGGTTACAAGTTGCGATATACGTTAGGCAGCTGTATCAAACAGTCCGATGAATAGATAAAACTCGCCCGAAATGCACCAGAAAAAGACTGCAGACATCTATGAGGTCGAGTGATCGACAACCTATAACACTGAAGACACCCGAGATGATAATACCTCGACAAGCTCTGCAAAGGGTATATATCTTGCTTAAATTATCGTATGTAGCAAAGAGTAAGTGAGAGCGATAATAACGACGAGAAACGAGGAGCGCGTGTGATAATAAGCACCCAATGATCGTAAGTGACCTTGATCAGAACAACGCAGAAAACCCGAACGCCACAACGCCCATTCCCGCAGCGAGAACGCGTTGAGCGGCGCTAGAGACCTGTTCTGCGCCAGAATGGAGAGTGCCACCAGACAGACCACCAGCAGCCTGTACGGCACCGCTCATGAAGTTCTGTCCGCAAGTGTCGGTGACGGACTTGTAGAGGTCAGTCTGACCCTTGAGCAGGACGCTCTTAGCCAGACCGGGTCCGAAGGGCGTGTTGGATTCGTAATTGATGTACGAAGTCAAGATATTACGCGTGCAGGTAGTGCACAAGGAGCTGCTGTCGGCAGAGTTGTGGAGGAAAAGGAAGGGGATGTTGGAAGAGCTGAATGTGTCCGCATTGGGGATCTGGCCGGGGAGAGCGAGGACGTTTTGCGAGTCCTTTGCGCTGGCAGGCGCCCAATTCTTGGACTGGATGACGCAAAAGTTGCCTGCGTCGTCCTTGGAGCAGAGTGCTGTCCTGAAAGGCGCAAGCGTGTACAAAACTTCGTAGTCCCTCAAAACGTCACTGTTGCTCATCATGTCCGTTTGGCACGACTGCCAGAACTTGGCGGATGCAGTGCGGAGAGCGCTGTCGCACTGATTGCCAACCGAGTCCGAGCACAAGGTCGCTAACGACGATGGGGTAGGCGCGCCTGATGTGCTGTTGGTCGCTGAGCTCAAGGCCGACAGACACGTCGAGAGGTCTGTGTCGCTGTTGAGGCTCGTCAGAAAGCTCTTGCAGCCGTCGCTGATCCCATCGGGGATGTTTGTCTGAAGGAAAGGATATAAAGTCAGAACGATGCTGCACCAAGCATATAAAGTAACCCTACCGCGGATTGAGCCAGAGCGGCCGAGATGAGTATGGATGCAGCAGCAAAGGTTTTTAACATGGCGAAGAAAGGAGTGGACGAGTTTATTGTCGACGACGACGAACTATGGACGTTGCTAAAGACGTTTGTTGGGGGAAGGAAAGAACGAGGCAGCATGCATTGTCCTCGTTTTCATGTCACAACATGTACAAATAGAGATGTGGCAACGCCAATCACGCCCGTCAGGCAGCAACTTGAAATGCCGTTGACGCGCTCGGAGATCCAAAGTAGCCATCTTGTAAGTAGTCACTGCCAGGTTGAGCGGTCCAGCACGCTTCAACCAAGAGTCCGAATGGTATTTTATCCCGAAATTAAATTCTTGTTGATTCTTACTAATAGGACTCCGTCACTTGACCATAGCTTGTTCAGCAAGAAGTCTTGTCCCTGGGGGCTTGAGAGCCAGGCTATGACCCAACCAGACATTCGTCGTAGCACAACAGCACATCATGTCTGATCCCAATATCGCGTTTTACGGTTTCACGCCCGTTGCGCGTGATCCTGACGTTCTGTTTGACGGCCATCCGACAGCCAGCGGACCGAGCGCCCCGCGCGCTCCCGCCCGTCCACGCGCGAGCAGGTCGCCAGGGCAGCCCCCAATTGTTGTTCTGTCCCTGTAATGCAACAGCTGACAACATATCAGAACGAACTCCCCGAGGCGACGTTCAATCACAGCAACAGGGTTTATGTCTATGGTTGGCACTTGCTAATAATAGCTGAAAGGCGACCCGTCCTAATACAATCCTTTGTTTCAGGTGTAGCTCTCGTCACCACGCACTTCCCCTCCTGGGTCTACGACCGAGAGGTGCGCTGCGCTGCGTGGAACGCGTTGCCACGCCAGTGTTCACGCTAGTCTCCAGACATACTACCTCGCATGTATCCTGCATGATATCGGCACCGCCGACCGCTTCTTGGTGACGACGAAGATGTCGTTCGAATTCAAGGGTGCCATAATCGCTCGGGACTTCATCCTCCAGTCGGGTGGCGTGGAAGATCAAGCTGATGGCGTCTGTGACGCCATTATCAGACACCAAGACATATTCGTCAAAGGGTGAAGGTCCTTTTCATGACAGATTGTAAATTATTGTTCTGACGGGGACTTCGGCCTTCTCTACAGAGGTAATATCACAATGATCGGGCAGATCTTGCAGCTGGCCACGATCTTGGGTACGTCGTGCAATCATAATTCTCTCCTGCGTTCATTCAGTTTGCCTATCACGCCTCCTAGATAACGTGGGGATGTAAGTATTTGCGCGCCTGCGCCCATCTTCATGCTACTGACGCCTGCCGCCCCAATCAGCCGCGCCAACCTGATTCACCCCAAACTCATCGATTCCACCTGCGCTTCCTTCCCACGCCTAAACTGGACCGAAAATTTCGCCCAGACGATCGAAAAAGAGCTCAAGCTGAAGCCGTGGTGCCACAGCTCAACGTTCGAGGTTCCGAACTGGAAAGAAGGCACGCAGAGCAAATTTGCTACTGATGTCCGCAACAACCATGTCATGAAACCTTATGACGAATAAAACTCTCCTGCTTTTCCCCTCCCAGTGCAATCGTGCCTCGCGTACCGGCTTCCTGGGTCCTTGCTTCACGGTCTTGCGGACGTCCACGGGCAGGTGCATGAGCTTGGTTCACCTTCGGTATTTTTCGCACATCAGCTTTTTGACCCTTAAATTCTTGTACTTTTTTCGCATTGCTCGGTTTCCTATCAAGTGTCCTTTTTTTTCTCAGGTCCGCCCCATGCTCCCCGAACGAACGACTCACTCAGACATCTCCCCCGACCTTATCGTTTTTTTTTTGAACCTGAAGATACGTAAACATATTTCCCCATCCCTCAGGGGGGCGCAATGCACCGCTTACTCTTCCGAATAAAAACCTATTCTTTGCAACGCCTTCATTCCGCTTCATCAAAAAGCGAGAAAGAAATACGGGATGCGATGGCGTGCGGCGAACATATGCTGACACCATCATACGGAACTTAAGGGCAGTGTGCGAGTAAACATTGATTAGAAGTAACGATTTTCTCCATCTGAAATGGAACTCCATGTAAGCGAACAATACGCCAGATTTTGAGGCTCTGTTCTGATCTAAGCGAGATATGTGTCTATGTGTGTTCTAGGAGCATCAAGGCTTGACAGTCTCCAATAGACGTGCCCTTGCATGTCGTCCCTTGTACGGGGATTAAAGATGTGCTGTGTTTTCAGTTCCCGATGAAGCGCTTAGAACCTGGAACCCATGGCAGCTTCACTTTTCTTACCGCAGGACCAGCCACACAAACGACGAGGTCGTGTCGTAGTAACTCCCACATGGAGCGCGCGAAACAAGGCCGTTGGCTGCGTCTCTCTTTCTTATGTTTATGACACACGCGGATATGTTAAAACTCGTCTCCTGTGGCAGACACCGCCATTCGTGGCCCGACTTGTCACCAGCAATCAAGATAAGTGATGAAAACCCACGATCATACGGCTTGCCGGTACGGGCGAAAAGAAGGAAATCCCAAGTCCAAGACGGGTGGCGTGTTCTCGCGACTGTCACAGCGATCTGGAGATATGACTCTTTCACACAGTTGAGGTGAGAAAAGCGTGGAAGAGTTTTGCGCAACCGCCCAGCGGCCAATCGGGGTATACAAAAATTTTCAGAGGACATTCCCATTAATTTAGTGAGCTACGATGTGAAAAAGTAGGAAAGAGGCGCTCGAGAAGGAGACCTATCACGTCCTAAAGGTCGCACACTTTGTGAAGACTGAAAATTCCAAGAATTGGGTGCCCGTTCTTCACGGGTACACTCGATCGCACTTGGCCCACAAAGGCAACTCCGTACCGCAAATAGCCTTCAAAGATCCAAGTTCCCAGATTCTCTTCGTCAGCATGCTTCTGCATTTGTGTTCCTTTGTTTAGAATCCAACACAAACGCACAAGTGAGAGGGAAAAGGAAATGCGACGAACTGGTTTCCTTTTGATGACTATCATTCCATCTCGTCGAACTCTGCCAGCGAACTTGTAGCCACCCCAAGCCTGTTCGTGATCGTGAAGGGTCTGACCAAAGATTGAATCCCGAATGACGAAGGAAATGAAAAACCCGGGCACTCAGTTCAATTGTGGCGGGCACACAATCCAAGGGAAATCGATTCACCTCGCCAGCGATTACGACATCCAATGCTTCGTTCGGATCCCTAGCAGACGCTGCGTCGCTAGGCGAATTTGGGGTATATTTCTCGTAGCCGAGCCCGCGTGAACATGCTTCGAAATCGTCTCCGTGCTAGAAGAACGCGTTGCGGCGAAGAAGGTTGGACACGACAGTTGGACGAATGTGGCGGTAGCAAACTGACCTCTAATCCTGATAAGCGACTTGGAGAAACGAACGGTTCGTCTGGTGGGAATGGAACATGAGGGGTGTAGCAAAAGTATTCTGTTATGGCGCATTGCATGGGTTTCAGGCAGCAGTATTGCTCGCCCGAGCCTGTTGACGGGCTACTGTGATCAGACTTCGGCTCTGTCATGGAGGAAAGCTGTACAAGGCAGGGGGGATCATTATAGAAGGACGGGCCGAGCGGTCAATCACAAAAGTCAGAACATATCAAAAAGGCAACGCGAACCATGTAAGTGCCTTCCCATACACCCGTAAGCGTACCCGGGGTATGAAAACACGTCGGGGACGTGGACAGGCCATAGCTCTCGCGGGCAGCTCTGCAAAACTCGACGTCGTGTTTAAAGTGACGAAGACCTGCGGCGTAAGCGGGAAACATAGATGGCCGTTCGGCAGCGGCTACTAGTTCTGCGAAGAGCGGCGCTCTGCAAGCCGCCATGGCACGAAAGTCTTCCATTGTTGGACCGGAGCGTTCCGCGGCAATAGCGGCGGCTCGGTTCTCCGGAATGTGAGGCGGAATGGCAAGCGTTTGGAGTGCTTCGAAGGCGAATACGAGAATGATCGCAGCAGTAGTCGGGTCTGGACAAGCGGGCGGTGTCTGACGAATACCCCACTTCGCTCGATCGGAACCATCTGCTGGGTTGATGGATGGTGAGATATCTCCGCGTGAGGATCTTCTCTCACCAAGGCACATTGCTGATTGCGGGAAGTTCAGAACAGATGCCTGAAGCAGCCGCGCAAGCATGTGAGCGGTAGTAATCACAGCATAGTTACAGCCTTTTTCTCCCTTACTTTGAAGCCGGCCATGGCGTATCTGACAAGCGCGTTGTGCATATCTTGTCGCATAGTCTCCGGCAAATTGACGAGATCATCTGGAGAAGGTTCCAATATCGCACGGGGTTGCGAGAAAAGAAAGGGCAGGCTCACCATGAGAAACCGTGCAACAAAGCAACCAGATTGCGAGGGAATTAATCTCATAGTCCGAGTCGTTGATTGGGTCCCCAACGCCGGTTAGACGGGCTCGGGCAAAGGACATGATAAAGTCGGAGAAACCACATCTTGCTAGGTGAGCCCTATTCAATCCATCGTCTTCGACGATGATGCGGATAGCGGCCCAGAGTTCTCGTTGAGAGTTGTGTGGAGAAATGTCACGACGTCGAGCACGCCGCAGGACGCGACACCGGTCGACTAGCTCAGCCGCCAGGACTGTGTCAGTGAGAAACGAGTGTAGATGGGTGGTGCAAGTGAACTTGGCCCTGAATATATTGGCGTACAGATGGGGACATTTTTCGACGCTGAGCGAGCGCCGGATTGCAGAGTTCGTTAAGAGGAGATTCCCCAGGTCGGTGGGTGGGTCCAGTGGAGAGGACGTGGCGGTAAGGAGAGCGATGAACTGCAAGACGTCTCGCGGAATCTGCTCGAGGAAAGAAGCCATGGTCTGGGTAAGAACGAGGTGATGTAAAACATCTTTTAAAGGACGGCCAGTGAGCGCCCAGACACAAGTTTACATATTATGCAAAAGACGTGTGTGGCGAAGTCTGAGCACATCATTGCTGCAGCGTTTTGATCTCTGGATCCAGCTTGCCTTTCTGAAGGGAGTAATTCAAATCTGCTTTCGCCCGTCATTTCATTTATAGCCTTCAATCGATGGAAACGCACGATCTGATCAAGATGGCCCCGCAGGCAGGAGCTTCATTATCTGGGTAATAGACACTGAGTGCCCCCGTTCCAACGGAAGGAAAGCATGCCCCTGGGGATGGAAGGAAAAGAAAAGGCAAATCCACGTGAAAAGACCAGAAGGCGAGTGTGCAGCCATGCCGAATAAAGTTGGCAAGGGCAAGGAAAGGGCTCTATGACGAAGTTTTTATTAATCACTTACTTAACTGGGAGTCGCGTCTTGCGGGGATAGTGGAGAGGTATCCCATGTCTTGTTGCGTGCTTGGAGATAGAGTAGCCCAGAGCCCGAAGCTGCTGACATGTAGAAGATTGACAAAGAGAAGTGAGGGCAGATTCACGGTCAACGCTCTCAATGCTTGTCGCAAAAAAAAATAAAATAAAATCGAGTTGACGATCATCTGAAAAATCGGCACTTACCACAGCCCACTTGGCCTGCGACCCTGGCTGCCTGGTGGTGTCGGTTTCCGGCACATTGGCGGCAACGCGTTGCGTTCACGAACCAGCTCATTTTACGGGTCTGCGGAGCATCTTTCATTTCCGACATCAAAGGTGCTTTCGGCGAGCCTAATACTATTCCACAAACATTCTGTGCACCATTTTTTCGTGATCCGAATGCTTTATGACATGCCATGACACAACTCAACGCGAATAAATGGTTCCTGATGACCATGAGCAGCTTCCGGCCATTTTTTTATCTTCGAAGTAAAATGTACCGAAGCGTGCTGCTTAGTTGATCGCATCACGCAACTCTTCACTATTCGACTTACATGCCAATCTATGCACTACGTTGGGAAGATCAAGGAGGCGCTAGCTTAGAGTTCTATTAATAGGTTATCGGAAGTTAGTCCAACGTGCAACCACCAGATGGAATGAAATCCTCACTCTGCATTGCAGCAACGTCAGAACTTTGGACGTAGTCATCAAATTCAGCGATCTTGTCTTGAAGTTCATCTAAAGAAACCTTCTCATCCTCTGTCACAACGTTAATAGGGTCGTGACAATAAGATGAAGAAGGCACATACCGACAACAACAGTCAATTGCAATTTCTTGATGCCATAGCCAATCGGGACCAATTTGCTCGCGCCCCAGAGAAGACCATCTTGTTCGATGGATCTGACTGCCTTCTCCAAAGCCTCCATGTCGGTCTCATCATCCCAGGGTTTCACATCAAGCGTAACGATGGACTAGGCGGAAGTGGGGTAAACATCGGTGTCAAGGTAATGCAGTAATTATGCACAGACTTTTGCGACAGGCTTGGCCTTGCCGGCTTTTCGTGCATTGTATTCCGCGACCCTTTGGGCTTTGATGCGTTCGGCCTCGGCGTCTTCTTCATCATCAGAACCGAACAGATCAACCTCTTCCTCCTCTTCTGCGGCGGCCGGCGCAGCTGGCGCAGTTGCGAATGCCTCTCCAGCAGTGCTGGGTCCGGGCAAAGAAGCATGTTCCGCTGCATAAGATTTTATATGGTTATACCACCTTGTCACGTTGGGATTTGCAGAAGCATCCGGGGCGTTAGAAAACAGTTTGAAGACGTGAACGTCAGCTTGTGAAGGAGTGTAACTATGATGAAAGATATCAGATCGGCGTCGCGGTTTTTGACAACTTGCAGCTGCCTGAAGAAAAAACTCGTCATATTTACCCTTCGACGTAAGATCTGGTGGCAAGATGCTGCTCGAGCTTTGCAAGATCTACGGACATGGCGGCGAACTGGAGATAAGGAGACAAGCTGTTGAAACTTAAAAAAATTCAGGTTTTGATAACTGATCGATATCGCGACGCGTGACTTATGATTATGTAATGAAAACACGGCTCACCACATCGTATTACAGATGTCCACAGCATCTTGGTTCTGCGTGAGCCAAAAAAAAATTGACAATATCCCCAGGACGAAATGCTGCATCGTCATTGTCTCAGACACGGTTTTTTCTCTTCGGTATCCAGACACCTGCCTCGCTGCAGTAATATTTCCTTTCCGCCGTCAATTGATTGAACAAGTCGCCGACAACAGCACGGGTTTCCCATTAATTTCCCTCCGCCCCTTTGATAGACAAATCAAGACAATCATCGCGCCGTGCAAAGTGATACTGACCGCATTCGGTTGATGTCATGGAGCCTTTTTGCCTGCACGAGGCAGGACTCAGGAGTTATAACCCGCTTTCCGAGCAGTTCGGTATGAAAACCGGACCCAAAGCGGCAGTGGGATTCCTAACTGAAGCGCTGTCCTTTACCACCTTCACGGCCCTCATTCTCCGTTTCACCATCGTGTTGACCGACTGACATCGTCATTACGTGTGGGGAATAACTGGTGGGTTTTGCGATCGCACCCCAAATTATTTATGGGTCGGAAAAACCTGTGAAACGGCAGCTTGTGCATGGTGAGGTGGAAAGCGTCGTGTTCATGTTTATTGGGAGCCTTGGCAACCAGACGGCGATTCTTCAGGGCGGCAGACCTCGCCTCCTTATAGAATTCATGAAATCCTGACGCAAAAAGGCAGGTTCGAAATCGAGCTGTGCTACACAAAGAGCGTATTTCGGGCCATGAACCTGGTTCTGTCTCGACCAGCCATGTAAATCGCATGAGAGGCTCATCGCCTGCAGAAGCTAATTGGAACGCGTCTGCCATAATGTTTGCGGGGGTGGTTGCCGAAGATTCAATTTCCGCTTCAAAACTTCCTTGTCCCTGATCCCACCCTCGCTCAGGCTGCTCGCCCATACTTGGCTACATCGTCAGCGGCCAACATTTCGAAAGAGGTGGTTCTTGTCGATCACCCGAGTCGCCCTTTCTTTTCTGTACGTGATCCAACGTTGGATGACTATATCATATCTTCGCGGACATGCCTGCCCAAGACCTGTTCATTGCTTGGGAAGAACCAACGGGTATGCAGCATTGCAAAGGAAGCCGGAAGCACTTGTACAATTTGAACAGCCCGTCAGCCAATATCCAGACTTTCCACAAGCCGTTCAGGGTTCTGCAACCGGAATCTGTATCACTCGCTTCGTTCTGTTCTCTCGTCCGTCCGGCGTTACAGTCTTTCAAGGCAGATCAGAAGCATCAGAATCTGGCGTCAGTCCTTGTGAAAGCAGGCCACTTTTTGTTCAGGCTTCACACGCATGTGTCATCTCGTATCATATTCCCGTGTTCGAAAAGCCTGCCATACTCTTTCAATCGAAGGTAAGTCAAGGCGGTGTCGCGTCCCTTGTCTGTTCGCCGAGTCCCGCCGCTATTCGCATCTAGTTCGTCGGTAAAGCTCATTAATCATGGCTGTCCTCGTTCTTCCACCACTCGGGCTGAGCTGTCCTTTATGTCGCTGACCTTTATTCGCAACACACAATGTGGTCGCTTCAATCTAGGCCCGAATAGCGTCTAGAGGCAATTCCCTGGCCATGCTACATTGGCGTCGGAAACTGCTACAGGTTCGAATATGGCCCTTTCAGGCTTGTACCTGGTAACTCTCTCTCAATCTGCAAAACGAGATCTCGTATTTCGGCCTGCCGCTGGGTGGCTGAGCTCAGCGGACATTGCCTTCGGCTGCTTGCGTATAGTTAGCGGCGATCGGTTATCATCCGGATTTCCCCGTTGGTCCTAGCACCCTTAATCGAGGAAAATGTTACTGAAGGTATAAACTCTGTGGTCCAATGTCACCGTCAACGGGGAACGCCAAAGTTCATTTCATATTTCCATTCGAGTTCACAGATTTTCATCTCATCATCTCGTGGGAACGAATTCCCATTACGCGGGGCCTCTTTTACCAAGACGCCGTTTCAAAACTCATGCTTGGGGGACTATAATAGCACCTTGACCTCCGGAGGCCAAACGGCGACGCGATGATTGCCCGCCTGTTCGATACATCCCCGGAAATTCTGCAAAGAATCGCGCTGCTGAGCATCATCGACACTCCACTGGGTCCACCGCGAGAGTTCATCAACCTGATGCTGGTATGCCGCGCCATGCACCGTATCTTGAGCATCCCCAGGGTCTATCTGGATGTTCTGGCTACCAAATTCGATATAAAAGCGCCCCTCTGCAGGTTAGGCCAAGCTGCCCTGGCCGAAAACGCAAAACACGAACTGTGTCGACGGTTTACGGCCCTTAAATGGCTTCGCAAAAGGAATGTCGACGACGCGACTTTGACCGAGGTCTTTTGGTTGGCGTATCTCATGCTTGAAGACTCGGATTCTACTCAGAAGAACGTGAAGCAACTACTTTGGGCCAACTTGCCAACGTTTCTTGGCTCATTCATTCGCAATCGACTATATGAAGGCTCCGAAACAAATAGCGGTTGGCCTCTTCCAAGCGAAATCAACTCTATAGCAATTGCGCTCTTCTGGTTGTCGTCCTCTCAGTGTAAGTGCGTCCCCGCGACCTCAAGAGACGTCATCAACTGAAAGCGTCCAATAGCATCCGTTAACCGTGAAACCGATGCCGGTCGAGCGGAAGTTTTGCGACGGTTGGCCCCGTTTGTGTTTGCCGCATTTCGCGTGCGTCCTTTTCTCCATGTTGCGTACTCTCTGGGAATGAGTTTCATTCCATACAGTATCCCATTGCAAGCACCGCTGAATACTGCTTCCATGTGAACCTCGATGATCCGCCCGATCCGATTACTCACAGTATTCATGGGCCATATCCGCCTCCGCCTCTTCGACCTCGGGAGGTCTGTTATTTCGGCGCTGTGAAACGAAAAGCGCAAGTCCCATCTGCGCCACTTTTCGCGTCATTGTCGTACTTCGCACGCATCGAAATAATGTTACCCATTATTCCGCCACATCTTTACAAACCCACGCACAGGTCTCGCGAAATCGCCAGTGCGCTGAGGATCGAGGGCCCTACGTTAGAAGACATGCAGCATTTCATCTATCAATGCAGAACACGTTTCGCCGACTTTCCGGCTCTCGACATTGGTGTCCTGCACAAGCATTTCGATCCATCGCCGTCTGTCGTGCTAGGCCAGCCAGCTTCCTATAGACTGGGTTCACTGACCGGCCGCTGGCAAGGCTCATACATCGCAAGTCTACTTTCATCCGTGGGTGTTGCGAGAAGGAAAGTTGCTGACGATGTCCATGCGTTCAGATGCCTTACCTGGAGGCTTACGCAAGCTGGTTCAATGAACACCATCTGCCGACGGATTTTCCGTGTACAGGAAGATCTCCGCTTTATGTAACGTTAGAAGAACACTTCACCTACGACATGATGTCCATGGTGCCGCGGAATGACGACAACAAGGGAATCATTAATGGATGGCTTCCACCCGAGTGCCGCTGGACCTACAAATCGGTACGAACTTGTCGTCCCTGTCATGCCCCACTTCTCCAGCCTTATCAGTTGAGCTGGTGGACCCTGACCCTCTGACAGAATGGCATCGAAATTCGTGATGAGCAGGGCACATTCAAAACATTCTATGAAACGTTTCGACCTGGCAAACATTCCAATTGTGAACGCAGGAACGTTGTCGATGTGATCATCACGGGGAAGGCGCGTGATCTCGTATCTTTCACCTTTTTTCTCTTCTCGCCAGTCGGACAAGTTTCGCTAAGATGCGGACTTTTTTTTTTTCCCTTTTTCCCTTTGTCTAGACGGACGAGCGACGTGCAGCCGCGTGGGGCGATTATCACCTGCTGGGTCGTGTGCGACTTGTTGACGGCCTCATGGCCATTTCGAGAGAATCTGTTTGTTCCTTTTTCCCTCCCCCGAAGTCCTCTTTTCCTTACTGCGATTTGTCAACTTTTGCAGACTATGAACATCGGGACATGGATATTACGAGGATACGGTGAGATTTTGAGCCTGTTTCGTTGCGAACTTCATTCATGGAGCTTGATAGTGACTTCATCCCAGAATTTTATCGGACGAATTAAAGGAGCTTCGAACGGCCAGAAACCTGCTGGTTGGGAAGGCACGTTCAGCTTATGCAAAGATCACACGACCGTACAGCTAGACGACGACTAATTCTATTTTACTGTAAAAAGCGTACTCTATTTCCGCACACCTGATCTAATGCATTATGACACTTGATTTTATAAAGAGCTACTTACTCTCTGTCAGTGATTGTGAATTTGAAAGACCCCTGTGTCGGAAAAATGTCCGGTTATTCGGCAACAAACAAATCCCCAGTTTGTCGTGTCGTCCGTCTTAACCTGGACTGGTCCATCATGCTCATCGTCTCGAGGTCGTTGGACGCAGTGCCCCAGGAGGTCCTGGAGCACGTCGCATTCTACACTGCGACTGAGTCTTGCCTTGGACCACCGTCGACAATCCTGCCTTTGCTCCTTGTTAACCGCGCCATTTATTCCCGACTTTCCATCGCAGCCAATCATCATCTTTACGCCCGCGTGTTCGCTCACCAATTCGACATCGCTCCTGCCGTTCGCCGTCTGGGGCCAGACCGAACTGTGCCAAGCGTCCTGGCCTCCGAGCTCCAACGCCGATGGTTCTGCCTGAAGCGGATACGTGCCCGGACTGACGCCTTCATTTCGCTGTACGAGTCCTCGGCAAATCGTCAGAGCAGAGCCGGGGAGATCCGCGGCTTGCTGTTCCACGCGTACCTGCTCATGCTGGAGAACGAGGGAAAAAACGAAAGGCAACTTCGTGACTACGCGAGAATGGACGATTGGCTCCGAGCGTATTGGTTCGATCCACTTGGCGCTTCCCGCGCGCTATCGTCCATAAGCGATAATCAGTGGCCCGTCGAAACGCTGGAAACGAGCTTGGCGATGTGGTTGTTCTGGTTTTTGCTAAAACCTGGTGAGTCAGTCGATTCGAAGGTATACGTCCAAGACATGTGCCGCTAAGCTGAGCCGCAACACTTCTACCTCTTAGACGACTATACTAAAGACGACCCCTTGTCTTGGGATGCGTTGCAAATTCTCAAGCTTTATGCTCTGGCAGCACACAAGGTGCGTGGCCGATGGTTCTCACTTAATCGGCCTTTACTCAGACGGAATCTCTTCACGCTATCTTCTTACCTGGCCCAGTATCATCTCACTTCTGCGTCATGGACCCAATTCTCTCCAGAGCCTCCGGCCAAGGTCGTGGGTGAGGTTAACCACTATTCGGCAGCGTATCGTCTAGCCCCATCGCCCTTGGCCACCCCTGCCATTCTGTCATTCCTCACCCTCGTGAACAAAATCACAGAAGGAGCCGGTTACTCTACTCCCCTTCCTCACGTCAATGTCTCTTCCTTGTCATCCAGTTACGAGTGGGAGTGTGAATGGGGTCGATGCTTGACTCTTGGTCAGCCGGAGCAAGGAAAGGTTCTAACGGATTCGTTTAGGCCTGGAAGGTGAGATTTCATTCACATCACAATCGTGCGTTAGAATTGAAGGCTTTGCAGTATAGAAGGCGTCTGGGAGGGTCTTTTCACGGTCAGCATCGTTCACTCTAAGTTTGCATTTCGTTGCCATCCGCGTTGACCAATTGCTGTCCTTAGTATACAGAATTTACGGCATATGCGGCGCTTCTTGGGGGTGCGCCTCCGTCAGTCCTGCGGAAAAGCATGGTCGTACGGCATCGCCAAACATGGAAGCTCCGCGAACACCATCTTATCGGTTCCGATCCAAATCGCTCCGACTCGGGAATTGATATAGATTGCGACGGTCCTGATCCATTGCCGGGCGGCGATCCCTTGAGGTCTTACTTCCCCACTGGCACTCAGATTCACGAGGATCACGATGGTATCATTGTGCAGCTGCCGGATCGCAAGGACGCCTGGCGATATCGGCGAGGAATCGTAGAACAGTGCACAAACCGTCCGGAAGATTCGGATTGTACCACATCATCATCCGTAATTGACATCATAATCACTGGCGAGGTAATTCATTATCCAACTCTTAACGTCGGCGAAGTCAATCTGAATCCAATTCATTGACTGGTTCTTCCAGGGTCATTCTTCTTGGGGGCAATTCAATGTGATAGGTAGAGTGCGGCCGTGCGACGGGTTTGTCAGTCTATCAAAGGAATACGTGCGCCCCTGTCACCTTGAGCTTATATGTTGTTGACTGACACTTTCCCCCTGTCAAGGTGGACGGCGATAGGGGCAAGTGGTTGTATCGTGGTTACCTGGTAGGCAACGTCAATGGAAATTTGGCCGGGCGCTGGCGAGACACTCTGAGCCCTGCAGATGCGCCAGGCTATGAAGGTTGTTTTGCCATGAGCCGGAGGCGGTGAGTTTGACGACGCATGTCACATCATCAGGATGTATTTCTATTCTGTAGAGTCTTGTTCATTGCATATTACAGTATACCCTACATTTTGTTGGATAGCTTTACCCATAACGTTTCGCCTCGTTATCTACGATATAGCCAACGAGCTGTCAGTGTTGAGTTATTTGTACATATATGCTCCTCACCAGCATCGTAGGGTATCCATCATCGCTTTGCGACGTTGATTGTTCTTGGCGACAATGCCGGAGGCAGTTCACCTTTGAGCATTTTGCACAGCACTCCGTGCCTCAGGCCTGCGAGGACCTAACCGACCATGCTATAAAAACGTCATCTTTTGGATTTAGCGGATGGGTCGGCTGATCGACTCGAATAGTCTTGTGTGCAAGATCTCCGAATATTAGACCATCAATGACTTCGAGCATCGTTCAAGAGAATACTGCGTATCATTTTCAGCTTCTAGATTCCATAGCCAAGTTGGACTATGTGCCATCTGCCTTGGCTCAGCAGGACTCTTATCTCAAGGGTCTCGATTCGCAGCTGGCGCTGACCTTGGAGAGACTGAAGAAGCTCGAGGAAAAGACCAAAAAGGAGCGGGAGGAACATCAGGCCATCCGTGACAGCGTGGCGAAGCGTTGGGCGCATAAGCTCACAGGTCGAAGAGAGAAATTCGAAGCCAAGGAAAGCAAAGAGGAACGGTGAGTGCGATACCACATATGTCGCGAAAGTCGCAGACTTGCATTTGAGCTCATCTGTATCACTTTCTTCTCAAGGGAATACGTGGAAGCGCTTGAGAAGGAACTTGCGGAGCGAGACAGCCTAAACGTGCTTCGGCAAATTATCAGCGAGGCGAAGGATGTCGTAAGTCCGAGATTCTGCTCTTCAGCGAGGACGTCCCATCAAACCTTGCTTTCAGTACTCGGAACTATCGGAGAAGAATGGGGAATACGAATCATTGAAGAAAGAACTCGCCAACCTGTATAGCCGAGTGTTTGATGGCCCAAGCCAAGGTATGCCATCATATTTGCCAGCAGGCAGCGACACAGCTTAAAGCAACCCGCAGATTTTCCGGAAGACGACAGGCTAGAGAAGGAACTGCAAGATGCCCAGGGGCTCCACAATTCGATCCAGACCACATTGAATGCGGAATGTCAGGCGGCCGAAATATTGAGCAGGGCAGATGACACCATGAGCTTCTGCCAAAGTAAGATGCAGGAAGCCTTGGAATATTCTGAGTGGGGTAAGATATCTTTCCGTGCTTTGCCGTGTGAGAATACATGGAATTAAAACGCGTGTTTTCCATCATAGATATTTGGGGAGGTGGAGGGTGAGCCTTCCGACCACTGTTCCGGCAGTCACGATGATGCTGTTATCGAATTAATCATCGTTTACCGCCGATATTGACATCCTCCCTCCTTTCACAGGTTGAGCGATCTGATGGAACACAATGCTCTGAGCCAGGCTGAATCGCTCGCAAGCCAGGCTCAGATGCTTTGCGGACAAGCCCAGGCTATATCTCCATTCGTCAAACCGATTGGGCCATTGGTCATAGCTCAAGGGTGAGTTGTTCATTATACAGAGAATCATGTTTTCGGGGGCGTTTCATCTTCACGGAGCCTTTTCCCGATTCACACAGATCAATCCTGTCCGACGTGTTCTTTGACAACATCTTTACGGATCTCGCGTTCCACAGTGGGTCGCATTTCCGTTTCTCTTCATTGAATGCGATTTCGGCGAACATGTTCCAGGCAAAATTGAAGCTGCGGCAGACAACGTTGATCGTGTGCACAATCAGGCAAGTCTATATGCACCCACCCTCTTTTCTGACCCGTCGCCGAACTCGTCTGTTTGTCCGACGGCCTCGAATTAATTTCATCCCATCAGATTAAAGCTGGAAGGGACGCTGCATGGCGCAGAGCTGACACGGCGGGCTCTCAGCTTATCTCGGCAGCACAGGAGCTAGAAAATCGCCGAAAAGCATTAGATTCATTCAGAAGAGAAACTTTTCGACGTATCTCTCGAAAGACGGACGAATCGAACGAGCTCGGCCATCTCCCGAACGTCATCACTGCACGGCGTCCATTTGATGACATGCAGTCGGCACCATTAAACGCCATTTCAGCAGAGCCTGCACGCCGACCTTCTGTGGAAGGGCCTCAACCGGAATTTCACTTACCGTCGTACTGGGGTAGCCGTGAGTTTCCTCTCCTGTGGATGTGGTTTGTTGCGGACCTTTTATGCATGTTCATGTTGTTCTAGGAAATCCTTACGCTGCGGCTTTGGCACGTCGATCGTCTTCTTATCTGTACGAGGAAGAGACAAAACAAGTTATATGACAACGAGGAGGGTCAGAAGTCCGTGCCGTCGCATCGCGTCATTGTATTATCCAAAGAGTTACCGGAAGTAGTTAGACCTTGCTAACATCGGGTCCGCCTGGTTATCTTGACAGTGAGCATATTGTCAAACCGGAAAAGTCAATCCTTTCACCCGAACCTAATATGCTCTCTTTGAGCATGAAGAGAATGTGTCCAGCGTGAAAAGCGAACGGCAGCTCTATTGAGGGAACTGTGCTGTTTTAGCACGGTCCATTCAGTTTTTGACATGATGAACTGAAGAAATAGATATGGGTGTTGGTGCTGAGGAACGCCTGTCTTACGATCAACCTCTGAAGCAACACATCGTTGTGCCGCATAAGGGATAGGGATCTAATATATACCTGTATATTCTGATCGGAAGCTGTATTGTCCGTTCATGCATGAACACCCTGGAATCCTGGTTTAGGTTTGCAGTGGATTTGATGTTTTCCCCAATGTATGGGCGTTTGCTAAAGCCACCAATCAATTAAGACATAAAAGCATTTGATTTGCCTTGAGGTATGTTTCCTCGCACAACGGACATTGAGACCACGACACTAATCTGGCACTCCTATAATTGCAACCTACAGTACAGATCAAACGCGGTTGTAACCCCTCGTGTCCCACCCGACCGAGCACAACATGATAGATGTACTGGTGGGTCCCTTTACAAGAAAAGGTATCCTTCATCTAGCCCTAGGGCTTTGTCAAAGCCAATTAGATACCATTAGCCATGACCCAAGTGTCTGGGCGTCCTAGAATCCGCAGCTAGCTTGTTCGTTTCTCCAGCGAGGTGTATTTCATTGACGGAGGTCTTAGTTCGGTATATTTGCCTCTACTATGGTAGGTCGGCATGTGCCGATGATTCGCGATGTGCAAATTCTACAAAATCATGAACGACTCCATGACTTCTCTCTCAACTAGTTTCCAAAAATTCAGGGAACTATCTATGGTGTATATAATGAAGTTCATAGCATTATAGCATTAGAATGTCGAAATCCCTAGTGGTTGTTAAAAGCGAGGCCAAAAAGTCTGGAACAGGATGCACTAGATCGAGGAAACCGCCCCCGGAGAAATGGTTGACATTTGCGTCTCAAACAAGTGAGCACTTATCATCAATGCACATATGATTACCATGTCCCAGCTAATTTTCCGAGGCATATTATCCATTAGAATGGTATTAAAACTAAGAAACATGTTGCATGGGCAAGACGGGCGTGACTTTGGCAACCATCATTGAAGCTCCGATACGGCAAAACGGCATCCTGCCCCCAAACGACTTCCTGTTCGTCGTTTACTATCAATGTCGGCGCAGGCTGCCGCTCAGCGGAGTGGGAATGTAGCCTTTGGCCCATGCGTCACAAGAATTTGCACATCGCGAACTTTTTGTCTCTGCTCTCGGTCATTGCCCGATACCTTCCAAACAGCAGAGGTTGCCCAGTAGAATTTCGAGGACACTGGCAGTACATATGTGAATGTATATACAAAGACTTGCGCTCGTAGATGCAATATAAAAATTCATAAAAATCAAAAGGTCCTAAATTTGCAAAGCCCGGCCCTCCATAGTATTCAGTCTTTGCAAATTCCATAGTATTGAATGTACACCCAGGACAATGGGTCACAGGACATGGGCTGATCTGTACTACGTGAAGAAGAGACCTGATTGTCAGGGTGGATGGTCTTACATCTGTTGAATAAACTTGAGGCCGCGTGTCGAGCTCCTACTCATGTTCACTATACACTTACCAGTAAGATCTTAGTGAATCATGCTGGCCGGCGACCAGGAGCTTCGACGTCACGAACAGCAACAAACCCAGGGCACCATTGAAACAATGACGGATACTATAATACGGGTATGCGACATTGGGAGATGGCTAAAACGGTAAAGCGTGCCGCAGATGACAACGTAATGCCTAGATGATCTTTTCCCCTGTAAGCCGAATTTCCCTATGCTGCCCTGAGACAAACGATAACATGGCAGGGCTACACAAGGGCTTGCGGTTACTCCTGCAAGGCCAGGAGAGTAGGGTTTTCGCCGAGTTAGGTATTGAAGTGTTATTGGAAAACTGACCATGTTTTATAGACGATATACACCATCTTATGCGATAACTTGCATAGAAACGCAGAACGCAACGCAATAAGAACCTATTTCTACATTTAAAATTAAAATGTAGGCAAGATACTGAATAGAAGAAACCGGCAGGGTTTCTTGAAACCTTGGTTTGTTACTGGCTATAGTACATCGGCCATAGCCGCTGATTCTGGGAAACACGCACGCAGGTAAAGACTAGCATCCCTGGTCGAATGATAATCCTTCGACGTGGAAAGTCATCCCAAAGTCTACGAGTGAATAGCCTGAACGCGAGGCCATTGGATGCGCAATGATTTTTGGACTCGTACTAGGACGTAAATGACACCAATCGCGATCTGTGGTCTCGGGCGGTCTAGACCATTACACACACTTCAAGAACAAGGTTACAGTCCATCTCAACCCTTTTTCGTTTCGCCGGCAAAATTTGCGCAGGACCCCACTCAACTAGAGCGTAACCCGGACCACGTTGCTTGTTGCCCCTGCTTCTCGCGAACGGAAGGGGGGAGGTTTTGGGGCAATCTCAGCGGCTGACATTTTCTGGCTGCCTCACAGACGAAGCCGTCGTCACGCTTACGCGTTCATTCATTTCTTTCGTAGATTGCAGATTCGCCGACGAGATACAGGTCGAGAACTTTTTCCATCGCGAGCTCTGGTCGTCTGTGAAGGGGGGAGAAGGAATTTGAAAAATCTTTTAAGCTCACCAGCAGGTTTCTGCGCGGAATCTATCTCGCATGGATCCCACACAGAATACCGCTCCATGCTTTGTGGAGCGTACAAGTCTTTCTAGCGGGCCCAGACCTCTTTCTCTTCCCGCCTCGTGATAGGTCTTGATCTGATGATGACGGGAACACACACGGAGCTAACTATATCAGAAACGTTCAATGCTTTAAGAGAACAGTCGCTCACCAACGTGCGCCTCCCAGCCAATTCTTTTGAAGCCGGCGTAGAGGTAGCGCAACGCAGGACGGGACATCCGATGTGAAAGAGATCAGTGACCTAGTTCCGGTCGCCCAACAAGAATGATTTGCGCTCTACTTCTGAACCCTGGTTTTTACTCGTGTCTCCGTCGAAAGAGATGATCATGATCATATTCAGTTGCCTTCACCGAAGCTAACGAAGCTAACGACTGAAAGGAAGCAAGGCTGTTTATAGACATGGACGGACAGGATCCAATCTGTTCGCTATAATCGGCAGCCTGAGACCCTGTGCTTGGACTTCACACACCGCGAGGCGGAGTCTGAGGGCAAGGAATCGATGTATACCGTCGACTCCGCACATTTGGCTAACCTTGAGAATACCATCAGGCGACGAGGAATATGCCAAAGATATGACAGAGGCACCGTTAAATCTGATACCAGCGGCCGTGGAATTCGTGTATACGTCGATTGGGAAAGTGACCGCGTAACTCACATTGTTGGGGGTGCTTTCACCCGGTCCGTATTGGTCTTTCAGCGCAGTGGATTATGACTCTGACAAGAGGATACGGAACGGGAAAATACTACCTTTGTCCTGGCTTTGGAACGGAATTGACCCCCCCCGGCCTAACCACCAATGAAGGCCTCCGGCGATGAAAAGGCTGACATGGGCATTGGAACGGCGGCAAACATCGATACGTCCAGACACCCTGGTTGTATAGATTGGAGACTGGGCGTGACGTTATCAACCCTCAAACCAGAACAAAAAGCAGACAGACGGCAACCCGACTCGGCTCATCTCGCATTTCGTTTCAGCATAATCGCAGGACTACGCTGGCGAGTTCATGATACGGACATTAAAGCTGGAGGCCAGTAGCCAGTAGCCTGGGCGGGTTCTCCACAAGTATAGTCAGATGCCATCCGTTGAGCGGGATATGTGAGAAGACTGTTTCATCAGATTTTCTTCCTGGATGCATCCACTAATCCGGAAAGCAGCATACAACATATTCATATCCGTTGGACTGGATGGGTCCCATCGTGTCGGTGAGATTGTCCGATATTGAACAGAAACTATAGGATGAGGGGTATTGTTACATACATGATGGTACAAGGGGAAGCGTTTGCAATCGAAAGTTGAAATTCCAAGCAAATAACGGAATCAATGGCTGCTATTCACAATTTGAAAGCGTGTAAATAACTGATTGAGTGAGTTGAATGCAAGAACCCTTACTGTGTGAAAAGTTCATAGACGTAAAACCAAAACCAAAAGTACAATTTCCACTATGCCCACAACCCCGGTCACCGCCAGTACAATCCAACCTGCAGTGACAAATGGACGGCCGAAGATACGAGTCCCTTCTTGGCCGACGGTTTTCAGGGGACGTTTATAGCGAGGCTGGTCCTTCCAGCGGTCAGCAAAATCGTGTCTTGAGTGACGTGCGCGCAGGAACGATAAGGCAAAGAGAGCAGCTCCAAGGACAGCAAATAGAATTCCGACTTTGATGGTCAGCCAGATACATCTGCGGGCACAAAAAGCGCCGCTCACTTCGATAGAACCGCTTATCGAACAGCCGCAAGATTGTCAATGCAGTTCCCAGGTTTCCCAAAGCAGTGCGACTGTAAGCTCCATGGAATGTTCGTTGTCTTGCCCTCAATTCGACTAGTTCATTGACGTCTATCGCTTCGAAGGACTCCGCTCGGTGGCCCCTGTCCAATCGTTATCATAGTGGATGTGCAGAGCTGGAAGAGAGCACCGACCTGTATCTATGAGACATAATGACGTACGTCGATTCAGTGGACCTCCAGCTTTTGAAACTTGGGGGTATACTGTCAACGTTGAGGTCGTTAAGCGCTTGAGCGTCGGTCGAGACTCGGTAGCCTAATGGTTGGCGTGGTAGATGTGTCACGTGATGCCCAAGGGACGGGTCCAATTTTTTTTTGCCTGCTCTGGCAGAGGTTGCGCGAACGGAACGTGGCCTCTGATTCTTGCAAAATGGTATTGAGGAGCGTCCTGCTGAGGGCCCAGGGCAGCGCCGTTAGGCTTTCCGGGTAAGGTTGCTCTATTATCATCGTTGCCTGGATGAATCTGACCTTTAGCAGGCCGAAACAGCTCACGAATAAATCTCTTTGTCGCGGCTTTCGGAATGAACGGTCATATTCGTTGCTAACTCAAGTATGTGCGTTCGCAATTCTGCTTTTAATTCCTCAATTGGCTCAAGTTATGCCACCTCGATAACAGAGACCTGCTCGCTGTGGGGTTCCGAAGTTCTGGACGCCTCTCGTTCTATCGAGAGGTCTCGCAAAATCTGCCTCTGATACGTCGGCATCCTCGTTGCAGACTGCTGTAAATGAGGAATCTGCCTCGGATGCTGTGTCTACAGCATCCGCGGCCGTTGCTAATACGACGAATTCATCCATCCCCGCCGACGCCGCGGGTTCCGATGTCATCTCGGACGCCGTGAACAATATTATGGCCAATATACCTCCAGCACTCCAATACGGTGATTTGGCGGCTCTCGGCCTAGCTGGATGGACGCCTGCGGGTCTTGTGAGGTGGAGCATGGAACTGATAAACGTCGCGACCGGCCTGCCGTGGTTTTGGACGATTGTTGCTGGGAGCGTCTTTTGGAGGGTCATCGTCATGCCTCTTACCATCTCTAGTCTTCAGACATCTGCGCGGCTGCAACCACTGCAGCCTAAGATAAAGGCGGCGATGGACGAGATGCAGCGAATTCGCCAGAGTGGTGACAGGCTCGCCCTTCAGCGTCACGCACTGAAGATCCAGGCCATGTACAAGGAGTCGGGAGTCGACCCGCGCGTGTCGCTTTTGACCCCTTTGGTCCAAATCCCGGTGACACTGGGAGTGTTCTTTGGCGTCAAGCGATTGTGTGAACATCCCGTCCCTCAGTTGAAGCAGAGCGGTCTGGAATGGCTATCTGACTTGACGGTCCCTGATCCCACCATGCTGCTACCTGTCGCTCTTTGCGCTGCCGTTAATCTGCAAATTAGCGTAAGCAATTTTATCCCGTATGCGACGGGTGTGATTTACAAAAGACGGTCCTCAGGTTGGTTCATCTGAACTGAACCTGCAGACACGGCCTGAGATGGGCCATCTTATGAATGCGCTTCGCATCTTTTCGGTATTGGGTATCTGGGTCATGAATGCCTTCCCCTCGGTATGAGAATGTCAGCATTTTCCTTTCACATCGTTGACATGGAATTTTCTACAGGGCTTGCTGATATCTCTTTTGACTACGACTGCAACAACAACGCTGCAGTCATTGGCACTACAGTATCCACCTATCCGGACAGCCCTTAAAATACCTGTCGTTCCCAAGGAAAGCAGAACCAAGCTTCCCAGCATGCTCGAATCTGCGCGATTCCTGATTGACTCATTCAAACGCAAGTATGATGAAGCCCAGGCAACAGCCGCAGCACAGCCAAAACGAAAACGCCTACGGTAAAATAGAAAGCATCTACAGTAGATATAGTATTCACTATTTAATCCCGGTCCTCGAATCAACACTCCATCCACTCAGTTGTCGTTTGTCATGTTACGTAACCATGAATTACCGAATTTGCTCATCGGTGCTGTCCAACAAAACGCCCCCACCGTCGACGTTGGAGTGCGCTGCGCACGACGTCCTTCACAATGTCTCTGACGCTAGGCTCTATAACGTTAGCAGCAGCGCCTTCTCCATCAGGCATTCCGATTCCGGAAGAGGAGGAGTACTATTCGTCTTGGTCTTTGTTCCTCGTCTGCGTGTTGCTCATTCTGTCGCTGTGGACGTCCTACTATCTGCAGATCAAGCGCATTCGGGCGGTTCATGAGACTATTGTTTCGATATTTGCTGGGATGATTGTTGGGCTGATTGTCAGGCTGGCACCGGGAACGATGATTCGAGAAATGCTGGTGAGTTTCTCTCGCTTGGCATCCGAATGACGTGTATGAACCACGGTCGAGTGATGGACGCGATGGAAGTGACCTCCAGACTGTGACCTTTTGGTTTAATGGAACTGTGCTGAACCTTTCTTCAGACTTTTAAACACACATTATTCTTCAATTTGTTATTACCACCTATCATCCTGAATTCTGGCTATGAACTGAAGCAGGTACGAGGAGTCTTCGTATTGCCTGGGAATCAGCGTTGAATGCAGTCGTAGGAAAACTTCTTCCGCAACTTTGGCTCCATTCTCACATTCGCCTTCCTCGGCACTTTCATATCTGCCGTCGGTGTGGGGTACGTCGACTGTGCTACGTCGATATCCGTGATAGCAGCGTTCATGACCTACAGAACAGGGTTCTCGTCTACATATACTCCTTCCTCGGACTCGAGTCGCTGGAGCTCACTCCATTGGAATGTTTGACCTTTGGGTCGACGTTATCTGCTACGGACCCCGTTACTATCCTGGCAATCTTCAATCAGTACAAGGTCGACCCTAAGCTATACAGCATCATTTTCGGAGAATCCCTTCTTAATGATGCTGTGAGTATTGTCATGTACCAGTACGTCCGAGACCGTCATGATTATGAGCTGTGCTGAGGCTTCTCAAGGACACTGACACAGTTCCACGGTGAAGATGTGTATTTGTCCTCCATATTTCATGGAATCGGCATCTTCCTGCTGTCGTTCAGTGTTTCCATGGCACTCGGAGTGATCTTTGGTCTCGGAATGTCACTACTTCTCAAGCATTCTTCCCTCAGTCTCTATCCATCGATAGAGTCGTGCCTGATCCCACTGTGTGCTTACACTTGCTACTTTTTCTCCAACGGTCTTTCAATGTCCGGCATTGTGTCATTGCTCTTTTGCGGGATCACGCTCAAACACTATGCTTACCATACGATGTCACACAAAACCCAGCGCGCCACCAAATACATCTTCTCCACCCTCGCCCGGCTATCCGAGAATTTTATCTTTATCTACCTCGGCATAGCCCTCTTCACCAACGCGCCGACGTCCAAACCTGTTTCCAGCTATGTGAAACCCTTGTTTATAATCATCACCACCATCTTCGTTGTCTTCACACGCTATGCTGCTGTGTTCCCGTTGTCCGAGGCTATCAATTTCTTCCATAAACATGCGCGTGGACAGCGTGCAGAAGAGCTACCCCATTCGTACCAGATGATGCTCTTTTGGGCAGGTCTGCGAGGCGCTGTCGGCGTGGCTCTCGCGGCAGGGTTCCAAGGCGACAATGCGTTCACCCTTCGCACGACGGTATTAGTTGTCGTCGTCCTGACCGTTCTCTTTTTTGGCGGAACAACTGCGCGTATGTTGGAAGTACTTGGCATCCGGACTGGCGTCGAAGATGAAGCCGCGAGCAGTAGCGAAGATGAGGACTCGCCCATCTACAGGAGCGTTTGGCCTAGCCGACGCGGTGGAAGGTACTCGAGGTACGTGGACGATGAAACAAGTGCCTTACCTCCCACCCAGGGCTATGCAAGGAACGCAGCGAGGATCGGCACTCATTACTTGACCCGGAATTATAACCATCACACTCAAACAATGTCGCCTTCCAACAACGTCTTCTCGGCTGCGTCCTCGGATTCTTTTGATTTCGATTCTGATGTTGGCGAGGTGCTTCCCATGGCGCCTACACATGATCAGAACGAGCACCGCCAGACCCAACCGGACAACGGGGACGCTGTACAAGCTGGGCCAGGAGAAGAGGGGAAGTGGTTCCAGGCTTTGGACGAGCGCTATCTGCTACCGCTGTTCTCAAACGCTACCGCGAGTCGGACGTTCCACGCGAGGAGAGCGAGAAGGAGCACGTCTGCTTTAGCAGGAGGGGTGAACGGGAGCGGCAGCAACACCGGCGCGGGGACGCCAGCCGAGAGCGAAGATGACAGTGACGCTGGGCAAGAGCTTGAATTAGGTCAACACAATAGAGGCATTGTCGCCGTTGACGAAAGCCGGACGGAACGAGGTCTGCCGAGTCCGGTGTTGAGAAGCTCAAGTTTTAACGGAGCAGGGGAGGGCAGAGTTTCGTGAATGTCGATCACGTCCTGTATGTCTCTTATTACTCGCCAAAACTCGTATTCCCGTAGACCGTACTTTATAATATACTGGCATGTGTTATCGGAACTTTCTCCTTCATCCCATTTGCTCGCTTCTTCGAGCCTGTGCGGATTGGTTGAAAATCATCGAAAATCGGATAAGATAAGAAAACAACAGGAATTATAGAATGAAGCACCTTGACCTCTCGGATGAGAAAAAGAACAAAGGACAATGTGAAGAGAGCCTAGTTGAATGAAAATAATAATGTATGTACGTACAAAACATGGTAGCACAATAGAAACAGGAAGAATGGATAATTTAGATGATACAGGATGAAATGTGCGAAAAAAAAAATGACAAGGCCGAGTATACGTTCAAAATCTGCAGACACGTATGGCTTTATCACTAGAAAAGCAGGGAATAGGGAATACGAAATTACATTAGATCAGCATTCCGCAGATGTTCTCGCAAAATTGATTCTTCCACTGCAAGCAACGAACGGCATCAGCTGTGAAATTGTATTGCACATATGGCTAGTCAATGGACGTGCCTGCTCCTAGCGTTACGGCTGTTGACCGGGTATCCTGAAGGAATGAATTGAACATGTCAGAACTGGAGACGCCAGTCTACAGCATCGGGCGCCACAGGCACGCTCGGCGTAAACAACCGGGAACTCACGATTACAGAAGTGAGGTACATATAGAAAGGCCGAGGCACAGGAGAGTACTGTTTCGATATCTCCTTAAAGTGTTGTTGAAAGTCTGTGCATGATTGAAATTGAGGACATGAATTTTGTTTCGGAGGGGGGGTGTCGTGGAGGCCACTCACATTTGGTCGCCGTAGGGAGATCGTTTTTACGGTCCCCAAAGCTAGGAACGGAGTCTCGTATTCGAATGCCCCGTTGGAGTTTTGCTTGCAAAAGGTCGCATTTGTTCAAGACTGCCCACGTCCAGAAAAGTGCAACTTGTCAATCCGTGCATCCACGGGACGAAACAGCACAAGGACGCACATAGGATTATTTGGGTCCGGGCAAGGAGTTTGCAGGAACAGACGGAGCGCCAAAGGAGATAGCTGTCCTCGAGTCTGTTGACTCGACGGTCTTCTGCTAGCTTTTCGTCGAAGGGAGAGACTGGAGGGATGTATACGGTCAGAAATAGTCTGAAGTGAGGTGTCTGGAGACAACTACGCACTCGGACTATACGATGAAAGGTCCGATTCATCAACGAAACCAAAGATATCTTAGCCAAGCGGCACTCACGCGAGGAAGATGATTGCATCGACTGCGAGCTGTTCGTGAATAGCGTTGCTGGTGCTTATGGAAACAGTGCTTACCATCGTCAAAATACGGATACCACATGGCTCGCTACATCGTTCAACGTGTCAGTAACGTCCAAGTAAATCAGGCCTAGAAGCAACAACTGACACTGCTCCTCGTACCGCCTACGTCGTACAACCTCCACTCCTGTCCAACAGTCCGACCTAAAACGCAGATGAGTATTCTACGTCGGGGCTGGGGAACCATGGGCAGACGCACCATGATCGAATATGAATTTATACTCCTGAACACCTAACGTACGAAGGCGGGCACGGATGACGTCGTCGTCCGTCGGCTGGTAATTCGGACCAGCGATCCTATCTATATCGTGCAGGAAACTGCGTCGCAGCCGTCAAGCCTGGTGTCCTCGATAAGAACTCGCTCGGGACTTACAATCCTGCCGAGTCTTCCAACCGCACTTTCCGCCTGTTCAAGACCTCTTTCACAATGGGATCTTCCCAGACAGCCTTGATGTCTTCTCTCAGCGATGCGATGAGCTCTGTCGGGTCATCTTCGTCCTTGACCTGAGGGTGAGACACGGAGCCCTGCTCTTGACGTGACGGTCGGAATGTGCGAAACTTTTCGAGGGCCGTTTTCCAGCCGTTGGAGGAATTGATGGAGAACTCTTGAATGGCACGCCTGTTTGAGGCAGGAAGATCAAAGGGTGCGGCCACGTTGACAGGGCTGTTGTAGATTTCGGCAGAGGCGTCTCCGAGCCTGCTCTCCAGATCAGACTGGACCTTCTTGAGAGGCTCCAAATGGGTCCTGAGTTGTCTGTGCCTCTCTTTGAAGGAGAGGGGTGGAAGGGTCTTTGCTGTTCTGCGAACTGGAACCTCCTCGATGGAGTCGTCGCTGTCGCGATGAGTCTCCGGCGGTGACCCGAGCATCTCCTGCGTGAGATGCTCTACGACCTGATTGACGTTCCGGACAAAGTTCAGCTGGATGACCGCACGCCATGAAGCACGTTCTTCCGACCATTCCCGGCGGGCGTAGGTGAGCTGGAAGTCTGTCGTCGCAGCACGTCAGTCGCACACTCCGTCGCAAGCCTCGTGGCACGAATACTCACTCTTGAGAGTGGCCGTCTTGCCGCTCTCGCTCTGGCCTGGCAGTGAAACATGAGTGTTAACCAAGTGCTGGCCGAGGGCAGCAGAAACGCGCAAAAGGTCTCACCGAGAAGCAGGAGCTTTACCGGCTTTTTCTTCCTCCTTTCGCCCTCTCGTTCTCGTCTCAGCTGTTCGTCGATTTCATCGCTTATCCTCTTGGCCTCCGCTTCTGCCAACTCCCGCGCTTGACGTTGCTCTGGGGTTTCATCCGGTGGGGGGGCCATGGCCAAGGTGAGCGGGTCGGGGGAGTCCTCGTTGTATTGTCGACCCATGGTTGCAGAACCGGGAGGCATCTTGGCGGACGTTGGGGATACAGTAGGCGTTCGACTGAGGCAGGGGACGACCTTTTTCATCATCTCGTCGTAAGGATCTCAGAAACCATAAATACAGTAAGAGGAGCCAGCCATGCACTGTCTTGTTATTTTTCCCTGACTCAGGTCCAAACCAATCGGACTGATGGGAACGCTGATCACATTGATGGCGCTCGTAACTGTTTCCATAAGGGTTTCTCTCTTTCCGCTTGGCGCTCAAGCCTCTCTGGACTCTCTGTGCCGTCGCTGCATGGTCTCAAAGCTGTCTCATTGCAGTTTAACACGGATGGTGCGTCTCATCCTCTCGTGGTCTCCACGCTCATCCTGACGGCACGAAAATCATATTACGACTTCGGCGGCTGTGATAGATCAATACTTAGCTCCTGTGCCATATCCTGAACTTCTTTCCCAATGCATCCTAGTATTGACTGTGGGTGCTGTGTGGTTTGCAGAGAACGATGCTATGCACAATGGAGAGGATCATTTCTGCCTGACTATGATGGTGTTCGAAGGCAGGATATACCTGACAACTGACTTCCCATGCTCGGTGCTGGTAGCAATAGAGCTGCGCTTTCATGCTCTCCGCCAGCCCAAAACTTGCCGAGATAGAAGCTTTGGTTTTACCGTCGTAGTTGGGCCGACGAAGATCACCGTCCTCATGGCAGAACTGGCAGGGCTCTCGCCAGCTTCATACTTTTTCCACGGATCTAACATTTACAAGGTGACCTTTCGATCAGCAGCAGATGATCATCATATTCGAGTTTCGTATGTATTTCAGTTCTCGAGCCCGCGTCTCAATCTAATACTGGACAGCCACTGGGTTTGGAACTTTTGTTCACGCCACACGTTCCTTGCATCTTGATGGTAACGTCCACGTCCTTCCACGCCCGCTTTAATTTTGAACCGTGGTGTCAATTCGATGAAGACGGTTGATTTAGAGTTGATTAGCTGGTGCGCGGCCCCGCCGCCACACACGCATTCAAATTCGTGCAGCGATAAAGACGACAACGTGGAACCCCTATCACTTGCTTTATGGACTGATGATATTCTTCGTCCCATCAATGACAAGTATCTTACTGCCTGATCGCGGTGTCCCACACCGTGACATGTCAGAGATCCCGTGAGCTGCGGTGGCTGAGGAGCATCTAAACGTGAACCCATCACTTTAGTCCTCAAATCGACTGTGATATCCATATGTCGGCTGTGAGGGAAGACATCCGCACGGAGATCTTTGCAGATCCCGTGCTCGCGGTCGTGCGCAGGACGATCTCCTGGCTTTTACCGCACCAGCGAGGAGACCGGCCGCCACCATTCATTGGTGGACTCTTTTTCAACGAAATCCTTCCATAACACGCGGATCGTCATGTCCGCCTACGTTCAGGTCGTCAAAATCAATTTAAAAAAAAATAAAGCACCAGAACGGAAAGCGGAGATGATTCGGCGAAAATATGATTACCACACCACCCCCCCTTTCACGACAGGGGGCCGGGGGCTGCTCCGCGAAGCCACAAGGCCGCAATAATACCATCACCCATTTTGTGACGAGGATAGAAATCCTGAAACACGGTTTTCAAGATGAACACCCGGTCCTCCGGAGATTTAATTCTGGACCGGGACCGGCGACTTTTTGATCGCGTCCTCATCGCTGCAGGCTTGCAGTCAAGGCCCCAACAACGATCGCTAGGTACAACTTATCGCGCACGTCGATAGTCGTGCTTCGCTTCGTTTAGGAATGTATATCTTTTCTTGGGCGCATGTTTATGACCGGTGTTGGGTCTGCGATTGCTGTGCATGTTCAATGCATTGCTTGGTAGACGCCGTCCTAGTCAGCATCGGCGACAGTGATAATAATCCCGGGCGATCGAATTAAACAATAACTTTTAAACGCACTACGGTGGGCCATTCATATTCACATACATCCATGACGCCCGCCCGAAACGAGCTGCGCTTGGACAAGCCAATACAATGAGATAGAACACCCTTGATCCAAGGATTGAAACAGATCTGAACATGAGAACAAAGACACAGGTATATTGTATTCCGCTAGTAACATACAATACATATATCCATCGACAACCCGGGAAATAAGGAGGTATAAACAGATCGAGCAGCCCGACAATGCGAAAAGAAAAAGCAGCATAAGGAAAAAAAAAATAAAGCAAAGCGATCCCATTGTTCCACGAATTCCAAAAGCCCAACTATTCTTTTCTAGTCATTTTGAGTCTCCGTTAATGTATCACGAGTACCGAAACGAAGGCGGGGGTATAGGAAGTGCGCCGACCGCAGAGGCGGACGCCGAATTGACACGCGTGTTCCGCGCGGTGGCGGCGTCCACGTCCTCATCATCAATCTCCGTGTCCTCTCGTCGTCATCATCGTACGAAGGCACGCCATAGGGCCCAGGCGTCTGCTGTCTGTGCATCCTGCGGCCCTCAGAAGTGACGGAGCCCGCACTGCCGCTGTTCTTCAAGATGCCCACGCGGGGCGTGCCAGTCACGCTGCCAGCACGGAAGTGCGATGGACCCGAGCGAGGGCTGGGCGGAACGACGGGTCCGCCTGGCGCACCGTAAGAGTAGCTGGACGCCGCAGGAGGCGCGTAGATGGACATGGGATTCGATAGCGGAGTGGTCACGCCGGAATAGATGTTCGAAGAAGACGACATAGTTGCTGGAGGTGGAAGGTATGGTGCGGCGCCTGACGAAGCCCCTGGAGCATTGGGGTTCGCGTAGATGCCGCCGTGAGGAGGCAATGGCTGGCTGAAACCACTGGGTGACCCGGCGAAACCAGATCCAGTAGGGACGAACGATTGCGGGACAAAGCTAGGAGGTATGGCCGAGGAAGTCCGGTCATCAGGCGGTAGAACCGGTATGACGGGGGGCTCTCGTGAATCCGGGAGGAGCGACCTTGGCGTATGGTTGGGGCTCAAGTATCCAGAACTCTGTACGTCGCGTTGGGCCAGTCCGGATGCGGGACGAGACTGCGCTTCGACGTCAGAAGAAAGAAAAGCATCAGTCAGTATAAAGGGTCGTACCGGAGGCACGACCTTGATGTCGACAGGAGTGCTCGTGCTCGACCCCGTCCTACTCTTGCGGGATTCACTGGCATCCGATTGACGGGAGGAATGACCACGGGGATTGCTTGGGGCGGAAGGAGACAAGTAGTCCCGGTCTCTGTTTGACCCTCCATACAGCTGCCACTGCGAGTCAGTCGACTATCCACAACGCTGTTTGTTAAAACCACAACTGACCGATTCGCTGGTGCTCCGTCTCCATTGTTCGACTTGGCTGCGCTCAGAAGAGCCTGGGTCCTGCATCGCCAACGCTCTGGAATGATAATCCACAGGTGGATTATGAACCCAGCTGGGAACCGGAGGCGCATTGCTGACGCTTGTCCGATCGCTCGGGGACTCTGGGATGATGCTGAGTTTCTTGCCCCGCGAACCGTCCTCGCGATTCTTGCCCGCGGGTTGGGAGAGGATGGCCATCTGGGATAGCCCCGATGACGATTGGGTGTCTGGGGAAGACATGGTACGTTGGTAGGCATATTTCGTTCCGGAGGGTTGCTGGGACGGAGCAGGTGGGATTACTGGACCGGAAGACCCTGAAGCGTCCGTTGTGGGAGGCCCTACGCCGGTAGTCGCGGGAGCACTCGAGGTCTGGAAGATAACTTGGATCGGCGGCTGTGACTGGTTGGTAGGAAGGGGCCGCGGCATCGGGAAATATGGAAGTGAATAATCCTGAGGATCGGGTGCAGTCGAAGTCGAGACGCCCAGTGTCGCTACAACATCCTTACTCTTCCCCTTCTCTTTCTCCTTGTTGCGCTCTTCTTCTCTTGCCCGACCTGCTTCCATTTGCCTCTCTCTCTCGCGCTCAACCTCCCTCTGCAGCTCCCTCTCCCTCTCGGCCTCGGCCGCACGCTCGCGTTCGCGCGCCATCTCCCTCTGCCGCTCCGCATCGCGCTCTTGCTGCCTCTCCCTCTCTTTCGCTCTCTCAGCCTCGCGCTCCCTCTCCCGCGCGGCCTCGCGTTCCGCCTCTCGCGCCAGCATGACCTGCCGCTCCTTCTCCCACTCCGCAGCGCGCGCCCTCTCACGCTCGCGCTCCGCCTCGCGCTCGCGTTCGCGGTGCACCTCGGCATCTCGGTCCCGCTGGCGCTGCGCCTCCCGCTCCTCCAGCCGCCGGATCATCTCCTGCTGCTCCGCCGTGCGCCTTGCGGCGTCCTCTGCTTGACGCCGCACCGCGTCGAGCTCGACGCGGAGGACGTCCTCGCGGGATGATATGGTGGTGTTGGCTGCGGTTGCGGGGCTGGGATCGGGACCGGGACCGCCGGGCGTGGGCGTGCTGGTCGTGCGTCGGGGAGGAAGCGGCCCTCGGCCGTGAATGTCGCGCGGCGTCGAGTCGAGGGAGAATTGCCGGCGTCCGTGCGTGCGGTGTGTCCTGTGATGCGGCGGCGCATGTGCGGTGCGGATGTGTTCGTGAGGGAGCGGCATTTGGGAGGCGCCGTAGTCGTCCGGTGAGCTTGTCAGATCGACGTCGGTCGGGTATTCTTCGATGAACGCCTCGCCGCTGCCGAGAGGCGTCGCATAAGCGCGGTCTAGGATGTACCTGTTGTTCATAGGCCCGCTGTCCATGCCGAGCGTGAGCATCCTCCCGTGATGCATCCCCTCCTCAAAGCCCTGCCGCCGTCCCTCCTCTCGGGCGGACATGACCGCCTTCTCCTCATTCAATTTCCGAGCGACAGACTTGGCCTTGCTCGCGGCGCGTTCTGCCTCGTCGCGCTGCGCTTCCAAGCTCCTGATCGATTGTTGCGCGCGGCGTCTGTTGCGCAAGATGCAGAAGAAGAAAAGGAATCAGAGGAAGTAAATCGCCAGGCGGAGGTTTGCTGACGCACATTTCTCGCTGGGCGCTGGTGAGCTGTTCTTTGTACAGTTGTGCCTCGGAGCGCATGCGGACCGTCTCCTGCTGCGCGTCAAACATGCTCTGCGACGTCTTGAGCTCGCGCATGGCCTCGCGCGTCTTCTCCTCCTCTGCCTCGGCTAGACGGTCGGACGACAGCTGGAGCTGTGCGATCGCGTTCTTGAGCAGCTTGCGGGTCTCCTTTGCCTGGTATTCTTCTTGTATCAGCCGCTGAATGAGCGCTTCAGAGGATATCTGCGACAAGACGCGCTCTCGCTCCCGACGGTATTCGGCCGTCGGGCCTTTTGTCGTGCTCTTCTTCATCGTCTTGTAGAAATCTGGGGGTATGGTCTTTCTTTTGTAGGGTATCGGTTTCTGCGGGGCAGGCTTTTGTTCTGGAAATGGGACAGAGGCTGGTGCGGTCCCTCCGTTCAGATTTTGAGCCTGCTCTTTGCGAAAGTCGTCCAGCCTGCAGGAACGAGTGTTAGTTGGCATATGGTTTACCCAATGCAAAGCTCAAAGACTCTTCAGCACGCACTTTCCTTGCTCCTCGCGGTAGAAATCGGCCGCAGACATGATGCTGGCTTAACGGTGCTCAATGCTTTGTTATGATAGTTTGTGCTGTCGGTGGGTGTGATCTGGAATGCGACGTAGCACAGCTACGTATGGCGCGTTTCGGAACGTAGACAGCGCTGCAAAGAGAAGGACTTGCTTGTCCGAGATCCTGAAACCTCGCAAGCGCAACAGTGGTGGGATAGATATCTAGGCCGGGAGCGTTGTACTTCCGGCAGCTGTACAAGCGCTGGAATGGAAACTGTCAGTATGATCACGTAGAGAGCTCCGGATGATGGAAATAGTGTAAGAAACGGTTCTTGGGCATCGGTTTCCTCGACGAACGAAAACGAAGGTTGGCAGATATGTGATAATTTGAACAATGGCTCGCGACCCTGGCCCTGAGAATGCCGGTTAAGGACTTCCTATTTATTTTTTTTTGACAGACGATTTTCGGGTTAGGGTTTCCGGTTTCCACGGTGATCATGATTGTCTTCCATTGCCTATGTTGGTGGCTTTAAATTCAATGGCCAACTTTTTTTAATTCCTGAAGGTATGATCCTTTCGAATGGAAATGTTTGTATGTCCTCTGTGCTGACCAGCTCATTGTGGAGGCTGCCAGCACACCTTGTCAGCTCAATGCTAGCCACCTGGACGCAGGCCTTTAAAAACGCCCGCATGCCACCGCCTCTCGGACGCACCAGATTTCCTTAGACATAGCAAAAAAAAAAAATGAACGGAACTCCCGCCAACTTATCTGTAGATGCGCAAGTCTACAATTGATATACTCAACCTTCCAATTGTCACTGATCCTACAATCTTTGTCTCGAATCAACAGTCTCGACGCGCCCGCGGCTGCATCTACGCCTAAACCACCCAAGATGGCGAACCCCAAACCCCAGCCCACCGCCAACGCCAACGCCAATGCCAATGCCAACGCCACCACCCGGCATCGCGCCGCCGACGTGATCTACCGACTCGCGCGAGCGTGCGAAGATCTGCGCATCAGCACGCACCAAGACTCGAAGCTGATACTGCTCGAGACGCGCCTGACGCGCCTGACGACTGAGCTCGGCTTCCTGCACGCCAAGCTCGCCGTCGTCGAATCGCTCTGCCGCGGCGGGCAGGCACAGACGCAGACGCAGACGCAGGCGCATTCGCGCGAGTTTTTGCAGCATCAGAGGTTTTTTGTTGGGCACATGGAGAAGCGTGCCGAGGAGCTGCAAGAAGCGATTCGCGCCCTTGAGGAGCAGTGCTCGTTGCTCTCGCCGGCGACGCCGTCTGCGACGTGGGCCAAGTTCGCCAAATCTGCGGCTCTGAGCGGCCCGTCCAAGACCGTCATATCCAAGAAATATCACGATGTGTTCAAGACTGGTGCGTTCTGGGTAGCTGTGCTCGTGATCTTTGTGGCCTTCTTGGTGTCCGCTTACAAGGCTGCTCTCTTTGCTTGGTGAAAGCATACGCCCTTGACTATTTTGAATAAAATACAGTTCGGGTATCGTCAAAAAGTACATGTGGGATACATACTATTTCCTGAACTACTGTTACATACGACTGGCTATCATTTAGCCTCGATTACATCGTCTACAGTGATTTCCGTTCGAAGTCGGCCAACAGCCCCGCTGTGGTCGCGACTGCGAAGCCTCCTCGAAAGTGTCAGCTCTCCAGATTATTCCTGTGAAGATGGCGTCGGTTCTTTCGTTGCTTGCAAACGTTCTTGCTCCCTTTCCGTATCGATTCTGAGAGTATGGAGGTACACGTCCCAAGCGTATCTCAATATTTCTCTTTGCTGACCAAACAGCCTCTCCTCCGCTTCCTCAATCGTGACGAGGTGCGATTCATAGTTGACCTCGTCCGGCATCCCAGTGTTTGCGTGATGGACCTGCATTTCGGCGCAACGGCAAAAAAAAAAAAGACAACGTCGAATTCTCAGTTCGTCGGACCGCACAAAAAAAGCACAGGGAAAGGAAAAGGCGGCAGCGAAAGGACGCACCGCGTCGTCAGGTATCTGTCCTACATACCAGAACGTGAGATACTCCCCGCCGGGGTCTACGATCTGACCACGCGCATTGCCCCTTGGTTGCCAATACAGAGTCGTCACCATCACAGGCTCTGTATTTTTCCTGTAAGCAGCCTCCCGATCATCGGGAGGTGCAGGCGCGCGAATGGGTGTATAGAGCGGCAAGAACTGCACTCGATACCCCGACTGCAAAAACAGGCAGACGTAGCAGATCTTTCACCCACGCAACGCGATAAATCACAAAATGAAACGCACCTCCTCGTACGCCTCTCTCAGCGCGGCCTCCTCGAGCGACTCACCAATGTCCTTTCTTCCCTTTGGGAAGAACCAGTACCTGTGCGCCCGTTCGTACAGCAGCACGAGCTTGCCCGTCGAAGGCTGGATGATGACCATCCCGGCCCCGAGCATAAAGTTCTGCGACGCCCACGCGCTGTCCCGCACAGGCGCTGTTGAATATTGCCACCGTGCTTGTTGCGGCGCGGAGGCGGTCATCCTCGCCGCGGGTGCGGTTGGCGTCACCGGCACCGCCGATCGTGACGATTTTGAAGACGTAGCGGTGGCAGGCGTCGAAGCGGTCCCATCAGATCGCGACACGCTTCCAGAGCCCACGACGGCGTCGATCCCTTGAGACAAGTCGGACGGCGCCCTTGGCAGATGTAGATGTTGTGATGGTCGATGAGAATGGCGACGCGGAACAGATTCTGTGGTCGGTGCGGTCCTCGCCCTCCATGACTGCATCGTCCGACTCTGACCGCTTGCACGACTCGTATTGGGCGACATCATTTGAGAGAAGATCTTGCGAAACCTGCTCGAGTCGACGCTGTCTCGTGAAGATGTGGCGGGAGAAGAAAAGTCCGTCGCGTTCTGCCCGTCCTCTGCTTCCGGCATCCTCTTTTAACGCACTTTAATTGTGAGAATCTTTGTTCTGTGGCCAAATCCTTGTTTGGATTCAGGAAGAGAGCTGTGATCCCGAAAAGGGAATATGGTCCATATCTTGAAATTAGCAACAAATACTCTCCTCCTCTTACTCTTACTTGGAAGCTTGGCAGGTGGCATCTGTCACTTTAGGCATCAGTTCTGGGACCATCTATCCTGGTATTGCATTTGTAATGCCTTTTTGCTCTGGGCCACGAAACCTCATCATGTCGGTCTCCCATATTAGCGTATGCCGTGTTGTCCAAAGTACTATTGACCAGACGACCCGATCTCTCTCCGACCAAAAAAAGCTCAGTTTTATGACTTTGAGCCTTGTGCCTCCTCCCCTTTGGCTTTCACCTCAACATGGTCCTTATCGATGATTCCGATTTCAGCATACTCTCTTCTGGAGACTGGACCGTGGCCAGTGGTAATCAGAGTCCGGAGCAATATGGAACAACTCATGGATCACGAATAGTGGGGTCGAGGGCGATTGTGCCATTCGTTGGTGCCAACGCTTTTCATCTCGTCAGAACACTGAAAAAAAGACTAATTGGTCGTCATTTCAGGACGGCAAATAACGGTGTTTGGAACTGCCTCGGATACCAGTTTTTTTCCGGAACCACCTGTGTCGTCTTACAACGTTGACGGGTCCGACTCGGTCAACTATACTGCCATGGTTAGGAACCAAAGTGGCTTACCGCGTACCGTTTTAGCGGTCGCCCCAGCTCATCTACGGGCAGCACCCTCTAGTCATCACGAACCTAGTCACTCAGCCACCTCTCTGGCTCGACTACTTTGAAGTCGTGCTCGACGCGCCTCAGTCCAGGCCGACGCAAAACGCTTCTACACCGACTGAAAATTCCACCAGTTCCGTGACAGTGAGTGACTTTTGCGGCAGCACCTCCCCACGACAGCGCGCCTCCTTCGCCCACAGTCCTGCGCCCACCGCGTGATTCCAGCCTTTATCGCAGGAACTGTCGTTGCAGGTCCTGCCATAACGCCCGTTGCACTGCTCCTCGTTTGGCGTTCGTACCGGCGCCAACGTAAACCGAACAGGACAGTGACGCCTTTTTTGTCAAATGCGCCCTCGACGCTGCCGACAACTCATCCGTCCTCGCTGACCCGTCAGCCTGAGGCAGCAAGCATCCACGACTTCATCGACTCGTCGGCCTCCGACAGGGATCGATATCTGTATACTCGATTGGCGCGGGTATCAGGAAAACCAGAGTCGCATAGCATCAACAGTCCGCAAAAGACGTTGCCGAGCCACTCGGACATCACGTTTCTGTCTTCCGGCGGCAACTCGTCCGCCTCTTCCGGCCTGGATCGTGAGACGAGCCCGAATAGAGGAGGGTACGGGGACTTACCTCCGGACTACCGCAGCGTGTAGCAAAGCCGGCAGCGACCTTCGGAACCATTTGTGGGTGACTAAACTCATAAGCAGCTATCTATGAGGCTATGGGATCTCGACGTAAGGGACCTGATTGCCATGAGTGATGACAAGCAGGATATTTGCAAGAGCATGTCCGACCATTACATGGAGGGTTCATTTTTGTCATGGCATCTAGAAGCCCATCGTGATTCATTCCGTCTCTGAGGTCTAAAGCAAAAGACCCACCTTTGGAGGATGTTCAGCCATTGAGACGAGCAGAAATGGGTCACTGGAACAATGGCGGAACAGCTACGTCAATCGTATTAGGTGTTTGCATCTGTCCTTCCAGACCGAATTGGCATGCTAACAGCTGTGCCTACAATTCTGTCATCTCCATATTGCACGTCATTTGGTGTGCTGACCCTGTGAACTGGTCTTCCATTTTCCTCAATGTTAATCCATCATACCTTGGTATGCTGTCTGACACATTCAAAACTGAAGATGCCAATTCGGCCAGAGATAAGTTGTGCTCAAAGTTATGCCATGACTTTTCTGATTGCCATGTTTTTAGTTCATACGCTGCTATTGATCACATTCTTGATCCAATTTTTCAATGTGATGATGTTGAACATATAGCTTCCAGCCAGTTAACTTGCAACAACAGACATCAAATTGGGGCAGTGAACGAAATCACCTTGCTATGGATATCCCTTTATTTCAGGGAACATGTAGGCAGCTTACAGAGTTATTTGAATGCTATATCCTGCCAGCCTCATAATGCCAGTGGTTGTTCTTGTTCTGCATGTGGTAGCGATGTTTATTGCACCTTTCGAATCAACAAAGACACACCTTTACTGTATTTTGACTGGAATCCCTCATTAAATATTGGCATCAACTGTGTACTGTTAATCACCCCAGATTCATCCACAGAGTGCATGTACCATTTGGCAGGCATTATATATTACAGTGACAGTCACTTTGTATCTTGTGTTTTTCTGAAAGACGGTTCAATGTAGATGTATAATGGTTTAATGTCCAAGATCATGACGATGGAATCAGACGATTTGCAACTGACCTATTGCAACACAATATCAGCTACAGCTCTCTTCTATGTTAAAGATTAGTTCAGTAGTTCATTGTGAATGTGCATTGGCCATTTTTCCACTGTACATAATGTTGGCTTCTTAAATGGATTGGATTTTTGTAAAATCAGATTTTTCTAATTTCTTATATTTTTCAATCAACTTCAGATATATCAATAACCTTGGCACAGCTAAGCTTTTTTTTTTGTGGGCAGACACAAATGAAACTGTTAACAACAAGAAAATCGGTCTGTATTTACTGTTCATTAGTGGCAATGTAATGAAAAATATGAATTTGGAGCATTGAATGTGAACACAGTCATTAGCTTTGCTCATTGAGCACATAAGTTGTACTTACATGATGGGTTGCCACAGATGTTGAGCATTTTGACCTCCCTTCTATCCTTATAATTGACCCATATTGCCTGGGCTTGTACTCATTCAAAACCTCCTCACAAGAACAAGGCATTGGGAATTCCAGCACATAGCATTTGGGCAGCTGCTCTGTAAAAACTGTGAATTCCCCTTCTGAACAGGTAAAATATGCTTACAATCCATAGACAATTCCGACATTGAGGCCACAGATGATGGTGTACCATGTGCATTTATTATCTCTGACCATGATGGCTATTACTGGTGCATCTAAAGAATTTTTGCATATACGAAAATTGTCCAGTGTAATCAAATAAATGACATACTTTTAGAAGATGTTGGCTCTCTGTCTTGTGCATTGTTCAATGTGTGGCTGTTCAGAGTGAATGCACTTTCCATAGGAATCATGTTGGTGATAGTGGTAGTGGACATGTCGAAAAATCTGCAGGTCATCCTCAGATAGCTGGTTCTTTTATACATTTCTACAGGTCCCTGCAATGAATATTCTCAATCATCATTGAGGAAAAAAAAAGGCTTTTCATTATCGCACAGTTCTTCTTACAGCAGTGTTCTTCCTTTCTTGATAGAATAGAACCATCTAGTGTTATGATTTCAATGCCAATTGTTATCTTGACAATGGACACGTGATCCAATGATCATCTGATGAACATGTGATACAAATGCGATGCAACTGACAAGATATGATGTGAGGACTCAAAGGAAACTCTATAACAACGACGCGTCAGCGCCCGCTAGGGCAAAGGGTTATGATGCAACACTTGCAGGACAATATGAGGAGCGTAGCCGTATTTTAGTTCAGATGATGGAATAGGGTAAAGGGCTCTACATAACACGAGGATAGCATATGTATGTCATGGTCCGTGCTCGAGGATCATAACGTATAAATAGCTAGAATGTACATAGTAGAACTCAGCTTCGAGCTGGCTAGAAAATAGCATTCTTCTCCCTGCCTCTTACTCTCTGAGACAGTTAGAGTGACCTGCGTGCAGATTTGGTTTTGCGTAGCAAAAGCTCGAAGCTTCTCATTGCGCACCTCACCACTCTCACCTCTCCGCTGCCCTTCCTTCATTGCCCGATGGCCCCGAAGTGCTGTGCGACCAAAGGAATCTGCTGCGTCGTCACATCCTTCTTCTCCAAATGATACTAACCTTTTCAATCACCAATTCCCATTCCCTACCCCGCGCCAACCCATATTCTGATCTCTATCTGTGGTTCTTGTTCATTGCATTTGGAAGTGCAAGAGGACTAAGGGTAACGTTGAGTCCAACCCTGTCCAAATCGAACATCAAAAGGCTGTGCTAGGGTAATCTTCGGAGAGCCCTACCACACGTTTGACCAGGTAGTTTGTTGACCCAGGACGTACTGAAGCAAGAGAGATCAGAGGACTCGGATGTGTGGATAGTCCCCACCCTTCGACCAACCCCTCAAACACACCCTTGAAAGTTGTTGTCGGGGATGTGTGTTGACCCGAAATGAGAAAGGAGTTGCCAGACTGCTGGGACTTCTGACAACAAAACCTTCCTTGACTGCCATTTGGGGCATCCTTGTAGCTATGAGAATTCAAGCTGACCCTTCCGCAGTTTAACAGGCACCCTCCACCTTTTCTTGGACCCAACCAAAGCAGGAGTCAATGGTCGCGCGCTGCCTGCATGGTACTAATTGACTATTCTATTGGACGAAACCACTCTGTCACCAACCTCTCCTCCTTCTGCACACGAATCCGCCACAACCCCCTTTACCGACGACATATCGGTTACACCCTTATCCAAAAAAACCTTCACCTTTGAAACCGAGTAGTCGAGGTCAAATACAAATATTAGACCAACTACTACCCCGACTTATCCCCATGACACATTCCTAGTAACTTTATCTGGGACGAAGACCCCCCGGAACTTTACTTCTACCCTCGAAGAGAAGCACCCGAATGACACCCATAATGGAATTCATTCCCACGCTCTTCGCTTTCATCACGGTCATCCTTACCACCCTCTTCACCACTCACCCGCTTGCCTTAGCTTGGGGCACCCTTTGAAACAACCTACAACAAGCAGAACAGGTGCAGAATGCGACTCAGACTTTGGTCGATGCAATCAAAGAAGAACTGGATTTGGGCAAGAAGCCCAAAAGAACAAAATCGGAACCACTGGATCCATATAAAGGGGAACCCGGCTTGATCAGAAGTTGGCTTCGATGCATGGAAGTCTACTTTGATAAAGAGGAGATCATGAACAAATAGGACATGATCACCTACGCATTGCAATGGATCACGGGAGGCAAGGCCGAACGTGCACAGAACTGGGCGGACTCTAAGCTACAGGAGTGGCTGGAGTTCAAAACGGAATTGAACAGTTGCAGGCAGGAATTTGGATATCATTCCACCTACGATGACTGGGAACATGGACACATTGTTACGCCGGCAATGGCTAACACTCCCAAAGTCAGAACGGACCTGCTTGGACACCTCCCACCATTCAAAGACTGGGAAGAGTTCAAGGCAGAGGCCAGAGAATTCTTTGTGACTACAGAGACTCGGAACAACACAATCATTCAGATAAAAGGACTATCACAACACCGACGACCGGTTGAGGACTACATTGTTGAATTCCGGAGCTGGGCTCCTCTGACAGAATACAATGACATTGCCCTCATCAATATTTTTAAACACGGACTCAATCAGGTGCTCGGACGATGGATTATCGAACTAGGAGGAGTCCACGAGGAGGACATCGACTGGTGGTACAAGCGCGCTACGGAACTGGACTGGCAGTATCGCCAGGCCCAAAAGGAATTCAGAGTGAAGGAGCGATTTGCTCTCAAACCAACACAGAAACCAGCACAGGAGACAACGACATCTAAGGGGCAAACTCCAGCACTGGTAACCAGTAATGCTCAAGGACAGCCTGACTCTAACGCCATGGACATCGACCGGCTGAGACGCGAAGGACGTTGCTTCCGATGCGGCGAGAAAGGACACCTCAGACGTAACTGCCTGACGAATACCCAGCTGAAGTATGTCACTAGGAACGTGGAGGCTAAGGACGAACCTGCCACTGCCCACATTGAAGAGATGAACCAGGGTTTTCAGTAGAGCTGGGAAGAAGCACCGCTTTGCCAGCTGACTATGTATCGTCGAATATTAATATAAGGGATATTCCTGACCTTAAAGAATATTTCGAACAAGAAGGTGCACGAGAGTTTGGTCTCGTAAAAGGATATACTCTACCCTGGGTAGCACAGCAGATTTATCGGCAGGACGAGTCCAAGGCATACTCGATCCTTAAGGCATGGACGGACCAATCGCGACAGAAGGACATCTCTTTGGAAAGACTCCATGAGATCAATCAAATGAATGACCACGATGCTCTCTATATGCTGTACGACCTCAGACAAAAACCACGATTTGTCAGAGGTGGAAATGGAAACCAAATGGATGTACCCCTGATGATCATGACTTTGGACACTGGACGAACACATAGTGTAAAAGCGTTGCTCGATACAGAATGCACTGGATCCTGCATAGACCAGAAGTTCATAAAAGAAAAGGAGATCAACACGAAACGATATCCTATTCCCATCCCAGTCCATAATGCAGATGGTGCTATGCAAAACCAAATCTGCGCGCAGGTCACTCTGACTTTCTCAAGAGATGAGAGGCGGGGAGAAGAATGCTATCAATTAGCCAGCTTGAAGCTGAGTTCTACTACGTACAATCTAGCTATTTATGTGTTACGGTCCTCGAGCACGGACCATGACATACATGTGTTATCCTCGTGTTATGTAAAGCCCTTTACCCTATTCCGTCGTCTGAACTAAAATGTGACTGCGCTCCTCATGTTATCTTGCAGGCATTACATCATAACCCTTTGCCCTGGCAGGCGCTGACACGTCGTCGTTTGTATCACGTGTCTTGTCAGGTGATTGTTGGATCACGTGTCTGTCGTCAAGATAACGATTGGCGTTAAAATCGTAACATTACCCCCCCCTTAGGGATTGCATCCTCACAATCATGTTCTTCTTCACCATCGTCGTTCTAGTCTTCCTGGCGCTCGCCCTCTCCTATGACTGCCTGGTTCCGACGTTGCTGCCACGCCTGCCACGCCGCCTCAAGTCGCTTTTCGACTTCCTTCGGGTCCAACATCCATCCGGTGAGAGTCCGCTTTTTCGGCTCCGCTTTCGTTTGCTGACTTCGCGGGTAGACCCAGACTTCGTTAGCCGTGTGGTCGAAGAGGACCTTCGGCGTTTGGGATTGATGGAGGCGGGTGCATACTATTCTTTTTGGCGGGGTCCGGGGCGGTAGCTGACGTTGCCCTCGTTCTAGGGATGGCGCCTCAGGATTCTCGCGATGAAATTTCGCGACCACATCCGGCGCATCTTCGATGACATTTTCCGCGGGTTCCCATGTAGCGTCTTCTAGAGGGTAGCCTTTCCAATGTATCCTGTACTGTAATTTTCCTCTGTTCCATCGAGAGTTAATCACAGTCTCTACTTCGTATCGCTTCTCTCCCTCCACAACGATGGGGGGAGGTCGTTTAAGAATCGTTACCGCTTTTTGTTGCGGGAATGCCGGTGCCGTGTATGGGGTGAGCTCAGATTCATTTCGGACAGGGTGAATCTTCCAATGTTCCGGTAGGTCGAGTTCATATGCCGATTCTCCGATTCGCCGTTTGACTTTGAAAGGACCAAACCGTTTGTCATTCAGCTTATCAGTCGGCCGGTCAGTGGTGATGTTAGTTCCTTCCAGCCAGACTTGGTCGCCCTCATGGTATTCTCGGGCGGGCTTCTGTTTTCGGTCGTAGGTCCGTTTCATTGTTTCAGCAGCCTTTGTCAAGGAAGTCTCGGCTTTGGTCCGAATCTCTTTCATCATGTCCGCGAATTCCTCTGCAGTTTGCGATTTGACATCACGCTTCGGGGGTTCCTTTCCGGTGTGCGGATGTCGTCCATGGTTCAGATAGAATGGGGAGTATCCCGTTGCAGAGTGAATCTGATTGTTATAAGAGAATTCGGCCATGGGTAACCAATTCGCCCAGTCTGTTTGCCGATGGTTCACGAAGAGTTTCAGGTATTGCTCAAGTTCCTGATTAACTCTTTCTGTCTGTCCATCGGTTTGTGGATGGTACGGCGTCGAAGGTGCTCCTTTGATTCCCAAAAGTGCGTAAAGGTCCTTCATAAAGTTCGAGACAAACTGTGGTCCTCTGTCACTGATGACTTTCTTGGGGAGTCCGTAGTTCGAGAATACGGTGTCACGTAGTTTACGAGCGACTCCTTCTGCCGTGATTTCCATGTTGACTGGTATGAATTTGGCTCCTTTGGTGAACCGGTCTACCATTACCATTACGCCGTCGAATCCCTGAGATGTGGGGAGCGGTCCGATGAGATCTACCGAGATAATCTCCCATGGTTCCTTCGGTACTTCATTTGGGTGAAGTGGAGCATGCTTCCGATCTCTGATGATCTTCGTTCGCTGGCATTTGTCACATCCTTTGACGTATGCCTTGATGTCGTTCATCATTTTGGGCCACCAGAAGTTACGCGTGATTAGTTCGTGTGTCTTCGTCTGTCCTGGGTGTCCCGAGATCTGATCAGAATGATGGATTTCGATGATCCGTTTCCTTATCTTTTGACTTTTGGGGACGTAGTACCGTTTTAGCCATGTGACGATCCGGTCGTTTTCCTCCCAGCCATGTTCGCCTGCATCAAGATGCTTCTGAACTTCGGGTTCTCTTTGTTTCCAAGCCCGTTTTATCTGGTTCAGCATGTCTTGGAATTCTGGTATCGGCGTGATTTTTGCCATAAAGATTCGGCGAAAATTTTCCGGCTTTAGAAGTACGACGTTCTCGTTATCGTTCTCCCCCTTCTCATGGTCTGGTCGTCTCGACAGACTGTCTGCCTTCGTCATTGACTTTCCGGGTTTGTGCTCCAGGACAAAGTCATAGTCCTGAAGTTCTGAGATCCAACGAGCTTGTCGGCGATTCAGCTTTTGAGGTTTTCGGAAATATTCGAGATTCTTGTGATCCGTCCAAATCTCGAATTTTTGCTTAGCGCCACAGAGGTATTGGCGCCATTCCTCAAGTCCCGTCATGATCGCGAGCATCTCTTTATCGTAGATCTCGTAGTTCCGTTCTGTCGGATTCAATGACTTTGACATGAATGCCACCGGTCTCCAGGTACCATTGGATTGTTCTTGTGAAAGGACATCTCCTATTGCGTAATTCGAAGCGTCGACTTCCATTCGGAACTTTCCATCATCTCGAGGCATCGCGATGATCGGTGCTGAACAGATCCGATTCTTTAGTCCATTGAATGCGTCGTTTTGGGCTTTTTCCCATGTCCAGTTGGCTTTTCCGGTTAATTCTGTCAAGGGTTTCGTGATCTTCGCGAATCCTTCAATGAAATGCCGGTAGAAGTTACAGAAGCCTAAGAACTGTTGGACGTCTTGTTTGCATGTGGGTTTGGGCCAGTCTTTGACGCCTTTGACTTTAACAGGATCCATTTTGATGCCGTTTTCCGAGACGATCATTCCAAGGTATTCTACTTCCAGCTGATGAAACGAACACTTTTCGGGTTTCAGGTAAAGCTTGTTGTTCTTTAGCTTTTCCAGTACACGTTGGACGAGTTATCTGTGTTTATCCAGATCCTTGTTGAAGATGAGGATATCGTCCATGTAGATTATCACGTGTCCCTGATCGATCTCGTCCTTGAAGATCATGTTCATCATTGTTTGGAACGTAGCCGGTGAATTCGTCAGTCCGAAAAACATGACCAGGGGTTCGAACATTCCCCGGTTTGTCCGAAACGCGGCCTTCCATTCGTCGCCTTCTTTCATGCGGACGTTATTGTATCCCCATCGGATATCGAGTTTCGTAAAGAACTTCGCCCCTTTCAGTTTGTCGATCAGTTCCTGAATCAGGGGTAATGGATATTTGTTCTTTATCGTCACATCATTCAATTTCCGATAATCCTGTACAGGTCATAGGGATCCATCCTTCTTTTTTATGAAGAAGAAGGGTGAGGCCATTGGCGACTTCGACAGTCTAATTCGTCCGGTGTTCAGGTTCTCATCTAAGAATGCATCCAGCTGTTTCTGTTCGTCCAGCGTCAGAGGGTAGACCTTGCAATCCTGGAGTTTGGCTCCTGGGATAAGTTCGATCGCATGGTCCCAAGGTCGTCGTGGTGGTAGTTCGTCGAACGACTCTTTTCCGAACACTGAATCCTTGAAACAGTGGTATTCTTCCGGTACAATTTCCTCAAAGGTTTTCACCTTCGCCGTCTTTGTCGTCGCTTCTGCCAGTTTGGAAGCCGTCGTCTGAAAAGCCCTTAGATGAAACTCTCGGTTTATGTCGATCATCAAGAGTTTTTCTCCGTTTTCAAAATCAACCTCATTCATCTCGGTAGAGGTGTCATCATCTTCGGGGTTTCCTGTTTGGACAATCCGCTGACACTCTTCAGGGCATCGGTCGAACGTGATTCTTTCCGTTCTCCAGTCGACTCGAGGGTTGTGGCGTTTAACCCACTCGTAACCGATGAAAATCTGGCCCTTTCCGAGTTCAGTGACCGAGAAGACCATTCGCTCGACGTGGTCCTGGACGCGGACTCTTAGTTCAATGTATTCACGTATATCGCCTGCTCTGTTTCGGGTTCCATCTGCATTATGGACCGGGATGGGGATGGGATATCGTTTCGTATTGATCTCTTTTTCCTTAACGAACTTCCGGTCTATGCAGGATCCTGTGCATCCTGTGTCGAGCAAAGCTTTTACGCTGTGCGTCCGTCCAGTGTCCAAGGTCGTAATCGTCAGGGGTACGTCCATCTGGTTTCCGTTTCCGCCTCTGACAAATCGTGGCTTTTATCTGAGGTCGTACAATGTATGGAGAGCGTCGTGATCATTCATTTGATTGATCTCACGAAGTCTTTCCAGAGAGATGTCCTTCTGTTGCGATTGGTCCGTCCATGCTTTAAGGATCGAGTATGCCTTAGACTCGTCCTGCCGATAAATCTGCTGTGCCACCCAGGGTAGGGTATATCCTTTTACGAGACCGAACTCTCGTGCACCTTCTTGTTCGAAATATTCTTTAAGGTCAGGAATGTCCCTTATATTAATATTCGACGATACATAGTCAGCCGGCGAAGCGGTGCTTCTTCCCAGCTCTACTGAAAACCCTGGTTCATTTCTTCAATGTGGGCGGCGGCAGGTTCGTCCTTGGCCTCCACGTTCCTAGTCGTATATCTCGGCCGGGTGTTCGTTGGACAATTTCGTCCGAGATGTCCTTTCTCGCCGCACCGGAAGCAGCGTCCTTCGCGTCTCAACCGGTCGACGTCCATGGCGTTAGGGTCGGGCCGTCCTTGAGCATTACCGGTTACTGGTGCCGGAGTTTGCCCCTTAGGTGCCGTTGTCTCCTGTGCCGGTTTCTGTATTGGTTTGGGAGCGAATCGCTCCTTCACCCCGAATTCCTTTTGGGCCTGTCGATATTGTCGGTCCAGTTCCGTCGCGCGTCTGTACCACCAGTCGATGTCCTCCTCGTGGACACCTCCTAGTTCGATGATCCGTCGTCCGAGCGCCTGGTCGAGTCCGTGTTTGAAAATGTTGATGAGTACGATGTCGTTGTATTCCGTCAAGGGAGCCCAGCTCCGGAATTCAACGATATAGTCCTCGACTGGTCGTCGGTGTTGCGACAGTCCTTTGATCCGAATGATTGCGTCGTTCCGAGTTTCCGTAGTCATGAAGAATTCTCTGGCCTCCGCCTTGAACTCTTCCCAGTCTTTGAATGGTGGAAGATGTCCAAGCGGGTCTGTCCTGACTTCGGGGGTGTTAGCCGTTGCCGGCGTAACGACGCGTCCATGTTCCCAGTCATCGTAGGTGGAGTGATATCCGAACTCCTGCCTGCGACCGTTCAGTTCCGTTTTGAACTCCAGCCACTCCTGTAGCTTAGAGTCCGCCCAGTTCTGTGCACGTTCGGCCTTGCCTCCCGTGATCCGTTGCAATGTGTAGGTGATCATGTCCCATTTGTTCGTGATCTCCTCCTTATCGAAGTAGACTTCCATTCGTCGAAGCCAACTTCCGATCAGGCCGGGTTCCCCTTTATATGGATCCGGCGGTTCCGATTTCGTTCTCTTGGGCTTCTTGCCCAAATCCAGTTCTTCTTTGATCGCATCGACCAAAGTCCGAGTCGCGTTCTGTACCTGTTCTGCTTGTTGAGGGTTGTTTCGAAGGGTGCCCCAAGCTAAGGCAAGCGGGTGTGCAGCAAAGAGGGTGGTGAGGATGACAGTGATGAAGGCGAAGAGCGCGGGGATAAACTCCATTATGGGTGTCGTTCGGGTGCTTCTCTTCGGGGATAAAAGTAAAGTTCTGGGGGGTCTTCGTCCCAGATGAAGTTTCCAGGGATGTGTCGCGGGGATAGGTTAGGATAGTAGTTGGTCCAATATTCGTATTCGACCTCGACTACTCGGTTTCGGAGGTGAAGATTTTTTCGGATGAGGGTATAGCCGATGTGGCTTCGGTAAAGGGGGTTGCGGCGGATTCGTGTACGGAAGGAAGAGAGGTTGGTAACTTGGTGGTTTCGTCCAATAGAATAGTCGATTAGTACCATGCAGGCGGCGTGCGACCGTCGACTCCTGCTTTGGTTAGGTCCGGGAAAGATGGAGGGTGCCTGTTAAACTGCGGAAGGGTCGGCTCGAATCCTCGTAGCTACAAGGATGCCCCAAACGGCAGTCAAGGAAGGTTTCGTCATCAGAAGTCCCAGCGGTCTGGCAACTCCTTTCTCGTTTCGGGTCAACACACGTCCCCGACAACGACTTTCAAGGGCGTGTTTGAGGTGTCGGTCGAAGGGTGGGGACTATCCACACGTCCGAGTCCTCTGATCTCTCTTGCTTCAGTACGTCCCGGGTCAACAAACTACCTGGTCAAACGTGTGGTAGGGCTCTCCGAAGATTACCCTAGCACAGCCTTTTGATGTTCGATTTGGACAGGGTTGGACTCAACGTTACCCTTAGTCCTCTTGCACTTCCAAATGCAATGAACAAGAACCACAGATAGAGATCAGAATATGGGTTGGCGCGGGGTAGGGAATAGGGATTGAAGATTGAAAGGTTAGTGTTTGTTTGAAGAAAAGGTATGACGACGCAGCGGGTTCCTTTGGTCGCATAGCACTCGGGGCCGTCGGGCAATGAAGGAAGGGCAGCGGAGAGAGATGAGAGCTAAGAGTGGTGAGGTGCGCGATGAGAAGCTTCGAGCTTTTGCTACGCAAAACCAAATCTGTGCGCAGGTCACTCTGACTTTCTCAAGAGATGAGAGGCGAGGAGAAGAATGCTATCAATTAGCCAGCTCGAAGCTGAGTTCTACTACGTACAATCTAGCTATTTATGTGTTACGGTCCTCGAGCACGGACCATGACATACATGTGTTATCCTCGTGTTATGTAAAGCCCTTTACCCTATTCCGTCGTCTGAACTAAAATGTGACTGCGCTCCTCATGTTATCTTGCAGGCATTACATCATAACCCTTTGCCCTGGCAGGCACTGACACGTCGTCGTTTGTATCACGTGTCTTGTCAGGTGATTGTTGGATCACGTGTCTGTCGTCAAGATAACGATTGGCGTTAAAATCGTAACAGATGGGACCCATAACAGAGCAGGTGATATACGTGAATACATTGAATTAAGAGTTCGTGTCCAGGACCATATCGAGCAAATGGTTTTCTCAGTCACTGAACTCGGAAAGGGCCAGATTTTCATCGGTTATGAGTGGGTCAAATGTCACAATCCTCGAATCAATTGGAAAATGGAAAAGATCACGTTTGACCGATGCCCTGAAGAATGTCAGCGAATTGTCCAAATAGGAAACCCCAAAGATGATGACACCTCTATCGAGACGAACGAGGTTGACTTCAGAAATGGAGAAAAACTCTTGATGATTGACATAAACTGAGAGTTTCATCTAAGGGCTTTCCAGATGATGGCTTCCAAACTGGCAGAAGCAACGATAAAGACAGCAAAGGCAAAAACCTTTGAAGTAATTGTACCAGAGGAATACCACTATTTCAAGGACTCAGTGTTCAGAAAAGAGTCGTTCGACGAACTACCACTGTAACGACCTTGGGACCATGTGATCAAACTTATCCCAGGAGCTAAACTCCAGGATTGCAAGGTCTACCCCTTGACGCTAGACGAACAAAAACAATTGGACTCCTTTTTAGATGAAAATCTGAACACCGGATGAATTAGACCATCAAAGTCACCAATGGCCTCGCCTTTCTTCTTCGTAAAAAAGAAGGATGGATCCCTATGACCTGTACAGGACTATTGGAAATTGAACGATGTGACGATAAAGAACAAATACCCACTGCCTCTGATCCAAGAACTAATTGACAAACTGAAGGGGGCGAAGTTCTTTATGAAGCTCGATATCCGATGGGGATACAACAATGTCCGCATGAAAGAAGGCAACGAATGGAAGGCCACTTTTCGGACAAACCAGGAAATGTTTGAACCCCTGGTCATGTTCTTCGGACTGATGAATTCACCAGCTACTTTCCAAACTATGATAAATGTGATATTCAAGAACGAAATCGATCAGGGACACATAATAATCTACATGGATGATATCCTCATCTTCAATAAAGACTTGGATAAACACAGACAACTCATTCGATGTGTACTGGAAAAGCTAAGAAATAACAAGCTTTACCTGAAATCTGAAAAATGTTCGTTCCATCAATTGGAAGTGGAATACCTTGGAATGATCGTCTCAGAAAACGGCATCAAAATGGATCCTGTAAAAGTCGAAGGTGTTAAAGACTGGCCAAAACCCACATGCAAACGAGACGTCCAATAATTCTTAGGCTTCTGTAATTTCTACTGGTGCTTCATCGAAGGATTCGCAAAGATCGCGAAACCCCTTACAGAATTAACCGGAAAAGCCAATTGGACATGGGAAAACATTTGACGGATTAAAAAACCGGATCTGCTCAGCACCAATCATTGCAATGCCCTGAGATGATGGAAAATTCCAAATGGAAGTCGATGCTTTGAATTACGCAATAGGAGGCATCCTTTCACAGGAACAGTCCAATGGTATCTGGAGACCAGTTGCATTCATGTCAAAGTCATTGAACCCGATGGAATGGAACTACGAGATCTATGATAAAGAGATGCTCGTGATCATGACGGGACTCGAGGAATGGCGCCAATACCTCTGCGGTGCTAAGCAAAAATTCAAGATTTGGACAGATCATAAAAATCTCGAATACTTCCGAAAGCCTCAGAAACTGAATCATCGACAAGCGTGCTGGATCTCAGAACTTCAGGACTATGACTTTATCCTGGAGCATAAACCCGGAAAATCGATGATGAAGGCAGACAGTCTGTTGAGACAACCAGACCATGAGAAGGGGGAGAACGATAACGAAAACGTCATACTCCTAAAGCCAGAAAATTTTCACTGACTTTTTATGGCAAAAGTCATGCTGATACCAGAATTCCAGGATATGCTGAACCAAATAAAACAGGCTTGGAAACAAAGAGAATCTGAAGTTCAGAAACATCTTGATGCAGGCGAACATGGCTGGAAGGAAAACGACCAAATCATCACATGGTTAAAATGGTACTATATCCCTAAAAGCCAAAAGATAAGGGAACGGATCATCGAAATCCACCACTCCGATCAGATCTCGGAACACCCAGGACAGACGAAGACACATGAACTAATCACACATAACTTCTGGTGGCCCAAAATGATGAACAACATTAAGGCATACATCAAAGGATGCAACAAATGCCAGCGAACAAAGATCATCAGAGATTGGAAGCATGCTCCGCTTTACCCAAATGAAGTACCGAAGGAACCATGGAAGATTATCTCAGTAGATCTCATCAGACCTCTCCCCACATCTCAGGGATTCGACGGCGTAATGGTAATGGTAGATCGGTTCACCAAAGGAGCCAAATTTATACCGGTCAATATGGAGATTACAGCAGAAGGAGTCACTCGTAAATTATGCGACACCATATTCTCGAATTATGGACTTTCCAAAAAAGTCATTAGTGACAGAGGACCACAGTTCGTCTCGAACTTCATGAAGGACCTTTACACACTTCTGGGAATCAAAGGAGCCCCTTCAATGCCGTATCATCCACAAACTGATGGACAAACGGAACGGATTAATCAGGAACTCGAACAATACCTGAAACTCTTCGTAAATCATTGGCAAACAGACTGGGTGGACTGGCTACCCATGGCCGAATTCTCTTATAACAATCAGATTCACTCTGCAACGGGATACTCCCCATTCTATCTAAACCATGGACGACATCCGCACACCGGAAAGGAACCCCTGAAGCGCAATGTCAAGTCACAAACTGCAGAGGAATTCGCAGACATGATGAAAGAGATTCGGACCAAGGCTGAAATGATGAAACGGACCCACGACTGGAAACAGAAATCTGCCCGAGAGTATCATGAAGGCAATCAAGTCTGGCTGGAGGAAACCAACATCACAACTGACCAACCGACTGACAAGCTCAATGACAAGCGGTTTGGTCCTTTCAAAGTAAAACGGTGAATTGGAGAATCGGCATACGAACTCGACTTACCAGAACATTGGAAGATCCACCCTGTCCGAAATGAATCCGAGCTCACCCTGTACACAGCACCGGTGTTCCTGCAACAAAAAGCAGTGACAATTCTTAAATGACCTCCTCCCATCGTCGTGGAGGAAGAGGAGTGGTATGAAGTAGAAACTGTAATCAATTCTCGATGGAATAGAGGGAAATTGCAGTATAGGATACATTGGAAGGGTTACCCTATGGAAGACGCTACATGGAAGCCAGCGGAAAACGTCATCGAAGATGCACCGGATGCGGTCACGAAATTTCATCGCGAGAATCCAGAGGCGCCATCCCTGGAACAAGGACAATGTCAGTTACCGCCCTGCACCCCACCAAAGAAGATAGTATGCACCCACTTCCATCAATCCCAAATGCTGAAGGTCCTCTTCGACCACACGGCTAATGAAATCTGGGTCTGCCTGCGAAATCAACAAATGAAAGTGGAGCCAAAAAAGCGGACCCTTACTGGATGGATGTCGGATCCGAAAGAAGTCGAAGATCGACTTGAGGCGGCGTGGCAGGCATGGCAGTAGCGATGGAACAAGGCAGTCATAGGAGAGAACGAGCGCCAGGAAGACTAGGACAACGATGATGAAGAAAAACATGATTGCAAGGATGCAATCCCTAAAGGGGGGGTAATGTTACGATTTCAACGCCAATCATTATCTTGACAATGGACATGTGATCCAATGATCATCTGATGAACACATGACACAAATGTGATGCAACTGACAAGATACGATGTGAGGACTCGAAGGAAACTCTATAACAACAATGCGTCAGCGCCCGCTAGGGCAAAGGGTTACGATGCAACACCTGCAGGACAACATGAGGAGTGTAGCCATATTTTAGTTCAGATGACGGAATAGGGTAAAGGGCTCTACATAACACAAGGATAGCATATGTATGTCGTGGTCTGTGCTCGAGGATCATAACATATAAATAGCTAGAATGTACGTAGTAGAACTCAGCTTCGAGCTGGCTAGAAAATAGCATTCTTCTCTCCGCCTCTTACTCTCTGAGACAGTTAGAGTGAGCTGCGTGCAGATTTGGTTTTGCATAGCATCTAGGACCTGCATGATGTTGGCATCATGCAATGTGACCCATCATCTGCCACTTCAATTCAATACATTGTATTGCATATGTGAGTGCTTGAAATAAAGCCAATAGAATGGCCATCATGCCTTCTTGTAATGTTATTCTTATGTCAGCATATTTGTCTGTGGATCTGCTCCATGTACCTTGGATACAATTGGCTGGTTTCTTGCTTTGTTGCTGTCTGTTGGAATAGGTAAAACAAATGCTCTTATTTTGCAGCATTTATCTCTGCCTTTGGTTTCTATTGAGGATTTGCCACTCCCTGGCATCCCAGCCTCCATTTTTCTTTTCATGCTGCAATATCTGATTGTCATTTCCCTTAACAAAAAAAATAATTCATATCCGAGGTGTTATACAAAGTCTACACTGTTTTTCACTCCATGCAACCTTTTTGCTATCATCAGGTCCCTTATAGCCCTTTGTTACATGACAGCCTAATAAAGGTATAAAGTGCAGTTAATGCTGTTAAAGATGTTATGGACTATTCATTTTCCTTATCTTATCTTCCTTTCTCTTATCTCTCCCCTTATCTCTTCCTCCCCCATCATGCTGTGCATCCCTCCCCATCATGCTGCACAGCGCACAGTCATCGAGTCATCTTCATTTTCCTAGTCACTCTGAGTCATCCCACCCCAGCCTTACTCATCTGCAGTCTGCAGCATTGTGCAGCCCATGGTCTGTGCTCGAGTACTGTAGTATATATAAGGACTTCCAGATGTACCAGTAGCGCTAGGTTTAATATTCCTTTTGCCATCATCTTAAACCGCTCTTGCACTTAGTCTGCCCGAGTCCTTTAAGATTCATCTAGCTTAACAAGATATTAAACCTCATCAAGACTCGCTCAGACTCACACACACCACGTTGTGCTTTATTAAAGATCTAATCAACATTTGACGATAAGCAGTTGCTGACCCAGTGAGCACTAGCATGAGCAATGAGAACACCTGGTTCAGAGAAGTAGATCATACATTGCAGTCCATGCCATTTGCAGAGACAGTCCACGCCAACCACAGAGACACTAGCAATTTGAACAATCGAGAAAGGGAACATACGCCTACACCAAGTAGCGATGAAGAAGAACAGGCACTTCTGAGAGAACTTGCCTTCACCACCGCAGACGAGCCTACTGAAAATTTCAGTGATGAAGCAGCACAGCTCATCGCAGAACTCTTACTAGAAGGAGAATACGGGATAAGCCTAGAAGAGCTGTGGTCAGACCAGAATCTTCCTGCCGAAGAAGAGGACAAACTAATCTGCAAGAGAACAAGAGAGGAACAAACGCAAGCCCAAAACTTCAGACAACAGCAGATTGCAAACTACAATCACTGAGTACAAGAACAGGATACACTAATACAGAAGGGACATGACATACAGAGCATACAACAGAACCAACGAGAACAACACCAAAGCCAGGGGCACATAGGAACAAAATTGCTAAACCCCTTCAGAAAACTGACCTGCTGAAGCACAGCATAAAGAAAATTGCACCACCATGGCGAAAGTAAGCAATAGCGACTGGAATGAATACTATCGGTGGAAGGAGCGAAAGAGACTACCCAAGACAGACGGACCAACCGCTGCAGAGTGGAACAAATTTGAACAAGCCTGTAGAATCGCAGGAATCGACCTAGACTATTGGAAAGAGCAAAGAGAAGAACAGAGGCAAAAGCAGATTCAAGAACAGCAGACCCAAGCACAACAAGCTCAAAAACAGGAAAGCCAAGACCAAGACAGCGACGTAGAAATTCTGCAGACAATGGTGACAGAATACAAAGGAATTATTGCAGATCCGAAATCCTTCACAGGAGATTGAACAGCTTTCGACATCTGGAGGAGGAAGATGAAACTCTACATAACCGCATATGGAGACCTCACCGATACACAAAAGATCAGAGCAGTACTATTCAGGATGACCGACGGACCAGGTGTTACGATTTCAACACCAATCATTATCTTGATGACAGACACGTGATCCAACAATCATCTGACAAGACACGTGATACAAACGTGACGCGACTGACAAGATACAATGTGAAGACTCGAAGGAAACCCTATAGCAACGACGCGTCATCAGGGCAAAGGGTTATGACGAAACGCCTACAGGACAACATGAGGAGTGAAGTCATACTTTAGTTCAGACAACGGAATAGGGTAGAGGGCTCTACATAACATGAGGATAGCATATGTATGTCGTGGTCCGTGCTCGAGGATCATAACATATAAATAGCTAGAATGTACGTAGTAGAACTCAGCTTCGAGCTGGCTAGTAAATAGCATTCTTCTCCCCGCCTCTCACCTTCTGAGATAGTTAGAGTGACCTGCGCGCAGACTTAGTTTTGCGTAGCAAAAGCTCGAAGCTTCTCATTGCACACCTCACCGCTCTTCGCTCACCACTGCCCTTCCTTCGTTGCCCGATGGCCCCGAGTGCCGTGCGACCAAAGGAACCCGCTGCGTCGTCATACCTTTTCTCCAAACCGTTACTAACCTTTTCAATCTTCAATCCCTATTCCCTACCCCGCGCCAACCCATATTCTGATCTCTATCTGCGGTCCTTGTTCGTTGCATTTGGAAGTGCGAGAGGACTAAGGGTAACGTTGAGCCTGACCCTGTCTGAATCGAACATCACAAGGCTGTGCTAGGGTAATCTTCAGAGAGCCCTACCACGCATTTGACTGGGTAGTTTGTTGACCCAGGATGTACCGAAGCAAGAGAGATCAGAGGACTCGGACGTGTGGATAGTCCCCACCCTTCGACCGACCCCTCAAACACACCCTTGAAAGTCGTTGTCGGGGACATGTGTTGACCCAAAACGAGAAAGGGATTGCCAGACTGCTGGGATCTCTGACGATGAAACCTTCCTTGACTGCCATTTGGGGCATCCTTGTAGCTACAAGGATTCGAGCCAACCCTTCCGCAGTTTAACAGGCACCCTCCACTTTTCTTGGACCCAACCAAAGCAGGAGTCGACGGTCGCGTGCCGCCTGCATGGTACTAATTGACTATTCCATTGGACGAAATCACCAAGTCACCAACCTCTCCTCTTTTCGCACACGAATCTGCCACAATCTCCTCTACCGAAGCCATATCAGCTACACTCTCATCCAAAAAAATCTTCACCTTCGAAACCGAGTAGTCGTGGTCGAATACGAATATTGGACCAACTACTACCCCAACCTATCCCCGTGACACATTCCTGGTAACTTCATCTGGGACGAAGACCCCCCAGAACTTTACTTTTACCCTCAAAGAGAAGCACCCGAACGACACCCATAATGGAATTCATTCCCGCTCTCTTCGCCTTCATCACTGTCATCCTCACCACCCTCTTCGCCGCACACCCACTTGCCTTAGCTTGGGGCACCCTTCGAAATAACCCTCAACAAGCAGAACAGGTACAGAATGCGACTCAGACTTTGGTCGATGTGATCAAAGAAGAACTGGATTTGGGCAAGAAGCCCAAAAGAACGAAATCGGAACCACCGGATCCATATAAAGGGGAACCCGGCCTGATCGGAAGTTGGCTTCAACGAATGGAAGTCTACTTCGACAAAGAGGAGATCATGAACAAATGGAACATGATCACCTACGCATTGCAACGGATCACGGGAGGCAAGGCCGAACGTGCACAGAACTGGGCAGACTCTAAGCTACAAGAATGGCTGGAGTTCAAAATGGAATTGAATGGTTGCAGGCAGGAATTCGGATACCATTCCACCTACGACGACTGGGAACATGGACGTGTCATTACGCCGGCAACGGCTAACACTCCCGAAGTCAGAACGGACCCACTTGGACACCTCCCACTATTCAAAGACTGGGAAGAGTTCAAGGCAGAGGCCAGAGAATTCTTTATGACCACGGAGACTCGGAACAACGCAATCATTCGGATTAAAGGACTGTCGCAACACCGATGACCGGTCAAAGACTACATCGTTGAATTCCGGAGCTGGGCTCCCTTGACAGAATACAATGACATTGCCCTCATCAACATTTTTAAACACTGACTCAATCAGGTGCTCGGACGATGGATTATTGAACTAGGAGGAGTCCACGAGGAGGACATCGACTGGTGGTACAAGCGCGCTACGGAACTGGACTGGCAGTATCGCCAGGCCCAAAAGGAATTCGGAGTGAAGGAGCGATTTGCTCTCAAACCAACACAGAAACCAGCACAGGAGACAACGACACCTAAGGGGCAAACTCCAGCACTGGTAACCAGTAATGCTCAAGGACAGCCTGACTCTAACGCCATAGACATCGACCGGCTGAGACACGAAGGACGTTGCTTCCAATGCAGCAAGAAAGGACACCTCAGACGTAACTGCCTGACGAATACCCAGCCGAAGTATGTCACTAGGAACGTGGAGGCTAAGGACGAACCTGCCACCGCCCACATCGAAGAAATGAACCAGGGTTTTCAGTAGAGCTGGGAAGAAGCACCGCTTCACCGGCTGACTATGTATTGTCGAATATAAATATAAGGGACATTCCTGACCTTAAAGAATATTTCGAACGAGAAGGTGCACGAGAGTTCGGTCTCGTAAAAGGATATACCCTACCCTGGGTGGCACAACAGATTTACTGGCAGAACGAGTCTAAGGCATACTCGATCCTTAAGGCATGGACAGACCAATCGTGACAAAAGGATATCTCTCTGGAAAGACTCCGTGAGATCAATCAAATGAACAATCACGATGCTCTCCATATACTATTCGACCTCAGACAAAAGCCACAATTTGTCAGAGGAGGAAACGGAAACCAGATGGATGTACCCCTGATGATCACGACTTTGGATACTGGACGGACACATAGTGTAAAGGCGCTGCTCGATACAGGATGCACTGGATCCTGTATAGACCGGAAATTCGTGAAGGAAAAGGAGATCAACACGAAACGATATCCTATTCCCATCCTGGTTCATAACGCAGATGGAACCCACAACAGAGCGGGCGACATACGTGAATACGTCGAATTGAGAGTTCGTATCCAGAACCATGTCGAGCGAATGGTCTTCTCGGTCACTGAACTCAGAAAGGGACAAATTTTCATTGGTTACGAGTGGGTTAAACGTCATAACCCTCGAATCGACTGGAGAATGGAAAGGATCATGTTCAACCGATGCCCTGAAGAGTGTCAGCGAATTGTCTGAACAGGAAACCCCGAAGATGATGACACCTCTACCAAGACGAATGAGATTGATTTCGAAAACGGAGAGAAACTCTTGATAATCGACATAAACCGAGAGTTCCATCTAAGGGCTTTCCAGATGACAGCCTCCAAACTGGCAGAAGCGATGGCAAAGATGGCGAAGACGAAAACCTTTGAAGAAATCGTACCGGAAAAATACCACTGTTTCAAGAATTCAGTGTTTGGAAAAGAGTCGTTCGACGAACTACCACTGCGACGACCTTGGGACCATGCAATCGAACTTATCCCGGGAGCCAAACTCCAGAATTGCAAGGTCTACCCTCTGATGCTGGATGAACAGAAACAGCTGGATGCCTTTTTAGATGAAAACCTAAACACTGGACGAATTAGACCATCGAAGTTGCCAATGGCCTCACCTTTCTTCTTCGTGAAAAAGAAAGACGGATCCCTATGACCAGTACAGGACTATCAGAAATTGAATGACATAACGATAAAGAATAAATACCCGCTCCCCCTGATCCAGGAACTGATCGACAAACTAAAAGGGGCAAAGTTCTTTATGAAACTCGATATCTGATGGGGATATAATAATGTCCGCATGAAAGAAGGCGACAAATGGAAGGCCGCATTTCAGACAAACTGGGGAATGTTCGAACCTGTTACGGACTACTCATTTTCTTTATCTTATCTTCCTTTCTCTATCTTCTCCCCTATCTCCTCTGCTCCCATCATGCTGCGCATCCCTCCCCATCATGCTGTGCAGCGCGCAGTCATCGAGTCATCTTCTTTCTCTAGTCACTCTGAGTCATCCTACCCCAGCCTTACTCATCCGCAGTCCATAGCACTGCGCAGTCCATGGTCCGTGCTCGAGTACTGTAGAATACTTAAGGGCTTCCAGATGTACCAGTAACGCTAGGTTTAATATTTCATTTGCTATCGTCTTAAACTGCTCTCGCACTTAGTCTGCCCGAGTCCTTTAAGATTCATCTAGCCTAACAAGATATTAAACCTCGTCGAGACTCACCCAGACTTACACACACTACATCGCACTTTATCAAAGACCTAATCAACATTCAATGACGAATGGTCGCCGACCCAGCGAGCACTAGCACGAGCGACAAGAACACCTGGTTCAGAGAAGTAGATCACACATTGCAGTCCATACCATTCGCAGAGACAGTCCACACCAACCGCAGAGACACTAGCAATTCAAACAATCGAGAAAGGGAACGTACGCCTACACCAAGTAGCGACAAAGAAGAAGAACAGGCACTTCTGAGAGAACTTGCCTTCACCACTGCAGACGAGCTTACTGAAAACTTCAGTAACGAAACAGCACAGCTCATCGCAGAACTCTTACTAGAAGGAGAATACGGGATAAGCCTAGAAGAGCTGTGGTCAGACCAGAATCTTCCTGCCGAAGAAGAGGACGAACCAATCCGCAAGAGAACAAGAGAAGAACGAACACGAGCCCAAAGCTTCAGACAGCAGCAGATTGCAAACTACAATCGCCGAGTGCAAGAAGAGGACACACTAATACAGAAGGGACATGACGCACAGAGCATACGCCAACGATACCAAAGCCAGGACCACATAGGAACGAAGCTGCTGAACCCCTTCAGAAGACTGACCCGCCGAAGTACAGCATAAAAGAAATCGCACCATCGTGGCAAAAGTAAGCGACAGCGACTGGAACGAATACTATCGGTGGAGGGAGCGAAAGAGACTACCCAAGACAGACGGACCAACCGCTGCAGAGTGGAACGAATTTGAACAAGCCTGTAGAATCGCAGGAATCGACCTAGACTATTGGAAAGAGCAGCGAGAAGAGCAAAGACAAAAGCAGATCCAAGAACAGCAGGCCCAAGCACAACAAGCTCAAGAACAGGAAAGCCAAGACCAAGACAGCGACGAAGAAATCCCGCAAACAATGGCAACAGAATACAAAGGAATTATCGCAGACCCAAAGTCCTTCACAGGAGACCGAACAGCCTTCGACATTTGGTGGAGAAAGATGAAGCTCTACATAACCACACATGGAGACCTCACCGACACACAAAAGATCGGAGCGGTACTATCCAGAATGACCGACGGACCGGGAGCCCACTGGGCGTCGAAGAAAATCGACACTACGACCAATCAAAGCACATGGGCCGATTTCGTAACTGAAATACAGACACAATTCAGCAATGTCATGTCACCGTCGCAAGCAGGAAGCAAATTATTCAACATCAGACAGGGGAACCGACCGATCGATGAATTCCTAGATGAATTCGTAGACCTCGCAGGAAAAGCAGGAATGACAGGAACAGCTCCGCATTTCCTACTCGAGAAGAGCCTAAACAGGAGAACAGCAGAAGCCGTACACTCGATCTCCGAACTCCCAACAGATGGAGATGAATATATCAAGACAGTTCAAGCAATCGGATGAAACATCGACGAACATAGGAATGTGATGAGAGGGGAATTTGCAAACAACCAACGCAAGCCAGGAAACCCAAGCCGAGGAACAGGACAGGCCATGGAAGTCGACAAAGTGCGAAGCAACAATTGCTTCAACTGCAACAAACCAGGACACCTTTCACAAAATTGCCTGGAGCCGCGAAAAGGAGCAGCGAATGTCACATGCTATAATTGTGGCCTGAAAGGACACTATGCACGAAACTGCAGAAAAAAGAAGAAGGGGAAATCCCGAGTCAGAGAAGTGAAAGAAGAAGAAGAAGACGAAGAAGACAAGGACAAAGAAAGCTCTGACAAAGAGGGTTTTGTCGAAGAGTCTGATTAAGAGGTGCTAAATCACGACCCATACAGCTGAAACAGACTCGCTTCGATACAGGATGTAGATCATCCCATACTCTGAAATACACCATTCCTGCAAAGCGATCTGAAGCACCAAGAAAAACCATCCAAGGCAACAAACCACCTAGAAGAAAGGAACTCGCGGTACCAGCGAAGATACGAACACGAAAAGGGATAGCAACGATAACACCAGAAGTCGATAGCGGAGCAGACAGGACCTGCATCAATACCACTATAGTAACAAAAACGGGATTGAAGACACGGCGAATCAAGAAGATTCCAATCATAAATGCAGATAGATCACCCAACCGCCAGAAAACAGCAGACCGAGTAGCAGAGGTCCACATCGACATTAAAGGATACAAAGAGCATATGGAAGCCATTGTACTCGACATTGGGAAAACCGACATGCTACTGGGACATGACTGGCTTGTCTATCACAATCCAATGATCAAATGGAGGACGGGAGAAATTGTCTTTGACAAATGCCCCAAAACATGCAAAATAAACCACCAGACAATCAAAATACAAAAGGTGGCTGAACCAGCGAAGACCACAGCCAATGACAGGACAGGAACTCAGATACCTTCATATCTGACGAAATTCAAACACCTCTTTAAGGAGAAGAACTTCGATCAACTACTGGACCATAAGGAGTGGGACCATGAAATAAACTTAACAAAAGACGCACCGAAAACGATACCAAGCAAGGTCTACCTGATGACGCAGAAGGAGCTAGAAGAACTAGACGCCTTTGTTGAAGAAGGACTAAGAACAGGGAAGATACGCCCCTCAAAATCACCTTACGCGGCACCCTGTTTCTTTCGTAACAAGAAGGATGGTAGCAAACAACTCATCCAAGACTATCAAGAGATAAACAAATATACGGTCAAGGACAAGTTCCCACTACTACGCATCAGCGAACTTCTCAACATGCTACAAGGAGCGAAGTACTTTAACAAGATTGACATTATCTGGGGATACAATAACGTTCGCATTTGGAAAGGAGACGAATGGAAAGCAGCCTTCCTAACAGCAAGAGGACTCTTCGAACCAACGGTCATGTACTTTGGACAGTGCAATGCACCAGGCACTTTCAGCCGAATGATGGCAAGCCTCTTCCAAGACCAAATACAAAGAAGAGTATGCATAATCTATATGGACGACATTATAATCATCGGACGAACGCGAGAGGAACTTCAAAAGAACACAGTAGAAGTCATGGAGATACTGAACAAGAACAACCTATTCATCAAAGGACCGAAATGTATCTGGGAATCATCAAAAGTCCCAGTACTAGGGTATATCATAGGAGAAGGGAAAGTGGAAATGGAACCGGAGAAGATTACAGCCGTACAATCCTGGCCGACTCCGAAAACGAAGAAAGAACTACAAAAGTTCTTAGGGTTCACAAACTTTTATCGACGGTTCATCAAAGGATATGCAAAAGTCGCTAAACCTTTAACGGAATTGACGGGAAACAAAACATTCCAGTGGATAGACAAGCAGCAAAGCGCTTTCAAGGAGCTAATCCGACATATAACCTCGGCACCCATTCTAGCACTACCACAAACAGAGGGAAAATTCCGAGTTGAAACGGACGCCTCAGGATATGCCATTAGAGCGGTATTATCGCAGCAGCAGAAAGGACTATGGCACCCAATCGCCTTCATATCAAGATGCATGACTCCAGCAGAACAGAACTACGAAATCTACAACAAAGAACTCCTCGCGATAATGGTGGCACTGAAGACATGGAGACAATACCTCCTAGAAGCTCGAGAGAAGTTCAAAATATTGACGGACCACAAGAACCTATCATACTTCCGAAAACCACAATGACTCAATTCGAGACAGACCAGCTGGTATCTGAAACTACAAGAGTATGACTATGAACTATGACATATGCCAGGAAAAGCGAATGGAAAAGCAGATGTCCTATCACGAATGGCGGGATATGAAGACAACCTAGCAGAAAAAGACGACATACAAATGATCAAAGAAACCACATTCATCCGACACCTGGAAGAGAATAATGAACGAGATTTTGACTTTATGATGTTCGAGGACGAACATCCACCGAAAGGGGGAGCAGAAAATAACGAAACAATGCAGACAAGAGGAATCACAATGATCGAAACTCCAAGAATGGAACAAATTCGACAATGCACACGGAGAGAAACAATTGTAACAACAGGACTGAAAGAAAAACCACACTGGTTCACAGAAGAAAACCACATTGTATACGCAGGAGGGAAGATCTACGTTCCCCCAGACAACAAACTGAAGGAAGACATCATGTTCGAACACCATGACACACCCATCGGAGGATACCCGGGACAATACCGCATGCACAAACTCATAAACCACACCTATTGGTGGCCATCAATGTTAACAGACATCAAGAAGTATGTCAATGGATGCGAAGCATGCCAGCAAAACAAAATCATCCGACAAAAGAAACATGCACCACTACACCCGCATGAGGTCCCGCAGCAACCATGGGAAGATATCGGAGTAGACCTCATAGGACCGCTACCCAGCTCGAATGGCTTTAACGCCATCGCCGCAGTCACAGACCGCCTGACCAAGATGATTCATCTAGTTCCCACAAACACCGAACTCACAGCAGAAGGTCTCGCATGACTATACTGAGACAATGTGTGGAGACTCCATGGAATCCCACGAAAGATCATCAGCGACTGAGGACCCCAATTCGCAGCACGATTCATGACAGCGCTTCTAAAACTGCTTGGAACAAAGCAAAACCTATCAACGGCCTATCACCCACAAACAGATGGACAGGCAGAGCGATCCCATCAGGAAACGGAAGTTTTCCTTAGAAACTTCACAAACAACCTGCAGAACGATTGGGCAGAATGGATAGTGATCGCAGAGTACCAATACAATGACAAGACGCATCAGGGAACAAAGGAGACACCATTCTACCTCAACTATGGAATGCACCCCTGGAAGGGAGAACCACAGATGACGGAAGGGAATAACCCCGCGGCAAAGAACTTTGTTGAGAGAATGAACCAAATCTGGAAAGAAGCAAATGCTGCGCTGCAGTATGTGCAAATACGAGCCAAAGACAATTACGACGCGAGACGAAGACCGGCCCGTGAATACAAGAAAGGGGACGGGGTATGGCTTGAAGCCACCAACATTGCAGTCAACTGACCATCAAAGAAGTTATCAGCACTCCGATACAGACCATTCAAGGTGATCGAAAAGAAAGGAGCCTCAGCATATCACCTGGAACTCCCAGCATCATGGCAGCTGATACACTCTGTGTTCAATGAAGCGCTACTCACACCCTACAAAGGACCCCGTTTCAAGATACAAGAACGGCCATCGCCGCCACCCCCTGAGATCATAAATGATGAAGAAGAGTACGAGATAGAAGAAATTCTAAAAAGAAAGAAACAAGGAAGAGGAACACTATTCCTGGTCAAATGGAAAGGATATGGACATGAGGAAAACACATGGATCAAAGAGAAGGAACTGGGGAATGCGCAGCAAGCTCTAGACCGTTTCCTGAAGAAGGCTACGGAGCAAGATAAAAGGACCGTGAAAAAAGGGAAGAAGGCCAAAAATTGCACATCATGACCACCAACGCCCCCATCAGCATCGAAAGCAGCGACGACAGCCGCGCACCCACCCCCATCACAAATGACGCTGAGAATCTGGCGAAAATTCTCGATGCCAAAGACTACATGGACCCCCTCGCCATCACTCTCGGCGCATACCTGCACTATGTCATGACCATCCGTATGCACCTGTGGAGCGGACGGACCCCCGACGGGACCGCCCCCACAACAGCGGAACGCATTGCGCTTCGCGAAGCAATGGAAACGCTTCGCACCGAAAACTGGCGACTCAAACTCCTCGCCACCACACTTCACCACATCCACTCCTACAACGAGGAGCTCATTCACACGTGGGCCCCACGCACGACAAGCGCCTGGGAAAACAATGGGTGGGGACAGCTGGACTAAGGGTTTTCGTGAGGACACGAATCTAAAGAGAGGGTGATGTTACGGACTACTCATTTTCTTTATCTTATCTTCCTTTCTCTATCTTCTCCCCTATCTCCTCCACTCCCATCATGCTGCGCATCCCTCCCCATCATGCTGCGCAGCATGCAGTCATCGAGTCATCTTCTTTCTCTAGTCACTCTGAGTCATCCTACCCCAGCCTTACTCATCCGCAGTCCGTAGCACTGCGCAGTCCATGGTCCGTGCTCGAGTACTGTAGAATACTTAAGGGCTTCCAGATGTACCAGTAACGCTAGGTTTAATATTCCATTTGCTATCGTCTTAAACCGCTCTCGCACTTAGTCTGCCCAAGTCCTTTAAGATTCGTCTAGCCTAACAATTCTAGCTCATTCTAGCCATTCAAAACACCCATTCTAGCTCACTCTAGTAGCCAGAATTTTCTACCTTAGTCCACCCTAGCAGCTCTTAATGACTGGTTTGGTGAAAATGTCGGCAATGTTGTTTTTGGAGTTGCAGCATACAATCACTATGTTTCCCAATTTGACTTGTTCTTGAATATAATGGTGTCAGACATTGATATGTTTGCTGCAACTGTGGAGAATAGGGTCCTTGAACAAGTCCATTGCCCCATTGTTATCACAGAAGAGAGTCAGAGGAGGATGCAGCAGGAGTCCAGTTTCCTGCAAGAGAGTCTTAAGCCAGGAAAGTTCACATGAGGCTTCACTGATAGTGATGTACTTGGCTTTGCATAAGGATAGGAACACTGTTTGTTGTTTGTGGGAAGACCATGAAACGATGCCATTTCTCAATGAGAAGCAGTAGCCTATTGTGGAGCACTGAGTATTAGCACAATCAGCATATGATGAATCAGAAAAGCCAGCTAGAGTGATAGGGTCAGAACCACCTAGTGTGAGTTTGAAACTGTGTGTCATAGCAAGATACTGTACCACTCATAGAGCAGTGGACCAGCGTTCCTTCTGATAGCAGTTCAGGAATTGAGCCAGTCTAGAGATGGCAAAGCTAATATCAGGATGAGATCCAACAGCAACATACATGAGTGATCTGATAAGAGATCAGTATTGGATAGCTTTGAGATGAGCGACAACTTCTAGTGATAGAGGTAAGGTAGGGGGTCTGATGAGCTTAGCATTCACATCCATCGGTATCAAGACAGGATGTGCATTCAGGCAGAAGGTAGATACAATGCAGTCAATCAGGGCAGTTTAGAAGAGACAGACCATTCATACCTCACAGTTGCAGTGGATGGCAATGCCAATGTGTAATGTCACCTTCCCTTGCTCAGAGATCCTCCACATGGTCTGGAGTTGTCGTTTAAACACTTCCCATGCAGCCTTAGTACCAGTGTAGAGAAAATCATCAACATAAATATCAACAAGTAATTTGCTATTCTTGTCGTCATGCCAATACATGCAGGGGTCTGCACCTAGTCTTTTGAAGCCAAACGACAGCATTGCCTTGTTCAGCATCTTATACCAAATGCAGCTGCTCTGTTTCATGCCATATAGTCCATGCAATAGGATCCAGACATTTTCTGGATTGTTGGGGTCCTTGAAACATTCTGGTTGCCATATAAACAATGTCTCACCATCTGGTAAAAGACCATAGAGATATGCTCCTTTGACATCTGCCTGTTCAACATCCCAGTCATTTGTAGCAGCAGTGTGAAGGATCATTCATTGGGACTCCATGTACATGGTTGGTAAGATTGTGTCAATGTAGTCCAGCCCAAACACCTGCTCATATCCTTTCATGACCAGATATGCTTTGTAGCATGTGGGTTGGCCCTCTTCATTGTGCTTGAGGCAGTATACCCACTTGCATTAGGTTATGTGACTGTACCTCATTGGGAGGGGGAAGTGATCACATTGCAAGCTCCCTCAGTTGGTGTCAGATCAGGTTCTTTCATTAGTGATGAAGGACATTTATAACTCTCGATAAATTTGACATAAAAACTTTCAATAATGTGTCAGGACCCATGATGGTATAGCTGAAAAGCTTTCAAGGACTTAGAGTACCCTATCAAAATGCACTCATAGGATTGAGCATAGATCTTTGAATTATGCTTGTCTTGTATGAGAACAAAAGCTCTGCAGCCAAACTCATGAAGTCAGAAAAGGTCAGGCAGGCTGCCATGCCACAGCTCATGTGGTGTCTTTTTGCAGGATTTCATTGGGCTGAGATTGCCAAGGAAATCAGCAGTATGAGTGCACTCATCCCAGAGGTAGGGAGGGAGCTTGGCCTATAAGTGCATGGCTCTTTCCTGTCCTATAATAGTGCAGTGGACACATTCTACTTTGCCGATGTGGGTGGAAGTGTGAGGGGTGGAGGTCTGAAACAAATATCCTTCTTCATCACACCATGCTTTGAAAGCCATACTGGAAGCAATTTCACCTCCATCTAGGCAAAGCACACCTATACAGAGGCCTATTAAGGCCTCAGTTTTTTGAGCCCAGATCTGGAGGGAAGGCAGCACATCAGATTTTTCTTTTAAAGAAAAACACCAGATAAAAGAGGAGTAGTTATCAACTATGTGCATCAGGTATTTGTTGTGTGTCACAGAGGAGATGGCTTTGGGCCTAGTCAGATCAACCCAAACAACACCCAGTCTCCTGTCAGAGCGAGAGCCTGCACATGATTTTATGATGGTGGAGATGACCTGCTTTTCCATGGTGCAGTGTTCACATTTGTGTGGGCACTGGGAAAGGTCAATGTCCATACCTGACACAAGGTTCCTCCAAGACAGGCCAACAATTGACTGGAAGTTGATGTGGCCTAGTCTTCTGTGCCATGTTATGAGTGTTGGCTGGAGTTGGATGCTGTAGGAATGTTCAACTGAGAACCATTACCAACATGAGAGTGCACAGAGGTTCTTGTTGCAGTTGAAGAGCCTCATCTCTGATGCAATATGTCTGCTGGAGCAATTGACAAGAGTGACTCCATTTTTGTTGAAGAGAAGCTAACAGAGGAGGTTGTTGATGAGGTCACTGACAAACAATAATCATATGGTTGAGTTGGGGATGTAGAGGACATTTTCGAGGGTTATTGAAGCACCCTTTCTGATGGTGAGATGGATGGACCCAATTCCTACAGCTGTGATCAATGTGTTCCCAATCCCCTTGACGATTCTATCATGAATAGGCATAAGAATGAGAAAGTTGGAGCAGACTAGGGATATGTGAGTTGTGCATCTGCTGTTAACAAGAAATAGGCAGGATTCATCCATGATTTGTCCACATCAGGATGTGTTGGACATGGGTGTTATGCTTATACTGCTCATATTGAATGGCCACTGTGAGGTTGTCCAGTGTCAGGGGACATCCTGTTTTCCACCACCAAGTCCCCTTGACAATATGACTCAAAGGTGCTTTACATGACTTTCACGTAATGTTTGCACCTGCTATATGAGCTGTCATGCCCTTCACACCTTTTGCATCATGGCTTCCGAATAAGGCTGCTTACGTGCCTCATTATCACCTCATTCCCATCATGTGTCCATCTTGTGTAGTATAGTATATAGCTAGGTAGTGCCCTAAAGGGGAATCTTAGAGTATTCTCTTAGGTTTCCCCTCTAGATGAGTCAGGTGTACATATGTAGCTATCTCAACATCCTTAGGTTTTCCCTCTAGACCCACTGGAGCCCCTTGTATGCACTGCACATTGCGCCCAGGTTGTCCTCAGCAGTTGCCCTAACATCCAGTCTATAAAGCATTTGATCTCATTTTGTAGGTCAAGCCATGCCATTGCAGCATATTCGAGAACATCTGCTATTGACATCACATTACTAACTAGGTTGTCGATAGAATCCATCACAAGGTTGCTCAGTTTGACAATAAAGGCAGAGGGTTGTGGGTTAGAGATTGTGGAGATCAGTGATGGACTAAGTTGTTCATATATGTTTGTCTCAGTATCTACAAGGTATGCATGGCTGTTCATATCATAGTAGATTTGCTTGTTTGGTTTGACTAGGGTGGATACATTCAGGCCAGTAGTGTTTGTGACTCCTCATCTGTCTTTTACCACTTGATCCTTCAGCTCTTTTATGCTTTTGCCATTGGCTACTTCGAATGCTTTCCTTGCCTCTTCTATTATATGTCCAAACATACCACCACTCTTCCTGATGCAGAAGGTGCTATGCAAAACCAAGTCTGCACACAGGTCACTCTAACTAACTGAGATTGTGAGAGGCAGGGAGAAGAATGCTAATGTTTAGCCAGCTCGAAGCTGGGTTCCATGGTACAACTTCTACATACTTATACTACCAGGAGTCATGCCATGTGCTATTCTCATGTATCGTAAAACCCTCAACCCTATTCTGTCTGAGTCAGGATTTGACTGCACTCCTCATGGTGTCCTGCAGATACTGCACCATAATCCTTTGCCCTAGGGGCGCTGATGCATCGTTGTTATAGGGTTTGTCTCAAGTTCTTTTATCATATCTTGTCAGTCACATCGTGCTTGTGTCATGTGTTTTGTCAGATGATTGTTGAGTCACATGTCCATCATCAAGATAATGATTGGCCTTGAAATTGTAACATTACCCCCCCTTTAGGAATTGCGTCCTCACAATCATGTTTTTCTTCATCATTATCCTCCTAGTCCTCCTGGCGCTTGTCCTTTCCTATAACTGCCTTGTTCCATCACTTCTGCCATGCCTGCCATGCCACATCAAGTCAATCCTTGACTTCTTTTGGATCTGACATCCATCTGGTAAGAGTTTACTTCTTCAGTTCTGCTTTCATTTGCTGATTTTGTGGGCAGACCCAGACTTCATTAGCCCTGTGGTCAAAGAGGACCTTTGGCATTTGGGTTTGCTGGAAGCAGGTCTGTACAACCTTCTTTAGTGGTATCCGGAGTGGTAGCTAATGTTATCCTTACTCTAGGGATGGCGCCTCCGGGTTCTTGTGATGAAATTTCACAACCATGTCTAGTGCATCTTCGATAACATTCTCCACAGGCTCCTATGTAGCATCCTCCATCAGGTAGCCCTTCCAATGTACTCTATATTGTAATTTTCCTCTATGCCATCAAGAATTTACTACATTTTCTACTTCATACTGCTCCTCTCCCTCCACGATGATAGGGGATGGTCATTTAAGAATCATTATTACTTTCTGTTGTGGGAACACCAGTGCCATGTATGGGGTGAGCTCAGACTCATTTCAGATGGGGTGGATTCTCCAATGCTCCAGTAGATTAAGTTCATATGCCGATTCTCTAACTTGCCATTTGACTTTAAAGGGACCAAACCATTTGTCATTAAGTTTGTCAGTTGGCCAGTCAGTTATGATATTGGTTTCTTCCAGCCAGACTTGATCACCCTCGTGATATTCTTGGGCAGGCTTCTGTTTTCAGTCATGGATCTGTTTTATCGTTTCAGTGGCTTTCATCAAAGAAGTTTCAGCCTTGGTCCAAATCTCTTTCATCATATTGGTGAATTCCTCTGCAGTTTGTGACTTGACATCACACTTCAGGGGTTCTTTTCTGATATGCAGATGTCATCCATGATTTAGATAGAATGGGGAATATCCTGTCACTGAGTGAATCTGGTTGTTGTAAGAGAATTCAGCTATAGGTAGCCAGTCCGCCCAGTCTATTTGCTGATGATTTACAAAGAGTTTCAGGTATTGCTCGAGTTCCTGATTAATCCTTTCCATTTGTCCATTGGTTTGTAGATGGTACAGTGTTGAAGAAGCTCCTTTGATTTCCAGTAGCACATAAAGGTCTTTCATGAAGTTCAAGATAAACTGTGGTCCTCTGTCACTGATAACCTTCTTGAGGAGTTTGTAATTCAAAAATATAATGTCATGTAGTTTGCGAGTGACTCCTTCTGCTGTAATTTCCATATTGACCAGTATGAACTTGGCTCCTTTGGTGAACTGATCTACCGTTACCATTACGCCGTCGAATTCCTGAGATTCAGGGAGGGGTCCGATGAGATCTACTGAGATGATCTCCCATGGTTCCTTTAGTACTTCATTGTTACAGATGTCATGTGAAGGACTATTCATTTTCTCATCTTATCTCCCTTCTCTTATCTCTTTCTCTCTATCACGCTGTGCAGCACGCAGTCATTGAGTCATCTTCACTTCCCTAGTCATCCTGAGTCATCTCATCCCAGTCTTACTCATCCGCAGTCTGCAGCATTGCACAGTCCATGGTTCATGCTTGAGTACTATAATGTATATAAGGACTTCCAAATGTACCAGTAGTGCTAGGCTTAATATTCCTTTTGCCATCATCTTAAACTGCTCTCGCACTTAGTCTGTCTGAGTCCTTTAAGATTCATCTAGCCTAACAGTGGAATTCCATAGAGTGGCCACACATTGTCTCAGTATAGGCATGCAAGACCTTCTGCTGTGAGTTCAGTGTTTGTAGAAATTAGGTGGATCATCTTGATCAGGCAGTCTGTGACTGCGGCGATGGCATTAAAGCTATTTGAGCTGGGTAGCAGTCCTATGAGATCTACTCTGATATCTTCCCATGGTTGCTGCAGAACCTCATGCAGGTGTAGTGGTGCATGTTTCTTTTGTCGAATGATTTTGTTTTGCTGGCATGCTTTGCATCCATTGATATATTTCTTAATGTTCATTAACATTGATGGCTATCAATAGGTGCAGTTTATGAGTTTGTGCATGCGATATTGTCCTGGATGCCCTCCTATGGGCATGTCGTAGTGTTCAAACATGATATCTTCCTTCAATTTATTGTCTAGAGGAACATAGATTTTCCCTTCTGCATATATGATGTGGTCTTCTTCTGTGAACCAGTGCAGTTTTTCCTTCAGTCCTATTGTTACAATCGTTTCCCTTCATGCACATTATTGAATTTGTTCTATCCTTGGAGGTTCGATCATCATGATTCCTCTTGTTTGTATTGTTTCATTATTTTTGCTTCCTCTTTCTGTGGATGTTCATCCTCGAACATCATAAATTCAAAATCTCATTCATTATTCTCTTCCAGATGTCAGATGAATGCAGCTTCTTTGATCATTTGTATGTCGTCTTTCTCTGTTAGGTTTTCTTCATATCCTGCCATTCATGATAGGACATCTGCTTTTTCGTTCGCTTTTCTCAGTATGTGCCATAGTTCGTAGTCATATTCTTATAATTTCAGGTACAAGCTGGTCTGTTTCGAGTTGAGTCATTGCAGTTTTCGGAAATATGATAGGTTCTTGTGATCTGTCAATATTTCAAACTTCTCTCGAGCTTCTAGGAGGTATTGTCTCCATGTCTTCAGTGCCACCATTATCGCAAGGAGTTCTTTGTCATAGATTTCATAGTTCTGCTCTGCTGGGGTTATGCATCTTGAGATGAAGGTGATTGGATACCACAGCCCTTTCTGCTGCTGTGATAATACTGCTCCAATAGCGTATCCTGAGGCATCTGTTTCAACTCAGAACTTTTTCCTCTGTTTGTAGTAGTGCTAGGATGGGTGCCGAGGTTATATGTCAGATTAGCTCCTTGAAAGCACTTTGCTGCTTGTCTGTCCACTGGAATGTTTTGTTTCCAGTCAACTCCATTAAAGGTTTAGCGACTTTTGCATATCCTTTGATGAATCATCAGTAAAAGTTTGTAAACCCCAAGAACTTTTGTAGTTCTTTCTTCATTTTTGGGGTTGGCCAGGATTGTATAGCTGTAATCTTCTCCAGTTCCATTTCCACTTTCCCTTCTCCTATGATATACCCTAGTACTGGGACTTTTGATGATTCCCAGACATATTTTGGTCCTTTGATGAATAGGTCGTTCTTGTTCAGTATCTCCATGACTTCTACTGTGTTCTTTTGGAGTTCCTCTCATATTCGTCCGATGATTATGATGTCGTCCATATAGATTATGCACACTCTTCTTTATATTTGGTTTTGGAAGAGGCTTGCCATTATTTGGCTGAAAGTGCTAGGTGCATTGCACTGTCCAAAATACATGACTGTTGGTTTGAAGAGCCCTCTTGCTATTAGGAAGGCTGCTTTCCATTCATCTCCTTTTCGAATGCAAATGTTATTATATCCTCAGATAATGTTGATCTTGTTAAAGTATTTTGCTCCTTGTAGTATATTGAGGAGCTTACTGATGCATGGTAATGGGAACTTGTCCTTGACCATATATTTGTTTATTTTCCGATAGTCTTGGATGAGTCATTTGCTACCATTCTTCTTATTGCAAAAGAAGCAAGGTGCTGCATAAGGTGACTTTGAGGGGCGTATCTTCCCTATTCTTAGTTCTTCTAGTTCTTTCTGCATCATCAGGTAGATCTTGCTTAGTATTGTCTTGGATGCATCTTTTATTAGGTTTATTTCGTAGTCCCACTCCTTGTGGTCTGGTAACCGATCGAAGTTCTTCTCCTTAAAAAGGTGTTTGAATCTTGTCAGATATGAAGGTATCTGAGTTCCCATCCTGTCATTGGCTGTAGTCTTTGCTAGTTCAGCCACTTTCTGTATTTTGATCGTCTGATGGTTTATCTTGCATGTTTTGGGGCATCTGTTAAAGACAATCTCTTCCATCCTCCATTTGATCATTGGGTTGTGATAGACAAACCAGTCATGTCCCAGTAGCATGTTGGTCTTTCCAATATCGAGTATGATGGCTTCCATATGCTCTTTGTATTCTTTAATGTTGATGTGAACTTCTGCTACTTGGTGTGCTGTTTTCTGGCAGTTGGATGATCCATGTGCATTTATGATTTGAATCTTCTTGATTTGTTGTGTCTTCAATCCTGTTTTTGCTACTATGGTGGTATTGATGCAGGTCCTGTCTGCTCCGCTATCGACTTCTGGTGTTATTGTTGCTATTCCCTTTCATGTTTGTATCTTCGCTGGTACTGCAAGTTCTTTCCTTTTAGGTGGTTTGTCACCTCGGATGGTTTTTCTTAGTGCTTCAGATTGCTTTGCAGGAATGGTGTATTTCAGAGTATGGAATGATCTACATCCAGTATCAAAGCGAGTCTGTTTCAGCTGTATGGGTTGCAATTTAGCACCTTTTAATCGGACCCTTCAACAAAACCCTCTTTGTCAGAGCTTTCTTCATTCTTGTCTTCTTCGTCTTCTTCTCCTTCTTCTTTCACTTCTTTGACTCAGGATTTTCCCTTTTTCTTCTTCCTGCAGTTTCATGTGTAATGTTCTTTCAAGCTGCAATTGTAATATGTGACATTTGCTACTTCTTTTCGTAGCTTTGGACAGTTTCATGAAAGGTGTCCTGGTTTATTGCAGTTGAAGCAATTGTTGCTTCATACTTTGTCAACTTCCATGGCCTGTCCTGTTCCTCAGCTTGGATTTCCTGGTTTGCATTGGTTATTTGCAAATTCTCCCCTCATTACATTTCTATGTTCGTTGATGTTTTGTCCAATTGCTCAAACTGTCTTGATATATTCATCTCCATCTGTTGGGAGTTCGGAAATCAAGTGTACAGCTTCTGCTGTCCTCCAGTTTAGACTCTTCTCGAGTAGGAAATGAGGAGCTGTTTCTGTCATTCCTGCTTTTCCTGTGAGGTCTATGAATTCATCTAGGAATTCGTCAATGGATCAGTTTCCCTATCTGATGTTGAATAATTTGCTTCCTGCTTGCAACAGTAACATGACATTGCTGAATCATATCTGTATTTCAGTTACAAAATCAGCCCATGTGCTTTGATTGGTCATGGTATCAATTTTCTTTGATGCCCAGTGGGCTCCTGGTCCATTGGTCATTCTGGATAGTACTGCTCCAATCTTTATATGTTAGTGAAGTCTCCATGTGTGGTTATATAGAGTTTCATCTTTCTCTACCAAATATCGAAAGCTGTTCAATCTCCTGTGAAGGATTTCAGATCCACAATAATTCCTCTGTATTCTGTCGCCATTGTCTGCAGAATTTCTTCGTCACTGTCTTGGTCTTGGCTTTTCTGTTCTTGGGCTTGTTGCACTTGGGTCTGCTGCTCCTGGATCTGCTTTTGTCTTTGCTCTTCTCTTTGCTCTTTCCAGTAGTCTAGGTTGATTCCTGTGATTCTACAGGCTTGTTTGAATTTGGTCCACTCTGCAATGGTTGGTCCATCTGTCTTTGGTAGTCTCTTTTGCTTCCTCTACTGATAGTATTCATTCCAGTCGCTGTCGCTTACTTTCGCCATAGTGGTGCAATTTCTTTATGCTGTACTTCGGCAGATCGGTCTTCTCAAAGGGTTTAGTAGCTTCATTCCTATGCACCCCTGACTTTGGTGTCATTCTCATTAGTTCTGTCGTATGCTCTGTGCATCATGTCCTCTCTGTATTAGTATGTCTTTTTTTTGTAATCGGTGATTGTAGTTTTCAATCTGCTGTTGTCTGAAGTTTTGGGCTTGCGTTCATTCCTCTCTTGTTTTCTTGCAGATCGGTTTATCCTCTTCTTCAGCAGGAAGATTCTGGTCTGACCACAGCTCTTCTAGGCTTATCCTGTATTCTCCTTCTAGTAAGAGTTCTGCAATGAGCTGTGCTGCTCTGTCACTGAAGTTCTCAATGGGCTTGTCTATGGTAGTGAAGGCAAATTCTCTCAGAAATGCCTGTTCTTCTTTGTCACTACTTGGTATAGGCATATGCTTCTTCTTTCGATTGTTTGTATTGCTAGTGTCTATGCGGTTGGTGTGGACTGTCTCTGCAGATGGCATGGACTGCAATGGGTGATCTACTTCTCTGAACAAGGTGTTTTTGTCACTCATGCTAGTGCTCGCTGGGTCAGCAACCGCTTGTTGTTGAATGTTGATTAGGTCTTTGATAAAGTATGATATGGTGTGTGTGTGAGTCTGAGTGAGTCTCGATGAGGCTTAATATCTTGTTAGACTAGACGAATCTTAAAGGACTTGGGCAGACTAAGTGTGAGAGTGGTTTAAGATGATGGCAAAAGGAATATTAAGCCTAGCACTACTGGTACATCTGGAAGTCCTTATATACATTACAGTACTCAAGCATGGACCATGAACTGTGCAATGCTGCAGACTATGGATGAGTAAGACTGGAATGAGATAACTCAGAATGACTAGGGAAGTAAAGATGACTCAATGACTGCACACTGCACAGCATGATGGGGAGGAAGAGATAAGGGAAGGGAGATAAGATAAGAAAATGAATAGTCCTTTGTGTGACATTCGTAACAGTTATGTCATTCAATTTCTGATAATCCTGTACAGGTCATAGGGATCCATTCTTCTTTTTCATGAAGAAGAAAGGTGAGGCCATTGGTGACTTTGACAGTCTGATTCATTCAGTGTTCAGATTTTCATCCAGAAAGGCATCCAACTGTTTCTGTTTGTCCAGCATCAAGGGGTAGACCTTGCAATCCTGGAGTTTGGCTCCTGGAATGAGTTTGATTATGTGGTCCCAAGGTCATTGCAGTAGTAGTTCATCAAACAACTCTTTCCTGAACACTGAATTCTTGAAACAGTAGTATTCTTCCAGTATGATCTCTTTGAAGGTTTTTGCCTTTGCTGTCTTTGTAGTTGCTTCTGCCAATGTGGAGGCTGTTGTCTGAAAAGCCCTTAGATGAAACTCTTGGTTTATGTTGATCATCAAGAGTTTTTCACTGTTTTTGAAATTGACCTCATTTGTCTCAGTAGAGGTATCATCATCTTTAGGGTTTCCTGTTTGGACAATCTGTTGGCACTCTTCAGGGCATTGGTTGAATGTGATTCTTTCTGTTCTCCAGTCGATTCAAGGGTTGTGATGTTTAACTCACTCGTAACTGATGAAGATTTGGCCCTTTCTGAGTTCAGTGACCAAGAAGACCATTCACTCGACGTGGTCTTGGACTCAGACTCTTAATTTGACATATTTGCATATGTTGCCTGCCCTGTTACAGGTTCTATCTGCATTATGGACTGGAATAGGAATAGGATATCATTTTGTGTTGATTTCTTTTTCTTTTATAAACTTCCAGTCTATGCAAGATCCAGTGCATCCTGTGTTGAGCAAAGCTTTTATGCTATATGTCCATCCAGTATCCAGGGTCATGATCATCAAGGGTACATCCATTTGGTTTCTGTTTCCACCTCTGACAAATCATAGTTTTTGCCTGAGGTTGAACAATATATGGAGTGCATCATGATCATTTATTTGATTGATCTCATGGAGTCTTTCCAAAGAGATGTCCTTCTGTCATGATTGGTCTGTTCATGCCTTAAAAATCAAGTATGCCTTGGACTCATCCTGCTGATAAATCTGTTGAGCTATCCAGAGTAGGGTATATCCTTTTACAAGACTGAACTCTTGTACACCTTCTCATTTGAAATATTCTTTAAGATCAGGAATGTCTCTTATATTAATATTCAATGTTATATAGTCAGCTGGTGAAGCAGTGCTTCTTCCTGGCTCTACTGAAAACTCTGGTTAACTTCTTCGATGTAGGTGGCAGCAAGTTCATCCTTTGTCTCTACATTCCTTGTGATATATTTCAGCCAGGTGTTTATCAGGCAGTTATGTCCGATGTGTCCTTTCTCACCACACCAGAAGCAGTGGCCTTTGCACCTCATCTGGTCGACATCCATGGCATTAGGATTGGGCCATCCTTGAGCATTACCAGTTACTAGTGCCAGAGTTTGCCCTTTAGGTGCTGTCGCTTCTAGTGCTGGTTTCTAGATTGGTTTGGGAGCGAATTGCTCCTTCACTCTAAATTTCTTTTGGGCCTGGTGATACTGCTAGTCCAGTTCCATCATGCATCTGTACCACCAGTTAATGTCCTCCTTATGGACACCTTCTAGTTCGATAATCCATCATCCAAGTGCCTGGTCGAGTCCATGCTTAAAGATGTCAATGAGGACGATGTTGTTATATTCTGTCAAGGAAGCCCAGCTCCAGAATTTGACAATATAGTCCTCGACTGGTTGTTGGTGCTGCAATAGTCCTTTAATCCGAATGATCGCATCATTCCATGTTTCCATAGTCATGAAAAATTCCCTGGCTTCTGCCTTGAACTCTTCCCAGTCTTTAAATGGTGGGAGGTGTCCAAGTGGGTTTGTTCTGACCTCAGGGGTGTTTGCCATTGCCAGCATAACAATGCGTCCATGTTCCCAGTTGTCATAGGTGGAATGGAATCCAAATTCCTGCCTGCAGCCATTTAATTCTGTTTTGAACTCCAGCTACTCCTGTAGCTTAGAGTCTGCCCAGTTCTATGCACGTTTGGCCTTGCCTCCTGTGATCTGTTGTAATGCATAAGTAATCATGTCCTATTTGTTTGTGATCTCTTCTTTGTCGAAGTAGACTTCCATCTGTCGAAGCCAACTTCTGATCAGGCCAGGTTCCCCTTTATATGGATCTGGTGGTTCTGATTTCATTTTTTTGGGCTTCTTGTCCAAATCCAGTTCTTCTTTGATCACATCAACCAAAGTCCATGTTACATTCTGTATCTGTTCAGCCTGTTGGAGGTTGTTTCAGAGAGTGTCCCCAGGCTAAGGCAAGCAGGTTGGTGGTGAAGAGGATGGTGAGGATGATGGTGATGAAAGTGAAGAGGGCAGCAATGAATTCCATAATGTGTGATGTGAAGAGGGGTTGGTATTGGGTATGATTTGTCAAATAGTACCATGTGGGCAGTGTGCGACCATCAACTTCCACTTCGGTTTGGTCCAGAAGAAAAGATGGAGGGTGCCTGTTAAACTGCAGAAGGATCAGCTCAAATTCTCATAGCTATGGGGACACTCCAAATGGCAATCAAGGAAGGTTTTGTCATCAGAAGTCCCAGCAGTCTGGCAACTCCTTTTTCATTTTGGGTCAATACACATTTCTGACAATGACCTTTAAGGGTGTGTTTGAAGAGATGGTTGATGAGTGGGGACTATCCACATCTCCGAGTCCTCTGGTCTCTCTTGCTTTGGTACATCCTAGGTCAACAAACTACTTGGTCAAACACGCGGTAGGGCTCTCTGAAAATCATCCTAGCACAGCCTTGTGATGCTTGATTCAGACAGGGTCAGACTCAATGTTACTCTTAGTTCTCTTGCACTTCTGAATGCAATGAGCAAAGACTGCAGATAAAGACCAGAATATGGATTGGTGCAGGGTGGGGAATAGGGATTGGAGATTGAAAGGTTAGTAACAGTTGAAAGAGAAGAATATGATGATGCAGCAGGTTCCTTTGGTCGCATGGCACTCAGGGCTATTGGGCAATGAAGGAAGGGCAATGAGGAATATAAGAGTAGTGAGGTGCCTGGAGGATAGCTTTGAGCTTTTGCTATACAAAACCAAGTCTGTGCACAGGTCACTCTAACTAACTGAGATTGTAAGAGGTGGAGAGAAGAATGCTAATGTTTAGCCAGCTCGAAGCTGGATTCTATGGTACAACTTCTACATACTTATACTATCAGGAGTCATGCCATGTGCTACTCTCATATATCATAAAACCCTCAACTCTATTCTGTCTGAGTCAGAATTTGACTGCGCTCCTCATGGTGTCCTGCAGATACTGCACCATAATCCTTTGCCCTAGGGGCACTGATGTGTCGTTGTTATAGAGTTTGTCTCAAGTCCTTTTATCATATCTTGTCAGTCATGTCGCACTTGTGTCATGTGTTTTGTCAGATAATCATTGAGTCACGTATCCATCGTCAAGATAACGATTGGCCTTGAAATCGTAACAGAAGGCCTGTGTATATCTGACAGGCTGTGTACAGTTTTTCATGTTTGTACATATCAGCCAGGTGCAGGGAGTGGTTTGAGCAGGGACTTGAGCAGTCAAGGCCTCCTCCTCATATTGTTGGATGTGCTGTTCAAGTTCTAACTACTGGACAATCTTCAAGAAGGCAAAGGAGATATCACATGTAGATATTGAGATCTCATTGATGATGGAGTCATGCACTAAGTGCATTTCTTTGCTAGACAGAGCAAAGAGCATAAGGATGATGAGGAAGTCATCAGCTGTCTGTATACCCATATCCCATATGTGGCGATTGAGGGCTTGCAGCCTTTGTGTCATCTGAGCAAAAGCAGTGGAATGTGTATAGTGCATAGTGAAAGCCTCTTGAATTAATCACATTTGGACAACCAGATGATGCAGTCTTCGATATATTTGTCTTCGGCATCTGCATACTTTGACTGGATATATGCATGAACAAGGTTGTTATTCTAGGTCCAGTTGTAATAAGCATGGGGTTCTGCTATCTCTGAAGGGCAAGGTATGGTACCTAGCACATATTTATCAAGGCTATTGCTGAGGATCAAGACTTGTAACATGTGCTTCTTCTATTGCTCCCAGTCGCCCTCATCGATGTTAAGCAAGGCACATGATTCCCATATGCTGTCAGCGATCTGCTCCTGGGAGATGGAAGGGTGGGTAGTATTACTGGCAAGGACAGCCAAGGATGAGTTTGTATCACTCACAAGGCCACCTGAGGGCATGTCATTTGTTGGAAAATATAGCAAACTAGAAGAAGTACCAGACATGTTAAGGCAGGGATGGCTAGAAAGCAACTCGATGTCAGGAGCAGAACCCTGGCTATGCATCAATGGCATATAATATATCTTAGATCAAAAAGACACAGGCGAGTTGCAGACGAGAGACTATTCTTTTTAGAGTTGGCCCATAACCTGTTAGAACCTACAGTGACTCTCAGTCACATGTGGTAGCAACTCTATTGCTTGTACTAACCTACAGTGACTCTGTATGCATACATCAGATGCTCTTACCTCAGTCACATGTGGTAGCAACTGAGGAAAGAGACACATACTTGCATTGTGCTTGTATGCTATGATTAAGTAAGCATCTATATGCTCATGATGCATTCCAACAACTCAGACACATAATAATGAACTCTTTTGTTAAGCTAGATGAATCTTAAAGGACTCGGGCAGACTAAGTGCAAGAGCAGTTTAAGACGATGGCAAAAGGAATATTAAACCTAGTGCTACTGGTACATCTGGAAGTCCTTATGTATACTACAGTACTCGAGCACGGACCATGGACTGCGCAATGCTGCAGACTGTGGATGAGTAAGGCTGGGGTGGAATGACTCAGAGTGACTAGGGAAATGAAGACGATTTGATGACTGTGCGCTGTGCAGCATGATAGGGAGGGATGCACAGCATGATGGAGGAGGAAGAGATAAGGGGAGAGATAAGGGAAAGGAAGATAAGATAAGGAAAATGAATAGTCCATAACATCACCCTCTCTTTAGATTCGCATCCTCGCGAAAACCCTTAGTCCAGCTGTCCCCACCCATTGTTTTCCCAGGCAGTTGTCACATGTGAGGCCCACGTGTGAATGAGCTCCTCATTGTAGGAGCGGATGTGGTGGAGCATGGTGGTGAGGAGTTTGAGCCGCCAGTATTCGGTGCGAAGCATCTCTATTGCTTCGCAAAGTGCGATGCATTCCGCTGTTGTGGGAGTGGTCCCATCGGGGGTCTGTCCAGTCCAAAGATGCATATGGATGGTCATGACATAGCACAGGTATGCACTGAGGGTGATGGCGAGGGGGTCCATATAGTCTTTGGCATCAAGGATCTTTGCCAGATTCTCCAAGTCATTCGTGATAGGGGTGGGTGCGTGGCTGTCATCGCTGCTTTCAATGCTGATGGGAGTGTTGGTAGTCATGATGTGTGATTTTTGGTCTTCTTCCCCCTTTTCATGGTCCTTTTATCTTGTTCTGTAGTCTTCTTCAGGAAACGGTCTAGAGCTTGCTGCGCATTCCCCAGTTCCTTCTCTTTGATCCATGTATTCTCCTCATGTCCGTATCCTTTCCATTTGACCAGGAATAGCGTTCCTCTTTCTTGTTTCTTTCTTTTTAGAATTTCTTCTATCTCGTACTCTTCTTCATCATTTATGATTTCAGGGGGTGGCAGTGATGGCCATTCTTGTATCTTGAAATGGGGTCCTTTGTAGGGTGTGAGCAGTGTTTCATTGAACACGGGGTGTATCAGCTGCCATGATGCTGGGAGTTCCAGGTGATATGCTGAGGCTCCTTTCTTTTCGATCACCTTGAATGGTCTGTATCGGAGTGCCGATAACTTCTTTGATGGTCAATTGACTGTGATATTGGTGGCTTCAAGCCATACTCCGTCCCCTTTCTTGTATTCACAGGCTGGTCTTCGTCTCGCATCATAATTGTCTTTGGCCCATGTTTGCACATACTGCAGTGCAGCATTTGCTTCTTTCCAGATTTGGTCCATTCTTTCGACAAAGTTCTTTGCTGCGGGGTTGTTCCCTTCTGTTGTCTGTGGTTCTCCCTTCCAGGGGTGCATTCCATAGTTGAGGTAGAATGGTGTCTCCTTCGTTCCCTGGTGTGTTTTGTCATTGTATTGGTACTCTGCAATCGCTATCCATTCTGCCCAGTTATTCTGCAGGTTGTTTGTGAAGTTTCTAAGGAAAACTTCCGTCTCTTGATGGGATCACTCTGCCTGTCCATCAGTTTGTGGGTAATAGGCCATTGATAGGTTTTGCTTCATTTCAAGCAGTTTTAGAAGTGCTGTCATGAATCATGCTGTGAATTGGGGTCCTCAGTTGCTGATGATCTTTCGTGGGATTCCATGGAGTCTCCACACATTGTCTCGGTATAGTCGTGCAAGACCTTTTGCTGTAAGTTTGGTGTTTGTGGGAATTAGATGGATCATCTTGGTCAGGTGGTCTGTGACTGTGGTGATGGTGTTAAAGCTGTTCAAGCTGGGTAGTGGTCCTATGAGATCTATTCCGATATCTTTCCATGGTTGCTGCAGAATCTCGTGCGGGTGTAGTGGTGCATGTTTCTTTTGTCAGATGATTTTGTTTCGCTGGCATGCTTCACATCTATTGATATACTTCTTGATATCTGTTAACATTGATGGCTACCAATAGGTGCAGTTTATGAGTTCGTGTATGCGATATTGTCCTGGGTGTCCTCCAATGGGCGTGTCATAGTGTTCAAACATGATATCTTCTTTCAATTTGTTGTCTGGGGGAACGTAGATCTTCCCTCCTGCATATACAATGTGGTTTTCTTCTGTGAACCAGTGCGGTTTTTCCTTCAGTCCTGTTGTTATGATCATTTCCCTCCATATGCATTGTCGAATTTGTTCCATTCTTGGAGTTTTGATTATTGTGATTCCTCTTGTTTGCATTGTTTCGTTATTTCCTGCTCCCTCTCTCTGTGGATGTTCATCCTCAAACATCATAAAGTCAAAATCTCATTCATTATTCTCTTCCAGGTGTCAGATGAATGCAGCTTCTTTGATCATTTGTATGTCGTCTTTCTCTGCTAGATTGTCTTCATATCCCGCCATTTGTGATAGAACGTCTGCTTTTCCATTCACTTTTCCCAGTATGTGTTGTAGTTCATAGTCGTATTCTTGCAATTTCAGGTACCAGCCAGTCTGTCTCGAGTTGAGTCATTGCAGTTTTCGGAAATATGATAGGTTCTTGTGATCTGTCAATATTTCAAACTTCTCTCGAGCTTCTAGGAGGTATTGTCTCCATGTCTTCAGTGCCACCATTATCGCAAGGAGTTCTTTGTCATAGATTTCATAGTTCTGCTCTGCTGGGGTCATACATCTTGAGATGAAGGCGATTGGGTGCCACCACCCTTTCTGCTGCTGTGATAATACCGCTCTGATGGCATATCCTGAGGCGTCTGTTTCGACTCAGAATTTTTCCTCTGTTTGTGGTAGTGCTAGGATGGGTGCCGAGGTTATATGTCAGATTAGCTCCTTGAAAGCACTTTGCTGCTTGTCTGTCCACTGGAATGCTTTATTTCCAGTCAACTCTGTTAAAGGTTTAGCAACTTTTGCATATCCTTTGATGAATCATCGGTAAAAGTTTGTGAACCCCAAGAACTTTTGTAGTTCTTTCTTCATTTTTGGGGTTGGCCAGGATTGTATGGCTGTAATCTTCTCCAGTTCCATTTCCACTTTCCCTTCTCCTATGATATACCCTAGTACTGGGACTTTTGATGATTCCCAGACACATTTCGGTTCTTTGATGAATAGGTCGTTTTTGTTCAGTATTTCTATGACTTCTACTGTGTTCTTTTGAAGTTCCTCTCGCATTCGTCCAATGATTATGATGTCGTCCATATAGATTATGCATACTCTTCTTCATATTTGGTCCTGGAAGAGGCTTGCCATCATTCGGCTGAAAGTGCCTGGTGCATTGCACTGTCCAAAGTACATGACTGTTGGTTCGAAGAGCCCTCTTGCTGTTAGGAAGGCTGCTTTCCATTCATCTCCTTTTTGAATGTGAACATTGTTGTATCCCCAGATAATGTCGATCTTGTTAAAGTACTTCCCTCCTTGTAGCATGTCAAGAAGTTCGCTGATGCATGATAGTGGGAACTTGTCCTTGATCATATATTTGTTTATTTCTCAATAATCTTGGATGAGTTGTCTGCTACCATCCTTCTTATTACAAAAGAAACAGGGTGCCGCATAAGGTGATTTTGAGGGGCGTATCTTCCCTATTCTTAGTCCTTCTTCAACAAAGGCATCTAGTTCTTCTAGTTCTTTCTGCATCATCAGGTAGACCTTGCTTGGTATTGTCTTGGGTGCATCTTTTGTTAAGTTTATTTCGTAGTCCCACTCCTTGTGGTCCGGTAGCCAATCGAAGTTCTTCTCCTTAAAGAGGTGTTTGAATCTCATCAGATATGTGTTAGGCTAGACGAATCTTAAAGGACTTGGGCAGACTAAGTGTGAGAGTGGTTTAAGATGATGGCAAAAGGAATATTAAACCTAGCGCTACTGGTACATCTGGAAGTCCTTATGTATGCTACAGTACTTGAGCATGGACCATGGACTGCACAATGCTGTGGACTGCGGATGAGTAAGACTGGAGTGGAATGACTCAGAGTGACTAGGAAAATGAAGATGATTCGATGACTGCATGCTGCGCAGCATGATGGGAGTAGGAGAGATAAGGGGAAAAGATAAGGGAAAGGAAGATAAGATAAGTAAAATGAATAGTCCATAACAATATGAAGGTATCTGAGTTTCCATCCTGTCATTGGCTGTAGTCTTCGCTGGTTCAGCCACTTTCTGTATTTTGATTGTCTGGTGGTTTATCTTGCATGTTTTGGGGCATCTGTTAAAGACAATCTCTCCTGTCCTCCATTTGATCATTGGGTTATGATAGACAAGCCAGTCATGTCCTAGTAGCATGTCGGTTTTTCCAATGTCGAGTACGATGGCTTCCATATGCTCTTTGTGTTCTTTAATGTCGATGTGGACCTCCGCTATTCAGTCTGCTGTTTTCTGGCAGTTTGGTGATCCGTCTGCATTTATAATTGAAATCTTCTTGATTTGCCATGTCTTTAATCCCGTTTTTGTTACTATAGTGGTATTGATGCAGGTCCTGTCTGCTCCACTGTCAACTTCTGGTGTTATCATTGCTATCCCCTTCTGCATTCATATTTTCGCTGGTACTGCAAGTTCCTTTCTTCTGGGTGGTTTGTCACCTTGGATGGTTTTTCTTGGTGCTTCAGATTGCTTCGCAGGAATGGTGTATTTCAGAGTATGGGATGATCTACATCTAGTATCAAAGCGAGTCTGTTTCAGCTGTATGGGTTGCAATTTAGCACCTTTTAATCGGACCCTTCAACAAAACCCTCTTTGTCAGAGCTTTCTTCGTCCTTGTCTTCTTTGTCTTCTTCTCCTTTTTCTTTCACTTCTCTGACTTGGGATTTTCCCTTCTTCTTCTTCTTGCAGTTTCATGCATAATGTCCTTTCAAGCCACAATTGTAGCATGTGATGTTTGCTGCTCCTTTTCGCAGCTCTGGGCAGTTTCGTGAAAGGTGTCCTGGTTTATTGCAGTTGAAGCAATTGTTGCTTCATACTTTGTCAACTTCCATGGCTTGCCCTGTTCCTTGGCTTGGGTTTCCTGGTTTGCGTTGGTTGTTTGTGAACTCCCCCCTCATTATGTTCCTATGTTCATCGATGTTTCATCCAATCGCTCAAACTGTCTTGATATATTTGTCTCCATCTGTTGGAAGTTCGAAGATTGAGTGTATGGCTTCTGCTGTCCTCTGGTTCAGGCTCTTCTCGAGTAGGAAACGAGGAGCTGTTCCTGTCATTCCTGCTTTTCCTGTGAGGTCTATGAATTCATCTAGGAATTCATCGATCAGTCGGTTTCCATGTCTGATGTTGAATAATTTGCTTCCTGCTTGCGACAGTGACATGACATTGCTGAATCGTGTCTGTATTTCAGTTATGAAATCAGCCCATGTGCTTTGATTGGTCGTGGTGTCAATTTTCTTTGATGCTCAATGGGCTCCTGGTGCTACGCAAAACTAAGTCTGCACGCAGGTCACTCTAACTATCTCAGAAGGTGAGAGGCGGGGAGAAGAATGCTATTTACTAGCCAGCTCGAAGCTGAGTTCTACTACGTATATTCTAGCTATTTATATGTTACGATCCTCGAGCACGGACCACGACATACATATGCTATCCTCATGTTATGTAGAGCCCTCTACCCTATTCCGTTGTCTGAACTAAAGTATGACTTCACTCCTCATGTTGTCCTGTAGGCGTTTCATCATAACCCTTTGCCCTGATGACACGTCATTGCTATAGGGTTTCCTTCAAGTCTTCACATTGTATCTTGTCAGTCGCATCGCATTTGTATCATGTGTCTTGTCAGGTGATTGTTGGATCACGTGTCCGTCGTCAAGATAACGATTGGCGTTGAAATCGTAACATTACCCCCCCCTTAGGGATTGCGTCCTCGCAATCATGTTCTTTTTTGTCGTCGTTGTCTTAGTCTTCCTGGCGCTCGCCCTCTCCTATGACTGCCTTGTTCCGATGCTCTTGCCATGCCTGCCATGCTGCCTCGAGTCGATTTTCGACTTCTTTCGGATCCGACATCCATCCGGTAAGGGTCCGCTTTTTCGGTTCCGCTTTCATTTGCTGATTTCGCGGGCAGACCCAGATTTCATTAGCCGTGTGGTCGAAGAGGACCTTTGGCATTTGGGATTGATGGAGGCGGGTGCGTACTATCTTCTTTGGCAGTATCTGGGGCAGTAATTGATGTTGTCCTCGTTCTAGGGATGGCGCCTCCGGATTTTCACGATGAAATTTCGCGACCGCATCCGGCGCATCTTCGATGACGTTTTCTGCCGGTTCCCATATAGCATCCTCTATTGGGTAGCCTTTCTAGTGTACTTTGTATTGTAACTTTCCTCTGTTCCATCGGGAATTGGCTACCATTTCTATTTCATACTGTTCCTCTCCCTCCACAACGATGGGGGGAGGTCATTTAAGGATTGTCACTGCTTTTTGTTGTGGGAATGCCGGTGCCGTATATGGGGTGAGTTCGGACTTGTTTCGGACAGGGTGAATTTTCCAATGTTCCGGTAGGTCGAGTTCGTATGCTGATTCTCCAATTCGCCGTTTAATCTTGAAAGGACCAAATCACTTGTCATTCAGCTTATCAGTCGGCCAGTCGGTGGTGATGTTGGTTCCTTCCAGCCAAACCTGATCGCCCTTATGGTATTCTCGGGCGGGCTTCTGTTTTCGGTCATAGGTCCGTTTCATCGTTTCAGCGGCCTTTGTCAGAGAGGTCTCGGCTTTGGTCCGAATCTCTTTCATCATGTCCGCAAATTTCTCTGCAGTTTGCGACTTGACATCACACTTTGGGGGTTCCTTTCCGGTATGCGGGTGTCGTCCATGATTCAGATAGAATGGGGAATATCCCATCGCAGAGTGAATTTGATTATTGTAAGAGAATTCAGCCATAGGTAACCAATCCACCCAGTCTGTTTGCCGATGATTTACGAAGAGTTTCAGGTATTGCTCGAGTTCCTGATTAACTCTTTCCATCTGTCCATTGGTTTGTGGATGATATGGTGTCGAAGGGGTTCCTTTGATTCCCAAAAGTGCGTAAAGGTCCTTCATGAAGTTCGAGACGAACTGTGGTCCTCTATCGCTAATGACTTTCTTGGGGAGTCCGTAATTCAAGAATACGGTGTCGCGTAGTTTATGGGCAACTCCTTCTGCCGTAATTTCCATATTGACCGGTATGAATTTGGCTCCTTTGGTGAACCGATCTACCATTACCATTACGCCGTCGAATCCCTGAGATGTGGGGAGAGGTCTGATGAGGTCTACCAAGATAATCTCCCATGGCTCTTTCGGTACTTCATTTGGGTGAAGCGGGGCATGCTTCCGATCTCTGATGATCTTCGTTTGCTGGCATTTGTCACATCCTTTGACGTATGCCTTAATGTCGTTCATCATTTTGGGCCACCAGAAGTTACGCGTGATTAGCTCGTGCGTCTTCGTCTGTCCTGGGTGTCCCGAGATTTGATTGGAATGGTGGATTTCGATGATCCGTTCCCTTATCTTTTGGCTTTTGGGGACGTAGTATCGTTTTAGCCATGTGACGATTCGATCATTTTCCTCCCAGCCGTGTTCGCCTGCATCAAGATGTTTCTGAACTTCGGGTTCTCTCTGTTTCCAAGCCTGTTTTATTTGGTTCAGCATGTCTTGGAATTCTGGTATCGGGGTGACTTTTGCCATAAAAAGTCAGCGAAAATTTTCTGGCTTTAGGAGTACGACGTTCTCATTATCGTTCTCCCCCTTCTCATGGTCTGGTCGTCTCGACAGACTGTCTGCTTTTGTCATTGATTTTCCAGGTTTGTGCTCCAGGATGAAGTCATAGTCCTGAAGTTCCGAGATCCAGCGGGCTTGCCGGCGATTCAGCTTCTGAGGTTTTTGGAAATATTCGAGATTTTTATGATCTGTCCAAATCTCGAACTTTTGCTTAGCGCCGCAGAGGTATTGGCGCCACTCCTCAAGTCCCATCATGATCGTGAGCATCTCTTTATCATAGATCTCGTAGTTCTGTTCCGTCGGGTTCAATGACTTGGACATGAATGCAACCGGTCTCCAGGTACTATTGGATTGTTCCTGTGAAAGGACACCTCCTATTGCGTAATTCGAAGCATCGACTTCCATTCGGAATTTTCCATCATCTCGGGGCATTGCAATGATCGGTGCTGAACAGATCCGATTCTTTAATCCATTGAATGCATCGTTTTGGGCTTTTTCCCATGTCCAGTTGGCTTTTCCAGTTAATTCTGTCAAAGGTTTTGCAATCTTCGTGAATCCTTCGATGAAACGCTGGTAGAAGTTGCAGAAGCCTAAGAACTGTTGAACGTCTCGTTTACATGTGGGTTTGGGCCAGTCTTTGACACCTTCAACTTTAACGGGATCCATTTTGATGCCGTTTTCCGAGATGATCATTCCAAGGTATTCTACTTCCAGCTGATGAAATGAACATTTCTCAGGTTTCAGGTATAGCTTGTTGTGCTTTAGCTTTTCCAGTACACGTTGGACAAGTTGTCTGTGTTTATTCAGATCCTTGTTGAAGATGAGGATATCGTCCATGTAGATTATTACATGTCCCTGATCGATCTCATCCTTGAAGATCGTGTTCATCATTGTTTGGAAAGTAGCCGATGAATTCGTCAGTCCAAAGAACATGACCAGGGGTTCTGTTAGGCTAGACGAATCTTAAAGGACTCGGGCAGACTAAGTGCGAGAGCGGTTTAAGACGATAGCAAATGGAATATTAAACCTAGCGTTACTGGTACATCTGGAAGCCCTTAAGTATTCTACAGTACTTGAGCACAGACCATGGACTGCGCAGTGCTACGGACTGCGGATGAGTAAGGCTGGGGTAGGATGACTCAGAGTGACTAGAGAAAGAAGATGACTCGATGACTGCACGCTGCGCAGCATGATGGGGAGGGATGCGCAGCATGATGGGAGCGGAGGAGATAGGGGAGAAGATAGAGAAAGGAAGATAAGATAAAGAAAATGAGTAGTCCGTAACATTACCCTCTCTTTAGATTCATGTCCTCGCGAAAACCCTTAGTCCAGCTGTCCCCACCCATTGTTTTCCCAGGCGCTTGTCGCGCGTGGGGCCCACGTGTGAATGAGCTCCTCATTGTAGGAGTGGATGTGGTGAAGTGTGGTGGCGAGGAGTTTGAGTCGCCGGTTTTCGGTGCGAAGCATTTCCATTGCTTTGCGAAGCGCGATGCATTCCGCTGTTGTGGGGGCAGTCCCGTCGGGGGTCCGTCCGCTCCACAGGTGCATACGGATAGTCATGACATAGCGCAGGTATGCGCCGAGAGTGATGGCGAGGGGGTCCATGTAGTCTTTGGCGTCGAGAATTTTCGCCAGATTCTCAGCGTCATTTGTGATGGGGGTGGGTGCGCGGCTGTCGTCGCTGCTTTCGATGCTGATGGGGGCGTTGGTGGTCATGATGTGCAATTTTTGGCCTTCTTCCCTTTTTTCACAGTCCTTTTATCTTGCTCCGTAGCCTTCTTCAGGAAACGGTCTAGAGCTTGCTGTGCATTCCCCAGTTCCTTCTCTTTGATCCATGTGTTTTCCTCATGTCCATATCCTTTCCATTTGACCAGGAATAGCGTTCCTCTTCCTTGTTTCTTTCTTTTTAGAATTTCTTCTATCTCGTACTCTTCTTCATCATTTATGATCTCAGGGGGTGGCGGCGATGGCCGTTCTTGTATCTTGAAACGGGGTCCTTTGTAGGGTGTGAGTAGCGCTTCATTGAACACAGAGTGTATCAGCTGCCATGATGCTGGGAGTTCCAGGTGATATGCTGAGGCTCCTTTCTTTTCGATCACCTTGAACGGTCCGTATCAGAGTGCTGATAACTTCTTTGATGGTCAGTTGACTGCGATGTTGGTGGCTTCAAGCCATACTCCGTCCCCTTTCTTGTATTCACGGGCTGGTCTTCGTCTCGCGTCGTAATTGTCTTTGGCTCGTATTTGCACATACTGCAGCGCAGCATTTGCTTCTTTCCGGATTTGGTTCATTCTCTCAACAAAGTTCTTTGCCGCGGGGTTATTCCCTTCCGTCATCTGTGGTTCTCCCTTCCAGGGGTGCATTCCATAGTTGAGGTAGAATGGTGTCTCCTTTGTTCCCTGATGCGTCTTGTCATTGTATTGGTACTCTGCGATCACTATCCATTCTGCCCAATCGTTCTGCAGGTTGTTTGTGAAGTTTCTAAGGAAAACTTCCGTTTCCTGATGGGATCGCTCTGCCTATCCATCTGTTTGTAGGTGATAGGCCGTTGATAGGTTTTGCTTTGTTCCAAGCAGTTTTAGAAGCGCTGTCATGAATCGTGCTGCGAATTGGGGTCCTCGGTCGCTGATGATCTTTCGTGGGATTCCATGGAGTCTCCACACGTTGTCTCGGTATAGTCGTGCGAGACCTTCTGCTGTGAGTTCGGTGTTTGTGGGAACTAGATGAATCATCTTGGTCAGGCAGTCTGTGACTGCGGCGATGGCATTAAAGCCATTCGAGCTGGGTAGCGGTCCTATGAGGTCTACTCCGATATCTTCCCATGGTTGCTGCAGGACCTCGTGCGGGTGTAGTGGTGCATGTTTCTTTTGTCGGATGATTTTGTTTCACTGGCATGCTTCGCATCCATTGACATACTTCTTGATGTCTGTTAACATTGATGGCCACCAATAGGTGCAGTTTATGAGTTCGTGTATGCAATATTGTCCTGGGTGTCCTCCAATGGGCGTGTCATAGTGTTCAAACATGATATCTTCCTTCAGTTTGTTGTCTGGGGGAACGTAGATCTTTCCTCCTGCGTATACAATGTGGTTTTTGTTACGGACCATTCATTTTCTTTATCTTATCTTCCTTCCCTTATCTTCTCCCCTATATCCCCCGCTCCCATCATGCTGCGCAGCGCACAGTCATCGAGTCATCCCCTTCCCCTAGTCATGCTATGCAGCGCGCAGTCATCGAGTCATCCCCTTTCCCTAGTCACTCCGAGTCATCCTATCCCAACCTTACTCATCCGTAGTCTGCAGCATTGCGCAGCTCATGGTCCGTGCTCGAGTACTGTAGATATATAAGGACTTCCAGATGTACCAGTAGCGCTAGGTTTAATATTCCTTTTGCCATTGTCTTAAACCACTCTCGCACTTAGTCTGCCCGAGTCCTTTAAGATTCGTCTAGCTTAACAGTTTTCTTCTGTGAACCAGTGTGGTTTTTCTTTCAGTCCTGTTGTTACGATTGTTTCTCTCCATGTGCATTGTCGAATTTGTTCCATTCTTGGAGTTTCGATCATTGTGATTCCTCTTGTCTGCATTGTTTCGTTATTTCCTGCTCCCCCTTTCGGTGGATGTTCGTCCTCGAACATCATAAAGTCAAAATCTCATTCATTATTCTCTTCCAGGTGTCGGATGAATGTGGTTTCTTTGATCATTTGTATGTCGTCTTTTTCTGCTAGGTTGTCTTCATATCCCGCCATTCGTGATAGGACATCTGCTTTTCCATTCGCTTTTCCTGGCACGTGTCGTAGTTCGTAGTCATACTCTTGTAGTTTCAGATACCAGCCGGTCTGTCTCGAATTGAGTCATTGTGGTTTTCGGAAGTATGATAGGTTCTTGTGGTCCATCAATATTTCGAACTTCTCTCGAGCTTCTAGGAGGTATTGTCTCCATGTCTTCAGTGCCACCATTATTGCGAGGAGTTCTTTGTCGTAGATTTCATAGTTCTGTTCTGCTGGAGTCATGCATCTTGATATGAAGGCGATTGGGTGCCATAGTCCTTTCTGCTGCTGCGATAATACCGCTCTGATGGCATATCCTGAGGCATCCATTTCAACTCGGAATTTTCCCTCTGTTTGTGGTAGTGCTAGAATGGGTGCCAAGGTTATATGTCAGATTAGCTCCTTGAAAGCGCTTTGCTGCTTGTCTGTCCACTGGAATGTTTTGTTTCCCGTCAATTCCGTTAAAGGTTTAGCGACTTTTGCATATCCTTTGATGAACTGTCGATAAAAGTTTGTGAACCCTAAGAACTTTTATAGTTCTTTCTTCGTTTTCGGCATCGGCCAGGATTGTACGGCTGTAATCTTCTCCGGTTCCATTTCCACTTTCCCTTCTCCTATGATATACCCTAGTACTGGGACTTTTGATGATTCCCAGACACATTTCGGTCCTTTGATGAATAGGTCGTTCTTGTTCAGTATCTCCATGACTTCTACTGTGTTCTTTTGAAGTTCCTCTCGCGTTCGTCCGATGATTATAATGTCGTCCATATAGATTATGCATACTCTTCTTCATATTTGGTCTTGGAAGAGGCTTGCCATCATTCGGCTGAAAGTGCCTGGTGCATTGCACTGTCCAAAGTACATGACTGTTGGTTCGAAGAGTCCTCTTGCTGTTAGGAAGGCTGCTTTCCATTCGTCTCCTTTTCGAATGCGGACATTGTTGTATCCCCAGATAATGTCGATCTTGTTAAAGTACTTCGCTCCTTGTAGCATGTCGAGGAGTTCGCTGATGCGTGGTAGTGGGAACTTGTCCTTGACTATATATTTGTTTATCTCTTGATAGTCTTGGATGAGTCGTTTGCTACCATCCTTCTTGTTACGAAAGAAACAGGGTGCCGCGTAAGGTGATTTTGAGGGGCGTATCTTCCCTGTTCTTAGTCCTTCTTTGACAAAGGCGTCTAGTTCTTCTAGCTCCTTCTGCGTCATTGGGTAGACCTTGCTCGGTATCGTTTTTGGTGCGTCTTTTGTTAAGTTTATTTCGTGGTCCCACTCCTTATGGTCCGGTAGTTGATCGAAGTTCTTCTCCTTAAAGAGGTGTTTGAATTTCATCAGATATGAAGGTATCTGAGTTCCTGTCCTGTCATTGGCTGTGGTCTTCGCTGGTTCAGCCACCTTTTGTATTTTGATCGTCTGGTAGTTTATTTTGCATGTTTTGGGGCATTTGTCAAAGACAATTTCTCCCGTCCTCCATTTGATCATTGGGTTGTGATAAACAAGCCAGTCATGTCCTAGTAGCATGTCAGTTTTCCCAATGTCGAGTACAATGGCTTCCATATGCTCTTTGTGTCCTTTAATGTCGATGTGGACCTCCGCTACTCGGTCTGCTGTTTTCTGGCGGTTGGGTAATCCGTCTGCATTTATGATTGGAATCTTCTTGATTCACCGTGTCTTCAATCCCGTTTTTGTTACTATAGTGGTATTGATGCAGGTCCTGTCTGCTCCGCTATCGACTTCTGGTGTTATTGTTGCTATCTCTTTTCGCGTTCATATCTTCACTGGTACCGCGAGTTCCTTTCTTCTGGGTGGTTTGTCGCCTTGGATGGTTTTTCTTGGTGCTTCAGATTGCTTTGCAGGAATGGTGTATTTCAGAGTATGGGATGATCTACATCCTGTATCGAAGTGAGTCTGTTTCAGCTGTATGGGTCGCGATTTAGCACCTCTTAATCGGACCCTTCGACAAAACCCTCTTTGTCAGAGCTTTCTTCGTCCTTGTCTTCTTTGTCTTCTTCTTCTTCTTTCACTTCTCTGACTCGGGATTTCCCCTTCTTCTTTTTTCTGCAGTTTCGTGCATAGTGTCCTTTCAGGCTGCAATTATAGCATGTGGCATTCGCTGCTCCTTTTCGCGGCTCCGGACAATTTCATAAAAGGTGTCCTGGTTTGTTGCAGTTGAAGCAATTGTTGCTTCGTACTTTGTCAACTTCCATGGCCTGTCCTGTTCCTCGGCTTGGGTTTCCTGGTTTGCGTTGGTTGTTTGCAAATTCCCCTCTCATCACATTCCTATGTTCGTCGATGTTTTGTCCGATTGCTCGAACTGTCTTGATATATTCATCTCCATCTGTTGGGAGTTCGGAGATCGAGTGTATGGCTTCTGCCATCCTCCTGTTTAGGCTCTTCTCGAGTAGGAAATGCGGAGCTGTTCCTGTCATTCCTGCTTTTCCTGCGAGGTCTACGAATTCATCTAGGAATTCATCGATCGGTCAGTTCCCCTGTCTGATGTTGAATAATTTGCTTCCTGCTTGCGACGGTGACATGACATTGCTGAATCGTGTCTGTATTTCAGTTACGAAATCGGCCCATGTGCTTTGGTTGGTCGTAGTGTCGATTTTCTTTGATGCCCAGTGGGCTCCCAGTCCGTCGGTCATTCTGGATAGTACCGCTCCGATCTTTTGTGTGTCGGTGAGATCTCTATGTGTGGTTATATAGAGCTTCATCTTTCTCCACCAAATGTCGAGAGCTGTTCGGTCTCCTGTGAAGGACTTTGGGTCTGCGATAATTCCCTTGTATTCTGTCGCCATTGTTTGCGGGATTTCTTCATCACTGTCTTGGTCTTGGCTTTCCTGTTCTTGAGCTTGTTGTGCTTGGGCCTGCTGTTCTTGGATCTGCTTTTGTCTTTGCTCTTCTCGTTGCTCTTTCCAATAGTCTAGGTCGATTCCTGCGATTCTACAGGCTTGTTCGAATTCGTTCCACTCTGCAGTGGTTGGTCTGTCTGTCTTGGGTAGTCTCTTTCGCTCCCTCCACCAATAGTATTCGTTCCAGTCGCTGTCGCTTACTTTCGCCACGATGGTGCGATTTCTTTTATGCTGTACTTCGGCGGGTCGGTCTTCTGAAGGGGTTCAGCAGCTTCGTTCCTATGTGGTCCTGGCTTTGGTATCATTGGTGTATGCTCTGTGCGTCATGTCCCTTCTGTATTAGTGTGTCCTCTTCTTGCACTCGGCGATTGTAGTTTGCAATCTGCTGCTGTCTGAAGCTTTGGGCTCGTGTTCGTTCTTCTCTTGTTCTTTTGCGGATTGGTTCGTCCTCTTCTTTGGCAAGAAGATTCTGGTCTGACCACAGCTCTTCTAGGCTTATCCCATATTCTCCTTCTAGTAAGAGTTCTGCGATGAGCTGTGCTGTTTCATTACTGAAGTTTTCAGTAAGCTCATCTGCAGTGGTGAAGGCAAGTTCTCTCAGAAGTGCCTGTTCTTCTTCTTCGTCACTACTTGGTGTAGGCGTACGTTCCCTTTCTCGATTGTTTGAATTGCTAGTGTCTCTGCGGTTGGCGTGGACTGTCTCTGCGAATGGCATGGACTGCAATGTGTGATCTACTTCTCTGAACCAGGTGTTCTTGTTGCTCGTGCTAGTGCTCGCTGGGTCGGCGACCATTCATCGTCGAATGTTGATTAGGTCTTTGATAAAGTGCGACGTGGTGTGTGTAAGTCTGGGCGAGTCTCGACAAGGTTTAATATCTTGTTAAGCTAGACGAATCTTAAAGGACTCAGGCAGACTAAGTGCGAGAGCGGTTTAAGACGATGGCAAATGGAATATTAAACCTAGCGTTACTGGTACATCTGGAAGCCCTTAAGTATTCTACAGTACTCGAGCACGGACCATGGACTGCGCAGTGCTACGGACTGCGGATGAGTAAGGCTGGGGTAGGATGACTCAGAGTGACTAGAGAAAGAAGATGACTCGATGACTGCGCGCTGCGCAGCATGATGGGGAGGGATGCGCAGCATGATGGGAGCAGAGGAGATAGGGGAGAAGATAGAGAAAGGAAGATAAGATAAAGAAAATGAGTAGTCCGTAACAAGAATGGTCTTTTGGACTGCTAGAGTGAGCTAGAATGGGTGTTTTCTATAGCTAGGATGAGCTAGAACATATACTTTCTACTGCTAAAATAATATAAACTGCTTCTTTGACTGCTAGACAGCTTTTCTGGCAGTATGTCTGCTCCATGACTTTCTGTCACTCTGCCTTACTATTATTTCATTAATAAGATTGCTTTTACTTACAAAGCCAGTCTTTTTCTTGATAACTTCATTGAGGGTACCAATTCCTTGGCTGCCAAATATGCAATAGTCCTTTGTGCATGGGTCATGATGCATCACTTTCAGAAAGCTAGTCAGATTATATAGAGTAAGTGCTTGAATTCGAACACACTTGTTAAGTAACCTTAGCTATGCCTTCTCTTCAATATGTAGTTGTTAACTATTTCAAAGTAGTAAAGCAGAGCTTACAAGACATTAATCCATTATAAATTGGTTAGATTATTATCTACTACTTGGCTATAAGCAAAATGTGAATATAGAAACAGTGAAACAAACTATTTGTTGCTGCTTAATCGTGAGATAGATTGCCTCCAATGCAGAGTCAGAAAATGCTTACTTATTCGAAATCCAAAAGGGCTTGCCATTCAAGAGAATGCAAGGAGCCAGACCTCTTGAACTTAGTGAAAGATGAGTAAATACCACTATTAGATCATTTACTAGTCAGATTCCATCTAGACAGTGCTCACAAATTGTTTCAGATCACTGCTCATAATGGCACTGAGTATAATTTTGCATATTAGCAGGAGTTTAATATTGATAAGAAGGGAAAAGATGCTGAAATGCTTTATTTCTGTCAACCAGAATCAGAAAAATAACTCCAACTTGTAATAGGATTATGGTTATAAGCAGAAAGCAAACTATTCAATATCAGACAGAGAAACTGATCCATCAACAAATTCCTGGATGAATTCATAGACCTCACAGAGAAGGCAGGAACAACAGAAACAGCCCCTCACTTCTTACTCAAGAAGAGCTTAAACTGGAGAACAGCAGAAGCTGTACACTCAATCTCCATACTTCCAACAGATGGAGATGAATATATCAAGACAGTCCAAGCAATTGGATGAAACATTGATAAATACAGGAATATAATTGCTATGCAAAACTATGTCTATGCGCAGGTCACTCTAACTTATTCAGAAGGTGAGAGGTGGAGAGAAGAATGCTAAGATATAGCCAGCTCGAAGCTAGGTTTTACAGTACAATTTCTACATACTTATACTATCAAGACTTGCGCTGTATGTTATCCTCATGTTTTGTAAAACCCTCAGCCTTAGTCTGTCTGAGTCAGGATTTGACTGCGCTCCTCATGGTGTCTTGTAGGTACTGTGCCATAACCCTTTGCTCTACTGCATGCTGATGCATCATTGTTATAGGGTTTATCTTGAGTCCTTGTATCGTATCTTGTTTGTCATGTCACATTTGTATCATGTGTTTATCAGGTGCTGGTTGAATCATGTGTCCATCATCAAGATAATGATTGGCCTTGAAATTGTAACATTACCTCCCCTTTTAGAGATTGCATCCTTGCAATCATATTCTTCTTCATTATCATCCTCCTAATCCCTCTGGCACTCGTTCTTTCCTATGACTGCCTTGTTCCGTTGCTCCTGCCATGCCTGCCATGCTGCATCAAGTCAATCTTCGACTTCTTTCGGATCCAACATTCATCCAGTAAGGGTCTGCTTCTTCAGTTCCACTTTCATTTGCTGATTTCACAGGCAGACCCAGACTTTATTAGCTGTATGGTCAAAGAGGACCTTTGGCACTTGGAATTGCTGGAAGCAGGTGCATACAACCTTTTTTAGCAGTATCCAGGGCAGTAGCTGACATTGTCCTCTCTCCAGGGATGGCACCTCCAGGTTCTCATGATGAAATTTTGTGACTGCATCTGGCACATCTTCACTGACATTTTCTGCAGGTTCCCATGTAGCATCCTCTATAGAGTAGCCCTTCCAATGTATTCTATACTGTAATTTTCCTCTGTTCCATTGAGAATTTACTACAGTCTCTACTTCGTACTGCTCCTCTCTCTCCATGACAATGGGGGGAGGTCATTTAAGAATCGTTACTACTTTCTGTTGTGGAAACACTGGTGCCATGTATAGGGTGAGCTCGGACTCATTTTGAATGGGATGAATTTTCCAATGTTCCAGTAGGTCAAGTTCATATGCTAATTCTCCAATTTGCCATTTGACTTTAAAGGGACCAAACTACTTGTCATTAAGCTTGTCAGTTGGCTGGTTGGTTGTGATATTTATTCCCTCCAGCCAGACTTGATCGCCCTCATGATACTCTCAGGTGGGCTTCTGTTTTCAGTCATGGGTCTGTTTCATTGTCTCTGCAGCTTTTATCAAAGAAGTTTCAGCCTTGGTTCAAATCTCCTTCATCATATCGGCGAATTTCTCTGCAGTTTGTAACTTGACATTATGCTTCAGGGGTTCTTTTCTAGTATGTGGGTGTCATCCATGATTTAGATAGAATGGGGAATATCCCATCGCTGAGTGAATCCGGTTGTTGTAGGAGAATTCGGCCATAGGTAGCCAGTCTGCCTAGTCTGTTTGTCAATGATTTATGAAGAGTTTCAGATATTGCTTGAGTTCCTGGTTGATCCTTTCTGTTTGTCCATTGGTTTGTGGATGGTACAATGTCAAAGGGGCTCCCTTGATTCCCAAAAGTGCATAGAGGTCTTTCATGAAATTTGAGACAAATTGCAGTTCTCTGTTGCTGATGACCTTCTTGGGGAGTTCGTAGTTCGAGAATATAGTGTCATGTAGTTTACAAGCGACTCCTTCTGCTGTGATTTCCATGTTGACCAGTGTGAACTTGGCTCCTTTGGTGAACCAATCTACTATTACTATTATGCTATCGAATCCCTGAGATTCAGAGAGGGGTCTGATGAGATCTACTAAGATGATCTCCTATAGTTCCTTCAGTACTTCATTCAGATGGAGTGGAGCATGCTTCCGATCTCTGATGATCTTTGTTTGTTGGCATTTGTCACATTCTTTGACATATGCCTTGATGTCATTCATTATTTTGGGCCATCAGAAGTTGCATGTGGTCAACTCATGCATCTTCATTTGTCCTGGGTGTCCCGAAATCTGATCGGAGTGATGGATTTCGATGATCCATTTCCTTATCTTTTGACTTTTAGAAATGTAGTACCATTTTAGCCATATAACGATTCAGTTGTTTTCCTCGCAGCTATGTTTGCCTGTATCAAGATGCTTCTGAACTTCAGACTTTCTTTGTTTCCAAGCCTGTTTTATTTGGTCCAAAATGTCCTGGAATTCTGGTGTCAGTGTGACTTTTGCCATAAATATCCAGCGAAAATTTTCTGGCTTTAGGAGCATGATGTTTTCATTGTCATTCTCCCCCTTCTCATGGTCTGGTCATCTTGACAGACTGTCTGCCTTTGTCATTGATTTTCTGGGTTTGTGCTCCAGGATGAAGTCATAGTCCTGAAGCTCTGAGATCTAGCGAGCTTGCCGGCGATTCAGTTTCTGAGGCTTTCAGAAGTATTCAGGATTCTTGTAGTCTGTCCAAATCTTGAATTTATATTTAGCACTGCAGAGGTATTGGCACCATTCCTCAAGTCCCATCATGATCACAAGCATCTCTTTATCATAGATCTCATAGTTCCGTTCTGTCAGGTTCAATGACTTGGACATGAATGCAACTAGTCTCTAGATACTATTGGATTGTTCCTGTGAAAGGATGCCTCCTATTGCATAATTCAAAGCATTGACTTCTATTTGGAACTTTCCATCATCTTGGAACATTGCAATGATTGGTGCTGAATAGATCCGATTTTTCAATCCATCGAATGCATTATTTTAGGCCTTTTTCCATATCCAATTGGCTTTTCTGGTTAATTCTGTAAGGGGTTTTGTGATCTTTGTGAATCCTTCGATGAAATGCTGGTAGAAATTGCAGAAGCCTAGGAATTGTTGGACATCTCATTTACATGTGGGTTTGGGCCAGTCTTTGATGCCTTTGACTTTAGTAGGATCCATCTTAATGCCATTTTCCAAAATGATCATTCCAAGGTACTCTACTTCTAATTGATGAAACAAACACTTCTCAGGTTTCAGGTAGAGCTTGTTATTCTTTAGCTTTTCTAGTATACGTCGAACAAGTTGTCTATGTTTGTCCAAATCTTTATTGAAGATGAGGATGTCATTCATGTAGATTACTACATGTCTCTGATCGATTTTGTCCTTGAAGATCATGTTCATCATAGTTTGGAAGGTAGCCAGTGAATTTATTAATCCAAAGAACATGACCAGGGGTTCAAACATTCCCTGGTTTGTCTGAAATGCGGCCTTCCATTCATCATCCTCTTTTATGCAGATGTTATTATATCCCCATCAGATATCGAGCTTCATAAAGAACTTCACTCCCTTCAGTTTGTTGATTAATTCTTGGATTAGGGGTAGCAGATACTTGTTCTTTATCGTCATGTCATTCAATTTCCAATAATCCTGTACTGGTTGTAGGAATCTGTCCTTCTTTTTTACGAAGAAGAAAGGCAAGGCTATTGGCAACTTCAATGGTCTGATTCATCCAGTATTCAGATTTTCATCCAGAAAGGCATCCAACTGTTTCCGTTCATCCAGCATCAAGGGGTAGACCTTGCAATCCTGGAGTTTGGCTCCTGAAATGAGTTCAATTGCATGGTCCCAAGGTCGTCACAGTGGTAGTTCATCAAATGACTCTTTTCTGAACACTGAATCCTTGAAACAGTGGTACTCTTTCAGTATGATTTCTTCAAAGGTTTTTACCTTCACTGTCTTTGTTGTTACTTCTGCCAGTTTGGAGGCTATCATCTGGAAAGCCCTTAGATGAAATTCTCAGTTTATGTCAATCATCAAGAGTTTTTCTCCATTTTCAAAGTCGACCTCATTTGTCTTGGTAGAGATGTCATCATCTTCAGGATTTCCTATTTGGACAATTCACTGGCACTCTTCAGAGTATCGGTTAAATGTGATTCTTTCCATTCTCCAGTCGATTCAAGGGTTGTGACGTTTAACCCATTTGTAACCGATGAAAATCTGGCCCTTTCCAAGTTCAGTGACTGAGAAAACCATTTGTTCGACATAATTCTGGACTCAGACTCTTAGCTCAACATATTCACATATATCGCCCACTTTGTTATGGGTTCCATCTGTGTTATGAACTAGGATGGGAATAGGATATCATTTTGTGTTGATTTCCTTTTCCTTAATGAACTTCCAGTCTATGCAAGATCCAGTGCATCCCGTGTTGAGCAAAGCTTTTACACTGTATGTCTGTCCAGTGTCCAGAGTCATAATTGTCAAGGGTATATTCATTTGGTTTCTGTTTCCACCTCTGACAAATCGTAGTTTTTTGCCTGAGGTTGAACAATGTATGGAGTATGTCGTGATCATTCATTTGATTGATCTCATGGAGTCTTTCCAAAGAGATGTCCTTCTGTCACAATTGGTCTGTCCATGTCTTAAAAATCAAGTATGCCTCAGACTCATTCTGCTAATAAATCTGTTGAGCCACTCAGGATAGGGTATATCCTTTTACAAGACTGAACTCTTGTGCACCTTCTCATTTGAAATATTCTTTAAGATCGGGAATGTCTCTTATATTAATATTCAATGATACATATTCAGCTAGTGAAGCGGTGCTTCTTCCCAGCTCTACTGAAAACCCTGGTTAACTTCTTCAATGTGGGTGGCAGCAGGTTTGTCCTTAGCTTCTATGTTCCTCATGATATATTTTGGCTGGATATTTGTTGGGCAGTTATGTCCGATGTGTCCTTTCTCGCTGCACCAGAAGCAGCAGCCTTTGCACCTCATCCAGTTGATGTTCATGGCATTAGGGTCAGGCTGTTCTTGAGCATTACCAGTTGCTGGTGCCAGAGTTTGCCCCTTAGATGCCGCTGCTTTCTGTGCTAGTTTCTGTACTGGTTTGGGAGCAAATCACTTCTTCATTCCAAATTCCTTTTGGGCCTGGTGATATTGCTGGTCCAGTTCCATTGCACATCTGTACCACCAGTTGATGTCCTCCTTGTGGACATCTTCTAGTTTGATGATCCATTGTCTGAGCACCTGGTTGAGTCCATGCTTAAAGATATCAATGAGAGCGATGTCATTATATTTCATTAAGGGAGCCTAGCTCTGGAATCTGACAATATAGTCCTCAACCAGTTATTGGTGTTGCGACAATTCTTTAATCCGAATGCTCACATCGTTCTGTGTCTCTGTGGTCATGAAGAATTCCCTAGCTTCCACCTTGAACTCTTCCCAGTCTTTGAACAGTAGGAGATGTCCAAGTGGGTTTGTTCTGACCTCAGGGGTGTTTGCCATTGCTGGTATAACAATGTGTCCATGTTCCCAGTCATTGTAGGTGGAATGGAATCCAAATTCCTGCCTGCGACTGTTCAATTCCATTTTGAACTCCAGCCATTCTTGTAGCTTAGAGTCCACCCAATTCTGTGCATGTTCGGCCTTGCCTCCCATGATCCATTGCAATGCATAAGTGATTATGTCCCACTTATTTGTGATCTCTTCTTTATCGAAGTAGACTTCCATCTGTTGAAGCCAACTTCTGATCAGGCTGGGTTCCCCTTTATATGGATCCAGCGGTTCCGATTTCGTTCTTTTGGGCTTCTTGCCCAAATCCAGTTCTTCTTTGATCACATCGACCAAAGTCTGTATCGTGTTCTGTACCTGTTCAGCCTGTTGGGGGTTGTTTCAAAGAGTGCCTTAGGCTAAGGCAAGCAGGTTGGCAGCAAAGAGGATTGTGAGAATGATGGTAATAAAGGCAAAGAGGGCAGCAATAAATTCCATGACATGTGATGAGAAAGGGGGTTGGTATTGAATGTGATTTGTCGAATAGTACCATGTGGGCAGCGTGCAACCATCGACTCCTACTTCAGTTTGGTCCAGAAGAAAAGATGGAGGGTGCCTGTTAAACTGCAGAAGGGTCAGCTCAAATCCTCATAGCTATGGGGATGCCCCAAACAGCAGTCAAGGAAGGTTTCATTGTCAGAGGTCCCAGTGGTCTGGCAACCCCTTTTTCGTTTTGGGTCAAACTATAACAACGATGCGTCAGTGTGCAGTAGAGCAAAGGGTTACAGTGCAGTACCTACAGAATACCATGAGGAGCGCAGTCGAATCCTAACTCAGATGGACTAGAACTGAGGGTTTTACGAAACATGAGGATAACATACAGTGCAAGTCTTGGTAGTATAAGTATGTAGAAATTGTACCATAAAACCCAGCTTCGAACTGGCTATATCTTAGCATGCTTCTCCCCACCTCTCACCTTCTGAATAAGTTAGAGTGACCTGTGCACAGACATAGTTTTGTGTAGCAATTGTATTCAAAGATGGTATGCACAGGAAGTTTGTTTGCTGGTCACTTGCCCTTCTGAGACTGCTGTTGATGGGACATGGCAGTGTTAGGCTAGATGAATCTTAAAGGACTTGGGCAGACTAAGTGCGAGAGCAGTTTAAGACAATAGCAAAAGGAATATTAAGCCTAGTGCTACTGGTACATCTGGAAGTCCTTATATACATTACAGTACTCGAGCATGGACCATGGACTGCACAATGCTGCAGACTGTGGATGAGTAAGACTAGGATGAGATGACTCAGGATGACTAGGAAAGTGAAGATGACTCAATGACTGCACACTGCGCAGCATAATAGGGAGGAAGAGATAAGGGAAGAGAGATAAGATAAGAAAATGAGTAGTCCTTCATGTGACATCTGTAACAGGCAGTGGTTAGAGATGGTATGGTTTATCTTATCAGTGAGTCCAGATCAATTACGGTATGGATTGTCATACTAGTATTATGGCTCAGGCTGAAACACTTGTGTGATACTCACTTACACTGACTTATACTCAATGATGATTACTTACCATCATTGAATGTAAGCTAGCGTAATGGATTTTCTGCAATGGCATGGCCTTTTGTTCCAAGCAGGATGAAGCACAGAACTATGTCTCCAGTATTTCTGCAGTAACCTCCAATGGAAGGCACTGCAAACACCCATATCGATGCATGCCTTTGGTATGGAAGGGAGATCCAGAAAGCAGAAGGTATGCTCAGCTGGAGCATTCCTGAGATTATCAAGGCCAAGATTGCAGACTTTGGCATTCTCTACAGAGAGTCTGGCAATATAGTCTCATCTGTATGAGGGACACCCTCTATCATTTCTTCCAACTTGTAATTGCTCACAACATGCAGCAGAGTGCATGGAAGCAGCCTGTGCAGCTTAAGATCCCATGCAAGGTTTGCTATGTCAATCCAGACTCCATGATTAGAATATATATAGTTCCATGGGTCTGTTTCATTATATTTATCTAGAGTGTATGAAAGTGATGCAGAGAGGGGGGAGACAGCTTCTTGGTGCAGGTGAGGGATGTTATAATTCTGAGCTAGATGCATCATTGTCTGGAGTTCAGTGAGAGTCAACATTTTTTTTATTTGAGTATTGGCTGTTATTTGAAGGTGCCATGAGTAACAGATTAAAGGCGTCATAGGATAGAAAAAAGAGGAAAGGATGTGTTTTCAGATTCTTTTCTATCTTTTATTGTAGCATACCTATTATGGACTATTCATTTTTCTTATCTTATCTTCCTTCCCTTATCCCTTTCTCCCCCATCATGCTGCGCATCCTTCTCCATCATGCCGCAGTTGTTAAGTCATCTTCACTTCTCTAGTCATCCTGAGTTATCTCATCCCAGCCTTACTCATCTGCAGTCCACAGCATTGCACAGCCCATGGTCTGTGCTCGAGTACTGCAGTATACATAAGGACTTCCAAATGTACCAGTAGCACTAGGTTTAATATTCCTTTTGCCATCGTCTTAAACCACTCTCACACTTAGTCTGCCTGAGTCCTTTAAGATTCATCTAGCCTAACAAGATATTAAACCTCATCAAGACTTGCTCAGACTCATACACACCATGTCACACTTTATTAAAGACCTAATCAACATTCGACGACAAGTGGTCGCCGACCCAGCGAGCACTAGCACGAGTGACAAGAACACCTGGTTCAGAGAAGTAGATACACATTGCAGTCCACGCCATTTGCAGAGACAGTCCACACCAACTGCAGAGACACTAGCAATTTGAACAATTGGAAAAGGGAGCATACACCTTCACCAAGTAGTGACGAAGAAGAACAGGCATTTCTGAGAGAATTTGCCTTCACTACCACAGATGAGCCTACTGAAAATTTCAGTGACGAAGCAGCACAGCTCATTGCAGAACTCTTACTAGAAGGAGAATATGGGATAAGCCTAGAAGAGCTGTGGTCAGACCAGAATCTTCCTGCTGAAGAAGAGGACGAACCAATCCGCAAGAGAACAAGAGAGGAACGAATGCAAGCCCAAAGCTTCAGACAACAGCAGATTGCAAACTACAATCACTGAGTACAAGAAGAGGATATGCTAATACAGAAGGGACACGATGCATAGAGCACATGACAGAACCAACAAGAGTGACACCAAAGCCAGGGACACATAGGAAAGAAATTGTTAAACCCCTTCAGAAGACCAACCTGCCGAAGTACAGCATAAAGAAAATCGCACCACCATGGCAAAAGTAAGTGACAGTGACTGAAATGAATACTATTGGTAGAGGGAGTGAAAGGGACTACCCAAGACAGATGGACCAACCGCTGCAGAGTAGAATGAATTTGAACAAGCCTGTAGAATCGCAGGAATCGACCTAGACTATTGGAAAGAGCAAAGAGAAGAACAAAGACAAAAGCAAATTCAAGAACAGCAGACCCAAGCGCAACAAGCTGAAGAACAGGAAAGCCAAGACCAAGACAGCGATGAAGAAATTCCACAGACAATGGCGATAGAATACAAAGGAATTATCACAGATCCGAAATCCTTCACAGAAGATCGAACAGCTTTCAACATTTGGTGGAGAAAGATGAAACTCTACATAACTGCACATAAAGACCTCACTGATACACAAAAGATCGGAGCAGTACTATCCAGAATGACCAACGGACCAGGAGCTCATTGGGCATCAAAGAAAATCAACACCACGACCAATCAAAGCACATGGGCTGATTTCATAACTGAAATACAGATACGATTCAGCAATGTCATGTCACTGTCACAAGCAGGAAGCAAACTATTCAACATCAGACAGGGAAACTGACCCATCGACGAATTCCTAAATGAATTCATAGACCTTGCAGGGAAAGCAGGAATGACAGAAACAGCTCCTTGTTTCCTAGTCAAGAAGAGCCTAAACTGGAGGACAGCAGAAGCCATACACTTGATCTCTGAACTCCCAACAGATGGAGACGAATATATCAAGACAGTTCAAGCAATTGGACGAAACATCAATGAACATAGGAATGTAATGAGGGGAGAATTTGCAAACAACCAATGCAAGCCAGGAAACCCAAGCCAAGGAACAGGACAGGCCATGGAAGTTGACAAAGTATGAAGCAACAATTGCTTAAACTACAATAAACTAGGACACCTTTCATGAAACTGCCCGGAGCCATGAAAAGGAGCAGCAAATGTCACATGTTACAATTGCGGCTTGAAAGGACATTATGCATGAAACTGCAAGAAGAAGAAGAAGGAAAAATCCCAAGTCAGAGAAGTGAAAGAAGAAGGAGAAGAAGACGAAGAAGACAAGGACAAGGAAAGCTCTGACAAAGAGGGTTTTGTCAAAGGGTCCGATTAAAAGGTGCTAAATCGTGACCCATACAGCTGAAACAGACTCGCTTTGATATTGGATATAGATCATTCCATACTCTGAAATATACCATTCCTGCAAAGCGATCTGAAGCACCAAGAAAAACCATCCAAGGCGACAAACCACCCAGAAGAAAGGAACTTGCAGTACCAGCGAAAATACGAATATGAAAGGGGATAGCAACAATAACATCAGAAGTCAATAGTGGAGCAGACAGGACCTGCATCAATACCACCATAGTAGCAAAAACAGGATTGAAGACACAACGAATCAAGAAGATTCCAATCATAAATGCAGACGGATCACCCAACTGCCAGAAAACAGCAGACTGAGTAGCAGAAGTCCACATCAACATTAAAGGACACAAAGAGCATATGGAAGCCATCATACTCGATATTGGAAAGACCAACATGCTACTGGGACATGACTGGCTTGTCTATCATAACCCAATGATCAAATGAAGGACGGGAGAGATTGTCTTTAACAGATGCCCCAAAACATGCAAGATAAACCACTAGATGATCAAAATACAGAAAGTGGCTGAACCAGCGAAGACCACAGCCAATGACAGGATGGGAACTCAGATACCTTCATATCTAACAAGATTCAAACACCTTTTTAAGGAGAAGAACTTCAATCAGTTACCGGACCACAAGGAGTGGGACCACGAAATAAACTTAACAAAAGATGCACCCAAGATGATACTGAGCAAGGTCTACCCAATGACACAGAAAGAACTAGAAGAACTAGACACCTTTGTCAAAGAAGGACTAAGAACAGGAAAGATACGCCCCTCAAAATCACCTTATGCAGCACCCTGCTTCTTTCACAATAAGAAGGATGGTAGCAAATGACTCATCCAAGATTATCGGAAAATAAACAAATATATAGTCAAGGACAAGTTCCCATTACCATGCATCAGTAAGCTCCTCAATGTACTACAAGGAGCAAAATACTTTAACAAGATCAACATTATCTGAGGATATAATAACATTTGCATTCGAAAAGGAGATGAATGGAAAGCAGCCTTCCTAACAGCAAGAGGGCTCTTCGAACCAACAGTCATGTACTTTGGACAGTGCAATGCACCTAGCACTTTCAGCCAAATGATGGCAAGCCTCTTCCAAGACCAAATACAAAGAAGAGTATGCATAATCTATATGGACGACATCATAATCATTGGATGAACACAAGAGGAACTCTAAAAGAACACAATACAAGTCATGGAAATATTGAATAAGAACGACCTGTTCATCAAAGGACCAAAATGTATCTGGGAATCATCAAAAGTCCCAGTACTAGGGTACATTCTGAGCAGTATGTGGCCATTCTGAAGGAGCACATGCTGCCTAGCTTGGTGGAAAGTGGGATTGATGAAGAAGAGGTGATATTTCAGCAAGACAATGATCCCAAGCACACTGCAAAGAAGGTCCAGAAATGGATGGAAGACAATAAAATTGCCCTTCTGGACTGGCCTGCACAATCTCCAGACATTAGCCCAATTGAACAGCATTGGGTTCACCTTAAAAAGGAGCTAGCCAAGTATCCAACAGCACCAAAAGGAGTGTGGGAGTTGTGGGAAAGATTGGTAGAGGTGTGGAATAACATTCCACCAGAGGTGTGTCAGAATTTGATTGAGAGTATGCCTAGAAGGTTAGAAGCAGTGATTAGAGCCAAGGGAGGCAATACCAAGTACTAGAATTACAATTTACTATATTTCTGATACCCACTCAAACAATTGAGTCAATGAGTCCCTGTTTTAATTTATTCATATCTCCATGGAAAATGATCGGAATTACATAATTCTTTTATAAACGTGTAGCCCTGATCAAATAGTTTATTTTATCCTTAACAATATTGTCATTATTTTTATTTGTTGTTGAGTTATTCAACAGACAATCAAAAAGTGACAAACATTGATTCAATTGTTTGAGTCACTGTATGTCATAGAAGAAGGGAAAGTGGAAATGAAACTGGAGAAGATTACAGCCGTACAATCCTGGCCAACCCCGAAAACAAAGAAAGAACTACAAAAGTTCTTGGGATTCACAAACTTTTACTGATGATTCATCAAAGGATATGCAAAAGTCACTAAACCTTTAATGGAGTTGACTGGAAACAAAACATTCCAGTGGACAGACAAGCAGCAAAGTGCTTTCAAGGAGCTAATCTGACATATAACCTCAGCACCCATCCTAGCACTACTACAAACAGAGGGAAAATTCCGAGTTGAAACAGATGCCTCAGGATATGCCATTGGAGCGGTATTATCACAGCAGCAGAAAGGACTGTGGCACCCAATTGCCTTCATCTCAAGATGTATGACCCCAGCAGAGCAGAACTATGAAATCTACAACAAAGAACTGCTTGTGATAATGGTGGCACTGAAGACATGGAGACAATACCTTCTAGAAGCTCGAGAGAAGTTTGAAATATTGACAGACCACAAGAACCTATCATACTTCCAAAAACTGCAACAACTCAATTCGAGACAGACCAGCTGGTACCTGAAATTACAAGAATATGACTATGAACTACAACACATATCGGAAAAAGTGAATGGAAAAGCAGACATCCTATCACGAATGGTGGGATATGAAGAAAACCTAGCAGAGAAAGATGACATACAAATGATCAAAGAAGCCACATTCATTCGACACCTAAAAGAGAATAATGAACGAGATTTCGAATTTATGATGTTTGAGGATGAACATCCACAGAAAGAGGGAGCAGAAAATAATGAAACAATGCAAACAAGAGGAATCACGATAATCGAAACCCCAAGGATGGAACAAATTCGACAATGTGCACGAAGGGAAATAATCATAATAACAGGACTGAAGGAAAAACCGCACTGGTTCACAGAAGAAAACCACATTGTATATGCAGGAGGGAAGATCTATGTTCCTCCAGACAACAAATTGAAAGAAGATATCATGTTCGAACACCATGACACGCCCATTGGAGGACACCCAGGACAATATCATATGCATGAACTCATAAACTGCACCTACTGGTGGCCATCAATGTTAATGGACATCAAGAAATATGTCAATGGATGCGAAGCATGCCAGTGAAACAAAATCATCCAACAAAAGAAACACGCACTACTACACCTGCATAAGGTTCTGCAGCAACCATGGGAAGATATCAGAGTAGATCTCATAGGACCACTATCCAGCTCGAATGGCTTTAACGCCATCACCGCAGTCACAGACCGCCTGACCAAGATGATCCATCTAATTCCCACAAACACCAAACTCACAGCAGAAGGTCTTGCATGACTATACTGAGACAATGTGTGGAAACTCCATGGAATCCCACGAAAGATCATCAGCAACTGAGGACCCCAATTTGCAGCACAATTCATGACAGCGCTTCTAAAACTGCTTGGAACGAAGCAAAACCTATCAATGGCCTATCACCCACAAACAGATGGACAGGCAGAACAATTCCATCAAGAGACAGAAGCCTTCCTTAGAAACTTCACAAACAACCTGCAGAATGACTGAGCAGAATGGATAGTGATTGCAGAGTATCAATATAATGACAAAACACACTAGGGAACAAAGGAGACACCATTCTATCTCAACTATGGAATGCACCCCTGGAAGGGAGAACCACAGACAACAGAAGGGAACAACCCCGCAGCAAAGAACTTTGTTGAAAGAATGGACCAAATCTGGAAAGAAACAAATGCTGCGCTGCAGTATGTGCAAATACGAGCCAAAGACAATTACGACGCGAGACGAAGACCGGCCCGTGAATACAAGAAAGGGGACGGAGTATGGCTTGAAGCCACCAACATCGCAGTCAACTGACCATCAAAGAAGTTATCGGCACTCCGATACAGACCATTCAAGGTGATCGAAAAGAAAGGAGCCTCAGCATATCACCTGGAACTCTCAGCATCATGGCAGCTGATACACCCTGTGTTTAATGAAACACTACTTACACCCTACAAAGGACCCTGTTTCAAGATACAAGAATGGCCATCACCACCACCCCCTGAAATCATAAATGATAAAGAAGAGTATGAGATAGAAGAAATTCTAAAAAGAAAGAAACAAGAAAGAGAAATACTATTCCTGGTCAAATGGAAAGGATATGGACATGAGGAGAACACATGGATCAAAGAGAAGGAACTGGGGAATGCGCAGCAAGCTCTAGACCATTTCCTGAAGAAGACTATGGAACAAGATAAAAGGACCACAAAAAGAGGGAAGAAGACCAAAAATCACACATCATGACCACCAATGCCCCCATCAGCATCGAAAGCAGCGATGACAGCTGTGCACCCACCCCCAGTCACCCGAATGACTCCGAGAATCTGGTGAAGATTCTCGATGCCAGAGACTATATGGACCCCCTCACCATCACCCTTGGTGCATACCTGCACTATGTCATGACCATCCATATGCATCTTTGGACCAGATGGACCCCTGATGGGACTGCTCCCACAATAGCAGAATGCATTGTGCTTCGCGAAGCAATGAAGATGCTTCACACCAAAAACTGGTAGCTCAAACTCCTTGCCACCACCCTCCATCACATCCACTTCTACAATGAGGAGCTCATTCATACGTGGGCCCTACGCGTGACAACTGCCTGGGAAAACAATGAGTGGGGACAGCTGGACTAAGGGTTTCGCAAGGATGTGAATCTAAAGAGAGGGTGATGTTACAGACTATTCATTTTTCTTATCTTATCTTCCTTCCCTTATCCCTTTCTCCCCCATCATGCTGTGCATCCTTCCCCATCATGCTGCGCAGTGTGCAGTCGTCAAGTCATCTTCACTTCCCTAGTCATTCTGAGTCATCTCATCCCAGCCTTACTCATCTGCAGTCCACAGCATTGCGCAGCCCATGGTCCATGCTCGAGTACTGCAGTATACATAAGGACTTCCAGATGTACCAGTAGCACTAGGTTTAATATTCCTTTTGCCATCATCTTAAACCACTCTCACACTTAGTCTGCCTGAGTCCTTTAAGATTCGTCTAGCCTAACAATACCTCAATCATCGGCAGAGTCTGTCAAAGTAGTAATAGGACAACCTTAGTAGGTTGACATGTCACTGAGATCAGACTCTGTAGTTTCAAAGAATTTTCACATGGTGGCACTGCCCTTGCAAAGGACACCACAGTGCACTTGATACAGAGCATTCTCCACTTGCAGAATTTTCTGTAGTGATAGCAGTAAGCAATTGATCATGGTTCTGGACTGTTGAGCATAAGCCAGCATAATGGATTATTTGTACAGTATATGACTATCACTTACAGTCACTTACAGTCAATCATAGTAATTGACTATAAGTAACAGTAAGTAGAAGTAAATAACTATCAATGACAGTCAATGATGGTGAATGATGGTAAGTGATAGTAACTTAGGGTTATTGACTGTAAGTGACTGTAAGAAGGAGTAAATGACTGTCAATGATGGTGAATGATGGTCAATTACAGTCAGTAACAGTGAATAATGGTCAATAATGGTCAGTGATGGTGAATGACAGTAACTGACTATATGTATGTCAGGGGACATCCCATTTCCGCAACCAAGTCCCCTCAACAATGTGACCCGAATGCGCCCAATGCATCACATGCAATCTGACACCCTCAGCTAGTCAATCGTGCATGATCCCACATCGTGCGTGCGTCGCATCACTTCGCATCAGAACCCACTCGCTTATGCACCATATGTTTGTCTCATGCCCTCCGTGTATCCGCCACATGTTTTATAGTATATAGTTAGGTAGCACCCTAGAGGGGATCCTCAGAGTGTTCTCTTAGGTTTCCCCTCTAGGTGAGTCGGTGTACATATCTAGCTATCTATCCAGCCTTAGATTTCCCCTCTAGGTCCATCAGAGCCCCTTGCGCGCATCACGCGTCATGCCTAGGTCATCCTCAGTGGTCACCCTAACAGTAGAACACTCTCCAACTCGAGAGCCAAGCTTGCAGACTGTGCCACGATAGGCACCTTCAGACTAGATGACAGCAATGACGAAAGTCACAGTTCTGTGTCTGCAGCCACTGCCCCTGACCTCCCCTCTCACCCGACACCTCGAAGCGCAATGCCTGCACCTGAGCCGATGCCCATCACACTGATCACAGTCAATGCACCTGAGAGTGAAGGCCCCACAACCCATGGCAAGGTACAGACTGTTCGCGAGTTGGTTGAAACTCTGTGCACTCAATTAACCAAAGTCCTCATGCTACTATGAGCCTCTGGACCCCTGGACCCCTCGACCGATATGCCCATGGATCCCCTGGGAGCTGACGCGACTCCCCCACTGCCTGTTCCAACACCCACTCCCACCAAACCCATACTGCAAAGCACCACCTCCATCAAACCCACCGCCCCCAGTGACTTTAACAGTGACCGCCAGAACAGTCACTCATTTCTCAACTCGTGTGAACTGTATCTCATGCTTGCACCCCAACAGTTCCCACACCAAGTTGCTCAGATCAAGTAGGCGATGACCTACATAAAAGGAGGTCGTGCATGCCAGGCTGTCGATCGCTAGATGCACTTCAAGCACACCAATGGCTATCTGCATTTCGGAATGTGGAAGGACTTCGTGGAGGAGTTCCAATGTGAGTTCTGCATCCAGAACAAGCAACACGATGCACTCATGAAGCTCGAGAGTGCATCATGTTACCAGGACAAGCAGTCCATTGATGAGTACACCGACGGATTTCATGATCTCATCGAATGCTCCGGGTACATGGATGGCCTCACCATCACCATCAAGTACTGCAAGGGCCTGTGCACCACCATACAGGTGCAGGTCGCAAGTATGCTGACCAGCCATCCCACCAACAATGACCCAGAAGCATGGTATTGCACTGCACGGATCTGCGAGGAGAACCTCGAAGCCAATAAGATGTTCTCTGTGCTCCACACAACACTGGTGCACATGACCGCAGGGCAGTTCGCTGCTGCCTCCGTGCCCCCTAAAGCTGCTCTGTTGCACTTCACGATGAAGCCGACCCCCGCTCCTCTCCCACCAGGCATTCCGATGGACATCGATGCCACATACCAATGCACCTGGGCACCGATCATCTGCCAGCACTGCAATCAGCCCAGCTATATCACCGCCGACTGCCCCCACGCATACGACATATGCTACATGACAGTCAAGGAGACTTGTGAAGCCATTTAAAACATGCTCATGAAGATCGACGTTGCCGACAGCACTGTGAGCACCGACCCCGAGGTCGTTGCTTCGACCAAAGCAAGCGCGATGGAGCAGGAGGATTTTCCAATGTGCAATGAGTGACCGACACACCCTTGTTGCCCTCTACATCCCTTTCAGACCCTGCTCCTGTAAATAACGATACCCATGATAATACAGCACCTATCCTTTCTCTGCCCAAAAAAGTTGTGTCAGAAAAATCTAAAAAATCTGGACCAAGACCCTGCAAATGGGAGCGCACGCTGCCATGTGAGTATTGCATACATGCGACAGACTCCAACTCCCTTCACCTCAAGGTCGAGGTCCAAACAATGGACACCAGAGAGGTCTTCTCTGTCGCTGCGCTCCTTGACTTGGGTGTGACCAGACTCTTCCTCGATCATGCATTTGTAGCAAAGCACCGCATCATGATGCAACCCCTCATCTGGCCGATACCTGTTCGCAATGTCAACAGCACCCCCAACAAAGACAGCATGATCTGTGAGGTTGTGGACTTGGTGGTTCACTATCAAGACCACACTGAGCATGCCGTCTTTGCTGTCACTAGACTCGGGCACCAGGAGATGATTCTGGGCTTCCCCTGGCTAAAGCTACACAACCCCGATATCGACTAGGAAAAGGAAATGGTCAAGATCAACCACTGCGAGCACACCTGTCGCACCAGTGTGAATGAGGCCAAAGGCGAATGCGTGCATGTGCAAAAAGACTACCAGTGCACCTGAATGGCAATCCACACCTGTCACATTGGCCCCATGCCATGCCTTGCGACTGTCAAGGATGATGATGAGCTTCCCGAGATGGGATGCAACTCTGCAGAACTGACTGATGAGCCCATCGAAGAGAGCGATCGCCTATTCATGATCCCCATGCACGACCCACCAACTGAGACCATTTGCGCCACTGTGAATATCTCTCAACATCTCGCTGCTGCGCATGCGAAGAATAGTGGCGTTTGCACCTTTCATAATTCGGTTCTGGACCACCTCCACGAGTTCGAGGACGTCTTCACAAAGTCCTCCTTTGACATGCTCCCCAAGTGTCACCCCTGGGACCATGTGATCAAACTGGTCCCCGATGTGAAGGTGAACCCGTGCAAGATCTACCCGCTCAGCCTCGATGAGCAGAAGGAGCTCAACGCATTCCTCAAAGAATACCTCGTGACTGGCCGCATTCACCCCTTGAAGTCTCCCATGGCTGTGCCCTTCTTCTTCATTAAGAAGAAGGATGGAACCCTTTGCCCTGTGCAGGACTATCGCACACTCAACGCCATCACCATCAAGAACCGGTACCTGATACCTCTCATATCAGATCTTGTCAATCAATTGCGTGGTGTGAAGTACTTCACTAAGCTCGACATGTGATGGGGGTACAATAACATTTGCATTCGCGAAGGTGATGAGTGGAAGGCCACATTTTGCACCAACCATGGCCTGTTCGAGCTGCTCATAATGTTCTTCGGTATGACCAACTCCTCCGTGACATTCCAGACCATGATGAACGACATCTTCCATGACCTCATCATGGAAGGCATGGTCTGCATGTACCTCGACGACATCCTGATCTTCACCAAGACCCACGAGGAACACCGCCGCATCACACACCTAGTCCTGGAGTGCCTTCGCGAATACAAGCTGTACCTCAAGTAGGAGAAATGCGAGTTCAAATGCACGCACATCAAGTACCTTGGCCTCATCATCGAGGAAGGCCAGGTGTGCATGGATCTGGTCAAGGTCGCTGGAGTCACAGAGTGGCTGAAGCCACAAAATCACAAGGAAGTTCAATCCTTCCTTGGCTTCATAAACTTCTATCGCCATTTCATCCATGACTTCTTGCACTACGCATGCCCCCTCTTTGATCTCACCAAGGCCAATGTGCGCTTCCACTGGAGTGAAGCCGAACAGACCACGTTCGAGGCACTCAAGGACACGGTCACGAGCGAGCCCATCCTGATCTTCCCCGACGACAACTGGCCCTATCGCATTGAGGCTAACAGTTCTGACTTCGCGACTGGTGCAGTTCTGTTCCAGGAATCTTGTGAGGATGGCAAGTGGCACCCGATTGTGTTCTACTCCAAGAGCCTCTCTGATGTGGAACGCAACTACGAGATCCACGACAAGGAAATGCTCACGATTGTTCATGCTCTCGAGAAATGGCATCACTTTCTCAAAGGCATGTGCCACCCCTTCAAGATCTAGATGGACCACAAGAATCTCGAGTACTTCTGCACCGCACAGAAGCTCAACCAGTGACAAGTGCGATGGTTGCTCTACCTCTCGCGCTTCAACTTCTCTCTGCACCACTGCCCTGGCCGCTCCATAGGTAAACCCAATGCATTATCATGAAGGGCAGACCACAGAGATGGATCATCCGACAACCATGACATTGTTCTGCTCAAGCCTGAGCTATTCATGATTCGTGCCACCGAGGTGATTGAAGTCGAAGGCCCCGAGCGACGGCTACTTGAGGAGGTATGAACAAAGAATCACAAAGAGGAGTTTGAGGAGTCAGTCGTGAAGGCCGCATGCAATCTCGCGCAGACTCGCACCAATGCAGTCTATAGCTCTGACTGGACCAAGACTGACAGGCTACTCTTCTATCATGGCCGCATCTATGTACCCTATGACCTGGACTTACGCCGGCACATAATCGAACTCCATCACAATTCACGCATTGCGGGGCACGCCAGCTGCTGGAAGATGCTCGAACTGGTCAGTTGCAACTACTGGTGGCCTTCCATGTCACATCAGATCGGCCTGTATTGCAAGTCATGTGACATGTGCCTCCGGATGAAGATTCAGCGCAATGTGCCACAAGGCGAGCTTTGCCCCCACAACATTCCCCCGTCACACTGGCACACCATCAGTGTCAACTTCATCATGGAACTCCCCGAGTCCAATGGGTACGATGTGATCATGGTCATAGTGGACAAGCTCTCCAAGCATGCGCACTTTATTCCGATGCACATGACGTGCACTGCCCTTGGTGCTGCATGGCTCTTCCTCGAGCATGTCTGGCGGCATCATGGACTACCGATGCATGTCATCTCCAATTGTGGCATGCAATTTGTTATGAACTTTACCAAGGAGCTGTACGACATCCTCAGCATCAAACGCATGCTCTCAACAGCCTACCATCCACAGACCGATGGCCAGACAGAGTGCATTAACCAGGAGCTTGAGTAGTACCTTCGCGTATTCATCAGTGAGCATTAGGACAACTGGTTTGACCTAATCCTGATGGCCGAGTTCGCGTACAACAACTATGTTCATAGCGCAATGCAGTACTTACCATTCTATCTTGAGACAGGCCACCACCTGCACATAGGGTTCAAACTGCATGAATCCCCCACTGCCAAAGGCATGAACGAGTTCATTGACTGCCTTTGTGCGACTCTGGAGGAAGCATGAGCTGCCCTCGCGAAAGTGCATGATAACATAGTGAAGTACTATGACTGTCACCAGTGTCGTGCATCCGATCTCAAACCAGGGGACAAGATATACCTTGCCACGAGTGACATCCACACATCGCAACCATCCACGAAGTTGTCACACCACTACCTAGGCCCCTATGAGATTGAATGCAAGGTTGGCTCGCATGCATATCAGCTCAAGCTCACCGGCGACATGAGTAGGTTACACCCGGTCTTTCCTGTTATCAAACTGCTGCACCAACCCACCAACGCATTCCCAGCTGCCCGCGACGCGAAGTCCTGCTGCCAGAGTTAATCAATAGAAAAGAGGAATACATGGTGGAGGAGATTTTGGATAGCCGGAGAATGCGAGGGAAGGTTCAATTCCTGGTTTCGTGGAGAGGGTATGACTACGGGAAGAATTCCTGGGTGAATGAAGAACACATACATGCACCCAACCTTGTCGCTGACTTCTATTGTGAAAACCCAACCGCAGCTGGTGCCCCCGTCGAATGCTGATCACCTGAATGCACATGATCACATGCATGATCATGCACACCACGCGAATTCATCGAGCCCGAAGTCGATATCAATGAACTGCGACATACTTGAGGGTGAGTGCATCCTTAAGGGGGGGTAATGTCAGGGGACATCCCATTTCTGTGACCAAGTCCCCTCAACAATGTGACCCGAATGCGTCCAATGCATCGCGCATGATCCAACGCCCCTCAGCTAGTCGATCATGCATGATCCCGCATCGCGCGTGTGTCACATCACTTCACATCAGAACCTGCTCGCTTATGCACCATGTGTTCATCTCATGCCCTCCACATGTCCGCTGCATGTTTTATAGTATATAGTTAGGTAGCGCCCTAGAGGGGATCCTCAGAGTGTTCTCTTAGGTTTTCCCTCTAGGTGAGTCGGTGTACATATCTAGCTACCAATCCAGCCTTAGGTTTCCCCTCTAGGTCCATCAGAGCCCCTCGCGTGCATTGTGCGTCATGCCCAGGTCATTCTCAGCGGTCGCCCTAACAATCTCTACATGTTGACATCATTTGTTGAGGGAGGCACCTACATCTGTTCCACAATGTTTAGATCCTCCAGCTCGAGACCTATAGCATTGGTCATGATGTGTTTTGCAGGAAAGAAGGGCTGACAAGAGGTGAAAAGAGGTGGAAGAAGTTGGATAATATATCTGAGCTTAATGAAACACATGGCTGATGGCATCAATGCCTAACAGAAACCGTCACCCCATCAGATCTATCAAAACCTAACTTTTCCAGAGAAGTGAGAGAGGCAAGATTAAAATAAAAGAAGAATTGGATACACTCGGTGTGTTGGGGTGCGATGTTGTCCATGGTCATTTTTCTTTTTCTCACTGTGAAGATGGTCAGTACAGAAAATGCTACCAGAGAAACAGGGACCAAACCTGGTGGACTACGAGTACTTTCAGCACCTACATGGCATGCTTCCGCAGCCATCGGAATTGCTGTTTCGGTGTACCCAAGATGACTCCCTACTTGTCAATGCCATATACATCAAGGGGCATGGATGCAAATAGGGCTACTCACACTCCGCCACATCAGGCAGGATGGAAAACTGCAGTCTCTTCCCCATTCTCTCTCCATTGATAAAATGAGGAGGTCAAATCAAAGTTGGCTCTATGTTTTGATGATGAGTTTGCCTAACAATGTGTCCCTGCTTGCCTTGCTCACTGGCCCTTACCCCCCTCAAACCCTCAAATGCTCGTTGCTAGTCCAAATCCCAGACTCTACTGCTGGCAGTGACAACGCTGAGCCTACTGCCACTATCATATTGCCGACCATCTGCCAGTGTGATGCTCCCTGCCAGTTCACTGTCACCACCGTCTAACGCTAGGAACATTCACGTCCTTTATTCCAACTAGGTAACTGAGTGAGGAAGGATGAAGCTGAAGAAAGCACCGAAGAATGGAGTCAACTTGGTATGTCCAAGGCGCCGCCTGCAAAACAACTATTGCATTCTGCCTTCTCCACCAGAACACAGACCACGGAGCCATTCAAGACCTAGGATTGCGTGCAAGTCCCAACTCAAGAGCCCCCCCTATCCGAATGTTCATGCTCACATCTGTTCCGCCGTCATTCCCCTCAGCATCCCATTCCCCAGCAGATCACTGCACTCTTTGCATCATCTCTTACTTCTTCAGCATGTTCCCTGCTCCTTCTCTACCCACCAACGAGGAGGGCTCGCTGCCTTTCATCACAAACCCACTCTCACAGTGTACAGCAACGCATTGGGATGTGGCGCTGCCGCTCTGCGCCAAGCCACCATATGAGGTGGACTGCGCAGCATCCTTGGGGCGGCAGCATCATCCTGGTAGGTGCATGAAGCAAGGACATTGTGCCTGGTGAGCTATGATGCTGACGACATGCTCCAAACACCCACAGAACCAGGTCAAGCTCTTCGCCACCCTTTGGAGTGGTATGCTTCTTCTCTCCGTGACCTCATCGCCAACCTCGCCAGACTCACTCTCTATCTTCATTCTTAGCGGATCCCGCCCTGATCCACCCCCTTCCTTGCCGAAATCAGAAAAAGGACAGACGGAGTTCAGTGGAGGATGACTCGGACACAGGCAATGGCGGCTTTGCATCTTGCCATTCGATGCGGGACCGGTGAGTGCGCAACGCTGTGATGTGCTGGTAGACGATTAACGCATCGGTGCAGTGCGGATGTGAGGTCATGTGGTGGAGTACATACAAGACGAGGAAGGCGGGGTGACCCAAGACGTCAAGGATGATGGTGAAGGTGCTTCATCCTCGTCCTTGTCATCTTTTTTTGAAATGAGCTTCCTTTTAGTAGGACTCTCCTCGAGACCATAAACCCCTCAAATACAGATAATTCACGGCATCTCATTGAGGAAATGGAGTCTCGTCGAATGAATATTGTGCTGCGGGAATGATCAATTCCATGAAAAGATGACATGACTGTTCGACGATTGGAATTCTCGACGACTAGGACCTCGAAAAGGTGAAAAAGGTATGAAACCCAACTCCGAGTTCCACGTCATCACATTCACGTCGTATGGGAATCGGGAGTGATACACGGTACGATAAACAATATACCAATGGTCCGATGCTAACTCGATTTCGGACTGTGAAGTGCGGGCAAAACACGCTACCTAGTCCCAATCGGAAATGTGTCATATCACCCTTGCTGATACGTGGAGTTGGTATTATCCATTCGAGCTAAAGTCTTATACATGTTGTAGCATAGACTAGAACCTTCGAATACGATGAGTCAATGCACTGGATAAACTGCATCCAAAAGTTGATTCATCATCTGTTGATCGTGCTCGGGACGTATTGGCGCGAAGTCGTCAACCCCCTTGGCCCAATTGATATTCTTCGATAAGCCAGCCGGATAATGTGCGTATTTGTCGTCCACAGGACTATCTTCATTTCCATCCGGTGAACCTTGCTTGAACAGTCCTGCCCAATCAAAATCGATCAGGTTCAAACGGCCTTCTTTCGTAAACAGCACGTTGGGTTGTCGGAGGTCGCCAAAGACATATCCTTCATCGTGCAACAACTTCAACACAGCCGTCAATTGTTCGTGAGCATCTTCCCGACTAGCTGGCCATGCAACTGGTTCAATATAATCCATGATGACCATGTTCATCAATGGAAGTAATCGCCGGAATCGGGCGCCCGTGTCGTCTGGAAGGGGTATCTTTTCAAGGATGGTGCCAGCAGTCGGAATGGGGCCATGATAAAGAAGAGCGGGTGCATATCCGTTCTGATGGAGCAGCTCATGCACTTGAACATTATAGGTTGTAACGAACTTGACGACGATATCTTTGGAATTATCTGTTCGCTTCGCGTGAAACGTGACACAGGAGGCGTCATCTTGGAGCCTGCCAAGGTATTTGAATTCGATACGGCCCATTGGTGCGTCGACAGAGGTGATGTAGGGGAAGAAACGGGGATGAGGGTCATTCGACTTCATGTCAACTGGTTGCAATGCTGTGTTATTGCCAACATCCGTGTAATAGTTATTCAGGTCATTAATGCCGGCGCGGAGAGCGAGAAAGACGTGTGCGAGATGCAACAGCCGGTCCTCCCTGTGAGTCGTCGAATTTCCCATCCACAACATGTCCGTGAGTCGCTGAACGATGGGCCTATCCGTAAAGACGGCGCCGAGGACGGCTAGCCATGCACCACCGCCTGCGAGGACCAGTGTCGGGCAGCATGTTTTGTCGCGAATTGGGAAAAACTGTTAAATGGGCAATCAGTCAGAGTGTTGCAAAAGATATGAAGAGCTCAGCTCACATTCTCTTGGTTGACCCAGAAAGCTCTGACACTCAAGCCCACTTCGGTCGAAGCATCACAGCCCCCTTCACCGACCTCGACCTTTAGCTCCATGAAGCACAAACGGATGTGAACTCCATTGATAATGATGACAATGTTGCCATCCGTTCGAGTGTCGTCATCGTTTGCGTCCAAGATGAACGTCCAGTGAAGGAGCTCCTGCAGCGCCTTGCGAATTTCGCTACTTCGTCTCAACTCTGGGCGGCGAATTTGCGTCAGCACGTCCATGAGCATCCTCACCGACTTTAGGTATTTACGCGTCGGCTGTTCGGGATGCTGGAGACGGCGGACGAATGCCTCGAAAACAGGATGGAAGATGTTGATGGGCGCGGCGGTGGTGGGATTGCCGTCGTGTGGGTGCCGACCGTCGTAGATGGCACCGACGGATTTTCGCTGGATCTCGACGTAGTTTTGTGATTTTGCACCCTTCGAAGGCGAGGGTCCCTTGTAGTCGATATTCTTACGGAAATCTGTTTTCGATTGAGCGAAGCGAAAGGAAGACTGAAAAATACACACGCACAGATGATCTCCGGAAGGCCAGTAATCTCATCCTGGGCTTCCTCATGCGCTTCGACTGCTCTTTCTGCGGTGACAATCAAATGAACCAGCTGACGATCCAGTTCTCCTTGGAACACGTCGCAGAGGTATTCTGCTGGCTGAACCCTCGTGGCGACATCGTGGGCATTGGTAAAGGTCGTTGGCCATTCGGTTGCGCAAAAGGTGTTGACTGGAATCAGTTCTTTCGGCTATACACTTTAAGAAACATAGCACGAAGAATGTGAAGTGGCGACTTACTTTCCAGAACCTTATCGAGTGGAAGGCAGCTTGAAAGCCATGTCGCTTACCAAGTTCATCAACAAAGAGTTGGCAACATTCCTGAAAAGACTCCTGAAGAAGATTATTGGGTATCTTGACTTTGAAGCATGTTGGGCTGCGCGACTTGTCGAAGAATAACCAATTGATATCAGTCGGCTCTGGATCCTGTGGCTGTTGTGGTGCTGCAGCCTGTGCAGGCTGGAGGCGGGCGGTTTGTGAGCGGGTAATGCGCATCGTTTGAGAAGCTGAACCCGCGGCCTGAGTTGATCTATTAGACCGAGGCATGGTGGCATTGAGCTGAGTTGATGAAAGACGCGCCGCGGTCAACAGGGTTATGTAATCATACACGATCACATGCTCGCGCTGTGCAATGACCATGTAATTTTATGCGACAACATTTACCGTATCAAATGAGAATGTGAGAGTACGAGACGATCGAAACCGTAAAAAAAACGCTAAGTTGACCATCTGTAAGCGTAGAGAAATGCGTTGCGTTCCACGTTGTACAGTCAGTCACCGAACCACGATTAGCGAGAAGAAAAAGGACTCACGCCGCAGTTGTCCCCTCTACCGACAATGACGGCAGAGCATGCTCGCTCGGACCAGCAGAGCGCATCGCAGAATATACGCTTGGCAAGGCCGTGTGTGGTGCGATACGCGTCTGCAGCTCTGGGTGTGGCATGTGAGTAGGGAGAAACGAGAGAGTGGATGGACATTACCTTGCTGGCTTGTCGCGTAGACCGCCGGCCTATCCTGCAAGGAGAATACAATCTTGGAGGGCTCATCTTGTCGGGTCCTGGTACCTCAGAGTCTTCCGGGTCTTCGCTCAATTGTTCTCACTGCGAGCCATCCGCGCGCCGGGCTATCCTTTGGATCGACGCATCGCGCCACCCAGTATCGACTTTGACGCCCCCGGTGTGGATCTAGAGCTGGAGCTGGTCGTTGTTGTTCATTTGCACAGCGAATACATCGGACATTTGGTGAAGCCTGTACCTGTGCAATGGGGAAGTAAGATATGACACTGAGAATCCCAGTCAATGTTGGATGTATGTGAGGAGGAAAAAAACGCACGTCAGGCAGGACACATGCATGTGAGATGGGATCTTTCAGAGCTGAGCAGTCTGTCCATTGTTCTTGGTGAGCTTCCCCACGACGTCATCTGTCGTATGCCTTGGAGGAGGAGGACAAGGATGCGGAGCCAAGGGACGCGGGGAGCACGTTGGAGGGGAGGGTAAGGGCGACCTGGTTGGATGCGGTAGTTTGTGAAGAGGCGTCGACTTTGATTTGGCTGTCGGTTGATATGTCAGAGATACAGCGAGTTGTAAGGCAAAAGAAAACGGCGCACGACCAGACCCATCTGCCACCCTCATTTGCACCATTGTTGTACATGATATGCATTTTCGTTTCGGTGAGTTTGATGATGCATATTTTCCGCAAGCCTTTCGATGCACTGAATGAGATCTGCGGACGGAAAAGAAGCACCAGAAGGATTGAAAAGAGAAACGCAAAAAAGCCGCACTGAAAAATGTGGAAACATTGGGTACCGATGCACGGAAGCGCATTGCGAGGTGATGGAGGAGCGGATGGAGGAGCGGATGCATGTGTCATGCAGCACCATGACATGACTCCATCAAATCCTTTGCGACGCGAAGTGCCTTCCTCTGAGCCTCATCGTTCTGCAAGGCCATTTGATTCGGGACGTCAATGTGGCCGTCCACATCACCCTGTCCGTCAACAGGAGCCCACTAGGACGAAGGCCGCCACGATGACCACCAAGGGCTCGCAATCGCCATGATTCTCATTTAGGTTCGAATTGTAGTGGAATTGGAGAGCAATGTTGACCGAGGCGTACCTGCAGGACTCGTTTTACAGATACCTCAAGTCGTAGCTGGCCCAGGCCAAAGCGGAGCTGGCTGCTCGAAGCCGATGTGCTCGGCGGTGCCGAGGCCAATCTCATAATCACTGGCCCCACCCTCTGGCCTCTACTTTGCCGCCCTCCGTGCCCCTCCCCCACTCCGTCAACCCGACAACAACCTACCAACCTCTCGCTTGGCCACTGCGCGCCGGAATTTCGGTCCTTCTTCACCGTTTGGACCAATGGCGTCCCGTTGATCCGAGGCCTTGCGCCCGAGCACCAACACGACATCGCCAACTCGTGTGTGGTCTCCCCCCCTGGCCTGGTCGCCTCCCTGCACGCACAGCATCACAATGACCTGCGCACAGTTACCATCGAGCTCCGCCAGCACTGCTCGTTCCAGGATCAGTATGCGTCCAAACTCCAGGCCGCACTCAACGCCTGTTCCTCCACACATCACAAGAAGGCGTCCTTTGTCCCCCCTCCGGTGCATGCACCCCCACCTCCTCGCTCCCCACCAGCCCTGCCTGAGCCCGAGGCCTAGACCGAGACACTCGCACCCCTCCCGCCCAAACCACAAAGCCCGGCCCGCAGCCACCACAACCGTATGAGCCCGGCCATCCTGTCCTCCTCCTCCTCGAGCCCCTACCACACCCCTGAGCCCCTTCTCCCTCTCTTCAAGAATATTGCAATTGGCAGATGTGGGTGAAATTGAGCTATACGGCATTCCGATCAACGCAATCATGGAAGGGGTGCGTTGATCACCGGTGAGGTTCAACCAAGGATTTGACAATGAAATGCTATCATATACAAGTCCGATGAAACAAAGACCGTAGAGGCGAACCTAAAGGATTTTAGTCGACGCCGCCGGAGCAACACGACTATGTATGAATTTAATGATATATAAAGGCAATGTGCTGATCGCCACAATGACCGCGACTTTCCAAGCGAACCCGACAGAAATGACGAACGAAAGATCTGTGGCCAAAAATGGCGTCATCACAGAATGCAGTGGGAGAAGCACAGGATAACGCTCACCGAAATACTCAGGGAGAAATGCGATGCTGACAACGTACAAAAAGAGCGTGACAATTTCGGAGATGACCATATAAATATGCCTTTGAAAGCGGTGGATAGTCAGATTTCAGTGATCACCGAAACTACGACTCACCACATCGTTATCTCCGATGCAACCATGATGAGCTCATTGAGGACTAAAGCGGTGAACGATATGGAGACGATGTGCAGAAACTCGGTTTCGAACAGGACCAAGGACATGATCATGATTGCGGAACCTGACAAGAATAATGAGCCGGTCTGTTCCCAGATAGTGAATACGAAGCACCTTGATAAAGGCTAATCATAAACCACTCGAAGAACGTTTTATATGACAGCGCTCGGCCCTGGTGATTAGTCAGTAAGATACGTCTGCGATTGAATGCCACATACCTTGGTCAGTTCCTTGTACAACTCGGGATATATCAACGCCAGGTCCTCATTTACATCCCGATCCAAGACCAACGAAAACACGGGCGCCATCGTGTATACGGTCGCGTACCCAACCATCAGCCAGCCCTGGTACAGCGCGATGGGCGCAAAGTAGAATATGGCAGAAAACACGGCTTGCATGACGGAGATGATGAGACCGCGGTGGATAACGAACTGAGCGAGCTTCGCCGACCGACGATACGAGTTGCGCCCATGCCATAAGAGAAGCTTCGTCAGATAGCTGAACTGTGTGACTGAGAAGTCCGCCGCCAGCGATGCCTGTTTGCCTTCCTTTCCTACGATACCAACACCTAGATAAACTATCAGCCCCAAAATCCGATAGATGGTAGGATAGAAGCTACGACTTACCAACATCTGCAGCCTGTATCATGCTCACATCGTTCCCTCCGTCACCAATGCAGCACACTCGTTTCCTTGTGAAAGCGCGAATGAGACGTGCCACATCGGCTTTCTGGGTAGGTGAACACCGGCAAGCGACGACGGCAGACAGTTTCGTGGCGATCTCGATGAACTCATTCTTGAAAAGGGTCAAGCACAGCTACAAACCCACTAATTATCAGAACTGCCGAGCCGCAAATTGACAGACGACCGCTTACCTGCAGCGATTCTCCATCGATGACGAGACAGCAGTCTAATTTGGATTGTAAAAAGTCCAGTTGATCGCGCACTTCATCGGCTGTCTTGACTAAAGGTCGCAGTCAGGAAAGCACCATTGAGCATAATGAATGTGAACACAGACGCTTAGCAATCTCATGGATGTATTGATTCCGAGAAACCAGCTTTGTCGAGATGGCGATGCACCTAGCGGTCTCAATCTTGTCGCCAGTCAACATCCAAATCTTCACTCCCGCATTCCTGAGCAACTCGAGCGCTTGTTTGACGCCGTCTTGCAGCTTGTCCTCGACACCTGTCAGCCCAAGCAATTCCAGATCGTGCTCCAGAAACTCTGCGACGACGGCAGCCATCGCCTCGTTCCTTCCCTCGAGCTTGACGCTGGCCTCATGGTGTCGCGCTTTGAACTCGCCGTACAGCTGCCCGCCGAGCCGCTTCCGCGCCATCACCAGCGTTCGGAGTCCCTCACGCGCCATGTTCGCCGTCTCTTCCTCAAGCCAGTCGTTCCGCTGCACGATCTTGGACATGACGACGTCCGCGCCTTTTTGAAGAAATGTGATCTCGCCCGTCTGATTATCTTTTACCACAATGCCCATCCGCTTTGACTCAGACGTGAACGGGAAGATATCGAGGACATCGAAGGAGATCCGTGCTCCGGTTGGGGTCTGAAGCTCTATTCGTGTCCTATCGCGGAATACTAGGGTCAAACCGATTGATTGGGTCCATTTTACAATTGCAACTTCGTCTGGGGATGACGCCTGGTATGTCATCGAGCCGTCGTCGTTCATCACAGGTGTCACCTAGAGCAGAACGCAAGTGAACCCTCTGCCATCCGTGAGGGGTGCGCGTGGTACTTACGTTGTGGCATAATGCAAGACTGAGGACTACATCATGAACACGAGACGACATGTCTCTGCGACCACGGACGGCGAGCTGTGCGCCTGTTGGCAATGATGCCTGCCGTAGATGTGCTAACAAAGACACAAGAAGGAATTAGGACAAACCGGGGGTCATGGCTGTTCACTGATGCTCACAATGATCCCCGGAAGAGCCAAACGAAACTTGGAGCTGATGCGCGACTTCGTCCATGGTGTCGTAGCTATACGACATCGTTCCCATATGCAATTTTTTCATCTCCATCTCTAATGCAGTATGTCAATTCTTGAATGTGAAGTGAGGCTACAAGACGACAACGAACCATTCTGAGTCAAAGTGCCCGTCTTGTCACTCAAGAGGTATTCAATCCTCCCAAGCTCTTCCGGTAAAGTGCTTGTCCGTACGATCGTGTCGGGTATCTCATCGTCGTTCATGATCTGCTGGGCATAGACCGTCTTGCCCATATCAAGATTGACCCGCAAGCTGTCGGACAAGCAGCAGGTCAGCTTCATGACATCCTCCGAAATGGCTCACAAATCATGCTCACCTGATAGGAATGATGGACGAAAACAAAATCAAGAACCGGAACACGTAAATGTACCAGAGCCCCCTGAACCCGTTCAAGGCGACCAAAACTATAGACAGCGCAAATGTGACTGCGCACAGGATCTGAAAGCATCGACGGATCAGGTTCACGGATTCATAACGGCGAAGGACGAGAAGCATCCGACCTTTGCTAAATTATTGATCTCCAGATCCAACAGGCCGACCTTCGTCTCCGGGTGGCTCGTGTTCATCACCGCGCGCGTCTCTGAGCCCGTGTAAATTACAAACCCGACCGCCGAGCCCGCAGCAAGGACGGTGTTTGACCACAGGACATTCTCCGCCGTCAGCGGCGACACGGTAGGCGGAAGCGGATGCATAGGAACAGATTCGGTTGAATGATTGACGGTCGACAGGGCCGGCGGAGGGCTGTTCAGCGTGAACGTGCCGATGAACGAGTGTATGTCCTTGATCGGCGCATCGGCTAGCGTGCTTCGTGAATCACATTCAATTTTGCCAATGAAACGACGGGGAGATAGTGCTCACCGTATATTTCCGCATCCAGCCTGCTGAGATCTCCCTCGTCGAGCTTCTGGCATTCTGGCACGGCCACTCGCAGCTTCCAGTCCGTCTCACCGTCGAGCTGGTCCGTCCGAATGAAACATGTGCCCGAGGTGTCTGAGGTGCGCAGAAGCACCATGTCCGCCGGAACACGCTGGTTCTTCTCCAGATGCACGAGGTCACCTACGCGTATTGATGAAGACGGCACGGACCGTGTGTTCGCATGAGTGTTGAGGTAAGCTTCCTCGCGCGAGAAGACAGATGAATCTTCGCCGGAAGAGAGAGGGGGAGGCTCGAGGATCAGATACTTTTGCGAGTTGGCCTCACGGTCACGTTGGTAACGCTTGTAATCGTCGTACGCTTCTTTCCCCATCGTGACGAAAAGAACGAATGCAAGAGGGGCGATGTATGTCATTATGAAGCCTAGAAACCCCAGTCAGTCGTATAGCATGTCGCAATCTTGACCAATTACTGACCTATCTTTAGTGCGGGTATAAACTGCGACAGTGCAACCAGAAGGAAATAGAGATTGAAGAAGAACTTGAATTGCTCATAGAATACGATGGGCAGAAACGTGAATGCATTATATTTTTGATTGCGAACAATATTGGGCGGGTAGCGTGATTGCAGTTTCTCTGTCAATGCGTAAGTACCGTCCATGTCAACCGGAGAATGGGCATACCTGGCGGTCTAAATGGTATTGTTCTGGACTTGTCCTTAACATTGGAATGTTTCGCCTTCCTCAAAGATGGCGTCGGAAGCTGCGAACACGCACAACGTTCTCATTAGCACATTCGCGTAAAAGAATCGCATGATTGTCGCCCCAACCTGCACAGGCGATCCGGCCCCGCTCCGACCTCGATCTCTCTCAATCGACAACTCGTCGTCCGCGTCCGCATCATCTTCGCCACGCAACAACCCCGCCGCCTCCTCAGCGTCCGGCTCGTCCAAGTATCTTTCTTTCCGCTTTAACTTTCCGACACGAGCCCTTCGCGAAGACGCTGCACCGACGCCAGCTCCACCGGTGGACGCGCCTGCGACATGTTGATAATCCTGACTGTGGGAGTTGGACTTGCCGCTCGAAGTCGACGCAGAAGCTACAAACGCCGTCGCACGGTGCATCTTGTTCTTTCCGGGGAAGCCGTTATGATTCGAACTTGAAGCGGTGACCTGGGTATCCGAAAATGGAGCAAAATTTGTGCGATCCTTGTTCCTTTGTATCGGATGCAAAGGGATATCCGACATGTAAATAGGTGGCCCAACCGCGAATGAAGCTCGATATGCTCGTCTCCCTGGTCGTAAGTCGCTTGATCTATCACCAGAGTGGATAGTATGGTGCGTTCGTAGACCTACGCCTGAAAATCTGTTCGCGGTGCGTCCAGGCTCAATGGAGCCTAAGAAAAGGGCACCTCGAGGCCGACGACTCTTGTGAAGGATAATGGAAACTGAGATGACGTGTTTGCGCAGGTTTATCAAATCCTTCCTGGTAATACCAGAACAAATACTATTATCAACATAGGCAATTCGAAGAAGGAAAGATTGTTTGATAACTGAGACTATATAATAGCATGCTGACGGACACGCATTGCGGCCAGGGCATGACAGGGCGTTATATGTCATAGCAGATTCGTCCGAACCAAATCCGTCCCAGATTTCGCATCTGTCTTGCGCTTCGAAGAAATCCGAGCTTTCTATCCAACGCCGCCAGGAGTGTCAGTCAGACAACTTGAGAAAAGGACGAGCCTTGAACTCAGAAAATAGCAGCATCTCCCAATGGTTCATCACGAGTTCCTTTCCCTCGCGCCTCCTTACGATCCTCCTTCATAAAGACCCACAACCTGCGGCTAGCAATATTCAAGAAAACATAGGCAGCTCCCATATCCACTCCAAGAGGAGTAAGCTCCACGAATCTCCACTCTTAGGATCCGATTATCAGCCGAGCTGACAAGCAAGCCTTCAACATCAACGACGCGTGACAAGGCATTGGACTGTGAAGTCTTCCAGTCCTCTGGGATCGCTAAGGGCGTGCCAACGACGTACGTTGGTATCTGGCTGCGTCTCTTGAAGGCTAGGACCAGCTTACCTTTAGGGAACCCTGGCATGCCTTTCCGAGGAATTCGGGTTGCCGGCACGACGGGATGAACGATGGTATAAGTTGTTTCTAGCAGGATTTGTCGGCGTCGAGATCTTTGTTTGCCTACAAGTCAAGTGAGTTTGATTCCAAGCCATGCTCCATTCATCCTATTGAGAGATGCCGGTGCTATTCCTAGACTCATTGTGTTCATGTGGGCCAATCTTCGAAGGCGGAACGGAACCGGTAAATGTATTGTGTAAGTCATATTGTACTTCTGCCTCGGAGCCCAGGAAGCTATGCGGATAGTAATGATGGCCAAGAGCATCGCCCCAGATCGGGGCTCGAGAGAAGAGTACACGTTACCTCGCAAATCAACAAGTATCGGAACCGAATGCCAACTCCAAGCAATTCGGGCTACGGCTGCGATGACTGTGGGTGCGGGTGCGGCGCCAACGGAGGGAAGTTGAATCATGCAGCACACGGCCGTTTTCCAGACACAGTCGCCCGTCACCTCCACGTACCTTTCGTAAGAACTCTGGAAGAGGTTATGAATGAGGGGTGCGCACCGCCTCAATTTCCATGAAACGTTCCGATTCAGAACGATAATCTTGATGTGCTGGTGTTAATGGTGAGCTCTGATAGGGCCCGTGTCGCCCTTAATCCGTGTTGCTCATCGGTGGTGGAATCGTGTGCCCCTCGGCTAGGCATCCATACTCGATAGTGGGTGAATCGCCAATGGACCAACAGGGACACGCATCGTCCGGCGAAGCAGGTGAAGTATGCAAGTTACATACATACTACCTCCATTGAACGCTGATGCTTCTGACTCACTAGTGGACCTATCATGAGCTCAAGAGCCTATTTAATCCCACGGGCCACTGGCCGGGAATGACTGCCAATTAAATTACCCAACCACGACGACGTCAGGAAACGCTCCAACGATGGTGGAACACTCGACACCAACAGGCAACTTGAAGAGAGAGATCTCACTTTCCCAAAAAATAATCCTGATTTGGGTGGCAGTGATTGGCATACGTACATTACTCTTTTTCCTCTCGAACTTGAGTGATCCCTAACTCTTTTTTCGCTTCCATGTTTCACAGCGCTTCATATGGTCTATGCCACTGTGAGACACGTCCATAACACCGATCCGAAGAAAAGGAGTCTCAAACGTGCACTTTGCGACGCGATGTCCCGTTACGTGTCATCTTTGGATCCAGACATGGTTCGATATGTCTTGGGCGACACGAAGGACATCTATCAGGCGTGGACGAAGCAGCGCAAACTTGCGCGTTTCACAGAAGACGTTGGAGAAGGTGCTCGGCTTCACTGGATCGGAAACACAGACGCAAAAAAGGTCATTCTCTACGTTCACGGTATGTTCCAATTTGCAGAATGGACGACGCAGGCAGCGAGTAACTGTTTCGTGCTCTATTAGGCGGCGCATTCCTTTTCGGCGCGTCGGATTTCGCGTTGTCTTTCTGGAGGTACGTTCAGGACATACTCAAGAAGCAAGACATCGAAGTCGGTGTCGCCGTTCTCCAATACGGTATGGACGTCCACTTCCTTCCTTGCAGAGGTAATACGGAATTCAACTCGAAAGCACTTGTCCCAGTTGCGATGTTCCCAACCCAACTCAAGCACCTGACGCTCGCCGTGCAGCATCTTTTCTCAAGGGGTCTCAATCCGGACGACATCCAGATAGTCGGCGACTCCGCCGGAGCAAACTTGATCCTGCAACTCGCTTCGCACCACCTCCACCCGCTCCCATCCTCTTCTCCTTCCGACACCATCCCACAACTAGACCTCCCGCGGCCCCTCCGCGGATTCCTCCTCATCTCCCCCTGGGCAACCCTCACCACAGAGACCGGCGTCGCGTCCTGGTCCGAGAATGCCGAGCTTGACCTAAATCGCGCCGCGCGCTCTCCGTCATTATGGCAAGCGTGTGCTCTCTGGCGTGCCAGATTCGCACCGTATATATCTCGAACCGGCGACCGTGCCGCAGAACTGGTTCATCGGCGTCGACCGGATCGTGCAACGCGTATTCGTGAGCGCGAGCGGTCGCGAAGGTCAGAGGGATGATGTTACGACTTGCGCGGACAGGTTGAAGGAGCACCATCCGGACGTGACGTACTTTGTCGAAGAGACGGCCGTCCATGACGATCCGTTATTCTATTTTATGGCCGAGGAAGAGGGAAAGGGCGAGACGACGCCATTAATCTTGCGCTGGCTAGCTTCGGGCTTTTCAAAATAGCAGTAGACCTCTGTGGTTTTCGGTCAGGTCCCTTTATGTCATAACTTGGTAAACTGATCGCGAACGAAAATAGAATCTAGGATATCTATCCATGTTTTACCTTGAATTCTACTTGTGCTGCATCTCCCGCGCTTGACTTCATGTGCGCATGCAAGGGCACTGGAGGACGGTTGATGGGCCAACACTAGCGTTGTCCCGTTCCTATGATCTCTGCATGCAAGCGGTTAGCATTCGAATGGCATGTTGAGCTTCTGCGCTGATTCACTGATCCTCCACCGTCCTTCTGAACCAGCTATACAATCAAGATACGCCACCGACAGCGAATAGCGCCAGACAATGCCAGCTCTGGGAATAATACCCTCCCGAACCCACATGTATTTCTGTCAATTCAGCGTTTCGGTTTTGCTCCCGGCGCTAGCTTGAATCAGTCATTTGGCTCCCGCACAGCGGATGAATCCGCTCTCCCTTTCTGCTTGGGCTTGACTTTGTTGAAGGGGGATATGGTGTATGTTTCGCTCACGCCCATCTATGGCACCCGAAACGGAAAGAGCGCCGTGCACCCCCCACAGTCCCAGCTATTGTATAGCACTGCCGTGCCGAAATTAGACTTCAAATTTTCAGAAGTGCACACACGAGGTAATCCAGCCAACGAACACTTGCATTGGAGCATCTCTGACAGAACACCTCAAGCAAGCTCCGATCAAAGACTTCCAAGCATTTTGGTCATTTTGGGGGCTTCAGGTCAGCACGTCCTCCTTTGCTTTGGCTATCCCAATTATTGACTACCCTTCTAGCTTTTTTTTTTTTCGACTGCGATCCGTGGAATTGAATTGTGGAGAAGTCATAAAATGACGTCGTCATTGTGAACGCCGTGACTCAAGACGCCGTCTCGGCGAATGGAAGCTGTCAAAGATCAATGCAATTAACAAGCACAACCCTTTTGCGACGTCGAAGGCCATAGCAAAACACATAAAAGCGCCTCGGCTGGCCCCAGATTTCTTCACCCCCATTTCGTATCTCAAACAGCACTCAAAGTAACAAGCTCGTCTCCCTTCCTTCGACTGATTCATCTCTGACACGGCATTCACAGCCTCTTCGTTTGATCTATCATCATCTCAAGCACAGATATGGCCACCGTAACCGTTGATGTTTTCGGTGAGAGATCTCAGTTTCGCAGTACTATTTCACTGGTTTTAATACAATGTCTGCCACAGACGTCGTCGGCCTGAAAGCCGAAGTTCCAGACGTGGCAGCTGACCTCGACGAAGTTCTAGAGGGTGCCCTCGAGCTCGCCAACTTTGACGAAGCCTCTGCCCAAGAGGCTCTCGCAGGCTCTAAACTGGTCCTCGCCGCCGCTGCAGGCAAGATCGTCGCGACGTTCGACAGCAAGCGCGGCTACGGCAATTCCAACAAGAGCGGCACGGGCGCCTTCACCGGGCCACTTCACCGGGCCAAAGTTCGTCCCGTCCGGAACGTACAACGTCGTAGTGACCAGGACCACCGCGAAGCTCGTTCAGAACGGCGTGCAAAAGTGGAAGGGCAAGGGTTTGGAGAAGGGCTTGACTGGCACTTGGTCTGTCAAGTGGTAGATCTTGAAAGGATTCCGGGTCGTTTGGCTTGCGCTCTGTTCGTCGGATGCGTCCGCTCCGTTCGTGGAGCTGAATTTTTTGTCGAGCGTTTTTGTGTACTGGTTATTTCGTAGGAGTTCTGAATGGTTTGATCGTTGTGCGTTGTTCGGTTCTGTTGCTGAGGGTGCCACACGATATTGCAGAGTTGCAGAGCTCCAGAGCTCTACTGTATGCGGCCGTCTTGCGTTCGCGGTTCTCAACGCAACAACCGATGGACCTCCCGTGCGTAACTTAGTGTTTCGCAATGTCGAAAGATTGTCCTCTCAAAACAGAATCAGCCAGACGTCCCATTTAATCTCTGCACTTTACGAGGCATTGACCGCCGGTCATATCAGGTAGCCGTTGCGGCCCAATCGTACATATCTCCAGGCGACCAAGCTAGCAACCCGACGCTGGAGCTCCGAATTTCCTTTTTCCTTTCCCAATTTTTTTAATCATTCCAATCAACTAATTAGTCGTTGTTTTTGTGAGCTTTGGTGACTGTGAACGCAGATGAACAAAGACCAGCCAAAAACACAAGCTCTCTTCGCTCCTTCACTATCCTGAACCATCAGGGCGTCCAGCGTTTCGAACAGACTCGGATTTGCGGCCGACAGGCAGTTACAAAGATCAACCAACCTGAACATGGGAAAAATAAAAATACAAGCCGATGTGAACGACGACAGAAGCACAAGGCGCCATTGGAGCTAATGGAAGCTGTCAGAGCGCCAGCACGTCCGGCGAAAGATGTGTTACTTCAATAGAAACAATGCAGCCGCTCAAGCTAGCAGATGGTTGGGGATGCCGGATGCAGCCAATGACGTAATAGTCAGATGAAAGGAATGGAAGATCTGAAAATGTCGCGACAACTTTCCCTAAAAGAAATCGACACCGCTAAAGCAGGCACAGCCATGATGAAGTAGGTTCCTCCGGTTCATTCAAACGTGTCAGGGTAATTTAATTGAACAAGCCGTGTAGGTGACATCCAGGAACACCATGTTAGACGCCATTCCGATCATTGCGTCCACCTTTCTAGTTGATACGGTTGCATGTATAACGTGCCGACAAGGACTTCATACTCAGCGTTAAGCACCAGTGCCATCGAAGGATTGCGGAATTGAATGCTTCTGGGGCTCAGCACAGAAAATCATGCAGCCAACACTTATTCAAATGGGGTGAATATTTCCACTTGTCGACTTTCCATCCAGAACCCGTTCGATCATATTCTTAGGCTCCTCAGTTGCGCTCACACTCCAACTGAATTTCACACAACCCGGGCCCACGATAGCACCGGCTCCCCCGCAGCGGTCTCCCTCCGACCTCGTCTTCTATTGGTCCTGTCAACTTGGACATCGCCAAAACTTGCTCCATACGCCTCATGGTCTTTCGCAATGTCGTCAACGAGCACAACTCTTTTTTAGGACGTTAGAGGCCATGGCAAAAGGTATAAAACCAGCCTAGGCAGGCCGCAAATTTCCTCATTCTCATCTCTCGTCTCCACCAAGTGCTCAAGTAACAATCTCGCGCTCTTTTTCTTCGACCGTTCACCACTGACACGCGGCATTCATAGTCTCTCTATCGATCTATCGTCATCTTCAACACAAACATGTCCACCGTAACCGTTGACGTTTTCGGTGAGAGACGCCGGTCTCGCGGTACTGTTTCACTGGTTGTTTGATGCAATGTCCACCCACAGACGTTGCTGGCTTGAAAGCCGAAGTTCCAGAGGTCGCCGCCGACCTCGACGAAGTCCTAGAGGGCGCGCTCGAGCTCGCCAACTTTGACGAAGCCTCCGCCCAAGAGGCTCTTGCGGGCTCTAAACTGGGCCTCGCCGCAGCCGCAGGCAAGCTCATCGCGACCTTCGATGGCAAGCGCGGCTCTGGCAGCTGCACCAAGAAGGGCGCCGGCGCGTTCACCGGCCCAAAGTTCGTCCCTTCGGGAACGTACGACGTCGTCGTGACCAGGACCACCGCCAAATTGATGCAGAACGGAGTGCAGAAGTGGAAGGGCAAGGGCTTGGAGAAGGGCTTGACCGGCACTTGGTCTGTCAAGTGGTAGATCAAAGATCCGTTGCCTTCTTGTGAAAGGAATTCGAAGTTGTCTGGTGTGCGCTCTTTTCGCTAGGCGAGTTTGCCCTTTTCCTATAGCTATGTTCGTGTTTTGCGTCCGTGTATATGCTGTAAAACCCTTCCGTAAAATTTTTGAGTGTTTGATTGCTGTGTGTTGTTCTGTCCTGGCGCTGAATATTAGGTCAAGCAGACCAATGTCCCTTTGTCGCGCTATCCCATTTTGGTTCCGCTTTTTTTGTCTTGGAAACATCGTCGTTATTCTCAAACCACGCAAATCTTTGCCAATGGAAACCCCGACAGGGATCATGGCAAAAGTCAGGCTTCTCCCCAATCTCTTTGAAAGCAGGACAAGACCGGCAGCTCGATGCGACGCGTTTCCTACCAGGTATTTCGGTTGTCTCGTTCATAGTAGCCTCTTGAGCATTTTCCAGATAGGAATAGTCTGTAATAATATACCATGATGCGTTTGTGTAGTCTGAATTGACTGCTCATACAGGGTAAGTCCTCATGCCATTGGCCTAGCAACGAGTAAACGACGTTCGCAGGACGAAGAACGAGCATATCAAGAGTAGCAAGAGCGCCATCGCGTTCGGAGGTGTAGCCGCCGTCACAGCAGAATTGCTTCCCGAACCGGACGACGTCGCCGACGAAGGTGCGCCGCTCGACGACGGTGTCGCCGGTGTCAACTGCCGAGGCGCATACTTTGACGACATCGTGACAACGATGCTATCCAGATCTGGAAAACGGAAAACGGAAACGCTGTCGTCAGACGCCGAGTGAAGAGACAAACGGAACCCAAGGTTGGGGGTGCACACCGAAAAACGAATTGTTGACGCCAGCCAGATTCTCGATTTTCAGAGCGTGCTGCGACGCGTCGAGATTGGAGGCAAAGTATTTGACCGTCGGCTTCATCTGCTCGCACGTCATTCCGAACGCGCCGCCGCAGCCCGAGACGCCGTTGTATATTTCCGGCGCATTGTCATCCAGCGTCACGCTGTATAGACCGTGGTCGTTTTTCTTGTCTCCGAAAACATATATCGCAGAGCCTTGACCAAAGAGACTCAATGAGGAACTGGCAATTTTTTCTTTTTTTTTCAAAGGATGATCTGTACCATGGAAAGAGAGCGAGACCGAGGCTCTGTCTTGATTGGTGTACGAAGTCCCTCCGCCGCTAAAGTTGGGCGACTTGTTGGAATTCCAAACACCCGTGTAGTTCAAAGCAGGATCGTTTTCTTGATACGTGGTGTTCGAGGCCGTGGCACTAACAAAAAAAAAATCAAAAAGCAATGTGATTCTCAGTCGCAGCACGGCGGGCTTAGTTCATGCTGACCCAGCTGGCGCAAGCTGCACCGTCGTCTGCAGATAATCAAACAAAAGCTCGTTTCCTCCCTGGTCTCCGTTCTTTTTGCCCAGATTGCGCAGCGTCAGCGTGTGCTTGCCGTAGCTCAGCTGGTTCGTTCCGTACAGCAGATAGGGGTCAGACCGGTTCGCGGAGGAATACGCGCTGAGTTCAGTGACGGCCGAATCTATCTCGACTTGGTAGGTCCCAGAGCTAGGTCCAGAGTGGCCATACAGGAATATCGCCGGTCCTGCGGAATCAGCCGGAAGGTAGTTTTTTTTTTTTTTGAAGAGCATTAAGAGCACCGCCGGGAGATGCGAAAGCAAGACCCATGCACCTGTAAAGTTGAAGCTGAAGGACGCGCCCACGACGTCGGTTTTGTGGAACGTTCCCATCCAGAAGGGTGATGCGTCGGCGTTGAACGATGGGCTGGAAGGATCGGGCGTTGTCCATGCAGACTGATCCGCATACGACAGGACGCTGTCGAAATCGTCTACCGTGAGGTTAGCGTTGACGGCTGAGGCGTCCATTATGGGCCCCTGCTCGGCTGTCGCGGAGTCGTGGTTCGAGTTGATCGCAGGGCACGCAAAATTCTCTCTTGGCCAAGCACGTGTGCAAGTGATGACGAGCAGCGTTCCTGGCTTGCAGCTTGTATGCGCTTTATCAACTTTGCCGCCGCTATCCAAGTCACCTCGCCAAGCGTGCAGCTCACCAACGACTAGAATGCTCTCTGCAATGCATCGCTGCGATTTGCTTGTCTAAATCTTTTTTTTTTTGCTTCATTTTTTTCATGCAACGTGTCTTTTCTAAGTTGCGTGCCTTGGGCGACTTGCTACGTGTGTTGAATTCTCTATTTTGACTCTGGAATAACGTGTCCGCTCGTTTCGCAGTCCGGTTTCGGTGTAAGGCTCCTTTTCACAGGCATTTTCCGCGCCTCACGCTCGTCTGATGCTATCCTTCCATTGTACAATTTAATTTCCAAGGTAGTTAAATAGCTACAGAGCGACGTATCGCAGATAGTCGAGAATGACTATGTTATTTTGTTCCAATGTTAACCCTCAAGGGGTACATAGATACATTTGGCAATTCGAATTTGAAACACGCGCCTGTGGTGGAAATGCCTCTGACAGACTTGTCATGGAACCAGGGCCTGTCCATTCCCCCTTTTAACCCCTCGTCTGGCTAACTGGTGTCAAGGTCCTCCAACCCTGACGACCTCGACGAAATCACCATGGAGCACTCGACGCCAACGAACAGGAGAGAAATCTCACTCTTCCAAAAACTGGTCCTGATTCTAGTGGTGGCGATTGGCCTACGTACGTTGCAGCTTTTGCCCCTTGAACTCGAGTGATTCTTAATTCCTTTTTTTTTTTTTCCCTCTCGCGGCTTTTAAACAAGCGCTTCGCATGATGTACGCCACCGTGAAGCATGTCCATAGCAGCGATCCGAAGAAAAAGAGCGTCAAGCGTGCGCTTTGCGAGGCGGCGTCCCGTTACGTGTCGTCTTTCGATCCCGACTTGGTTCGGTACATCTTGGGTGACACGAAGGACGTTTATCAGACGTGGACGAGGCAGCACAACCTTCCCCGCGTCGCGGAAGACATCGGGGATGGTGCTCGGCTTTTGTGGATCGGAAATCCGGACGCGCAGAAAGTCATACTCTACGCTCATGGTACGTTCCAATTCGCAGAACGCCCGACGCAGGCCTGAACAAGTCATTGCTTCGTGCTCTGTCAGGCGGCGCATTCCTTTTCGGCGTGCCGGATTTCGCGTTGTCTTTCTGGAGGTACGTTCAGGACATGCTCAAGAAGCAAGACATTGAAGTCGGTGTCGCCGTTCTCCAATACGGTATGGACGTCCGCTTCCTTTCTTGCAGAGGTAATGCTGAATTCAATTCGAAAGCACTCGTCCCAGATGCGATGTTCCCAACCCAACTCAAGCAACTCACACTCGCCGTGCAGCATCTCTTCTCAAAGGGACTCTCCCCAGACGACATCCAGATAGTAGGCGACTCCGCCGGAGCAAGCCTGATCCTGCAACTCGCTTCGCACCACCTCCACCCGCTCCCATCCTCCTCCTCTTGCGACACCATCCCACAACTAGACCTCCCACGGCCCCTGCGCGGGTTCGTCCTCATCTCCCCCTGGACGGTCCTCACCACAGACACCGGCGTCGCGTCCTGGTCCGACAACGCCGAGCTCGACATCCTCTCCCCTCCAGTCATGCGCGACTGGGGCGCACGCGTGCTCCGCGGCGTGCCCGACTCGCAGCGCGTATACCTCGAATCGGCGACGGCGCCGCAGACCTGGTTCGCCGGCATCGACGCGCGCGTCGTGCAGCGCGTGCTCGTCAGCGCGGGCGCGCGCGAGTGTCTGAGGGACGACATCGCGACGCTCGCGCACCGGCTGAAGGACCACCATCCGGACGTCACACACTTCGTCGAGGAGGAGGGCGTGCATGGTGAGCCGTACATGAGTTTCGTGATTTATGAGGACGAGGAAAAGGGTCAGACCACGCCTTTGATTGTGGACTGGCTGGCTTCGGGCTTTGCCAAGTGACGGTAGGCTTGTCTTGGTTCAAGCCAGTCCAGAGTCTGCATCTGCCTAGAGGTAGCCAGCATGATACCTTCGATTTATCTTGCGGTATTTCGGTGACGTCAAGGAACGTCGATGTACCTACATACACTGTTGACATCAACACCTTCACTATCATAGTCATTCTGCGATTTCGATGCCTTGCATATCTCAGGAACAAAAAATCCGTTTTTTTCTACCAGTATCCCTGGAATGACAAATGTATGTACTGTATAAATTGCGACAATGCTTCGCCGTAAATCGGCCAGGACAAATGAATGAAGAATAATCGAATATAAAGCAACTCGGTTATTTGCCGACGTACCGGTCCTCTTGTCGGGACGCCCGTCTTGAAAACTGGCGTTCCAAGACAAGAAAGAAAGACGAGATGATGGGGCTTGGTGGATGATGCGTATATGGTACTGGGGTAGATCGGATGTAGGGGTATGATGGGAAACGAAAAGCACAACAGAGCCGAACCCACTGTAGATTAAGTCTATGCATTGCAGGAACGAGATCTTGATGATAAACGGGGTATTGGATGAAAGAAACAATGACGAAGCAAAGAGAGGCTGTAGGACTTGCACTGGATCACAGATCCGGTTTTCGTCTCTACAGAAGGGGCGACCAACGGATCAAAACGCTTAATGAGTGCCAACGACAGACCGCATGTCAAGGATAACGAAAGCGCAAAGATGACTCGAATGAACCGAACAAAAACGGTTGTCAGCATCCGCCGGCAGCCAGGCGGTTCTTCGGCCACGTTTGCTTGAAATCGTCGGTCCACAGGGTCATATTGGGATTCGTATACGCTTCCTTGTATCTATGTGAAAGTCAGACCAGATGCATGGCATGCTACGAGAAGCAGCAACTGACGTGTCGATATACTGCGCCGTCGGATAATTAGCGGGATCGCATCCGACGTTGATCGCGTCCTTGGGTTGATACACTCGAATGTAATCAATGCTCATCGTCGCCGGCAGGACGATGTTCTCAAAATCAATGCCGCCGAAATTGAGCGAGAATCCCAAGTTGGCAATGATGTACTGCACAGAGAAAAAGGGGGAAAGACGCGAGTGAGCGGAGCCCACACAGGTGCGAGACTGCCATGTGATCTGGGAATCTCACCATAGGCTCTTCCGGGATGAGTCTCCGGCCAATCTCAGCTGCTGAATCCGCATCCAGGCCGGGGCCGCGTATCGTCCAAGCCGGCTTTCCGTTGTTGATCCAAGTGATATAGCCATCGTCGAATCTACAGAAGACGTAGAATGATCAGCGTTCGCTTTTGGGCTATGTTAGGTAGAAAGGGCCTGACCCTGTCTTGTACTCGAAGCCATACAAGGCAAAGCACCCAGTCTCCAGCTCGTAGCAGCTCTGATTCGTCAACGTCAGACCACTGGTCGTTTGCTGGAAGGCACCTAGGATCGACCGAGAGCACGGTGAGCAGGCTGGGAGAGACTCTGGGCGAACCCATGCGATACACACCCCCATGATATGGATTAAGCTCTGTTATAGCGCTATCATAGATGACCAGATTGTCCGTCGTATTTTTCCATATATATCCGGCCTGTGTAGTAGTTTCAAGGTCACGAATTAACCGAATTTTAAAGGAACGAGGGAAGCCCGCACATTAAAAGGAGCCCATTGCGAAGATTGAGACACCTATAGAGAACATAAACAATGATTGGGCACGAGGTAGACGGAAAGGCCAGAGACGCTAAAAAAACATACTCTCCCGACTCCGCCATCAATGATCGCTTCGAAAATGTCAATTTCTGGGGCAGCACGACCGACGTAGGACCCGTCTGACCGCATGGGTCCCGGATGCGATTCTCCCGGACAAGTGCACGCCGCTGTTGACGACAGAAGAAAGAGAAGAGATAGCATGAGTTTGCGAAGGATAAAAAGGGTGATCAAAGATCAAATGTACGAACACAGTCGCTGGCCTGGGAGAAAAGACTAGCCAGGCACAAACGATTAGTTGAGTATCTGCGCCTGTCAGAAAAGTAGAACGCAAAGGAACGCACGAGAGCATCGTTGTTGTACGGGTCCCCACCCTGAACAGCTGCCAAAGGCTTTCCTCCGCCGGGATAGGTCTGGTTCGGCAATGTGCCCACATCGCAAGAATCGTACGAGTAGGGCCACTGCAAACAAGTACATAGGATGGTTAATTTTGCAACAATCGCGGATGAAGGACGGTGGTGAGGGCTTTACCATTCCTTCGAGGGTTGCTCCGTAGCCAGCACGGCCTATGTTGGATAAGTCGAATCGTTGGCAGTGGACGCTTTTGAGGAATTCTGATCTTTACCTAGATTACCCATGGTCCACCTGAAACAAGGGGAACGGACAAAGGTGAGAAGGATACTGAAGGAGAAGGTTCCAAGGACGTACACAGCAGGCCATAGTCCACTGCAATGTAGGAAAAACGTAAACAAATCGGCGTTCAACAATTTTTTGCAGGAAAAAGCATGGCGTCGAACGTACTGTACGTTATTGGAACCAGGAAGGGTCACCGAAGCTATCAAGAACTATCTGTTGAAGTCCAAGACATAGACCCTAAGAAGAGTTTAGACGTACCTTCAATTAAACCGCCCGTGAAACAAAACTTGTTCCTTTATAACAAGCGTTGGTTACAACGTTCTCCCTTAAGAGGTCGATGAATGCGCCCACCATGTTTGGATCTAATAAGAGGAAGTCCGGATAAAGATGATAATGCAATGGGGCGCGGAGCACGTACCATCCCTGACTTGTACGATAAATTGTGATTTTGCGACATATCATCGACCTTGCTCAGCGTCAAGCGGAGAGCGCCGCCTTTTGTTGTCGCTGTTCGAGAGCATCGGGCAGATGTCACTAAGCCAGACGCGGTTCTAAAAATAGAACAACCAACCTCCATCAGGGTCATACCATTCCAAATCATTCTATGCAGTGGATGGAAGAATTCAGACACGGGAACGATGAGGAACCATGGGAGGATGGCGAACCGTTCCCCAGTAATGAAAATCAACGGCCTCCCAGTATGGGTCATCGCCGGGATAGAAGGTCCTGCCGTCGACGTTGAACTCGTCCGAGAACACGAGCTCCCACTCGTCGTTCGGGTTCATCCACGACTTTTTCGTGTACGCAGCCTTTGGCGTGTCGAGGTCGATGAGGCCCCAGTTCCCAGGCATGGCCGCGATCTGTCCTGTCGCGTTGATACCTCCGAGATTGAATCCGCCCTGCGTCGTCTGCGTCTTTTTGACAAAGTGCGTCAGAATGGGAAAGCCTGAGCCATGCGTTGGTATCAGGTCGACGGAACATTCAAATGGCTTGGGTAGGCACGCTCACCAGCACTAGGGGCAAGATGAGATGAATATGGATCGTCCGGGTTCTGAGTCGCAGTGTGAAAAAGCATGATATGAAACTTACAAAAGCATCAACATCCCGAGAACCAAGATGAGCAGACACCCTAAATTCGCGATACCCCTGAGTGTGAAGATGGTTCCACCCTTGTCGTTCTTTCTATCTCTATTGGGATCTGGATTGTGCAGATAATCGTCCGGCTCGGGATTGCCCATAAGAAGCGGCATGCCCCATGATGCCGGAGACGGTGAGAGAGAATACTAAAAGTGCACAAGTTGACAGGTTATTCTGCGTGTGTCCAGGTCAGATACGTGTGAGCTTGAATTCACCTTGTCCGAGAGGGAAGCCTATGGAAAGGATCAGCATTTCAAAACGCCGGAACGGCAAACGTCACAGAAAGAAAACCGTACTGGGTAGCTGGTAGAAGAATGGACCTCTCTCGTCCCACTGACGATCAGACTCGTCGCAGATGAGTCGGAATGCTGCGTAAATCGAGCAGACGGCGATGACATGAGCTTGCAGAGGTTGCCAGGTAAACGAGGCTCGAAATGAAGAACAGGGTGATTTGGATGCGCTACGGAAAAAAAGAGAGAACAGTAGCGGAAGAAAGATGTCGAGGAATCGTGAAGACAAAAAAAAAAGGCTCCGGATGTGGGGCAAGGAGGTCTAGATGAGAGGATAATGTAAAAGGGCAAAAATGAGCGGTCTGATGAGTTGGTCAGAGAGTGTGTTGAGAGACAACGCGAATTGCCGGCTGCTCCGGGAAAACTTGCTCTTGAAATTTGTCTCCGTTCGGAGGTCTTTTTGCGCTCGTCTCGGAAAACTACAACGATAACGAGTCGCGAACCTCTTTCGCTATACGAAAAGCAAGGACACGGAATGTCTAAAGGACAGAGGAAGATAGGGAGAGGAGAGAGAAAGGAAAATTCAGGAGTCCAATCTTGCGTTGCTAGCCAGATGGGCAAGTACGTAAAAATTGGATTTCAAACGGCTATCTATTTTGATTGGCGGTCAACGCATCAAAAACTGCGCAAAAAACCGACGATCACTTTATCTTGTCAGGAAACTGCTTGGACTGCACGACATTCACGAAGAGTCTAAAATGCTGCTCTATATTCCGGTCTGATCACGAAACTGCCACGAAGACTAATTGTCGATGACACGAAACATCTGGTTCGCACTCGGTTGGCTGTTGGATCTACCAGCATTACAGGCTTCGTACGACCACTACACCTCAGGTCTCTGCTCGTCCACACTCGGAGACTATACACCTTTGAATCTTGAGTGACGGGAATTGTTCTGTGGTCTTTTGTCTCTAATGAACACCGCACAAAAATAACCATCACAGATCGCATAGTGGTGCTAAGCCTGCGCAGAGCTGATGTCATCATGACTTGGACAAGCTCTCTGCCAAGAAATCCAGAGTTATCTATGATAGTCGACCAGGAAAATGGGCATATGAACATACTTTCGTGCGTTAGAAACTGGAGATAGCACGAACGCGTCCATCATCACCTGTCTAGGTGCTGTCTTTCTGGATCTTGCGACGAAGCTACTGCGTCTGGCTCATGATCATGTCTTCACCGACTCTGAGACGACAGCAATCAGCACGTCACGGAACGGCAATGTCGACTAATTGATGAACCAATTCCACATGGCTGCGACAGCCTCTCCGAACGCTGTGTCATTTCTTGTATCTCTAACATGCCTGTCCCAGCTAAAATACAGGTGAGTCGACCTCGTGAGAGGCAGTTCCATGATTCCGTCTGTGTTGCAGAGATGACATGACAAATCTCAGGCAGACGTCACCTTGTTACCGACATACTTGCATTCATCGATTCAACAACATAACAACCATTCACTCGAAAACTTCTACATTTCTACGGAACGCACCCGGATGCTCAGCATGAATGCAGCTGTAGCAAACTCTTCTAGCGAAAAGAGCGAGACGGGTCGGGATCCCTTTCGCAAAGCAGCGATGGTCGTTTGATTTACCACTTGACGAACCCAGTGCCAGTCGGACCCTTCTGCAAACCCTTGCCCTTCCACTTCTGCACCCCATTCTGAACAAGCCTCGCGGTGGTCCTGGTCACGATAAGGTCATACGTTCCCGGCGGAACACACTTTGGCCCGATGAATGCACCAGCGCCTCCTGGAAATTTGCCATAGCCACGCTTGCCGTCGAACGTTATGATGGTTTTGCCACCAATCACGGCGAGGACCAGTTTAGAGCTAGCAGGAGCCTCTTGATCGGAGGTGTCGTCAAAGTTAGCAAGCTCAAGGGCTCCGTCCAGAACTTCAGCTTGCAGTGCAGCGACATCTGTTGTGGGTATTATATGACAGACCGTACAATCACAAAATGAAATTGAGATCTCTCACCAAAAGCGTCAATGGTTACGGTGGTCATATCTGCACTGGAGATGATGATTGATCAACAAAGAAACTATGTAGGCCATGTCAGTAGTGAATATCTTGAAGGAAAAGAGATGAGACTTTTGAGTAGTGTGAGATGTGAGATGTCGGGTGAGGAAACTGGTGACCAATGCACTAGCAGGAGCTTTTAATGCTCGATTGGACCCTAAAAAAATTGTGCATGTTGAGGATGCTGTGATAGGCCATGGGCTCATGGAGCAAATTTTAGCGATCTTCAAAATGACAGGACCAACGGAAGACGGGGCAGCACTAAATCGTGCAGTCAAATACCCGGGAACACACTGTAGTCACATAAATTCCATGGAACAAGATGATATTCACCCCATTTGGGTGTGCATCTTTTTAGATTGACGTGTGTTGGAGGCTTAGTCTTCTATGGCGGTACCAGTGGATAACTTTGTGGGAATCGGCGGATCGGAGGATTCTGTTTCATTGTGGCTGTGCTCGTTTACCTTGTCCATTCGTACCGTCCTGCCATCGCATCATTGGAGGCAACCCAACTCTGTCCAACCTTTTGCTGGCTCTGCGACACATTATTTCCATTGAAGTAACGTCTTCAGCCAAATACGCTGTCCTTTGACAGCTCGCACTAGCTCCAACGGCGTTTTGGATGCCCATTGTTCCCAATAATCACATCGGCTTGTATTTTATCTTACCCGAGTTCAGGGAGCTCTTTGTAATTGCTATCGCGCCAAATCGTGCTCAATACACCGAACATCTGATGGCTATGATAGAACCGCTAGATTGGATTTTATATGGCCGTCTAACGGGCCTCGAAAAGTGCAGAAAGCGAATAGGATGACCGGCCGATACTCTTTCTGACCATTTTAAGGCGTTGCAGAATGGTAAGTTACATGGACGATCCACGCCTTGCTGCATTCGGAATCATGACGGCGTATATGATAGAATGCTGCTGCTCTACGACTGCAACTCTGGTGGCGACGAAACGCTCAGAGTGACATGCAATCGAATAATGCCTATGCTTGGATACATTGCCTCTAATCTCGATGCATAGCTGCATGACCCGAAGTCAGGAAACTCAACGTCGGCCAACCCTTGGTGAATAGAGTCTCCAGCTCTGCACACGACAGTCAACCGTTTGATATCGGCTCAAATTGAAGCCGTACAGCGATATCCATTAGATCTCAGGTAGGCCGTCATGATTCCGTTGTGCATTGCGTTGGGCAACATCCTCTTACTTGCATTCCGGGTCATAGGACTGAACAACACACAACAATCAAACATTCAAAACTTCTACGGAAGACACAAGGATGCTAGAATGCAGCTATGGAAATGGGCAAACTCGTCTAGCGAAAAGAGCACACACTAGACAGCTTGGAATCCCTATCACAAGTGGCGATGGATCTTTGATTTACCACTTGACAGACCAAGTGCCAGTCAAGCCCTTCTCCAAACCCTTGCCCTTCCACTTCTGCACGCCGTTCTGAACTAGCTTCGCGGTGGTCCTGGTCACGACGACGTCGTACGTTCCCGAAGGGACGTACTTTGGGCCGGTGAAGGCGCCCGTGCCGCTCTTGCTGGCACTGCCGTAGCCGCGCTTGCTGTCGAACGTCGCGACGAGCTTGCCTGCAGCGGCGGCAAGGGCGAGTTTAGAGCCAGCAAGAGCCTCTTGGGCGGAGGCTTCGTCAAAGTTGGCGAGCTCGAGGGCACCCTCTAAAACTTCGTCGAGGTCAGCTGCGACCTCTGGAACTTCGGCTTTCAGGCCTGCAGCGTCTGGTAGATGTTGTATGAAAGATTGTAGAATTACATCACGCAATTGAGGTCTCACCGAAAGCGTCAACAGTTACTGTGGCCATGTTTGTTTCGGAGACGACGATAGATCGATAGAGACTATGAATGTCGTGTCAGTGATGAATATTGGAAGGGGATGAGATCGTTACTTGAGTACTGTTTGAGATGGGGGTGAGGAACTTCAAAGAGGCCAACGCGAGCGCTTTTATACTCATTGCCATGGCCTTCGACGTCCTAAACGAGTTGTGCGTGTTGACGATAATACGAAAGACCATGAGGCGTGAGGAGCGAATCCTAGCGATGTCCAAGTTGGCGTGACCCATGGAAGACGGCGGCGAATGAAAGGTATCGTTGGGCATGGTTATGTAAATTCAATTGAATATGAACACTAGGACAGAAACCTCAAAAGAGCTTTAGACTGAAAAACGCAGATCGGTAATATTCACCTCATTTGAATATGTATTTTTTGAATTGATGTGCATTGGCCACTTGGTTCAGAGCGCTTGGAAATCCTCTACCAGTGAAAAGTTAGTGTGGCATCCCATTAGTGTCTCAGGCGTTTGAGTCCTTCCGTGTCGTCATTGGCGCATTGCAGATACAGTGGTCAAAGTTAGAATACACGCACCCGACGCGTCCAATTTGTCGATATTTCTTCTCAGATACCTAGATTATCTAAGTCACCTTAACAAATTGACAAGGCCGCGTCTAGGACAGCTCCATAGAAACAAATCCCGATCAAGCATCAGCACCATCCCTGTCATATTGAACCGGAGGACTTTGTCACGACAGTGCTCATTTCCTAGTTCAGATTTTCTTTGAACGTTATGACAACGTCTTCCATTCACCCGATCTTGCTACTGCGTCACTGGTGGAATTCTAACAGTATCCGACCATCTGTTCTTCTGCAAGTTTATCTCTGTGATGCTTTCCTTCAATTGGTGCAACGCGTTTTCAGCCGAGCGTATTGGCCTATGACAGCTTCCATTCGCTGCAACGGCGTCTTGGATGTGCTGTTCTCGATGGCCATGTGCCTATGTCGACTGATGGTCTTCCCATGGTTCATCCCACTTTTGTTACCTCTCGCCGCCACAAATCGCGTTCAGATAATTGAATTCACAAGGGAGAGAAGGGAACATCATTTTGACTGACCTCGATCCAAAAGTGACCAAGCAGGTCATTGCTGTGATTTTCTCGCGTCTCGTCATTGCTGCGTCACCTGCACAGTGATGGGGACTCGGATCCGATGTAAAGTAACGGCAGCCCGTGCCGCCGAAACGTCCACCTTTAATATCAAACGCCAAGGTTATCCGGTGAAGTCACATTGGCAAACTGAGAAGGCAGCGATGAGTAAACTCTCCAAGAAACCAAGCATTATGACGTCTCCGGCCAAGCGGACAGCAGGATGTTCCTTTGCCATGGACGTGGTTTTCTCAAATGTCATGGGGACGTATTCCATTCGCCCGTTTATTGCTATTGCATGGCTGGTGGCATTATACCTATATCCACTTGTACAATTTCCCCATAATGCGGCCGATGCGTGGCGCATTTTGCATGAAAGTGTAAACCTCCTCGCTCCGGCGGTCCCGGTACTTCAAAGCAACCGCGCTAGCGTGCTCTCGAAAATGGAATGAGTGGTTGAAGCAAGCTTTTCATTACGCTCACCGGCTCTGCCATTCAATGAACTATACAGCGCCAGAACCATCGAGGTCGATTTTGGGCATCCCCGAAATCCTCGGAATGTTGATTTGAACTCTAAGCAAGCGAATGTAATTTCGTTGTTGGGAGTGGTTTCACGCAGGTGGCAAATTGCACGATCCGTAACGCTCATGTTCTTTTCAGCTGCAAACTCGAAACGATCGTGGAGTTCAAACTAACGTCCGATTGAGGGAACGTACAGCTTGAACTCATTTGTGAAAAAAGCAAGTGTGTACAGTCTATCTTCAAGGGATCCACTCCACGTCATCCATCGGAGTGTGCCGTTCTGCAGGACGGAAAGTGGACAGAGCCTGTCCGGAGTCCAGATCAGTAAGTCCGGTGCAGCGAGAAAACCCGACATCAGCTTCAAAGGAAAGGTGCCTTCTCAGGTTCAAGCTTGAAGACGTGCCAGACACAACAAGTCAGAGGCTATGCTTTCAAACAGTGCCTGAGTCGGTCACCTGGCAAGGAGAGAGCTGGAATAGACTATCTCGCACACATGAGTGGCAGTGGAGTTATCGAACAGGCAGATTGTACTGACTCTTAGAAGTGACTATATGAATGCCAAGCCATATAAGATTGTCGGCCATCGCGAGATACTATGAACCATCGTGAAAACAAGGCTATCGCGTCGAGCACTTTCGAGCTGCTTACGCATATGCATCTTATACCGGCAACGACGCTAACATTTTCCCGTCAGCGACGGTCTGATGCCCTTGGAGGCACCTACCTCGTTAACAGTCCAGTCTCTGTCGTTGTCAAAGTCAAGATAGTTACATAGCACCTTAAGATAGGACTCACGCATTGAGCTTGCGATAAGCCTGTTCACAAGTTTCCTCGTCTCCCTGCATTCGAAGAGAAAAGGAGAATCAAGGCTAGAAGAACTAGCTGGTTTGTGCCACCCACCGAACTCCGTCTTTTCGGCGATTCCATAGCCAATAACACAACAGTCCATTGTTGATTATGTCCAGGAAAGCGCTTATCAACATGCCCGCTGCCCCGAACCCACTGAAACGTTGCGGCATGCTCATGATATGCAGTGACTTCATCTGGCTGCCAATCCAGATGGTGACGGCAAAGCGGAAGACGCAAACTATCCAACAAAGTACGGGTATAAAGAGGAGCCAGCCAGAAGTGAGCACCCAAGCGCGATATGCGAAATAGGACTGTCAAGCTGGTCAGCCATCTGACAGACAAGTGAGTGACTTGGTCATACTATACCTGGATCAATGCGTTGATTACTGCGAACACATATATGGAGACGGCGAATGAAACCGAAATTGGCTTGTTGACTTCTATGCACTGCGCACACTGCGCTAAGTACGACGAAAAGTGTGATGATAGGGTTGAATGAGCGAGTTCAAGGAACCTAGATATTCATCTATTTTGAAAACCTAGGGCAGGAGTGCTTGACCAACGGACCATATTGAAGCCACCTAAGCGCCATAAGCAAGCACAAGATTAGTATTAAGAGTTCGACACATACTAGACACTGGACACGGGTTGGATCCGTCCGAAAGTTGGAAAAGTAGATGTAGGTTTGTACCGTCACGATGCCAAACAGAAAGAGGCTCAGCAGAAGGCCGACCTGTACCGCTCCTACGGTTGAGTGGAACTCGTTAATTTTGGTCATCAAACGCAGCGACCGAATCCTGAAAGAGGACATCATGATAGAATATAAAGCTTTTCCTCTTTTTCTAGTTCTTCCCATCTACTCCGTTGAAGGAACATTTGCAGTGCATTCTGATGATCGGATCATCGTGTCTGCTTGGTACTGGATGATTATCTGTGTCATCGGTATTCCGAGGGCAAGATAGTAAAGAATGCATGAACAGTTCTGGGTAGGTAGCCACTGTTCAATGCCATGCAGCGTGAGAGGCGGACGAACGCACAAGAAATCTGACTCAAGATTCTGCTTGCGCATCGTGGGCGACATCCCCTCTAAGACTTTATAGCCGAGGATCGCAGTGTTTCAGCACAGCGCTAACGCTCCAGGGATGGAATTAGACGGTACGAATATGCAGACGAATCGGTCGAAACATCTGAAAGGATGAGGGCGTTCCGCCTTGAGCTTTGTGAAGCGGCTAGATCCCGGTCTGCACCCACGCGTATCTTCGGAGCGGGAGCGATGCAGCACCGGCCGCTATAGCGGTCTGCCGGGCTGACACATTGACCACGACATGGTTCCTTGTTCAGCTGATTGAATCCCGACATGTTCCGATCAAAACACTCAGAAATCAGATGTCTGTAGACTTTGTGTTCTGGTCAGCATCTTCCAAAGGACACTGGAAGCTTTGTTGATCATACCAGAGTAAAGTGCCCACGTTGTTTGCATCGCGGAACGAGCGAAAGAATACCATGACCGCCTGCCGACCATTGCCAGATGTTAGGGAAGCGGCGATGCTGAGATGGCCGGAAATGCAGAAAGGCGCGACAGTCAGACCACGTTGACACATGTGCCGCGCCGAGTCGGAGGCAGATAGAAAGAGACAACACCGCGAGCTTCTACACATCATTATGATGGCCGATGGGTTGACAAGGGCGCAAGAACAGAAACTGAAACGTAATTAATTGTTGAATCTGTGTCATAAGATTACATTTTGCATGAGCTATGAATTCACGTATACCTCCGTCTTTTCACATCGTGACCGACGCGTAGCCAAATCCAGAGCCTTCTAGTCCCCTAGCGACGAGAGTGAAATGGTGTGCAGCGTCCCGCGTCTTCTTCAGCGAACGCGATCTGTATCATCATAACGTCAGCACACGGACTGAAGTGGGGTGGATGAATAACTGCTCGGACTCACCCCATGACAGCCTTCAAGAACTTCTCCTTTACCTCGTTCGTTGCCTTTGACGGCATGAAGTCATCAGCAAACAAAACTTCCCTCATCCACCCAATCGCCACGTTGCTTTCATCTACGGCGGACCTCACGATCAGCGTGCCGAGTAGCTCGATTAAATTAGGCACAGCACTGGAAAAGCGATCAATAATCATTTCACTACGCGGAGCAGGCGAGATTCAAACCTCCGCGGAGCAACGCCGGCAAACCCCTCCAACACGGCCTTCATGATCCTCTTCCCGTGAGTCTGCAACAGCCTCTCTTTGTCCGCACGCAATGCATCATGTACCGACGTTCTATGAATCAGTATTCCCTGATTGATGTGACAGTTGAAAAGCTTAGTCGGAGTTGATTGTCTGGAGTTGACTTGCCAAAAAATTACACGCAGACACTAGCGAATATCGTTCTTGCAGGGCCAGAGCCGTAACCGCACATGCCATAAGCGCATCCAATGCTCCGGGGGGTAACGAATAAAATGTATGCGTAAAATCTTGAGCCACCTGCATGGTGACCAAAGCCATGTTATTCTAATAGAAATTCGTCAAGAAAAAGTAAATTCCATTTCACGCACCCTGTCCATGCATGCGAAAAACTCTTGCACAATATCAGGATTCTGAAAACGCAGCACAAATCAACGACTCTTCCCATGAATGCATTACCTGCATCGATAAGACGCTTACGTCGGCCATGGCTCCAGGCACGCCCAAAACTCTCAACGAACACTCGAGCAGCACGGGCAACGCATTGGCCACAACTGCTTCGGCCTCCACGGTAGCCCCCGTGACACCTCTCGCGTTTCCCTGCTGCGACGACACAGAACCTGCCGAAGACGCGGACGACGGCACCCGCGTAAGTAACCCCGCCGTACCCGGCGGCGGATTGAGTTGCGCGATGAGGATAGTAGCGAGCGAGAGCCAGATTGCTGTGAGGTGCCTCTGCGAGGCAAGACACACGAGCTCGAGTATGGGTCCCGCAGGTAGAGAGATCAGCGTCACATCCGCCGGAAGACAGGTTACTGACTTGAACAGGTCACTCAGGGCCTGGGAAGACTTCAGTCCGGAGAAAAACAAGGATAGAGACGTAGTGTGGTTGACTCACATTCCCGACGCCGACATCGCCGCTCCAAACATCCACGACACTTCTGACGACGGTAAAGATGCCCTCCCTGAGCTCAATCATGGGTAGCAAGTCCCTCGCGCGCATCGTCTCTGCCAGCCTCGTCTCCTCACTGTCGCCTTCCCCGGTGGGGCCACCACCGGAGTCCTCACTAAGAAACACGGCCACACCATCATTCGTCCGCGTTAGGCCTTTCGCGACACCAGAAAGGATCTCCAGCTGCAGTATACCCAGCGCACGCGATTCATCTGGCATCTACGGGGAAGAAAACATAAATCACCATAACGATCAACAAGGTGGGAAGGGAGAAACTTGCAGCCACGGAATTTTGCAGCGCCTCCGCAAGTCTCTGAATTACGGGGTTCACGATTCCCTATTGACAATCCCAGGACCTGGTGTTCATCGAAGGGATCACAACAATTAAGGGGGAGTCTCGCACCTCAATCGGAGCAACCTGCTCCATAGCAGGCAGCGCCTGGATAACGCTTGCAATGGACTGCAGCACCTTTCCCTTCTCCGCGTCCGGCACGCTTCCCAGGCCGGCATGCAGCTCCGCAAATGCAGCAATGTGTGGCGCAAGCGCTTTCCGGTTCGCATCGCATAGATATCGCAATGCCGATGCGGCGGGAAGTGACAGCGCTGGATCCGCGAGCGCAGAGACGGCGTAACTGACGACGTTCATGAGCAGCGCTGACGTCGCTTGGGCGTCCGACGAAGGCTGACTTGCGAACCAGGCGGAGTACGTGCCTTTATGAATTGACAGAATAAAGCCGGGATTTGATTAACGCAGAGAAGGTCACATGGGCCACTGCTCACCAATTAGTGAAAGCATCGTCCGCCTGGCGCGATTGTGCCCTGTGGATGGAAGTCGTCCCATAACTTCCGGGCTGAACAACCTGGCGAGAAGAGCCGACTTCTCCATGTCCATCGCTTCCTGGATCGACATGATGCAGTGCAGCGTTGCCTCGATTTCCTAGGGCCCGGGTAAGACCAAAGAGACAAGCTTGTAAACCGGCACGGAGACGTACTTCCCAGCCCTCACCCTCGCGATGCCTGTCCAAACGCTCCATGAGATCGTTCAAAAGATACGTCAGCATGTCGTCCCTCAGTATATAATATCTATACGCATATGTTAGACATCACGGTTAATACTCAAAAAAAAGGATTAACTCACGCATTAATGAGTGTATCTCCAACATCGCGTCGATAACTGCAGCACAAATGAAGCCATTAATTGCATAATACACTGCAAAGAGCACCACTCCATCTTACACCTGGAACTTGTCGATTTGATCTACCGGGTTCTTCAACGAAAATTAGAAAGCACAAAGAGCGCACAAGTCCTCACCTTTCGACCATCCACTGCCAGATGGTGGGAAAACCACTTTCCTCCTCAGCACCTGCACAAGTTCGCCATAGACAGCCTTAGCGACACCCATAATCATATCATACATGCCCGGATCGTGCGGCTTCACGTCATGCTGCTCCCCCTCCTCGCGCTCGCCTGCTGTTCCGATCTCGTCCATGTCAAAATAATAGTCAATGTTCCACAGCGACTCCTGAAAGAGATACCAGAACGCCAACGTCATCTCGCTATCCTCCTCATCCGCGCCGTAGTACCCAGGCAGGCTCGTGTAGTGCAGCAGCAGCCGAATGAACGCCTGCGACACGTCGCCCTTGGTCTTGTCCGTCCGTAACAGGATCGGGGGCAGAATAGCGCTCCCTGTGCTTCCAGGGAGTGGAGGCAGGGTCTGGACGAGCGGCCGGACAGGCGCAGGGGACGCGATGTGTGCGGCAAAGTACGCGGCAGAGTGGTCCCCGATCGCGACAAGCAGCTTGCAGAGTGAATGCGAGACATCTTCACCGTCGTCCATGCTCTTGGTCTGCGCGATGATTCGGTTCCCCGACGCGTCGAGCCAGAGCAGCACCGGCTCCGTGAGCGTGCGCGACCCTGAGCCGTCTGAAAGTGCAGATTTGGACATGATCTCTTGAAGCGTATCAGAGGCGGCAATGAAAATCGTTGCATCAATGGGCGAGCGGTCGAGGAGGGCGATGAGGAAGGGGATAAGTGGGGTGATGTCGCTGCAATACCCAGTTGATCATCCTGTAAGGTCAGGGCGAGAATAGGGAGAGTTTGCGTACCTGGACGGAATGTGAGGCATCCATGCCTGCAGACACCGCAGCCCGGAAGGAATTTGCCGTGCCTGCTCTAGCGATGACCGGACGACCTGTAGCACCATTGGTGTGGCGTCCCTGACAGACTGCTGCATTTGAAGCCTATTCTCACACATGCATATATGAGCTCATCTGATATTCAACGACGTCGGTGCAACATCGACTCACTTACTGGGACCCAGGAGATCCGCGTTACCCACTTCCTCCGCGACAATTCCCAGAAACTCGTGCACGAGCTCTGGCGACGACCCTTGTCCGGAAAAGAAAGTGACGGTTGATGTTATCCAACCCGGCCACCGTGTAGGATGTCCGGGGACGAGTTTAAGCGCAAGAGACGTAAGCTGAAAGAAAGCAGGCTTATGAAAAATGGTGACGATGTCTGACCGCATGAGGCACCTCACTGCAACAAAGAGTTTTCGAAGGATGAACCCGCCCTTGCCAATGGCCATTGATCTGGCTGTCAGTTGGATTATAAGATCTCTAAGACGTTCGGCATTTTCTTGAGGAAACGAGTCCCTGAGACGATAGCGATTGTCAGTCGGACGAACGCGAAATGGTCGATCAGTCGATGCTTCTATAACATCCCCAATGACACGGCATGCATTTCGGGCGGCTGAGACACGATGTGCCTCCCAAGAGCCCGGGTTTTCAGTCCAGGCTGGCAAACGCACTGACTTTCAGGCAGACGCCTCAACATCCAATCGCTCGCCCAAGCTCCAGCACATATGACACCAACCGGAAAAAAAGAAAAAAAAAAAGAAAAGGGACAGATAACAGGACTTACCAATCCCTCGCAATCTTCACCTGCGCTGTATGCGCGCCAAAGAACTGCACGTTGGGATCCTGGTGCTCGAGCAGCGGTACGACGAGACCCCACGCCTCGGGGCGTTTCTGGAGCTCAAACAGCTCGTGCTGCAGGCGCTTGAGGTCGTCCGCGGACGCAGGCTGCTGAGGGATGGGCGAGTAGGCTTGCTGGATCAGCTGGAAGCAACAAGGGGGACGATGAGCCGGGCATGCTCGGTCAAGTGGAGCAGAAAATGGGGAGACGCTGGGTGCGGTGTCAAGAATGACGGACTGACTTGGGCTGCACGTTCGACGTCGAACTGCGAGAGGATGGGGAGGAAGCTCGTGTCGATGTTCATCGGGAAATGGTGGTGGAGGCGGCGGATAAGGATTTTATTGCCATTTGTGTGTCACATTTCCACCACCGCAATTTACAACTCAAAACTACCATTACGATGATAACTTTTCATCACTCGTTCTCTCTTGACCCTGCTGGTCCTTACTCATCTTTAAAAAGCTCCACGTCCTAAGCAACAGCTTCCCAATCCCATGGAAAAACGCAATCACGATCGGCAAGAGCGACAGCCAGCCTCCGAAAAAAGTATTCAGCCTCGTGTCCACTTTGTTCGCCTCGTCGCCGCGATTCAGATCCAGGATCGCGAGCGTCATTCCCATGAGCACGATTCCGACGAACGCGGCGACAGTCGCGAGCATCACAAAAGTGTACCACCATTTGCGGGACTGAGGGTAAGCGACGATCGAGAAGACCGAGCTGCGCGGCCGCAGGAACGCAGCGTAGACGCAGACAGAGAACGACAGCGAGAATGCGGCCCAGGAAAGGCTCATCAGCCCGATGGACCCCCTCCTTGCAGGCGGAATCGTCGAGAATGTCACACCTGTTCATTCTCATGAGCAGATCGCCGCATTGCAGAGTGGGTGGCACGCTTACTCATGCCAAAGAAAGAAACGGCAGAGAGGACCTCGAGTTGCCTCCTCTGCACCTGAATGAACTCCTATGGAGGACGGGATTCGGGTCAAATCCTAGAGCCTGGGGCCAGTAAAGGACGTACAGTGGCATGCGCTTCTAAGGTGGGATAGGGGAAATTCTCCCCGCGCTCTTTCGTGTCATAGGCAAGGTTCGCGCGAATGACTTCTTTGATTCGCTCATTCTGCAAATGTTCCAGCTGTGACAGGTTGTCCAGCCGCTGCACGGTATGTAGCCCATTGAGCACCAATGCTCACTTCAGTGTCCGCTCGTCGTTGTTTTTCAACCACTTTGAGGTATCACTCGCACAAGTCGAGGTCATCATCGAAATTGCTGTCGGATTCCAATCTCTTCCTGTGTTTTTCGAGGCTAGCTGCCTAGCATCACGTTCAAAACATCAGAGATGCCCCCCCACGCCCGCCAACCACCACCACCCGGCCACGCCACCCAGTCTCCCCCCTCTTGCCCCCTCGACGCGGGAACGGGGAACCAACCAGCGGCATCAGAGGCAGTACGGACGAAGCGGAGCGCCAAGCGGGCCGGAGGACAGGTTTATATGTGATCGTTTGGGCGTTTCACGGGGTAATACGCCATCGCATTGCTTGGAAGTGTGAAAAAGAGGAAAGCTATGTCGTCTAACTCTGCTGGACCGGGAAGCGCGTCAGATGGAGGGTGAATTATACCGATATGGACTGGCGAGTGCGACATGCAAGCACAACATGGCCTGCAACGTGTCCTCCCGATTTTATGAATCGTTGGTGATTTCTGTTGTTGTTTTCTTTTGGGGGGGAGGGGGGAAGGAGACACGCCGCACAAGTCGAACGACAAAACCTTGAACAAAGAGGTCGAACTTTTCTTCGCGAGTCTCTCGTACTTCGTAGTTCCACTGGGCGTGGATTATGTGCTACCATTCTGGCGCCCATAAACTGCAACTGAGTAGCCAATCCCTGGCGAGCGCTTTGACAATGACAGGCAAGATGGCCGAAGGTTTCCTGCAATTCACAGTAAGCGCTCATATTGGAGATCTGAAACGCGCTGAAAGGTGAAGGTGTGTTTACATCGAGTCTGAACAAAAGCATTCCACAAGTAATGTTGATTCCAGCGCTTCAGTTAGTGCATTTCAGACATGACGGTGGAAGACTTGCCTCAGTCATCATATGAATCACGCCTGATATTGGAACAATTCGGTCAATTTGGGTCTATTGGTTCTGAAGTAAGTGTGGGGAAGTGGCAGGCGCATTTTTTCGTGAAATGCATATAAAATGGAGGATCGAGATACCTCCGGAGCGGCAAGAATTGCCTCCGAAATAAAAGAATACAGACCCCGCAGATCGGAAGTGAAGGCACTGTCTGGGCGTTGTACTTTTGGATTCTTCTTCGCCGGACGACACAGCCCTTGCCGTAGTCAACTTGTAAGCACTGATTATTCAAAGACGTACTTCTAACCGCGGGATTAACGAATGCCTAGCATAAGAATATCGCAAGAGGAGGTCAGGAAAATGAGAAAGAAATTCAAGGAGCGAGCATGATGAGTGATGAATAGAAAAGGAGACTAGAAGGGGAAAAAATACGAAATGGCGTCAAGCCGAAGCCGCGCTCGACGTCGTCAAGTTAGCCCTGAGCTTGTCGGACATCCACACGCCACGCCCCTGTTCCTCCGTCCGCTTCGCCTCCTGCCTGATGAGCTCCACCCAGTTGAAGCACTTGCCGCAGTCGACCGTCTTGTGTTTCTCGCATTGGTACGACTCCTCGGTGTCGATGGCCGGTACGGCGCCGCGCACGTACGCGTTCAGCGGTTGGCGTTCCTGAGACGCGAACCATCAGACTCCGTTGTATACATATGCACAGAGGGTTATGTGTGTATTTGTCATGTATGTCCGTGACGCACCTCTACGGCGAAGAAGAGGAACTCGGACATGTCGCCCAGCTCGTCCTCGATGCGGACGTTGTTGCAGAGACGGTGGTCGCAGAAGCAGTGATGACAAAATTCGTCGCCGTGGTCAAGGCAGAACATGAAGTCGTTGACGACGATAGCCTCTCCGAGCATAGCTGCTGCGTTTGCGAAATTCCGTTTCGACGCTAGGAAGAATGGGGAAAGTGGCTCCTCTGCGCTGTCAGGGAGAAGACGAGAGGGGGTCTTAGACGTAGCCTAAGGATGCGTGTGAATTCGCACGTGGTCGTGTTGTGCGACGCGCCTTCGTTCCGCTCCTCGGGTTCCAAAACCTCGTCTCTGTGGAACTCTGACTGACGACTTGTCAGGCCTGTCAGGAGTTATTCTGCAGCTCATATTGACCCGGAAAAAGTGGCTGCTGCAGAACCATGGGCAATCACTCCTCACAGTCGCGCTAACACCATATGAGCCTGAAATACCAGCCCAAGTCCAGTCTCTGGAATTAAATCATGTTTTGCTCCGAGTACCGATCTTGGCCTCGAGCCAAGAAGTCTAATTTACGAGAAGTGACTACTCTTTCTCAAGTCCAACTCTGTATCTTTGCGCCTCGGAGCGCGGACTTTTCGGTGGCGACTCCTCGGCCTTGATCAATGAGGGCCCACATCTATCGCCTTCGGCTGTGTTTGCGCTTTTGGACCTCGCCTATTGCCCTTTCTACCCTTTTGTCCTCGGAAGGGCCTTTGAACCTCTACGAAACGACCTCTCGAGCTATCGCCGCACCATTGTTCGGAGAGTTGACAGTCGTCTCTCGACATGGCGTATGCGATCAGCACGTATGTTCAGGGTTCTTATCCTCTCAAAATCCGGTGACACCAGATGCAAATACTTATAATGAAGCGGTTTTCACCAATTACCAGCTCGTATCAATCGTCAGTCAGAGTCCCTAAAGGCCCTTCAAGTAGCAACTCCTACGTTCTCACCTATTTTCTTCCCCACACATCCCCAAGCAAATCGTTTGTCTCTACTTTACTCGGCGCAGCTCGGATGTCTGGAAAAATCATCGTAGTAAACGCCTTTACGTTCTGCTCTGAGCACGGGAACGAGCTGTGCTTCATGTGCAACCGCGACTACCGCCGGACGAACAACGCGAGCGCTGGGATTCGGTCCAGCCTCGCCCAAAAGCTAGGGCGCGATTTCGAAATTGTGTATGGCTTCGATCTCGAGGTTCGTTCCTTTCACTCCCTTTCGAACGTGTTCTCGATCTCTAACCTTTCACTTGATCATATCACTCACAGGAGCGCCAACCGCTCAATATCTACGCATTCGGCGTCACAAAACACACGCACCACCGCGGGCCACGCGCGACGGGTTCGTGCCCGGATCACACCAAACCCGACTGCGGCAAATGCTTCGACTGGGTGCGGCTGATCGGCTCGGAGGCGACGGGGGACAACTTTGACGGCGTGCGCGCGCGTGTCGTGCGTAATAATCACTACCATTATTCCCCGCCCTCAGGCATGCTCGGGGCTACAGTATAATTCGGGGAGTTATGGGTCTGGTTCATTGTCTGCGAAAAAGCGAGATCGTGCGAAGAAACGGAGGACTGAGATTTTGTAGGATATTGGGTTAGGGAAAGGCCGTGAACGCAGCACGGAGCACTCAAACTATACTATCGATTTTGCATTCACCTCATCTGTTCGCTGTCTCTTTTGCTTTCCATGTACTGTATTCATATTCTCTCAATCTCTTAAACGAACCCTCGACAATGATTTTTCGCCGATGCGCTCTCATTCTCCAAGCATGTGCAGGTGAACAAGAACGGGGCTTAGACCCACGTGGAATGGTCGGACGTTGTGCGTTGGGATGGGGGCGCCAAGAGATTGTGGGGTAACAGGTGACGCGGTGACGCGATATCAGCCTGAAGCGCTTCGATCGACAGACATCGACCGTCACTACCTAAACGACGACGAGCTCGTAAACCAAACAGACCTGGCTCAGCATTGCTCACAATATCTCACATCTCTAGCCACTAATCGATAATCATCAATGGCTCACGCTCACGGAACCACAGCGCCGCCATCACGCTTGTCCGCAGATCCCTATCCGGAGCTCAACTACGCCCCAGGCGCGAAATGGATAAAGAATCTGACCCGCGACAGGCTCAACAACTTTGTCGGGGGCCATTTCTCCGACGTCAATCTCTCGCATGTCCTCTTCGTGCACAGAATTGGCAACCCGCAGCACGTCAAGCTCGAAGTGTGCGTATTCGCGCTCGTACTTGTACTTGGTCGTCTCAGTTCGGGAGATATGGATGGACGGTGTGCTGAAACCATGCGTGACTTTGCTTTTCGTTTGTAGGTGGAGCGCGCCGGGGCTGAGCAAGCCTACGTTCGAAGAGGCCATGAGGCAGACCTTCAAGCCAGCCAAGAAGGTGCGTTGTTGGCCGCCCTTTCCCCGATCGAATCGCCCGTTCATTTCTTTTATTTTTTTTTACCATAGGGAGACTCGTTTGGACCGTCCTGTAAGCATTCGTTCTTCCATGTATGCATACACGGACTCAACGGTTCCGTTCATTTCAGGGGTAAATGCCGACCGTTCCAGCTGGATGGAACCGCGCTGACTTTGCATGACCGACAGACGAATCACTGGTGGAAGGTGTCCGTCACCATTCCCGGATACTGGCAGCAATACGAACGCGTCCAATGCATGTAGTCACTCCCGCGTATCTCGTCATACACCTGCTTGACATGTTCTCTCTCACTGCAGTTGAGTTCGACCCAGGTTGCGAAGCCATGATATACTCTGTCGATGGGACACCCCTTCAAGGTTCGTTCCATCTCCGGCTGTACAAATGGAAGCCTATGGATCTGATACATCCCAGGTATAACCGGCGGATTCGGCGGCGACCGTCGCGTGGAATACATCATCCCACCGGAGGCGCGCAAACAGGGCCGCCACGACTTTGTCATCGAGTCGAGCTGCAACGGCATGTTTGGCGTCCCATGGAACGGGGACACGATCCAACCTCCCGACGTTCGTGCCCTCTACTTCTGGGACTCTGACATTTTTGCCTGGATTGACTATGCTCTTGCGTTCAGATGAACCGCTATTTTAGCCTAGCATCCGCCGACCTCGTCGTGCCGAACATGGATGCGTGGCACCTGCTCTGGGACTTTACGACCCTCCACCAACTCGTCGACACGCTTCCCGGTAACACACCGTGCGCATTCGTATAACACCAACCTCTGATTTCATAAGGTCATCTCACTTATCTTGTGATCTGATTGCTCTTAGGCTGCAAAACAAGGCGCTGGTCGTCGCGAACGAAATCATGAACGTGTTCCATAAAGGCGATCCAAGTGCCGTCAGACAGGCGCGCAGGCTTGCGGAGGAGGTCTTTGGGCAGGGCTGGCAGGCTAAGGGCGCGGATATTTACAAGGAGGGTCCGGGGAAGGCGCAGATTTGGGGAATCGGTGAGACTGTTTTTCACCAAGACGTACTAACTATGATTCACTGATTGTTTGGCATTTCTCGCCATCCAGGGCAGTAAGTTACTAACACCTGTGTCCATTGCTTTATCATCGCTGACTGAGGGACACGCCAGTTGTCACATTGACACGGCCTGGTGAGTCGACCACGGACCGATACGACTTGACGCTTTGCCCTTCCGAGTTGTTCACCATGAAACCAGGTTATGGCCGTATCGAGTCACGCAGCAGAAAGTGGCGAGGTCGTGGTCCACTCAAGTAGATCTCATGGACCGCTACCCCGAACACCGCTTCACCTGCAGCTCGGCCCAGCAGTACAAATGGCTCGAACAGGTCCGTCTCCTGTTTCCGCACAGTTCCTATTCTCCACTGACGCAACTGACGACGATGTGCAGCTCTACCCTCCGCTCTTTGAGCGCGTCAAAGCAAAGATTCTCGAAGGCAAGTTTCAGCCTGTCGGCGGCTCGTGGGTTGAGAACGACTCGAACATGCCGTCCGGCGAGGCGCTTATACGCCAGTTCGTGTTCGGACAGAGGTATTTTGAGTCTAGGTTCGGCAAGCGCTGCGAGACGGCGTGGCTGCCCGATTCGTTTGGCTTGACGGGCGCGCTGCCGCAGCTCATTCGCGGTTCCGGTGAGCAGAGCCTTTTGTTTGTTCTGCTCAGGTGTTGATTGTTATTCTTTTTGGTGAAATAGGGATGAAGTATTTCTTTACGCAGAAACTCTCCTGGTCAGAGATGCAGCACATTTGATATATATGTCCGCCCAGTACTGACGACTGAGTGCTTTGCACAGGAACAACATGTATGTGTTCTTTATCCCTTCCTCATTGTCTGATCGCTCAGCCTTGCTCCAGCAATGTATTCCCTCATTCTACGTTCAACTGGGTGGGCATCGACGGAACTCAGGTGCTCTGCCACATGACGCCAGTCGACACGTACACGGCCCAAGCCACCGTTGGGGACGTTAACAAGGGACAGACCAATCACAAGGTGCCGTACTCCGCAACAATTCGCCACGCCATCTCATTTATATTATATTAACTCTTCGCGGCTGCTCAGAATCTTGAGTCGTCCAGCACAGCTCTTTTGGTTTTCGGGAATGGCGACGGCGGAGGAGGTCCCTTGGCTCAGATGTTGGAAAATGTACGGTTTCTGATCTGGGGTTCACTCTTACGCGCCATATGCCCGGGCGTCTAATCCATTGTTTTATGAACAACTTGCAGCTCAGGCGCATCAGAGGCGTTACCAACACTCACCGCGAACTGCCGCCTGTCAGCATGGGTCACTCCGTCGACGAGTTTTTCGAGGACATTGAGAAGCACAGTGGCGAAGGGAAGGTGCTGCCGAATTGGTGAGCCACACGCTCGATTCGTCTGTGTAACTCTGATCTGGCCGTGTATGCGGAGGCAGGAATGGCGAGCTGTATCTTGAGGTAATTCAAATCAGGCCAACGAGCTTTTTTTGTTTTGCTCAGTTTGATTGTGAACAATGCTTTGTAGTTCCACCGCGGCACTTATACTTCTCATGGTGCGTACTTGCTGTGTCCCTGTCTTCACCCTTATTGAGTTTCATGCAGGTTCGATCAAGAAAGGGAATCGACATTCCGAGATTCTCCTTCGTGATGTGGAGGTGTGAAGTTTTCTGTTTGGCTCAGTGATCGAGCGGAAGCTTACGCCACTTGGTCTAGCAACTTGCGACGCTGGCGTCTCTGTACAGGCTTCACAAGGCAGACTATGTGTATCCAAAAGAGAGGATCGACGAGAACTGGGAAAAGGTGCTGTTGAACCAATGTGAGCCGTATCTCGATATAGCGAACATAGGTGTAACTATGGCTGACTCCCTTACGTAGTTCATGATGGTAAGCTTGAGTTCTTTCTCATGGGTCTCCCTTCTTACCACTTTCAAAACAAATGCAGTGCTCCCTGGATCTGCCATGTACGTCCAATTGAGTGTGACCCTTGCATAATGGCTGATACTTTCGCAGTGGTATGGTTTACGAAGATGCAGAGAAACTGTACGCGGAAGTCCGCAAGGACGGCGAAAAACTCCTTGATGAAGCCTTTGATGTGCTTTTCCCGAATTCTGTGGCCCTTACCCCCGCTACGGACGCCAAGACGCTCCCCGCATCGAGCAAGATCGTCGGCTACAACACTACATTCTTTCGCCGCTCAGACCTGGTCCAGATCCCTCTCCTCGGCGCGAGCCCGGGCATCAAATCGCAGGTCTTGCAAACGTCACAAGATGGGAAATTAGGTTACGCAATCATGAACTGCGCAGCGGGCGCCTCGCTGGGCAATTTGAGCACCCCGGAGACGGGCTTACATGCACAGATTCTTCCGGCCTCGGGTGCGTCTGATGTTAATCAAGGATGTACAAAGACTTCGTTTCTCATGAGCATCTTTTTGATGAACACGACGTTGTTGATGGTATCATTCTCCCGCAGTCTATTCCAACGGATTGGATCATTTCGTGCTGCGAAACGCGAGCGTCCAACTGACCATATCCAAAGGTCGCATCACCAGCTTGTTGGACGTGAAGCTGAAGTGCGTTTGTTTGCCCTGCTCTGATTGTCGTGTTGTTCACTGTCACATCATTTTCTTCTTCTTGGACGCTGCAGTCGTGAACTTATTGCCGAGGGTCAAACGGGTGGTTTGGTTATATTCGAGGATCGTCCCAACTACTGGGATGCCTGGGGTAAAGATCAAACGTCACAAGTCATCTATGAATGGTCTGACACATTTTGGACCCACCAGATGTCGAGATACATCACCTCGAGACGGCCCGTCCCTTGGAGTTTAGCAACGTCACGATTTGTGCTCAAGGTCCGCTGCGTGCAGCTGTCAAGGCAGAGGTCAAGTACGACAAGAGTACCATCTCTGTGACAGTACGTATCTGTTTTGATTTGAACAATAGCACGGTAACGTGAACCCCATTTCAGATTTCGCTGGATGCCATCACTGGTGCGGATGTTGACATCATTTTCCCAAACATTTCCTCCTTGCTAAAAAGCACCTCCGAAGCATCCGTCAAGGAGAACTCTCGATCTTTGGTCAACTTTGATGCTGTCGTTGACTGGCATCAACGGCACGAATTCTTGAAATGTATGCCATCTCTCCTGTATGGGCCTTTGAATCTGGACCTTGGACTGATCATCCCGCTGAACAGTCGAACTGCCACTCAATATACATAGCCCGGTAGCGACGTACGAGACACAATTTGGACATATTCAACGACCAACACACAAGAATACGACCTGGGACATAGCCAAGGCATGTTTTGCCTCCCCCTGGTTCCTCGAACCTCCTCGGCGTTCGCCTGACATTTTCTATCCTTAGTTTGAGGTGTGCGGTCATAAGGTAAGGGGCGATGGACACAAACGCCTTTATTGCGGATGTGGCGCATTCTAGACAGGCCTGACGGATCGTCTGGTACCAGTTCGCCGATCTCTCCGAGTTTGGATACGGTGTTGCTATACTTTCAGAATCAAAGTATGGCTTCTCCTGCCAGGGCAACATGCTTCGGATTTCTTTGCTTCGCGCTGCTACTGCTCCTGACGCCGAACAAGATCAAGGTTCGTCGTGAAATCCCAGGAGCTCTGCGTTCACGTTGACAACGCGAAATCCAATGTAGGTTCTCACAGTTTCTCCTGGGCGGTTTTGCCACATGAAGGACACTTTTTGGAATCTGACGTGCCCAGGGCGGCCTACCTATACAACTCTCCCTTGAGAAGTATGCTTGATTGGTTTGATAAAGTCATCCATCAGTGCGCTGATCTTGAGCTAGTGAGATGCGTGCCTGATGGCTCTGATGCGTTGATGTCAAAGCTTGATGCACCTTTCTCTGTCGAAGGAGCTCGCAATGTCTTCCTCGAAACAGTCAAGCGTGGGGAGGACGATGACTTTGGATTGAAACGGGGCCCGACAAACATCATTCTCCGTCTCTACGAAGCCTTTGGAGGTCACACGAAGGTCCAATTGAAGATCGCTGACCATTTTGACGTTTCAAAGGCCTACTTGACGAATTTCTTAGAAGATGTCGAAGATGAGCTTCGTATCCAGCGCGACGATGGTTCTGCTATAGGATCGTCGAAGATCAACCTCGCTTTCCACGGCTTTGAAGTCAAGACAATCAAGCTTGTTTTGAATGAGAAGCCAGGTACGCCCCATTCTTCCGGTAGGGAGTCAGTGTGCACTTCCTGTTCTTTTCTTTTGACTTAAGCTGATCTCTATGCCTCCCTCGATAGAGAAAAGCGTGAAAGCTGGGTAGATATCGAGAAATTATCTATCGGTGATGAACCTTCGGTGTAGGCCCGACGTTGAATGCTCTATTTATCGCATGCACATTTGTGAAAACATCTGTTGTACCAGTTATCTAAATCAATTTGAGACTACGGACTCCAGAGAATGCGGCCCCAAACGCTTTTTCAGCGAAAAATTGTATTTTGAGCGGAAAAGATACAAGTGGAGCGCTAAAACGCCGTTGAGTTGATGAGCGGGAACGGAGGCACAAATGCCTCAGCAGAGGAGCGAATGAGCACGGTCATCTCCACCGCGCTGTGAAAAATGAAAAGTTCAATCTAACCATTGCCGTTTCAAAGTCGTGAAACTGGCCGCCTTGGGAGCAGTATGGTCACGGTCACGAGGAAGCGAAGAAAGACTCATCAAATCGGGCCCTGAAACTGAAGAACCACATGGCGCGTGGATTCTGGAATGCGATTCGTCAGGACTGCTGCATTGGCGGCTCTCCGTGGCTGTTTTATCTTCACAGCTTCGGGCCTCGCTAGCCAGAACGGTTTTAGAGCATCGCCACCATTCCGCAACTCTGTGCCGCCATCTTCGAAATTTGATGCTCTGGCACGAAAGCGAATCAGTCCAGTGGTCGCGATTGTGAGACTTGTGTGGCAGATGGCAAAATCGGAACTCGGAACGAGCTCGGCCGCGAGATTCTGCCGCGCTCTGCCCTGGCGCTTCTAGACTTAATATTCGAGAAGACAACCCAAGCCCAACGAGGTCAAAAGAATTTCGGAAAATACAACCGAGTCATCACGAACATTAGGACAGACGACAGGACAATGTAATTAGGTCCGAGGATCATGAGCGCGCGATTCTTCCAATGCAACGAGACTTTTTCTTCGCCTATCGGCGAGCGCTTTGTGAATGACGTTCTGGCTCTCCCTCTCGACACCATCGCCGGAAGAAGAGGTCCGATCTGATAAATACGATAACGAAAATTCCGAAGAAAGGCGGCTCATCACGGACATCCTGTCTCGCTCTTTTTGATTCCACGGATGCTGCTGGGCCAGCCCGTTCTTGAGCTGTGTCGTCGGACTCTCGAAAGCGCGTTCTCGCGCTGGAGTAAGATTAACGGAGCCCTTGCCAATCGGATACATCCCCCCTTTGGCATACGCGACGGATGAGGTCGCAGAAGCGGCAGAATATACGCTGCTCGCGCGAGAGACAGATTCGGCGTCGCTGGACATGCTCAAGTTCATGAACCTGCGGCCCAACTGCGAATTCTGACTGAACGTGTCCGGCCTGAGCTGCACTCCGCTATTGAATCGGTCCAAGGGGCCTCTCGCGGTGTTCACATGGCCAGAAATTTCGCGCTTCGACCCACTCTGAGAAGGCAGGCGATGACCTTGGACAGGCGAAAGCGCGTGATCAGCTCCGCGATACGACATTAGGGACTCTGGGGGCGCGCCAGCTCCGCGTCTTCTCTTTGATGGCGATCCAGAGCCGCACGTCCGACTTTCGCGGTAGAATACCAATTTGTCACACTCTCCTCGCTCGGGCATCACAATTCCTGTTGCGTGGTTCAAAGCATAAGCTACGCTCGTTCTCAGTGCGTCGACGCCAAAAGCGCCTTTTCGTTCGTCGATGGGGGTAGGCAAGGGTCGTTGATATCCTGCCCGCCCGGGACCCGAGGTCAGATTCCTGACCCTTTTTTTCGCATTATTGACTCCTCGATCGCCCGCTGCGTCAGGAAGAGGTCGCGTGGATGTCCACGGAACGCGTAGACCTTGGCCTTGCACGCCCAGGAAACGAGGCCTTGACCCAGGTATGTGCTCTCTGGGCGTCCCAAATTCAGATATCGGTCCTGGAGGAGGTAATAGCTCATCGGAATAAGATCCCAGTGCAGAGGTCGCTCGGCTAGAAGACGCAGAAGGCACATCACCAGGCAACATGTTGGCCACTTGCAGAGGCCCTAGAGTCCTAGAGCTGGAGTGATCATCGACGCTGAGGCTCGGCTCTGAACTCATGGGTCGAGACATGTATCCATGCGACTCGTATGATCCTGCCTGGGTTCCTGAGGTTGGGTCATAGACAGGTCGGGGATACTGTGCTGCGGTCATGCTATCGTAAGGCAGAGACGTCTGCTTCTTTGGAGCGCAGCGACAGTCAGCTTTTTTTCCGGCCCAATAGGTCTGGCTGCGTTTCGGCGGCCCGACATCGCGGTCTGATCTGAGCTCCCAGATGTGGAGATCATCCATCGACCCGTCAATATCGAACCGTCTGTGTCGCGTAACGGCATCGGGTCTGCTCCCCTTATCCTGTGCCCAAGGGATATCGAGAGCCTCGGAGGCCAGTTTCCGCTGTTTCGAGTGCTTGTGGAGACGAAACCACCACGCCACCAAGGACGCCAGTATTGCGATGATGAAGATGGAACCTAGGAGGACCCCGACGTAAAACGGCGCAGAGTGCATGAACTTTGCGTTGAGAGCAGCCGGAGACGTCGCGTTGAAGTCTGTTGGCATCACCGGAACCAGGGTTGACGATGGTGAGGTGACACCCGTCATCGTAGTGTATTCACCGGAGGGCTCAACGACGGACATAACGCCAGGCGCAGACGTAGCTGCTACAGTACTGATTGGGACCTGAGTGATAGACAGGGGGGACGTCGCGCTTGCAACGCCTGACGTCACAGCGGGGGAGATGACTCCCAGACCCGAGCTCCCGACAATTGCGGAGGCAGGCGAGGTGAGCTGCGAGCTCTGTGCCCCTTGGGGAACAGGGGCGGGACTCGGAGGGGGCGCAGGTGGTGGTGAGTCTGGGGGTTGCTGGCCAACAGCGTTGCTTGATGCTGGTGCAGAGGGCATGATCTGAACTTGCTGTGGCAACTGATTCTGGGGCGCGACGGAGGCATAATTAGCTGGCTGGGGAGGAACGGCCGTAAACTGCCCGGGGCTTCGCGGGGATAGAATAGGCGCCCATTTAATCTTTGTCAGTGGCTTGTTCCTACTGTTACTGTGAGGAATTTCCGGCAAGAACTTGATATACAGCATGCTGTGAGCGTTGTTAGGACGCACTACCAGAGCCAGAAAGAGCGGGAGAGACCTCGACCTGCAAGGAAAACACAAAAGCAGAGGAAGTGAATTGGGCTGTTTCCCAACGATCAGATTGGTCTCCTTTGGCTGCAAGTCAGCCGCCAACACCAAATGTGGACATGTCTTGCGTCGAGGGCTCGGAACATGTCATAACCTTGATACCGTATACCCACTGTCGAAATCGATATCTGGATTCTGTATGATGCCACCTAGTCTACAATTGTTAGAGATCTCGAGCTGACGTGAGCGCCGTTCTCATCTATTGCAAGATATCTGATGATCTAATGTCGATGACGGGGCTCAACAAGCAGGTCAGTCAGAGATCAGCATTAAGGCACCTTGGCGACGATTATAATGTTAGTTAAGGATGTCAGCGCAGAAAGCTGACTCACCGCGCACAATTGCTGTTGCGGCTGGCGCAGTGGAACGTCCGTGATTGTGAAGATGATAGAAGATCTAGGACATGGATTGGGATACGCGTATGAGTCAAGCGCTTCCGCTCGAGTCAAACAGCATCAGAAAGTGGCGGGCTGTGGAAGCGGAGGACGGACACCGCCTGCCGCCTCCCCCGACGTCTGTTTGGAAATATTTTGCGCGTCTTCGAGTCCCATTCTGGCAGCGACACGTGACTGCTCTTCTCTTGACAGATCTTCCGTCCACTACGCTCCGGTCTTCAAGGTAGAAGGCCTCGTTTTCGTGCTTCTTATGTTTGCCGTTGGCCAAGAGAAGCTCTACAGCCATCAACGGTGAGTATTGCTCTCCAAAGGGAGCCTAGGTATGGAATACAACCGGGATGACGGAAACTGCGTCCGTACTCAGGACTCGCTCGTGGCACCTGCCATCACGTTTCATCGATGGCTTTGTTACCATTCGACCGTCCCTTTCGGTTTCATTCCACCAAGAATATGTTCTATTATGGGACAAGCATCTGACAGCCACTGCGTCGTGGCTGTGTGCTGTTCCTGGCTATCTGGATTTCTCCCCGCCGAGTCAGGATGAGATGGCTCAGTTTTCGCATCCGTCAACCCAAGCTATGCTCTGAATGATATGATGAGCGTCTAGCATGCCGAATTTTGGCAACTACAAGCCATGTCGGCATTTTGAAAAAAATAACTCTGGACAAATAGGCTGTTTCAAGTCCTGGGTCCCGTCAGTCGTATAAGTACGTCGATCTCCAAATCGTTTTTCTCATCTACTCTACTGCCTCCTCTCTTCCTCAACGATGAGGTCCCATCTAACTATCCTCAATAATAGCGCCTCTCTTTATCCCACCCGCCCCATCTTCAAGGTCCCGCGACTTGACCCTTCCAACGGCGCTGTGGATAGTTGGATATCCATCTCATACAAGCAATTCAACGACGACGTTGAACGCTTCGCTCGTTTTTGGCTTCAAACCCTCCAACGAGACAATGTGCCGCAGAGGTCCGTTGTGGGTGTCTGGTGCGTTGCAATTTCGTGTGTCGCCAAGTTACTTGGTGTTAATTCCCTTAACAGGGTCGGAGGCTTCACATACACCGATGTTTGCCAAATATACGGGCTTTCGAGGGCTGGATACGTACCCCAGCTGTTCAGTCTCAAATTGCCTAACCCGGTCGTGATCTACGAGCTGATCAAGAAGGCAAACGCCAAGGCTCTGGTACATGACCTGTCCTTCAAAGACATTCTGAATGGCTGCCCCGTCCTCGCATACGCCTCGACGCACGTGGAACACGATACCCCCGATACTACACTACCCGATCTCCATAATTTCGACGCTGAAGACACTGTTTTTATTTTCCACACATCGGGTTCCACCTCGGGAAGCCCGAAGCTCGTGCCCTGCAGCTTCCGATGGCTCAACACGGTAATGGATAAGTCTTATCAGACTTGCAAGCCAAGGAATCCTGACCGTCAGGATGTAACTGTCGCGATGTATGTCGAATTTCGTCTTTTCTCACCGCGCGCGCTCATTTGCTGATGACGTTGGACAGGGGAAGCATGTGCCACATCGCACAAACATACAGTAAGCCAATTTTTTTTCTTCGTTTCCTTTTTAGATCATGTGCTGAGCATATCACCAGTGCTCATCGGTAGCTTACAATATGGATCGTGTGTGATCCAACCGTCATCGATCGCCTTCTCGACAACGGAGCTCGTCGACATGGTCGTCCGTTGCGGCCTCAATCGCCTGAACCAGTTCGCCTCGTTCTTGGCAAGGAGCATACGCGCCGCACGGACCGACGCGAAACTTCTCTCGCTACTGTCCAACCTGGACGAAATCCTCTACTCCGGCCTTCCCCTGTCACACGAGGAAGAAGCTTGGGCACATCAGCAGGGTCTCAAGCTTAGGGTGAGTTCTTTTTTTTTTCTCCTTACTCATCCACCTCGTGTTTTTAGTACCCGTACTGATACAAAACCTTCCATTTCAATATAGAATTTGTTCGGCAGCACGGAGTGTTCTGGCATGCTTCTTTCGATCGGTTCCGGCCGCAATCCCGGCCTTCTGAGGCCCTTGGACGGTTTCTCTTACCGCTTCATCCCCACGGGTTCCGCCTCCGCAGAAGGAGCTCACCAATCCACGGCACGCCTGCTCGAGCTCGTCATCCTCTCAGAGTCGCCAGATTGCCCCGACAAATCCCTTCGCCAAGCGGACGGCCACTTCCACACTGGCGATCTCTTTCAGGAGGCCTCTTCCGGATTGTACGTCTTCAGGGGACGCGATGACGATTGGATCAAGTCCGAGAACAGCCTACGCTGCGACACGAAGGCGATAGAGGATAACGTGCTCGCGATGTGCGGCAACCTCATTTCTGAAGTCGTCGTCGTGGGCACGGGCCGACCTTCGCCCGTGATGTTCATCGAGCCCGCCACCGATATGGAGCCCGCAAAGCTCAAGAAGGACATCGTCCGCAAGACGCGTCAGTTCCACTCCAGACGATACATGCACGAGCGGATCACTTCGCCCGATATGATTGTCGTCGTCCCGCCTCAGTCGCTTCCTCGAACGGCGACCAAGGGCAACATTCGTCGCAAGGCCGTCGAGGAGGCCTACAAGGTCGAGATCGATCGCATCTTTGTATCCCGACAGTAAACCTTTATCTGTACATTTCGCTCTTCGTTTTTGCTCTGCAATCTTCGTTCTAATCTGCATTATTATTTTTTATCGCAATAGCCTATAATCCCGTCATACAAGCAGCTTCATTCGTATATCCTACTAATGATCATATCACCCTTCGTATAGTTACGTGATGTACACCCCCCCACTTATTGTTACTTTTGTAATTTGCCTTAATAGCATCGCAATGGGACTTGTTTTAGGTAGATGTAGTGTAGCTGACTAGGATTTGTACTGCAATGTAACGTCCCCCCGAAACGAGGTTGCCTCTCTTCCAATCACACTCCTTTTTCCCATCGTTCCTTCAGAAATGCAGAAGGCGCCCCTCTTTGTCAGCCAAAGAAGGCCTAGCTCAACTGAATTAAACTTCTTTCATGAAACCACGCGGTTTGGACGGTCACACGTACCCGCTAAACTCTATAAAGCTGTGGAGACGGGAAAACCGCCGCTGGGAAAAAAAAAAAAGAAAACAGATGTCGCCTTGTTCAATTGCATTAATTTTCGGGATGCACGCAAGAAAGTTTTAGCGAAAGGCCATCAGGATCCAGAATGTGGGGCATTGACGCCAGAAAGAACAAAAAATCATCGTTGATGGAAAGCGAGCCACCTTGACAGGGGGCGTCCGACATCTGTGTTGTATCCCAGGCAGCAAGATGGACGTTGGTTGGATCGCTTGACAATGATCTGAATACATCAACGGGCTGCGATGTGAGAGGAAGCGAAAAAAAAAATAGAGTTGGGGGCATCATGGGCACGTCATGCCGTCATCAGCATCTGTGACGCATCTTCAAGCTTCAAGCTTCAGCACCAGTGCTCCATTGGCAGCGCCAATATGAATCAGATACAGGTCCATATACAAAACGGCCCGTCGCCCGTCAACGTAAATCTTTCTAGCTCCCTCAAACGCCTTCATCAAGGATGCTGGGTTTGTCGGTCAGGACAATGTGTCGTCTATATTCGGCGACAGTCACACAGCTCTCATGTATCCTGATGATAGATAGATTCCTCTTGCATCTGTTGGACCCCCCGGACGGGCAAGGCATAGCGCAGTTGCATGGATGGCCACAGAACAGTAAGCAAAGTGAGGGAACGAGGGGAGTGATGAGAAGACTGACCCATGGATCGTCTTCGCCGATCGCGTATCTTCTAGGGGGTCTTTCCCAACAAGCCACGTTTTCCAACTGTTCCGCGTCCGTCAGCGGAAACACGACTCCGAGTTCATAATTTGAGATCTAAAAAAAGCAACAAATACCAGACGGGGCAGGAGCAAAAAAAAAATGATCGGGCCAAGAAACCCATCCATCAGTGATGAAGCCAAAAGAACAACAAGACCATGCACCAACATTCAGAATAGGATTGAAACCTGAACCGGAAAGGTTACCCCATGCTGATGGCGTGAAGTTGTGAGAGCCAACGTAGGCCCAGCCAATCGCTGACTCAATCAGTCGGATATCCTCGTCCGTTTCGTCCTCTGTTGTCGACCCCTGATCCTGGCCACGTTTTTCTGAAGCACGCTGCACCCCGTATGTGGCGATAATCATCTAAAATGTCGTCAGCGATTTGGATCCAAGACAGGATATCTCTCGACACGGCCGCCTTGTGAAGACTAACCTTGGAATGCATGAGCACCGGGCCACCCTTGCTTCGCGAATCGTAGAAGTGGTCTCTAGGAAAATTCTTGGCTGCCCATTGCTTCCTTCTGCAGAAGATGGTTCCCCCGCCCTAATAGCCGGAGAATGTCATTGTCATCGTTTTGGAATCGAAGCTGAGGCACCACTGGTTCCCCTTACCGGCTCGCCAAGCATGCTTTGCTGGACGGTCGTCTTGGTCGGAAAAATGATCTTGACGGAAGGGTATGGAAGCGTCTCCCGGCGTTTCTTTGGTCTGTCGAGCCAGTCTTCGGCCGACTCACCACGTGCGGACCAGAAGAACTCATTGATCCATTGAGTAGTATAGGTGCCGATACTAGAACCCTACCAAAGTCCGATCAATTTAGAATGACGAAAAAAAGACGCAATATAAACAGGGGTATTGGGACAACGAAGCAGGTGATGGAACAGAGTTAACCCACTTGACATTCCAAGGTTAGTGCTTTAGCGCCCTTGCCTGTGCCTGTGCGAAGACCCATGTCTCGGACAACTTTCATGAGCCTCGTGTGACCAGTCCTTACAAAATCACTCAGCATCAAGAATCGCGGCACGTGGCTGAAAAAAATACATACCATAGAATGCTTGGCCATCCCTCGTGCCTACCTGCGATGGAAGGCACAAGATATGCCTTAACCATTGAAAAATCCCACCGCATTCTGAGCTCATCAATGGACTTGATAGTCAGATCAGGGCGCTAATGCAATTCGAAAAAAAATAATTATATTACAGCAAAACTAGACCACATCGCTCACATCGTCTGCCACTATTCTTGTCAGAGCGGCGCGAACATTGAGGGAATACAGCACACGCTGCAGCACGGCTGGAAAATCGTCTGTTGCTTTTGGGTCATGCGCGATGGGTTTCGAACGGAGCGGAATATCTTGCAGCCACACGCTCTGCATTCAAGGGTTAGACAAAAATCCGGGGAATGCATCAAGAATTCCGGCTACGTTTTCCATGTCTCTCCAATCGTACGCAATCAAATTAGCCGTAGAAACGACAACACGCAACCGGCTCGTTTTGTAGAAAAGCTACATGGGAGAATGAAACGAGGAATCCGCGGAGGAGACAGCATGTCTTACAAGCATGAACTGTTGAACTGTCAAACACCATTACCCTAGCAAAGGCGAATTGAATGTACCTTCATGTGTTGGCAACCGCGGCCACCCCGTAGCATTGGCGTCGTTTTGATCCAATTGGGCAGCACATATTTCAAACTAGCTTGACCACTCTCATCGGGCTGAGCAACCATTATGACGGGCACCGAGGGATCAAAAAATTGATAGATCCACGCAAAGTCTAGCGAATACGATGACATTATGGCGAACGATAGTTCGGATCTCTACGACAAAAGGGAAAAAGCAGAGGAGTTGACGTGGTGAGACGACCATGGAATTCCATTGAAGGCCGGGAGAATGGAAAGGAAAAGAAAACAAAAGTAGATGCACCTTTCCTAAAATCTCCGTCAACCTGATAGTCGGTCGGCCATCCTTTCTAGGTTCGGCATGTTGAGTCGCAGTCTGTCGCAGCTCGCCATCCCAGAACATCCGGTCGATCGTCGGCACATCCCCAGCCGCATGTCGCGCGCTCGTGCTCTGTCCCGTTCTCGTACTGTGCGAAACAGATGACGAGGATTTAGCCCGGGCCTGATCAGCACGCAGTTCAGAAGAAGAGGAAATGCGTTGCCTCTTGGCAGGTACGCCCTCTTCCTCACTCTCCTCATCGTCGCTAAGATCGCCATGCTCCCTGACATTATCAGCCACGACATCGGGCCTCAAACGCTTCTGCCGCTCTCGCCGTTCCCGCTCGAGCTGAGCCCGTTCGGCTAGGAAAGAGGACAGTGGTGTAGCAGAACTCGAAGATGATGAGGGTCCAGCTTGTGCGTTTGAGATCGATGGCTCTGGTCTAGCAGGCTTCTCCTTCATAGTTTGTGTATTTCGAGCTTTGGATGCTTCCATGGCGCGTTGGATGTCGGCCTTGAATGTCTCGTCGTCGTCGCTGCTAACCAAGTCGATGACTTCGGGTTGCGTCTTGGCCGCGTCTTGCAAGCTCAAAGCAATAGCCCTATGTGATACGCTGAGAACCGCAGTATGGGATCAGTTTTGAGACGTCCGTGCCTCGCAATGTCCTCGTCTTCGCTGTGCGACATGATGAACAGAGTTGAAAATGGAACGCGATCAACGTCAGACCGTGACTCACTGTTGCGATCGTAACGACACGTGCCGAAAGTCACAAACTGAATATGTCACGCGCATCAACGTGTCCTGCTTTCGTTTCATATGTGTACATGTATCGAAGCCTTAAATTCTGCAATTCTTCAGCACGGCTGTGATGTACAGGCTGATCAGTCTGTGTGTCATTTGGGACGGATGCCCAGCTAAACAGTGGCGACATCATCAGCGTTCTGTTGGCAGACGACCAAAGTCGATTCTCTGACTCACGTATCCAAAACACGCTATGGTTAGGATCCTCACATCCGCCGACAATCGTATTCGCGCTGACAAGGCAGGTCGGGCTCCCCATATATCCGAACCGAGACGGAGACTCAGCTATAGATGAGAAGAGCCTATCACGGACAATGACTCGATGTACGCTCTAAGGACATGATAAAGGCACCGCGTACCTCTCCAAGTTGACGAAAGCAAAGTTGGTTCCTTTTTTTATGTGCGCATCTCGGAGATACTCAAAAACGCGGCTTTGCAAGACATCCGTGTTGGGATGTGACTTGTACATCTGCATACATGTGTCTCAGCAGGAAGCGAACTATCAGAGCCATACCGCATACTCCATGTATCAGAATGTTTTTCGCGCCGCTCGCTTGAAGTTCCCCCAGTTTTGTAACCTGAAAAATACGGCTGAGCTATGTGGTCCGCCAATGATGCCTACAATGGGGAGAAGTTTACATAGGTCTTGAATGCCACATCCCAATCCCCACCTGCAATTTCAAATTGTCCCTCGTCGCTGTATATGGTGAATTCGCAACAGAGGAGGTGGGAGAACACGCTAATGCTGGGATAAACATCTTACTGACTTTATTCCAAAAGCAACTGTGTACAATGTCGAATTTGGGTTCAGAGTGTCCAAATATCGTCCCTGGAGCATGAAGAGCCTCATTTCCGCGACGAAATCCGTCCTTTGGATGCCCTGTACGCATCACACAACGCATAAATGCACAGAACTGCTACCACGAAAAAAAAATCTCAATCACCGTTTCATTCAGCGGCGACGTCGTGTTCCACGCAAAATTGTCAATCACAGCCCCTCCCCACGCATACTGCAACACATTGGCCGTGAAATATGGCTAACATAGTCTAGCAGCAGGAGCTCACTCACGTCCAAAAGCTTCGCGCCGAGCGAGTTGGCCAGGTCCTCCACCCACATGAACCCGTTGCTCGCGCGCCGGTTGTTCGTCACGCGAGACCCGGCCGAGGGCGACGGTGGCCAAAGCATCGGCGGGACGGGGACCGTGCCATTAGCTATCACAAGGAAATGGACGAGGCCCATGTTGACAAGGAGATGGGTTGATTGGGGGAAGAAGAGGAAGCTGTCAGCGCCCAGATTTCAGGTTGATCGTCATACACAGACCTCCAGTCGATGTCCAGGAATCCCCAAACGAGACGATCGTCCTGAGAAAGATGCAACTTAGATACAGATGCGCAGGATCAAAAAACAGGGAAACGGTGTCAGGCAATCTCAACTCTTGCCGCCCGCATAAGGACAAAGATGCGCCCATCATGGTATGACACGAATACCAGGCAAAGATTGAAAGGGGAGAAAAGTGCCAACTTGCCTTGTCGCGCTCAAGTCAATCCCTACATTGATCTCCACAAAAGCGTCCGAATCAAGCGAGCCACACGCGGGCTGGACCGCGAGCGAAATCGGGGAGGTAATATTGACAAGTACAGGAAAATCATTCTGCGCCTCGGTAGGGATCCAAACCGACGCCAAAGCGATCAAGACCATGATGGCAGCTCGGGCGCTGGCGCCGGTGGAGCACCAAGTGTATCGGTCCATCTTTCGAGTGCAATGTCTGTCTCTGCTGTATCCGGTGATATTGGGAATGATTCGCACTTTGCTTCGGGCGTGCTGATAAGCTGACAAGGGTCCAGAATTTTACCCCGGATTCGATCCTTCTTGTCCGGATTTCAACGCGTACTGGGCGCGATTGACGCCTGCCTTTGGACTTTGACGACGATGGATCTGAGCACAGCGCACGAGAAGAAAAGGAAAGTCCCCTTTTGAATATATCGCTTGGTCTGACTTTGAGCGCTATCGACCACGCGTTGCACACTGCAGCCCGTATCAAGAGAAGCGGAGCGAAAAATCCCAGACAAGCCGCCGACTGCCAGGATGTGGGGCCGCAATATATATCACCTTCAACTTTCCTTCCCGTCCATCTTCCTGGACTTATTTTTTGAATTCCATGTTAGACGCTCCATATGCTACTCAGATTATCCCAGACATCAAGTGCACAAAGAGCTGAGAAGTAAGCACTGATGGCGGTTGCTACCATGAGCGGCGATAGAAAATGTCCGAGTACCTCTCTTCATGTGCGGTCCGCTGGCGGCAGAAACGTTCCGGGGGGCAAGATCCAGAAAAGCAACGGAAAATTAGCGCCATACCACCACGAGATAGACATCATGTGTTCTCAAGATAAAACACACAATTCCATCCCGTGTACACCATGAAGAGAAAAGGCAGCAAAGCAGATGTTCAGAAACATTTGCGCATAAACGGAAAAATCAGAGCCCGGCCCGTGCACTTCCCAATCCCCCGTCACCTGACCGTGGGACCATCCTACCAAGCAAAATCCTTCCACGCGTCTCTTCCTCTTTTTTTTCTTTGATTCTTCCACAATCAAAAACCCGCCGATGACGATAAATTGCCGGTGCAGAGAGATGAAACCGAGCCTGCGATCCGGTGAGCCTCTTCTCTTCGAGGAGGGGCGAGACCTGGGACGCGCTGGATGATCTCGCCCGTTCGGCACCGCTTCTTACCTTGTTACTTGTAACAAAGGGACGGGCTTGGTACACAGCTCCGATGGCGTCTTTCTTTTGTTTTTGATTGTGCGAGAAATCGGGTTTCCTGGGGAAGGGAGGGGGGGTATAGTTTTGCTCGCATCGATATCATGATTTGGCATTGCCACGCTGGGTGCCATAGCGCCTGACAAGATTTTTTGTGTGAAGCTGTCTGCATAGCTCCAGTCATCGGAACGCAGCCTAGAACATCTATCATTTGCCAGCTCACAGTCGTCCAACCGGTTGTTCTGGAGAGAAACCAAAGTGTTGTTTTGCACGGACTATGCGATTTCGGAAGCATTGGAGGATATATAAATATGATGCCAAAATTCTGAAGGACATCAGGATAATCGAAGGAAGACAGAAAGAGGCTCTTTATTCAAAGAAGCATCTGTTAAACGGTAACACCACACGAGAACGACGAAAAAGGACGCAGGATGTCTTTAACCTCAGAGGCTCATTGCACTCACTAACGATCGTTGACTTTTAACCTCCCATCATGGCTCCATCCCCGACCGATCTATGTCTGACAGCATTCACGCAGTCGAAGTACAAGAACGCTGGATCTGTCCAGGTCAGGATCCTAAAGATTGAGCTGAAACGAGACGTTTCGTCTTGTACAGACTATGCGATTTCGGAAACATTAGAAGGTATAAATACGGTGCCAAAAGTCTGAAGAACATCAGGATATCGAAAAAAAGCCTGGAGGAAGAAATACGGGTAGCTCATCGAAGGGAAGGAGAGCGCGTAAAGGTACGATAAAGAAAAGTCTATAGGTGCGAGATGCTTCGATGATGCATAGCGTAATGGTGTCGTCCGGTCCCATTTTCATTCCTTTCTCCATCATTTGTGCTGGCATAAGGTAAACGAGAGGTGTGTGCGGGGGTACTGTGATGCGGTATATGGATGATCGTGCAACAAAAGAGAAAGAGAAAAGCGAGTCCGTCGTGGTAGGTTACGAAGTTACGAGGTGGGCGGATGTAAAATCCGTTTCCCTTCGTAAAAACATTCCGGACGACTGGATACGAGTGCGTCAACGGCAGGGAGATGATCAAACAGCATTGCGCGACGCGCGACGAGCGGCGGCAAGGCGGAACGAGGAGGCACTACCATAGCGTCCACGTAGCTCCCGCCGCGCATGCCACCACAGTACCCAGCAGGCCCCACGCCGCGCCCTCCTGCGCTCCGAACAACAGCGGCACGGCGCCATTGTTCAGCGCCGGGAACGTCGTCGCAAACGGCCTCGTCGGATCCGGCGCACCGCTGACGGTGACAGTCGTCGCACTCGCAACAGGCTGCTGCGCCTCGCCGTCCTTGCTTGGCGTCCCGGACGCGGGGAGAATCGCGAAGCGCGCCGAGGCCGCGTGCGTGATGCCGTGCGTTGCGTTCATGAAGAGGATGAAGTAGTCGTCGGCCGCGGGCAGGTCTTGCACCAGCACGTTCAGCGCTTTCGATTTCGCTGGGACTGTATCGGGAGAGAAGGACGTCAGCGTCGGGAGTTTTTGGTGTTTGGGGTTGCAGGTTGCAGATGAGGGGATGGTGAGATGTCGATAGGTCGGATTGATGGGGGGTAGGGTTTCAGGGTTTTCAGCTTGTTCTGATAGTGTACTCACCGTTCCGCGCGACGAACGTCAGCCCGTTCCCGCTCAACCGCGTAATCTCCATGTCAAACCCGGCGATGCCGTCCAGCACGCCCTTCTCCCATATCACCGGGTTTGCTGCACCGTTCTTCCACTGCGTCCCCGCCTTGGGCTCCGTTATTATGAAGTACGCTGCGTCACGGCAAGGATGAAGAATAAGAGCGCCGATCAACTGAGGGAAAAGCCTGACGCACCGAAGGATTGTGTCGCAAGACAGGTGAGCACGGCCCATGCGCTTGTCCACGTCGCTAGTATCCTGAACGACCGCATTTCAAGGTGACCCGAACTAGTGTATGGTATATGCCTCTCTCGTCCCTCGGAGCGTTCCTCTCAAGTGCCCGCCTTGCCAAGGAAAAAAAATACGCAACACAGCCAACAAGCTCTCCAAAAAAAATTTTTTTTTTGAAAAAGGGCCGAGACTGAACAAAACGAAAAAGACAGGATAAAGGACAGCAGGCAGGAAAGGGGGGAAGGGGAGGGGAAAGCTTTGGCCGAGTAACGAGCTGTGCGGTATAAGAGAGGGCGCTCGGAGTGTCAAGTCGTCGGAGGAGACGTTGATGGGCGGGTCAGTCGAGTTTGAACGTGGGCGGCGAGTCCGATACAGTTGGACGCGGTCACGCGTCACACATTTTGCCTGTCACAGGCACCTCATCCTCGGTGCCAATCTTCCGCGGTGAGCAACGAGTGTATGGCCATTCGCGGCGACCTGAGACCGTGAAGAGACTCAGCCACGCGCTACTTACGCTGAGGCTTGATGCCCGCGATTCACTTCCTGGAAGGAAAGAAAAGGAGAGAAAGATACTGCATCACCGTTTCGGCGTGACACCGAGCGCCGTCGATGTCGCGAGACTCGAAACAGAAATGCAAATCAGCTGTCGAGATTATCACGCCCTCTTGACGGACGTTCCGTCAACATTATTTAAGGCTTGCTCGTTGGCATGCCATCGTATTACCCATATCTACGTCCGGCTGTCGGATGCTGCTGTCTAGGAGCAAAAAAGGAGAAAAAAGATAACGAAACGCTGTTCCGCCTCAACTCTGAAGCTACGGAAGCGTTGTCGAGGTCGTTGCGCTGTGCCACTCGTTGGAAGACGTGTTACCGTCGTTTGTGTTCAAGTTTCCAGAATTTCAGAGCCCAGGCAGAGATATCACCCGCTTCCGAATCGTTCGGTCCGAACAATGCTCACATGGGTATAGACACCAGACGACAAGACGTCCTGCTTCTCCAAAGCCAGCGGGTCAGGATCATAGAGGAGCCTGCTTTCCCAGAATGCCGCACGGGTACAATCGCAGATACCCACCAGCGATTCGACATGTGTTTGACTTGCCCAGAAAAGCGAGCAAGGGCCCCCCCAGAGGATGCCATGCCTCGCTCGTTGTCTATGCCCATCCCAGTGCATCCCGCCGTGCCATAGCACCTGGACCGGGTTAGATCCTCATCGCCATTGGGTGCGGCGACTCTCATGCCCCGCTGATCCGCGCGTCCCACCCTTGCACACATGCTCGAGGAAGCCAACGCACTCCCACTTGCCAAGCGTTTGCCAGCGGGAACTTCCAGAGAGCGATGGAGCGAGGTAGTCTAGGCCCGAACGACGTGTAAAGGGTCCACATCGTCGTCGACCCAAAAGGGTTCCGAATTTCTCTAGCCGCGATCGTATTGACGGAGATGACGCAAACGCAGAAGTTCTTTGACGACGTGGTGACCACCCGTCGTGACGATACGAGGAAGCGTCGGAACTGCATACGTCGCAACCGACGCGTCTCGACCATATATCTAGATGTGCAAAGCCTAACACTCATCCAACCATCCAAACGCATGCTGCCTTATGACATATGACTTGCTTATGTTTTTCCTGATGTTTTTTTTTATTCTTCGAAGCACCACCTATCAATTAGATGTCGGCGTTCAGGAACAAGATGAGCTACAAGGCCTGATATTTGAGAAAAAAAAAACGGACAGGAACGTGTGAACATGTGCCTTGTTCGTCAACCTTGTTTGCACCCTCGCGTGTAGCGTGCTGAAAACTGACCACTTTTCATATCCACAACTCCCAAGCCTCAGCCGCAGTTTGTCTGGTCCGTAGACGAATATTTCTTACCTATTACTCGGAATGCTGACTTGTGTGAATCAGAGCCGAAGTTCCCGCTTTTTTGATGCTGATTGGACATCTTTTGCCCGCTCAATCTCACCGTTTCGCCCAATTTATATACTCTGACTATCTTGACTTTCATCAGCGCGGATTTAGGTTGCCGGCACGTCTCTCACTCGTAGGGTCTAGAACGCAAACCCTTACATTCCAGGCCTGACTCAGCCCTCTCACTCGCCAGCCCCGCCTTCCCTAGGCCTACTACGAAGAAAGCAAAAACCCACTCTTGGCCGAGCACTCGCGCGCATTTCGCATTCCCTTCTCCTTGCTGGCATACGCTACATCGGGAGAACTCGGGTTGAAAGATTAAACAACAGCTCGGCCAAGAAAAAAAGGCCTCGAGCGTGTCGGATAGAAAAAGCAGAGAACGCGCAACATATGAAACGGTGGACTCATCGACTGATCGGCCTAACCACGAAAGTTCGTACCTTGAATTCGAAAGTACCACGCCAGCCGGCCCTCTTCCCGCCCTAAAGTCCCAAAGAGAAGAGAAAAAAGCACCCGACCGCATATATTTCTCCACATCCCAGGCCCGCCGTTCCTTCGTTTCTGCGTACAACCCCGAATCACACACGAGAATAAAGGGCGCCTGCATCTCCGGGCCCATTCTTGCTTCATTTTTTTTTGTCATTCCAAATGGACGTCTTCAATCCCAAGATCCTCGACGCCTGCATCCGCGACGTGTCGTCATGTCTGACGGACACGCAAAAAGCCGACCTCATTCTCTATGCGCTGCGGAGCTTGCGGTTTGAGGGGTAAGTCCAGACAACTTCAATGTTCGTCGTGCCTCATGACGACGGCGCCGAACCCGCGACGCCTTTCTCGCTTCCCATTTTTCCGGTCTTTCCGTTTTTCCCTCCGTCTGTCTTTGCTTTCATTCGCACGTCGTGGCGCTATTGGCTAGTGCCCACGGGGCGGCACCCTCAGATCACACCCTTACTCGCCCACATTGATTATGATGGTGATGATGGTTTTTTTTTCCCCATTTTGTCTAGGCGCTCTAGAACGATCATCGAGAACGCCATCGAGTCGTGTCTCCAGATCACGACGCTTTCCCCGGAGAGTATGGCCAAGGCTCGAATCCTCCGCGCCCGGGCCAGACTCGCAGCGGGATCCCACTTTGGCGCACAGGAGGGTGAGCATCTTTCAAACTTTTCTTTTAAACCATCTGTCGCAAGGAAACCGAGGTGTTAACCGTCTGCCGACCTTTCTTTTGCTTTTCGCCGCATCGTCATATCAACTTATTTTTCCACTTCCTTCCCGTTGACAAATCACCGATCGGACATTTGATGAACCCAGACCTCCAAGCGGCGCTGGCAGCGGAACCAGACAACCCAGAAGCGAAAGCGCTGCTCTATCAACGATCGGTCGCCGTCGAAAAGGTACGTCGTGCTGGATCCCCGAGGTGACGAGGATCTCGCCCGTCTCAATCGCCCGCTCGAGAAAATTGCTTATCAATGCCCCATTCTACCCCGCTCCTCATTTGACCGACGCAGCTTCTTGCGCCCATCCCAGTCGAGACCAGGCGACGGTTCTCCATCGAAATATGGCGCGAGATCGCTTCGTACCTCCCGCGACACGACCTCACCGCGCTCTTGTTCGTCTCGCACGCCGTCTCCCGCGTCGCAAGCCAGCTGCTCTTTCAGAACCTGGACCTCCACTTTGGCACGGACGACAGGGAGTATGCGCCTGGCGCCATTGGCACGTGGGTGCGCCCCGATCGCCTCGACGAGGATGAGGAGACGCGCCATGCGCAGCGCAGCGCGGACATCTTAACCCGGATTATTGTTGATCCGACGTTTGCCAGCGCGGTGAAGACGCTGAGGATATATGCACCGCTGCGCGACAGAGAGGGCGCGATGGCGTTCCAGACCGGTGCATCTTGTACCTGTCTTGGATTGACTGATCTTTTCTCACCCCTTTGTCGCAGGCATGTTGACGAACGCGCTACCAAAGCTGATCAACCTCCGGAACGTGCACATTTCCGCGGGTTCAGAGGGAATCATGCCAGTCTTGCGCATATTGCAGTCCAGCACGCCACGTTTACGCGGCCTGTCTCTGCAGTACGTTCCTGCCTTATAATGTCCTGTCCTTCCCTGAGTTTGATCTGATTTCAATTTCCTTTCGTAAGCTCCGCCGAAGGACCTCCAGACCTCGTGTCTCTTGAATTCAAACACCTGTTCCATTTTGCCTATTCGACTATCGTGGGCAACTCGGGTCAGGTGCAGGACTTTCTCGCGCAGAATGGGGATTACCTTCGGACTCTCTGCCTCGAGAACCAGGACTGGATCTTCACTCCAAGTTCTCTCTCGATCCGCAACCTCACGCACATCACCTTCACCGGTCACATTCCAGCCGCCAGTCAAGCCTTCTTCGATATCCTGTCCAACGGACGACAGCTGGAGTCGCTCACCTTGTACTGCTCCCTGGACACCGCGGCGTCGCCGCACTTTAGGAGCCTGCGCGGCTCGCTCCCGTTTCTCAAGCATTTTGCGTTCTCGGTGCTCTCTGTTCACCGCAGGCTCGCGGACAGGGATCTCTTCCCCTCCATCGCGGACTTTTTGCGCGGAAGGCACCAGCTGAAGACGCTTCAGCTCGTTGCGTGCAATGAGATTGTGCAAAAGGCGGTCGGGTTCGATGCCTCGGTGTGGGGCGTGCTCCCGTCGCTCGTGAACCTCAGGGGCCTGACTATCACCTACACAGCTGATTTGTCGCCGGGCCTCGCATCTTGGCTTATCCCTCGCAACCTCCGCACGCTCGCTCTGACCCTGGATCAAGTCCCGTTGTCGTCAAGAGACCCAGTGCCGTTCCTGGATGTGCGTGCAAACTTCCATTTCTCTTCTACTGAAATTTTTTTTTTTTAAAAAAAACTCCCATAACATCACGTAAATGCTGACATCTGTCATTCGTTGTTGTCCCTAGCAACTGCGCACGGGGATACCACACACGCTGAGGTACATCGGGCTGTCGGACTTGGTACCGTTCCGCAACGTCACTGTTATCGCGGAGCATGGCTTCCCTATGGCGAGGGTCGTCCGAGTCGGGAACAATTATTACACCGTCATTAGAGGGACCGACGGCGTGCTTAGGGATATCGAATCCTGGCCGAAACGCAAGGTTCTCTACCATCTATCCGAATGGCTGGAATGGCATGGGTGCGAAGACGCGCGTACTCGGGACCCTTCCGAATTTCCACTGTGAGATGATTGACCCCCAGCGGAAAGCTTGTGGATACAAATTTTTCATCGCATATACCGCCTCAGCTCGATTCACAACACTTTCTTGTATTTATTCTGTTTTGATTTCTGTATCCTATCATCGAACTGAATGCCGCCAAACACGAGATGAATTTCCCTCACTCTCGTTTACTTTTTTTCCTAAACGAAAAAAAAAGAACTAGGCTCTGCCATACTAAATCTTGTCTGCTGACATTGCGGGGGAATGATGAGAAAATGTATATTCACATATAATACAACAATGTAGACAATTACCCACACTGTTGGGGGCAAACAGGGCATGTTCGAGTAAATTTGCAGACGTGCCATCCTCTTTTAACACACGAGTCTCTTCGAGATCTCTCAATGTTTTCTCAATGTACTCCGCTGCTCCTGATAGATGAGCGATCCTTGCGCATGATGCGTGAAGGGCCAGATATGCTGGCGACGGTAGTGGAAAGTTCTCCGGATCAGGGGTGGTGAAGGTGATAAACTGCGGAAGCTCGCTTATGAAGAACGGCTTTGTAGCTTCAAGCTTGTATCGATTGGGAATTTCCTAGGTTTTTCGTCAGTTTGTTTCTGCTGACTGGGAATATATGCAAAAGCATACTGTTGCAGATAACCAAATGTCCAATGTATCAGAGTACGTATGCAACTCTTCTCGCAACGTCATGACATTCTCCAGGCGATGCACCTTATCGCCATTTAATTCCTCAAGAATCATTGGATAACCAAAGTTCTCCATAATGTTCCAGACCGTAACCGCGTAGTCGAGCTAGACGGTCCAATGAAGAGCCGGATAAAGGAGAATAACACGACGCACCTTGTTAGCATTATGAAGATCATTGTTAGTTGATTCTGGAATTATATGCGCACATTTCGTGGGTGCGACAAGAGCGGCTGCAGCCAAATTTCCCAGTTCTTCATCTTTGGCGCTCCTCGCATCATAGCGGCCAGATATGACACATCGGTAACCGTCGCGGTGCAAAGCCTTTATAATTGCTGATGAGGAACGAAGAGAATTTAAATGAAATGTTATAGACCAGGATTTTAGCCTTTTCATGAGATTGAGGTGCATTTTCCAACGTCCATTTGAGTTTATCAGATGCCCTGTCAAAGGAGGGACGAGATGCATGGGACAATGGAGCGGGTGTCCGTCCTTTGCTTGCACGAACTGTTGAGAGAAGAATTAACTAGAATAAAAAGGGATCTTGATGCGGTATACATACGCGCTCGAATATAGTGATTGTAGTACATCTTACCGAGTTGAAGCTTCGCGTCATCATCCGAGCATGATACGATTTCCTTATGCACCTGCCGGAGTGCCTGCTCATTTGGGGCATAAAGCAGGAGATATCCGAGAATGCGACAGTAGATAAGATTTTTCTCAAGCTCCTGGGCGTCCCTCTGTGCCTTTGCGGTGGCAGCGCTGGATTGTAACTTGGCTTCGAGGCAAAGACAGATCGTGTAGGCACTCTGAATGTTATGGAAGAGGGAAGACGAGACCAAATGAGGTGGAAGTTCAGAAGGCAGAGATGTCATGGCGGGCGTCAAGCATTGAGACAGGATCCCCGCAATTGTGGCTTGACGCGACGTACTGTGTTTCTGGCACGTGCTTCATCACAACTGGCGCATCCTCGATTCCTCCGTTTCAATTTGTGTGCCTCATCCCATATCAATGTCTTCAACACCCGCACCCTGAGAACAGCATGACAGAACCGTTTGGTTCAAGGTTGCAGAATCTGGGAAGGAAGACTTGCGACGGAAAATGGGCCACCACTCACATTTTGACAGCAAAAAAAGAGCACCCATACCTTCACCGTTCCTCCCAAAACTGGAATCAGGCTAGTGTTAACTTCCCTCATTCCAGAAAACGACACTCTGAATCACAGCACTTACTGCATCCAGGTTTGCATCCGATCTCCCAATACTTGCCAGCAAGTCTAAGACATAACAAAATCGTTGCGATTCAGTATTACCGAATCAGTAACCCAACGTATATATATCCAGATACCAGCGTAATTTAGTTGGACGGGCGGAGATTGAGAGTGCTCCTTCCATTCCTTTTCCACTTTTCTGGCTCGGCATTGGTTCTTTGATCGAAATTTATTGAATTAAATATACGCTGCACGCTGTCCGACTCGACAAAAGAGAATGGCAAAGATGGAAAATTTCACGAGCACCATCAGCAAGGGCCAACTTGGGTGATTAAAGGATGAAGGAACGAATGACGACGTGCTGTAACAGGAAGCAAGGAACGACAGAGATGATACATGATACATATTGCATTCTGGAATTAAAACTTTTCAGGGAGTGTGCTAGAGGTACAAGTGCTCAGCGAGGAGTCATCACGACGAGATATACCTGTCATTTGCGACATGAGAAAGTAAGAAAGGAAGTCCAACGATAACTCACAAGAATGGGAGATCTGATGAATATCGGATACGGGACTACCAATGGGATATCTTGGGACTATAGTTATTCTGCATGAGGAATAGGTCAGAGTCCATTTATCGAGAGCAAACATAGAACTGAACGTAGCAGAACACGACCTGCGATTTACCGGCTCTGTTTGTGTTCAAGCCCACATGGTCACCAGAAAGACTCGACCCTTTATGCGAGATTAAGACACGAGTGTTCGCAGCAAAACATAACTAAGAACATCCGCAAAAAATGAGCTTGCACTTCCGTGTCGTCTCAATCCGAATCCGGATTCGCATTCATGCTGAAGCTCGGCGATGAGGCAATGAACTCATTCCATCAGCCCGCGCTGAGAGCCAGGACAGCTCCTTAATTCAATGGAAACACATTGCGGGCTACGCTTGGGTACTTCTAGGTCAGACCTTCCTTCCGTCGATGCCCCGAGGTTTATTCAAAATCCAGCCATTTCATGTCACATATCGGGTACCGGGACCGTCTGTCCCTCAAAGCTACCATCAAACGCCAGCGACATGGCGCTGTCCTTAATGGGCAGACTTCAGCCGGAGGAACTGGACAACTATCGCATCCCGTCGGGCGGCCGGCACGACGGAACGCATGCTGGGAGGAACAGCTCTGGAAAGGGCTCATTGCATTGGCAGACTCGAACGGCAACTTCGTGAACGAGTACACGGCTCCTCCAGAGGCGCTCTATGGCTTTATCTGGACCAGCCTTGCAGGCGGTCTGCACGCTGCATTTTGTGCTCGCCGTCGGTGTGGAGAGCAACTCCTGGCGACGACTTTGAAGAGACTGGTGAAGTAAGCCGTATAAAGAAGCCCAACATGGTGCATGTTCTTGAAGGATAGATCCGCACATCGATAGATGATGGCAATATCAGCCAGGACCCTTTGTATAGCGATAACACCGTCGGGAAGCTTACTTGGTGTGATAGTGGTGGAAGATTCCTCGAGCTCGTCGGGCGTGCATGTGCGACGACTCGACAACCTTCCCCATAACATCGGAACCAGACCGAGCGATCTGGGGTTCTCGTGTCTCGACCCTAGGCGTGCAAGATCCTGGCCAATGCGAAAAACATTGGAACGAACGACCATAGGAACTAACAAAGCGGAGCAGCGGGACCTCGTGGGGGAGCGAACGACGTCGACCTGATGCTACAGGCTGTGCGCCACCCCCTTGGAGATGCCCAAGCGCAGACATGGGCAGTGGTGAAAAAACCCGTGTTGAGCGTGGATAGGAAGAATCTTTTTTGCTGCGGCAAGACCAGCAAGTCCGCGTATCCATCGCATTGCTGTTCTGTGCTGAAATTCTTTTCTTTTTTTTTTTTTTGACTAGGGAATATCAGGTTGCTGCATGGCCCGCGTAGCTCACCTGGGAGCATCTTTCAGCATCTGCGAGCCTCGTAGCGATATGAAGGCCATCCAAAGTCCTGTCCCTTGGAGGGTTTGAGCAGCTGTACCATGACCATGACACTTGCATGCATCTTCGAAAAAAATCTCCGACCTCAGGGTTTGCAACTATAGGCACGTATTCAGGCGGGGAGGATGTCCGAGGACTTTGAAAAGCGGGGACAGATTCCAAGAGGAGAGGCTCTCAATATGGGACAAGTGGTGTTGTCGGAGAAAATCTGGTTGCGTGCCTGTTCCTGTACTTTAGATGCTGGCATACTTTGAACTCATTGAGCCCAGAAGATCTTGCGATCGGGTATCTTTACCCTTGGTTGGACTCTCATCTACGGTCGACTCCAAAGTCCATAGTGTAGTTCTGCTTTTCCCTGCGCAAGAGAGAGCTCTTCATGATAGCATGATGTTCTGGGAGGTGACACTCTGAGCATGGTGATCCTGCGGCAGTCGGATGACGTGTTGGACCAGAGTCTGGTGATTGACCTTGCAATGGAGGTCGGTGGGCGAGGGGGCGGAATCGCGCTCCAACTCGAGGCGTAGTATTTCGAAATGGACACAGGTGTCGTGACCATAAATGGAATGACTAAGAAGTGTGAGAGGTCACCTAAGCATTGGGGTGTCCTGAATACTATCATGGTGCTGAAAGTCCGGGAACTTGCGGAGAAATGGTAAGATGACGGCGACACAGTAGGAATCAAATGCCAGGACGCGCGTCTAGGCAAAAGGACATATCATACGCGATTTGAATAGCCCGGAAAGGGTTTCCTTGAAGACTGAATGACTCGTCCGTAAGCAAGGTATGGTTGATGCCTCAGCTGGCGTCGTGTCCTTCACGTGCTCGGCACGACCAGCCAGTCATTACGTAGAGCTGCCTTGCGGAACATGCACCTCGGGAGCCGGTTCGAGGCCATGGATATGGAATTCCCGGAGACAGAAGCGTGGACAGAGCTCAGATAGCGTGTTGTTTTGCGTATCAAGGATCGATTCGTAGCATGGCGTGACCTGAATTGAAATTCAGGCCGGCATTGTTGAGACGTTTGAGCACTGTGGATAGGAACGTCCCGGAAGCGCAGTTCTAGGTGGTGGCTGCGAAAGAGAAAAAAAAGAGTCCGAACACCGCCTGTGCTACGCAGCAACTGTCGAGCACATGTGCGACTGCTGCGAGGGCTGTCGAGCAGGAGTACAGTAGCCGCAGCAGAGACTTTTGTTTTTATTCTTGATGAGAATCTGAGACAACATGGGGGCATTGCATGTATTCACGTGCATGGCAAATTTGCTGACTGGCGAGTGACGCAACATGGGCGGCAAAAGAAATCAAAGGAACAGGCGCCGGAGGTGGAGTGGCTGCCGTCGACGCTGCAGCAAAACAGGAACAACAGTCTTGGCGTGCTGACGTAAATCCCGTGACTCAACGTACCCCAGCGCGTCCGCCGTTCTGCCGAAGACCCATGCGCATTTAACACACTTCTTTTCATCCACTTCCACCATCGTCCTCACGCGTTCCGCAGCACATTCGAGCGACTAGATCTACTGTTTTTGCACTTTTCTCGCTGCATCCGAGGCCATCGAGCGCGTCTGGAGCGAATTGTACGCCCCGACAGGCTCGTAGTGACATAAGCGATTACGATTGACTACTAAAAGGACCACCCGCGGTTCCGTCGTTTCTCCAAGGTCAGCCACTTGTTCCTCCCTGTTCCTCGGATATCTGTCGAACATACGAAGTCTGGCAGATCACACGAACGTTCTTCTGACTGCGCACGGACGCTTTGCATAGCGCGGTCAGCCATCACCTGCGGCGTTTAATTTCAGTGGCTGGGATCACACGATATTCGGTTTCCTCACGACCTCACACAGTTACGGCAACCCGTGATATGTCTTTTGGCTTTGCCGCTTGAAACCGTTGGACATCGATAACAAAAAGGCAAGGATTGAACCAACGCTCAAGCGACTGAAAAGCACCCGTTCCATTTCCTTGGTGGATATATAGACCGAGATTTCCTTTTACGCTCTGTTTTCACATGTTCTCGTCCCTTACGTCGTTCCTGCCCTCGGCGCTGCAGAACATTGGCAACAACCAGCCACCACCTCCATCTTTCGTGCCCGTCGACGATGGCGACCCAGACAATGACGATGATCAGGCCGAGCGTGAACGACGTCCGTCTGAAGAAGAGGCTGGCACGAGCACCAAGAGGGCGTCGAAGCGAGGTCCGAATGAGGTGTGTCCTCGGGCGCTTTTCGTTTTGCTGGGTGTCGGTATTCTGACGTTGACATCGTCTTTGACGTCGATCACTTTCTGCTTACCGCCTTCCAGACGTTCATCTTTGTCCGTCCGCCACCAGCAAAGACCAATCACCCCCTGAATCTGCAGGTGCAGCTCGTCCCTCCCACGGCCGCTTCGCGGACGTATCGCCAGTCCATCGACGGCGAATTCTCTAACGCGAACGACTCTTCCGTCTCCCTCACACGTACTCAATCCAACCGTTCAGACACGTCTAGCTATGGCTCGACGGCGTCCTTTGCCTCGACAGCTTCCACGTCTTCTACCTCTGCGCGCCGCACCATCATCCCGCTGTACAACCTCCAGGCGCACAACGTCATGACCAACACCATCGTAGACGCCGGCACAGACGCCAAGGTCGCAAAGTTCCAGCGCAGGGGCATTGAGGTTATCGACCTTGTATTCCTTGAGCCCGTCGAGGTCTGGGGTGAGCGCAATCCGACAAGGACCGCCATGGCGGCGCCAGCGCAGGGCCAAACGGTCAAGACGAGCAGGCCTGTGACGCCTTCCGACACGACCGCCGGTCCCGGATCATCCACCACATCGTTGCACTCCGCGTCCCACACCAACGACCAAGCCTCTATCTCTTCCCATACACCGTCCCACCTCCACCAAACCCCGACCCAGGCACAGGTCCCAATCATCGCCGCGCCGACGTCCAAGCGATCCACGATCTTTGGCAAGTTGTTCAAAAAGCCGAATAAGGATTCGTCCTCCTCATCCTCGACAACATCCCTGGCCGCTTTGCCTGCCACGCACGTTCAGGCGTCGTCGATAGTGTTCACAAGGCCGTCCGCGGAAGAGGCCACACCCACACAGTCGACGCCGAACCCGGGCGCCATAACGCCCAAAGCGTTTATAGCCTCCGCCACAACATCCCAAACGCGGCGCACGTCGCACATTCGTAATCTTTCTGCAAGTTTGACGCCGCCGAGCTTCGTCGAGCGGCTTAGCGGGGTGAAAGGGATCAGTGGCGGCAAAGGGGACAAGAGCGCAGGCCGCGGAGGCGGCGGCGGCACGGCACGTGGGCGGTCCGCGTCCCCACAGCCGCCGCTCGTCGGGCTCGGACTCGGAGGCATCGGCTTAGGACGCTCCGTCACGAGTAGCAGTAGCGCCGCGTCGACGAGTAATGGGCACGGTGTGTCCGAGGACGGGATGCTCCTCCCACCGCAGCAGAGTTTTCATAACTCGAACGATTTGCCGAACGAGGAGCGGGAGAAGGAGAAAGAGAAAGAGAGGATCCTCCGTCCGCCTGTCCTGGGCGTGCAGCCGACGCTGTCGTTTTCGTATGCACCCGGGACGACGGCCGCTGTTCCGCCGCCCCCAGGTTCGGCGAGCTCCACGTCTGGTTTCAACACAAGCTCCTCGGCCGCTAATGCATCGGCGAGTGGCTCCGTTGCCGGGGGAACCGCGCTCACAAGCGGTGGCGGCAACGGGCAAACGTCCGGATACCCGACGGGCGCGATGATGAAGTCCGCGCGGGCGCTGATGTACGTGTGGTTCGTGCGCAAGTGGCTGAAGAAGCGCAAGGACGTGCGAGCTTCGTTTTTGGCTGGGTGGTCCGCGCACGGACAACAACAACAACCGCAGCAGCAGTATGGAGAGGTGGATGCGGAGTCTGCGGGGCATGGTGCCGAGGGAAGCTCCGGTGGTGGAGGGGGCTTGTTGGGCATCATGCGTGGCTCGGCGCGGAATTCGATCTTGGGCGGAGCGAGCGCGGAGTCGACGGTGGTTGCGGCGACGGTCCAGGGCGCGCCTGGAGAGGGCGTCGAGGTGCGATTTGAGTGGCGGCGGTCGAACGCGAAGAAGAAGCGCGGCAAGGGCGCGGAGCGGGAGAAGGACAGAGACGCGGAGCGCCGCGGGCGCAGGAGGAGCTTGAAGCTTGCGGGGACGAGGGAACCGGATGGTGGCGCCAGTGGCGAAGCGGTGGAGGCCAGCCGGCTGACAAAGAGGCTGAGCGTCGTGTCGCACCAGGGGAGCTTGAGTACGTCTTTCAGCATCAGCGACGAGGGAGGGGGAACGGGAACGGTGGTGCGGGCGCGGGCGCGGGTCGGCTGACGCAGTCCCCTGCAAGGAAGGGATCCTCGAGGACGGGCACGCCGACAAGGGACAAGGACAGTGACAAGGTGCGCGATCGCACGGGCTCGTTCTCGCTCCCGCGGGGCAGGACGCCTGAGCGCGTCGGGAGCCTCGGTGGTGGGCTCTCGACCCCCGGAGCGGCAGACGAGGGAGAGGAGAGCGATCCTGAGGACTCGGAGACGCCGTGGGTGTGTACGCTCAAGATTCGCCGCGTCGGGGGCTCCTCAGCGTCTGCGGCGGGGTCGGGTTCGGGATCGTCCTCGGTTCCTGCTCCGGCTGTAGGCTCTGCGTCGATGCGGTCTCTTGGAAAGGCGGGAAAAGCGGTGGGTCAAGTCCAAGGCGGAGACGAAGGCTCGAGCTCGGTCCTCCCTGCAGCGCCGCAGGTCCTCAAAGTCAAAGTGGGCACGCTCTCGCCGACGCCGCATCATCCAAAGGTGGTCGCGATGCTCAAGGTGCCGTTCCCGCTGCCTGACGTCGAAGTCGAGAAGATGGTCGTGAGGAAGCGAACGGGTGCAGGTGGGTCTTTTTTTCTTTTTCTTTTTCTTCTTTCCTCGTTTGCGTTGCCGTTTTGCGCGTCCTTTTGGTTTTTTTTTCCGGGGGGTTGGGTGGTTGTTCTTCGACTCTTTTCCTCTTGGATGGCTTCCTTGATTCGGTGCCGCCTCGGGCTGATCTCGGCTGCCTTCCCATGCTTTGAGACCTTGCCGTCTCTGTTATCTGCGGGGCTTCGGAAGAAGGACACTGCCCCCTGCTGCGCTCGAACTGCGCTTGACTAAATTCGAACGCTGGGCTTTTAATGCCCGAATCGATGAGAAATGACCTCTCCATTCTATGGAAGCGCAACTCGTTCTGTTCTTTCCTACATTTGTCCAGGAGCGAAACGGCTGATATCGATCCTACTTTTTTTTCCCTGTCATCGTTTCCGCCATAAATCGCGTAGGCCATTCGAGACCGCCTTCGTCGCAGGTGGATCCTCAGTCGGGTGCCGGCGGGCTCACACTTTCGGCTGAGGAAATCAAGGACGTCGTGTGCAGCACCGGACTGTGGCTCGTCGTGAGAGAGGGATTCGGTGGCGTCGGAAAAGTGACGCGAAAAGGAGATGGCTGGAGGATCAGAGCTTGAGCCCGAATGAACTCTTGAACAACGAAAACTCGACCAGAAATGCTCGAAGCCTGTTCGGTCATCGGTTGCATTTTGCATTTCGCGTTCGCCCTCCTCACCTTCTACTTTATCGTCTTCGGTAATCCATGCACGGCTGTTTCGAATCCCTTCTGTGTCACTCCCATCAGTGCTTCTATCCATCTCCCTCTTCTCAACAATCTCCTCATCTTCACCTCTTATGTCTTGGGTTTGTTTGTTTTTATAACTTTCACGCCTCTACAAAATATCTTTTGCTTTCGACGCTCCTCATTTATATGTATATTCGTTCTAGACATACATGGCCTTTTTCAATCCTGCATGCCCCTCAGCCCAGTTGTAGTCTACGTTTTGATTCTACCTACCTTTGCTCGCTTCCTCGCCGACGCTGCCCCGAGGCTGGATTGGTGGACTGCCCACTCGGTCCATGACACTGCATGTCCCTTTAACGACACGATTAACGTTGTTATTCATGGTTTTGTTTAAAAAAGTGATTCGCCATTTCGATATGCACGATTTTGTCTTTCAGAGTCATAGACGCCATGTAAATTATGAATCTCTTTTTCTTCCTGCAATGTTTGGCATTTTTACCTTTCGATCAGGATAGCCATGGCCGTGTTCCCCATGTACTTTAGCTCAAATTTGCGGTCGCGATGCGTATGATACCTGTGGGCCGTTTCTCATGCATTGCTAGCACCTCGCTGTGATCACTTGCCACTGAACAGCTTGCTACTCCGAGTTGCTGTTTCAGACGAATCAAGCACGAGACCACTTGATTCTCGCTGGGGCTGGAGACGCAGATGGGCCGCTTAGCCTCCCTCCGAGATGTGGGGAAAGCCAAGCCTAACAGAAACGCAAATCAGGAAGGAGGTGCGAGATACAGGTTGGTGGGCTGCCATCTTGATGCCCAGCGGTGTGCGTGCATATTGCGGCTTGGAGCCGGTGGGACCCTTTTTTTGTTTTTTGTTTTGTTCTTTTTTCCCTCTTGGCTTGCTCTTTCTGATCGTCTTTTTTCCGATTTGGAATGGGCGATGAACCACGCGTGCCCCAACGTGAGCAGGAGCTGTTTTCCTATTGATTTTTTTTTCTTTTGTTGGTTCGCTCCGACTCGAAACTTGTCTTTGGTCATGGAACAGCGATCTTCGGAGGATGGTCTGTCTCCTTCCGGGTTGGGATGGATATTGGACAACGTTCCTTGTACTTTGCGCTTATGCGATGACGAAATTACCGATCGATCGACTGTTTACCCCAGGTTTTTTTTTTTTTTGCTTCCAGCATGGATGAGAGCCTTGCGTCCGGCGTATTAGCTTGGAAACGGCGGTCCCGGCATCGGATATTAATTGTAGTCATATATATTCGACTTGAACTCGACTCCGGTCGGTTCTAGCGCAGGGCTACATCGATTCATCAGTTAACGCCAGCCCACGAACCATCAAGGCGTCTATCCACTGGCCCGGTTCTATCTTCGTGGGCTACGCTGCTGACTGTGAACGACAATGTATTATCTTCGCTCCCATTCTTTCTGTCATCACACTGTGGTTCTGTTCTGATGCATCCGGTCGTCAACTATTCCGTTTCTTGAGAACTGCTCAGCTGCCCAACTGATCGTGCTAACAGTCTGCGTAAACCGGCTCACCTCTCTTTTTCTCCGTGGAAGTCGAAGCTTCACTACTTGTACCGAAGTCACCAGGTCCTGGGCGTGTGTACGTAAGTCGTTACACTGTACGACTTGCCGCATGTGCACATGTTTGTGTTCAATGTCCTTTCAGGTGAGGAAACTTCTTGCTCTGGTTTTTAGAAGGTTTCTACACACGGAATCCGCGTCTTTCGACACCACTATTCCCCATTGTCATTGTCGGAGCCGTCGTGCTCTAGTGCTGACAAGACCTTCACGGACGCTGTGGTAATGCTCCATCAGGTAATTGGACTAAAGGGGTTGTGTTAGCAGTGTATCTCAGATATGCGCACTCGTCCAGGCAATTGCGTTGTGCGCTTATGTGTGCAGACTTAGAACACCGAGTTCAAGTGCCACGCGTAGCCGAGGTCATGCTCTGCGGAATATGTAGCACACAAAAATCACCACGTCTGCCTCCCAATTTTCACATTTTGCGCGTTTCAAAAGGGAATCAAGACGAAACAACAATATCAAGTGATATGTATGTCGTCGAGTGCTTCTGGATTGACATGCGAATCATCGCTCGGGCAGCTTATTTCGAGTCCGAGTGGGGGAGATTAGCGTTAGACGGCAATCGCAAGCTACAGCCTCTTCATCTGGCTCGGTTCGCATTTTAACTCCGGCCCTCTTCTCCTTAGGCATCCGAAGAACTATATCTGATTATCACCTGCTCTCAGACGATTCGACGAAGCTGCTCGCTGCACACGGCTTGGAACCGCACTGTTCCTCGGGCAGCGGCCTTTTCTGGCTCGCTTGGTTTTCGCTGCTGGGTTTCGCTCACGTCAGATCAATTCGATGTAGAAAGTCTTTGTCGGTCGATGGATCACCTGGTTCGCCAATTGGCTTCGATCCGGCCTTTCGGCTTTGTTCGATTGATTCAAAGCGTGCATATATAACGTGGGTGGCGTTTCCTTCATTCCCTTCCGCCTTTTCGCAGCATGGAAGGACGTGTGCCTGCTCCTCTCTCATTGCTGCCTGTGGAAATCTTTGACGCCATCCTGTCCTACGTCGATCAACGCCACGACTTGATCTCCCTCGCGTCCTGTGCGAGTTACTACCATTCCCTTATCGTTCCCCGCCATTCCGAGTACCGCGAAATCTGCATTAGCGCTAAGCGTCCCGATGTCTGGGCCCACCTCGCGCGTCGGGCAGACCTTGCGAAGGGCATTCGCGTGCTGTATATGATCGAGGATTCCAGGTGCCTGCCCTACGCCGAGCACTACCCGTCGACTTGGGTTGGACCACGTCAAATCTGCATGGTCGACGAAGCCGGCGATCACGATGCTTTCGATAATGAGACTGCAAGGCATATTGCGAATGCGATCAGAAATATGGAGCTTTTGCACAAATTTGTGTGGGTGCAGCCCTGGGCGTCCAACCGCTGGAAGACGGATTCGTCCAACCATGGCCTTGTGTTGCAAGCTCTACACGACGCAATATCACTTCGGGAATTCAAAATTGTTGATAGATCTCTGAACCTGCCCAACACGATCGTTTGCGAGGAATCGGCTGTGCGTATCTCACCGCTCTGCTTTCTCCGTCGCTCATTTGTATCCTTCAGCTCTGGCGCATATCCCAGCTACGGACGTTACATTTGAACGGGCTTTTAAACTGTCATGTCTCTTCTCATTCCCATCTCGCTTCCATGCTCAAAGCTTCACCCGATTTAGAGGTCCGTCGCATCGACTCGAAGCTTACGCCATCTAACATTCCCTTCTATTAGGATCTTTCACTCGCCTTCTCCATCGAATCTCCTTCGCTACTAGAATGCAAACTTCCTCGCCTTCGGAAACTGGTCTTGGCGGGATGTAGTCGTTCACGACCTAGGTCTGATGATCTAGACATCGCGTTTCTAGAAGCTCATCCGACCATCGAGGAGCTTACCTGGTATCCCAGCAACTTTGATTGTCAGCTTTCACCTGGCAGCCTGCCGAACATCAAAAGCCTGACCAGTCACAGTGATTTCGTGATGTCGGTACTGCAGGACGACTCTGTTCCCCGTCGGCCTTTGGAGAGCATCTCTCGTATCTTTTTGGATTCTACGACTCTGCCTTTGCTGGAGAAGATGGATGGGCACGCTGTGCGGGAGGTTGCGATTGGCCAATACGATGACTTGGACTCGATTAGGAGGTTGTCGCAGCTCTTCCCTAATCTAGTGTCTCTCGACATCACCAAGTTTGGACCGCAAAGCAGCGGGGACCCTTCCTTTGTCCTTGTACGTCGATCTGTTCATTTGAACGAGCGACGTTCTTACTGATTCATGACCGCAGGATGACTACATCAACACGATCTCCTTATTTCACTCCCTAAAACGCCTTCCAGACATCGCTTTATGGGGAAGCATCGATCGACTGGGTGACCGGGACAAATTGGCTGCCGTCACAAATCTGGTCGCACTTTGTCCGAACCTGCACAGCCTCGGCCATTGGGACGATGTATCGAAGAAAGTCGTCGACATCGTACTTGTGAGGAATGCGGGAGCTAAAGTCACCTGGAAAACGTGCCCAAGACTTCCATGATTCCTTTAACGGAAGCAGTCTTTCCAAAGGTCAACTTTGACACGGGTGGCGTCTGGTGTTTGTGTTTCGCGGTCGAAGAGGTGTACAAACACCAAGATGTCGAATGGGGAAGATACGTTTCGTATCTTCGGCGTCCTGAATCTTCGTGGAGAGAAGGTCGAGCATAGTGGCTTTATCCTTGGAATCACGTTCCAACGACACATTCTAAACTGCCATTATGGCTCCCTCAGACGCTTTCAATACAAGCGAGACCATTGGGACCGTTGACACCTTTTTTCTTTTTTGAGATGATGACGAACTTGAGTGCCGAGCTTTGACGATTGTTACCTATCTTTACCCCTCTGAATGGCACTGTACATGTGACAATAGCTTCTTATTTTCGCAAAGCAATATTTGCATTGCACCCGTCATTCGACATCTACTTCAGAGGCATCGGTGGTAAGATTTTGCAGCATCTCATACGCTTCCTCTTCCGAAGCATCTTCCATATCGATGACTTGTCTGCAGGTCTGTGTTCGGCCAACTTCAGCTGCGGCAGCCGATACGCGCAGGAAGAGTGATGCTTACGGCAGAGTTTACAAAGGTAATGTAAAACCTGAAGCGTCGTGGCCCAGTGAGCGTAATACATGACATGCTCGTAAAAAAAAAAAGCTTACGGCCAGACCATGCGGGATAGCGATTCAGTGTCGATGTTGAGCGCAGCATGGGTAAAAGCGAAATTTGCGTACGTTGTCCCAAAAACTACTAAACAAATCCGGGTCGACGCTCACCGTTAGCCTGCCGTGCTCAACGCTGAGGATGGGGAGGAAGGAACCCAACTGGGTAACATGGTGAACAGGAAATGGCTTCCCTGGTGGCCAAACAGATGGCTCATTAAACCTTTGTCAAGACCTTTTCCGATGATAAGGATCCAAAGGACAGCTTGGCTCCAGGTTTGGGAAGATCTACAGGGACGGAAAATAAACGACTCGCGCAGACCAAGCAAAAATAACACCATACGACGCGTAGACGAGCTCGACTACAGGTGACCCCAGTAAACACGGACCGTGATATTCGCCCTTGATCAAGGATACGGCGGCGAAATACGACGAAACGGAAAATCCGCAAACGATGACAGCGACACATAATTTTGGTATTCCCGAATGTCCTTCGTACAGGGCGCATACTGCTATGAGCTTTAGATATTAAATCTTTCCCGTCTTTGTCGGATTGCTCACCTCGTTTAGCCAATGTGATGTTGAGCAACAACGTGAACACCACGGAGCCACTGGCTTCAAACGTATACCAAGTAGTGCAGGTCCGGAACGAAACTGTCGACATAGAGTGGATCCACATCATGCAGGCAAGGTCAAACCTGGAAAATTGGAGACTGACAGTGAGACGAGACATGGCCGATTTTTATACAGCACTCACAGTTGAGCGATTAAACCAAGATACCTGGCCGCATGATATATCCACTTCGCAGTAGGGGTATTAGTCCGCTTCCTGTGCAGATAAATTAGAATTCACGACTTCATCCACTTGCAATTAAAGATAATTACGTACCTCCAGAACGTTTTGCGTTCGTTCACCCAGTAGGAGCGCCATTCCCACACGTGAAACGCTAAGGCGGAACCTGTGAGGCTTGTCAGAGTTGTGCCAGTAAACGGGTGGCCGAAATCGTGCGAACATGCTGCACTACGTATGAGAAACATAGACCACGCTTCAGATAGTTCATGCTGTTGACTGTTCGAGTTATCCATCGATAAAACCTCCTTGGATAGTGGTTGTCGTTCGTCCGGGATGAGAGAAAGAAGGATACGTTGTCCATACCATATATGCAGGTAGAAATCCTGAACAGCGACAGGGTTGAGCTAGTCTTATGTAAATGCTAAATCATGTCAGGCTGAGAGGTGTGGCGCTGAATATAAGTGCCTGGCTTATACTTGGGACGACCAGAACAGACATCAAAGAGAGTCGTGTGCGGTCGCATGAGAGTAGGCATAAGAAAGGTTATGTTCGATCCATTTACCTACAGTATGTTCTCAAGGTCAGTTGGCCCGACTTGCGCCGCCGCCTTGTGTTCATCCATCCCTGACGCTGGACTGCATTCATTGACCTGACTTATAAGGGGAGGGTTGAAAATCCATGCGAATGCTCAAGCAACATGAGCAGATTCACCAATCGCCGATGGCGAACATAATCACAAGCACGTGTGCATCGGCGACGAGACGCATATTTTTAACCAGGGGTAAAAAAAAGATTTTCTAAAAGTCAAACAAGTTGAAAACTCGAACGTAGGGAGAAATGTCCTTTTGCTCCTCTCAGGGGTCTGTACGAAAGACATAAGTTGTCTTGAAGTTCTGAAGTCATCTGTCAGCCCAGTTGTCGAGCATAAAATCCGTTAGATATGGTAGGGGGATTCCGTTTGATATGTCGGCAAGCGATGGAAGGTAACGACGGAAGAAAGAGCGACAAACAGGAAAGAGAACAGTGTGGCATGCCTGTTGCTGACTAAGCAGGCTTAATAAAAGGTAGAAACATTTCTGAACCATGTACTGTACAGTATACGCCGCTCTATATCGCCGTCATCTCCCATTTGGCGCGTAACTATGCCAGTATAATTCTCACCAAATGCCGTTTATCTCAGTAAAAGGTCGCGCCTTATGAGGCATTCAACGAACACACAATTTTGTTTGAGATCTTGGCGATGTCATGCACGGGACGGCGACTGAGAACGCCACCAGCTTCGGGTACGACTCGGGACGGCAACCACTTCGGGCAACTCCTAACCCCGGTTCTTGTACTTTGCGATTTGAATCCTGCAACCAGGCTAGGTGCCAGTCTGCCAGCTCAGCTTCCCAAACCCGAAGAAGCACCAAAAGCATGGTGTTGTTGTCATTTGCTTCAGGAATCACTGTTAGGATCTAACCTACAGCGGCTGGTCAGGGTGCTCTTGATCGCTTCTATGATGACTGCCATTGTTGTTCGAAATGCTTTAGGGTTAAATAAAAAGGTCGATGCAACGACATGCTCAAATTTGTCTGCTTCGTTTTTTGGAAACTTCTCAGTGCGACTATTTGCGAACGTTGATCGAAATGCCGCAATGACTTCGACGTTCCAAACAACAAAGTGGGGCTACTTTGGCGGCGCTCGTTTCCCAGAATTCGGCGAATGATACAAAAGCGTCTTGGACCTGCGAGACGGCCACGTAACTCGCATTCGAATCTGGCCTTGTTCCGAAGAAGCAGCTGCCTTCTGGAGGCCGTGGCAGAACTCTGCCTGACAATTGGTATGGAACCAAGCCTCGAGGCAGTTATTTCCCTCGCTAGCGATTTCTTGGTCTCGTGCTCGTGGAGCAGTTGACGGTATAAATCGCTCGTCTACGGGTCCAACCCCATTACGTTCAGCCGTCATTTTCACCAGAACGATACGCATTTATCGAAAATGGCCGATCTTGAAGAAGGGGGAGTATATTACATCGTCAACGCTCAGAGCGGCACAGTGGTAGATTTATCGTTAGGAGATGGGAAAACAAGTTGAGCCATTTCTGATTTGCCTGGCGAAGCGTTGTCTCAGTTATTCACCATCTTCCGCTATCCTCGTAGTTACCGGATGGCAAATCAATGGTGGAGACAACCAGAAGGTATTGTATACTCGATTCATCAATCGTGGTCCGACGTGGCTGAATCACAACTCTTCCCGAAAAATAAAGTGGTTTGCACATCAGGACGTAGATGTCTGGTGCTTCCAGAATGCATTACACCATGACGTTTATTTGAGTATACAAAACGACTCTCCGTCACGGGGCACACGGCTACAAGGTAACCCAGACTTCTACTTGTGGGACGTGGTTGCGCACAAAGGTGCCTACAACAGGTGTGAATGGATATTGCTCATTATTTTCTGGCCCTAGACACTGATGTACCTTTTGCAGCATTACGGTTCCGGGCGCCCACAAGCACGGGCTCGCCATCGACCTTCAGAAAGGCTCTTCCGAAAACGGTACAGTGATCACCCTTCAACGTCCGAGCTCTGAGAAGAACCAGCTCTGGGAATTCAGAAAAAGTACGCGTTATGGTATATCTGGAAGATCGCTTCTCTGTGTCTCACCTGTCTTCGATTTCCCCTAACCCCTTGCTCGGCTGTTTTGTATTCCCAAGCCACTCCCAAAGAGTCCAAATAATCATTGGCACGAATCTGCAGGAACCGGCCGGAGCCCGGAGGTTTCCAACTTTCTCTTTAATTTGTTTATCTATGCATTGTTTGTGAAGATGAAGAAACGACTATAAAGAATGTGGACGTGCAGGAGCACACGTCTATTAAACGCAGTCTCTAGAGAAACTGGATGAGCGAACAATTCGTCACTTGAGCCATTTGTACCAAGCAGTACCTCGAAGCATGCGGTGAACGGTCGGAGAAGTACTGTACATAAGAAGAAAGTAGACAAATTAAGCCAGCACCATGCTTTAGTCTGCTAGGGGTTGAAGAAGACGGCATGCCCCTGAGAGGAAAATGACTAAACTTTCAAGGCGCAGTGCACAAACCTGCCTAGCTAACAGTGGCAGTGCAATGATCTTCAAATATACGTGTTACACTTGTCATCTTCATTGGAAAATACTTTCACGACGACCATGAGCGAATCATCTTGACTTGCTGAAGCTGAACCGACCAAGGATCCATATGTTTCTTGTTGATGCCCTTTGGACTATGCGACATCACTTGACTCGGACTTCAGAGTGTGGTTCCGATTGATCACACGCCTCTTCACGCAGCGGACCACCGTTACAGGTGAGTAAACCACGAGCTCCAAGAGACCCTTCTCAAGTTCCAAGACCCGTTGAGAGGATTTCCAAGACACGTCATTCTGATAAGCTTTCGTAGCTTGTCAATTAGTGGAACGACAAAGTATGCTATGACGGGTGGAGACGTATTTCAGAGTCGGCGCCGACGCGATGTCTCGTTTTCAAAGTGTCAAGAGCGTCTTTTCTAGGGAAAGCGTAAGATATCGGAAGCGCGCGGTAAGTATCGAAAGCCTCTCGTTTCCATTTTACGAATATAGCATGGTACAAGTCCATTTCAATTTCAAACTCGACCACCTTGCGCGTCTTTTTGCTCATGGGCTCGAGGGACCGTCGGGAACGACCCCGTCCGGCCTTGCTTTGGCTAGCATGATCATGTGGCAATCACATCGGGCAGTCAGATGGGAAGGAATTGAATGGGGTCGGAATAATATTCCATCACATCGATCGTGCTTCTAATCATGAGATGTGACGCTTGCTAGCACATTGCATGATGTGCAGCGCGATATCTAGATATTGACATACCGTTTATGTTTTCCCCAGGCCATGGAACGTAAGTGACTATCTATCATAGGCCATGTCCGTGAGGCCCAATTATATTCTCATGGTACCAGACAGCTGCAGCTGCATTCCACCGAAAATGACACCTTCGATTGTCAGCCTGGGGCTGAGATATTTAAACGTTGTCATCCACTCCTCTGCTTCCTCTGCATGACTACTATGGGTCCCCTTATCACTATCAGTAACCACACTACAGCTTCTTCGCCACGTCCACACATTCTTTACACAGTCCAAATCACCCGCAATGGCATTCACAGTACCGTTAACAAAAGATACTCCGAGGTAGGCGTCCATCCATCCCAGCCTTATGTCCGGGTTGACTGATTTCCGTGAACAGTTTGCTACCTTGCACGGTACGCATCTCACAGCGCAGCTAAAGCCAGTGCACTAATCGAATACCGCAGACAAACTGGGCGACCCGTTTGAATTGCCGCCGAAGCGTTTGCTCGTGACCACATTTGTCCCTTCCGCATGGCTTGACGATGCCCTTATCGCGGAACGCAAGACAGGCTTGCAACAATATCTTTCAGACCTTCTGATCTTTCCGGAATATCAAGAGCATCCTGATGTCTTGGCATTCCTGTCTGCGGCTCCGCCTACTGAGGAGGGCAAATTCAATCCTGAAGATGCCGTCCCGTCAACCATGTCCAGGAAGGCTGCGTTGGACCTCTTGAAGTCCCCAGACGCCGAACCAGGGCAAGGAGCTCCTCAGCAGGAGCCATCGGCCGATCCTCCTCAAGAGGGAACGCCGAGTGATATTCCTCAGGAAGGCAGCCCGAACCCCCCTCAAGACCCAACTAGCGATGTGCCACAAGAGCCGACACTCCCAACCAATCCTCTGCCGAGCGGGCCTGCGCCGGACATTCCAAAGACACCGGACGCAGGCACGGAAGCAACCATGATCGCCGCGGCGTACTATCCAGACTGGAGTGCTGGCAGCTTCCCTCCAGAGAAACTGGATTACTCAAAATTCGATATCCTATTCTTTGGTAAGACGAGGCACGAATCGCAGTCCATGACGAAACTCATGAGTATGCTTCAGCATTTGCTATGCCCAACTCTTCATCCACCCTGACTTGGGATTCCGGAAGCCAATCGATCCTCAAGAGGCTTGTCACGAGCGCCCGGAACAGTGGAAAGGGGACCAAAGTTGTTCTTTCAGTTGGTGCGGCATTCTGTTTCAATTTGCTTCTAAACTACCGAACGTTGAGCATGGGCTAGGGGGCTGGGGAGGTAGTCACTATTTCAGCGCTGCGTGTTCGTCTTCTGCGAACAGAACCAAATTCGTCAACGCTTTGAAGAGTGCCGTATCAACATATCAACTAGATGGTTAGTCTTTCACTCCCGAGCGTCCCTGCACTAGTCCTTATCATGCGATTGTAAGGCATCGACATTGATTGGGTATGACATACTTTTTGCGACCGTGGTCAACTAAGAAACGACTGTTTCATGAATAGGAATATCCGAATTCGACTGGCGCTGGAAACCCACATTCACCCTCGGATGCAGCGAATCTCTTGAGCCTGTTCAAATCTCTCCGAAGCGCCCTAGGTAAGTACTCGACGTGCTTAACGGGGAATTTTGAGCCATATGAACTCCGAATCAGGATCATCCAAGATTATATCGGCCGCTGTGCCCCATTTACCATGGCTAGGGTCAAACGGAAGTCCGCTGAAAGACGTCTCAGCATACGCCGCACAGCTCACATATGTCAACATCATGTACGTCACTGTTCTGATATGCATCCATCGATTGTATCATATTTTATGGAATGCCCAGGAACTACGATGTATGGGGAGCTTCTGCCAATCCAGGACCGAACGCACCTCTCGGTGAGCCTCGAACGTTTCGCTGTCAGAAAACGATATGAACATTGTGGTGTCAGGCAACCTGTGTGGCACTTCCAAGCAACCGCAGGCGAGCGCCCAGGCTGGCCTTGCTCAATGGAAGGCGGCCAAGTTCCCAGCTAACAAGGTGACAGCTTTTCTTTTGACTTTTCCCTGGTTTAGGCCGCTCACACGATAGGCCCGATTCAGCTGCTTCTAGGCCTGCCTCTGTATGGCTATGTGTCTCAAAGCACCAAGAAAGCTTTGACGGGTAGCCTCATGCCATCGTCTGACATGGTGCTCCTGCAACGGGAGGAATTCCAAGTCGACGGACAGACGGACATGAACTTCTTGAACGGCGCCCACGCAAGACCGAAGGAACTCAAGACCGCGGCTGCAAACGCCAACCTCCAGTCCTGGTGGAATCAGCAGATTCCATTCAGCGCTATCGTTAAATCCGGAGCGTTGGTGAAGAGGTCGGATGGAAATTACGGCGAGGGCGGTGGTTTCACGATGGGCATGTCTTTCTTTTCGTTTGACATTTCAATCACTGACATTCCTTCTTTGATCTGGCAGCCTGGGATGATTGTAGTGATACTCCTGTGAGCGACGGATTTTCATTCTTCGTGCTCCTTATTTCCATTTGTGTTCTGATTCAGAAAATTCTGCTCCACAGTTCTTGTTCAACGTTTCGCAGAGGACGGTCGTGACTTACGACGGTAGGGAGCCAGATGTCGGTAACGACGCGAGCTATCTAAGCTAATTTTGACCAACAGACACATGGTCGCTTGCGGATAAAGCCAAGTTCGCGAAGCAGAACGGCATGGCCGGCTGCTTCACCTGGTCGCTTGACCAAGTACGTGTAGCGTTTACGTCCTTATAAGTCAGTTCCTTACATTTCTACCCTGCTGGTTTGACAGGACGACGGCGTGACTCTGCAGAACGTCATTCGCAAGAACTTGGGCAAGTAAATGGCATGACATTAAACCGAATATACGCCTTATTTACTGTACTTGATGATCATTATGACCTTACGACTCGCTGCGGATGATAATGTGATATGACACTCACGAGTTACGAGCTGTTACTGTATTTATTATCGTTCATAGGCGGAATTTATTTATTGTTCGGAACAGCCAGAGCGGGCGCAACGTCAAAGCAGAATTTGTTTGATGAGTGTCTCCGTTTTGCGCATTACTGCATGATAAAAGGTCAATTGCTTCGCCTATTCCCATCTCACGAGTCACCGGACCATAAAAGACACATTGGACGTTTTATATTTTACATAGAGCGGAAGTCGGCAAGCTAAAGTTCGGAACTCACTTGTGCACAATAAACCCACCAGAGCCGACAGATTCGAACGTAAAGCTCGCCTTGTCCGCGTTGACGACGGCACCACTGTCCAAAACCTGAGAGCTGACGGTGGCGCCGGAAAGGCCGAGGTTCGAAAGTTGCAGCGTCTTCGTGGCGTAATTCATGTTGCTGGCCAGCGCCAACGTATCAGACCCCACCGTCCAGAGACTGACGTCGACTCTGTCAACTGTGACTTGTCGGAATGTGGCCGAAGGGTTCAAGATGAATGGGTTCATTTTCGGGAGGGACAGAGCAAGCCGCGAGGCATAGGCTTTGATGTCTGGCGTCGTAGGGTCATCCCACGAGACCACCCCCAGTCCACCGTGGTTGATGCCGAGGATGCTCTCAACGACGAATTCTTTACCGGTGGGGTACCTCTGTGCCACGATGAATTTCCTTGACGATCATGCTTAACCATGGTCGCACCTTCCAGTAGCTGTACACTTGCAGTCAGCATCAGGATCGGTGGAGGATCGCCAACAACGCTCACGTCTCGTTACCAAAGCCTTGAGGAACCGTCCAGACAGCTTTTGTTCGGTCCCAGCCATTGATGAAAAGCCGGTCTTTAAACTGGTCCATCCTGGTGGAGATATCTTCGAATGTTCCTTCACAATTGTCACAGCTGAAGATGATATTATGAGATGCAGGCTTGCATCTGGCATGTTGAAATATAGGTACCCGCAATCTCCGTAGTCCTTTGTGCATACTGTGCCCCAAACAGTCGAGAAAGTGACGTTGTTCCCAATCATATAGGCATCTTGCATGACGATATCTGAACCAGCGGTATAGTCACTAGCAGCGAACGTCAGCTCGAGGAAAGTATCAATATAGAAACGGAGCACAATTACTTGAAATGATAATCTTGGCAATTCAAAACCAACGATACGGGATGGTAGCCTGCTCCTCCAGCACCATCGCCACCGTCGAGAGACGTGATGAGGTTGGACGAAGTGACCGTTGCACTCGATGGATCACTCGTGCCGTCGGGTTCGTCAGCTGTGTACCACAGAAGAAGGTTCGGGCGTGATTTAATGTGGTTGACTTGCTGTGTTACTGAAGCCTTGTCCATATAGGTGCTGTGGCAATGACAAGGTAGTCTATACCGCGACCGTGACGAAGCAATGAAATTGGAACTTTACTTGCGCATGTCGTACATCAGATACAGCCCAGCTTCCTGCATCTTGTCCAATACAGCGTCCAGAAGGGTTGTATTGCTGAAATCCGGAATAGGGTGCACCTATCTCAACATGAGGAACACCAGGAACAGTCTTTCATCAAGGCCGACGCACAATCGTAAAACTAGTCACAGTCCGTCAGCTCTGTGTTAGTTTATTTGGAAGAGAAACGTACCCTTGCGCTTTTAACTCGGCGGATATGGACAGATTTTTGGCAAGGTAGCTGTTAAACTGGGTGTAGAAGCCTATGGGAAACACCGGCGCATACGGTCCTCCCTTTCCGTCCGCGGGACGTGCCAACAACGCGCCGGTTCGCAAGTCCATCTTAGTCACCGAGCCAATCGACGAAGGCGGGTTCGGAAGATACGAAAGCGAGCCGGTGGCCTGGAACGTCTGCGCTCCAAAAGTGGCGGTGCAAGAGATGTTATACGGCGTCGTCCTTGGTTGGAGCGAACTCAAGGAAATGGGAAGGGCGTTCTTCGTCGTGTTTAACGTGACTGTGCCGCTAGCCATCTGTTTTCCGTCGATTGAAATGGACACTGGGAGTTGACCGCCTTCGGAATGGAGTGAGATGGGCGCGGCGTTGCTGATCTGAGAGAACGTGATGGGTGCATCGACCAAGACCGCGACAGAGCCGTCAGTGTTTGAAGCGTCATCCGCAAGATACGGACGGACGGCTGGTGAGCATCTCAGAGCTAAGAGGGGTGTGCTTGTTGTGGCGGGTACGGGAAATTGCCCTCCTAATCAACACTGACAAGGTCAGGAGGAATGCCCGAATGGTTCTGACGTTATACACGAACCAGGAGGAACAACGGGCAAGGATGGTTTATAGTTCTTACCGCACCTAGCAACAGGGTTTTCAATATGAATGAACGGCAGACGTAAAAGATATCGACGGACCAGGTCTGGCCCAGTACCGTTGCTACACCGTAGCCTGTTATGAGAGCAAGGCTTCGTAATGACGAGCTCACCATTGCTCGTAGCCTCTTTCGAACGAATTCAGGCCCGTGGGTCGAGTCGAGTAGGGGATTGATGGCTAATCAGTGTCGAAGGCATCCACAACCTTTTGTACAAGTGCGTGCGAGAAAATGGAAGAAGCGAGCACAGGACCATGACCCTGAATAAACTAGAATCCATGTGGTCAATACCAGGCGTAGTCCCGTTCACGCCATATGTTTTGTGGATCCGCGGTGACGGTGGAGCGACGTTTGACAGTACCACTTGCTTTTCCATGTGCAATGCTTTTCCGCATAGGCAGTTGCCTTTGCGATCTCTATCTTCGCAGCGACTATATTCTACTGAACGCCGAACACAATGCAAAAAGAAATCAAGTTCAATTCCACTTGAAACTCTACGGAATACCTTCCTCCAACGCATTCTGCTTTCTCCTTGATTGTATACATATATCGCGAGTAGATGACCATACCGACTCTCAATCTTATCGACCTTGATCTTATTAAACCCTGCCCTAAACCAATAAACGTGACTGATCATGGTCATAAAAAAACTCTATCAAATCATAATCTCATCTCTCCCGCATTCTCTCCTCGAAAAAAAAAGTCATGGCTTCCGCAGGAACTCTATGGACTACGCCAATCCAAGGAAAGGGTAAAATTGTAAGATTTAGCTTTTTCGCGTCGCGATGTGCTCAAACGTTGAGCCTTATTTTTTATCTGTTAGATTAGGGCTGCCGCCGCTTTTGGTGGAGTCAACATCCAACTTCCGGCTTCCTATGAGCACTTCGTCGATAACAAGAAGCCTGAGTTCTTGTCCAAGTTTCCCCATGGAAAAATCCCGGCATTCGAGGGCAGCGATGGCTTCAACCTGTTCGAGGGCATCCCTGTCGCTCGCTACAGTGAGTCAAGTCAACAGTTATCTAATCGATTCGGATAACCATGAGACACGTCAACCACTTCTTTTCCTCACCTATCCGTCGACCTTTCAGTTTCCTCGCTCGCCCCTAATTCTGGGCTGCTTGGTCACGACGCCAAAGACGCCGCTCTCATTGACCAGTGGATTCATCTTGCTGAAGCCGAAGTCGACGTTTTCTCCGACACGATCAATGCACTTCTCCGCGGATTCGTTCAGCCTTACAACAAACCTGTAAGGCTCTTCTCGCGTCTCAGTGTTACGGCTGTCGTTCACACCTTCTGCTTTTTCATAGATTCACAACGCCTTCGCCGAGCGTCAGCTCCGCACGCTCAGGACACTCAATGCCCACCTCGCCACGCGCACATTCTTCGTCGGCGAACGCATCACTCTTGCAGATATCGCCGTCGCTGTGTTCGTTCAACGGGCCTGCACCCTCACGATCGACGCACCGCTACGAGCCGAGCTGAACCACCTCATTCGTCACCTCGAGACCGTCATCAACCAGCCCCAGTTCAAGGGCATCCTCGAGCCTACGCAGTACATCGAAAAGGCTCTCCAGTACGTTCCTCCCCCCAAGGAAAAGAAGGAGCCCAAGCCAGCAGCCGCCCCCGCTCCAAAGGCCGAGAAGAAGCTTAAGCGTGCTGAGGAGGAGGAGGAAGAGCCCGACGTTCCTCCCGAGCCTAAAGCCAAGAACCCTCTTGATGACCTGCCAAAGTCCACCCTCAACCTTGAGGACTGGAAACGTGCCTACTCCAACAAGGAGACCCGTGGTGCCGACGGCGCCCTAGAGTGGTTCTACCAAAAGTGCGTTTAAAAATTCGCGTCGCGCATGCCAATATACAATTTCCGACCACTTTCGCGTCATTTTAGCTACGACAAGGAGGGCTATTCCCTCTGGCGCGTTGACTTCAAATACAATGAAGAGCTCACCCAAACCTACATGTCTTCCAACCAGATTGGCGGCTTCTTCAACCGGCTGGAGGCTTCTCGGAAGTACATGTTCGGCTCCATGGGCGTGTTGGGCGAAGCCAACAACTCTATCATAACCGGAGTCTTCATCGTCCGGGGACAGGATTACCTCCCCGCCGTGCAAGCTGCCCCCGATTGGGAATCTTACTCTTACACGAAGCTCGACCTCGAGAAGCCAGAGGACAAGGCTTTCTTTGAGGCCGCTCTTGCCTGGGATCTGGAAGTGGACGGAAAGAAATGGGTCGATGGGAAGAATGTAAGCATTGCTTTCGTACTTGCTCTTGAGCACTAGCTGACGGTGATTCAACATGCGCAGCTCAAGTAAACGATTTTTTTTTGGTCATGCAAAAGGGTGTAAGAAGTTATATCAGTTTGTATCTATCCTCCTGTTTTGCGGTACTTGGTAATAAAGCGCCTCTCGTTTGAGAAGCTCACAGTTAACGTTGGATGATAAGCACATTGACAGTTTTTCACTAAATCTTATCACGGTGTCAGGTTCCCCGTCTTGAATGTCTTTCTGCGAGTGCTCTCATGCGGCATCGGCACTGATATGCGTTCATCTAGGCTCACATGTCACTTCGGAAGACACAGGCATGTCGATTCTCAATCCATGTAATCAGATACACCTCTCTTGATCGCGGCATCCAAGGCTTCCGCCATGTCTTGTTCTCCACCAACCATGTCAATAGCAAGACCATTGGCCTCCTCCCTGTCAAGGAGGTGCATCAGGGCCACGGCAACGTTGACTCTCTGGAGAAGGGGGGAAAAAGATAAATATAGATGCTGTGCACATATCCATCACCAAGTCAGACGCACAGAGATCGACGCGGTGATGTGCGTCCGTCCAAAGACCGCTTTGTCCGTCCTCGGACCATCACTCAGCTCCCCTGGCCGGAGTATGGTCCACCTAAATGCCGAGCGCTTGACGAGATTCTTATCGGCTTCGTGTTTCCAATGCATGTAGACTCCGATTTGCGACCAGACCTGCTTGGAGAAAGCAATGTCTGCCTCGTTCTGTCGGGGTTGGCGGACAGAGCGTTAGCACGTAGATCGTTCGGACGAGCTTGCTTGAAGGACATGGTCCTCACGTAGTGCGCGGGATAGTTGGTCTGATCGCCTCTCACATCGACCGCTGAGACCAGGATCACCCTCGGTTTCGGCCCCTTGACGCCTTCGACGGCGTCGAACACCTTGACCGCGCCCTCGAAATCGACCTTCTTGGTCCTCTCGTCGCTAGCCTCCTCTCCCGCGCCAGCAGAAAAATAAACGACGTCTTTTCCCTCAAACACCGAGGTGAAATCGGCAACGGAGGCTTCCTCCAGGGAGAGGACGAGCGGCTCGGCGCCCAGCGCGCTGATGGTGGCTTGTTGGCTGGGTTGTCTGATGATCGATGTAACTTGGTGATTTGGGGCAAGGAGACGGGTGAGGTGCTGAGGAACCTGTTATCATGTACACGAAATTTATTAGGAAGGGCCCTTGCTTTCTTTTTTTTTTTTTTTTTTTGAATGGTAAAAATCGGGTATGGCGCTCACTCGTCCATGACCTCCTACAATGACGATTTTCTTCGACATCGTGAAGAGCTGCGTCGGTAGAGATGATGAAGGCGTCCTTATCGAAGAATGGCCGTCTTTGAAGCTTCCTAGGTTCCGTAGCAGATGCCATCACGATAGATGCTGAGCTTTTCTCAGCGACCGTTGAGCTATTTTCGTCATAAAATATACACCTTGTCTTCAGCCTCCAGCTAACGTTTTTCTGCTCGTCTGAGCAACACCTGCCGTGCACTCCGTCCCCTGTCAAGTGGTTAGCAAACCGCCCGGCAAGGCCACACGGACCACCAGCCATGTGCCGATACTTCTGATGGCTACCAGCGGGAGCAAAAAAACAACATCGACGCCACTAGACCAAACAAACGACAATGTTCACGCGGCGCGTCCGCCGTGACAGGCGGAGGCAGTGAGGATTCCACGATATGATTCACAACTTTCATCCGATGGAGGATATTGCCTCATTGATCTGGGCGATTAGGCGATAGCGTCGGAAAGAAGGGAGGTTTCCGAAGGCAGGGCGGTCCTCACGCTGATTGGTCTCTGAAATAACATTGAACGCTGGTCGACGACGTGAACAAGCAGCCTGGGTAACGTGGGTGCGATCTGTCATGGAATTTGAATTTCCAAGAGACCTGTGAGCGCAGTACCGTTACCGACCATTGTCCATCTGACCAAAAGCAGAGCCTCAAAAAAGTAAGTATATGTGGGATGTTTCGGGACCCCAGATCCTTCGTGCATGCAGCATCCCACCCTCGGCGAACATACAGCATTACGCACCCGGTACTGAAGTCAGCAGACAAGGTCAATTCAAAGATCATGGGGGATGCGAACCAAAAACATATGTGCTCAGTGTCCGGCCCCGGCTTCTCAGCTTGGTGCATGGAGACACGCACCGAAAGACAGGGCCCACATAGCGGTTGCGCTGCAGAGGAGGAGCAGCATTCGGTAATGTAATTTTGTCCTCGCTGAGAAGCTTGATTTAGTTAATTGTCGATGAGATTGAATTGAGTTTAGCGACGGAACATATCAGTGAATGTCTTGTATCCGCGTGGCTCCTCGAAACCCCTCCCAAAGTTCTCCCCGCCCCAGCTTCTTCTTGTACTTGTCGCGTGGCTCTCGAAATCTCATCTCTTTTACGAGGCCGTCCATCCAGTGAATCGTAAAAAGGCACACAAGAGGCGACACATTCTGTTTAGCAACAGACTTGCGTCCATTCGGCAAAATCTCACGCACAGCGCTCGGATGTCATCTCCTCGTGTCGATGTTTTCTTGGCCGACATGATCATCTCATATACGCTATTTCGACGGAAATAAAAGAATCGGAACCGTCCACACACCGAAATGGAGTTCCGCATCACAAACATGTGGACGAGTTTGGAAGTCGTGACAGATTGAATAGCTTTCGCAGCAGAGTTAATTTTACACACGCAGGCCGGTCAGGTAACCCATGCCAGTGCCCCAGTCGGCCATAGCCAAGGCACGACCGCATCCTTCACTTTTGCCAAATTCAATTGAGAACCCTCTTCCCTAGGATACGCCCATTTATAGCGGCTCTCGTGAGTCGGGTTTCTTCATCCTCGTCAGCCGCTCACCCTGAGCCCCCACTATGTTCAGCCTACAGGGCCAGACCTTGGACAACACCGTTGGGGCCGTGTATTTCGGTGTTGTTAGTTCTGCTTTGTGAGTGCGTAGCTGGATGCTTTCAGTACCGTGACTCATGTAAATTTTCTACGGCCAATAGTCTATATGGCATCACTACCTTACAAGCATACCTGTATTATCATTGGTTCACGAAAGACTCTAAACCCAACCATTACTCTGTGAATTTACGTTCTCGGAAGCTCCGCTCAGCCAGTGCTGATGCTTTGAATTATGATAGGTCGGAATACTATGGTACGAACATTATTCCTTGATCTGTCCCCTTCCTCTAACGAGATGCTAGGGTTTTGGACACATTTCATCTCGCCCTCACACTCCACGCAGTCTATATCTACGTTGTAAAGGGCTTTGGGCATCTCCAAGGCCTTAGTCATATCGTCTGGTCCGCCCATCCTCTCCCTCTTTGCAAAGATTATGGACGACTGACAGCAAACCATTTAAGGTCAATCAAGGTCTTGACCTCATATTTAGCACTACTTATATCCAAGTTAACAATGAACTTCATCAGGTTCAGGTGTCCGTAAATGTCAGTTAGCGACGAGCCTTCCCTCGTATCCGCTGGCTAAATTTTGAACAGATCGTCGTCGTTGTGATGGTCCAAGCGCAAGTTCGATTTCTCAAGCGTTGTATGTATGTCTCGGCTGACAATGCTTGGTGCAGTTTGTACGCTTTCCGCGTGTGGCTGCGTACGTGAACAACTCTATTCAGCGATTTTGCTCCGCTCAACAAAAGGCTGTCCAGTTGGTGGCTATCATCGTGGGATTCTGGGCTATGTTGTTGTGCGTTTGATCGTTCTTTTTTTTCTTTCTCTGTGCCCATAGCATTCAATCGCTGTTTCTAGGCTGCTGTCGTAATGGGCGGATTTGGTGTGTTCTGATGGACCGTTTCGAGTGGGTTATTGTTCTCACAACCATCTCATTTGTTGCTATATCCGCAGTTATCGGCGTCGGTGAGTTTCCTCTGTTGGTTTCCATCTCTCCTAGGGTGGCATGTCCTAAATGTTTCTCCTCCAGTGCTCGCATATCAGATGTAAATGCTTACCCGCATTATCACGCTCCATCCAAAACTCATGACAACTGCTGCCAGTTTCACCGTCGATGCGTTCACGGAGTTAGATTCCATTTCGGTAAGCGTCTTTCCCCATTCAGATTTTTTTTTTTTTGGATCTGCGTTTGTAACCAGTTCTTCTAAATCCTGTAGTGGGCGATTGATGCATCCCTAGCCGCTTCGACCTCCATCGACTTTGTCATCGCCGCAGCCATGTGCTACTATCTGCGGAAGAGTAGAGGCACAGAGACGAGGTGATCCTCCACCTCGATTTTGTTGATGGGGCTTGGGCCGTTCTAACTCGCGCTTCGTGGCAGGTTGAATTCGAAAATATCGAGATTGATCCAATACACTCTTGGCTCTGGCGCGCTAACGAGGTCCGTGGTGTTCAGTTCCTCAAAGAGTCTCGTCTCAAACAAACCGGAAACAGCGCTTGCTCACTGTCTGCCTTGTTTACTGTTCGTACCTATCTCATATCTATCCTGCTAAATATGCCAACCTTGACCTTCACAGTATATCTTACTTCCCAACACATTCATCTTCCTGGCGCTCGAAATTTTGTTGACCAAACGTAAGTTCATTAAACAATCTAATCACGACATTCTTGTCTCAGTCTCGTTAGTGTATATCAACTCGTTCCTTGCCATGCTGAACGCTCGCCAACGCACACGAGACCTCGATGAAGAGAGATCCAAGAGGCTTTCGAATGACCGCTTCCTGCTCCAAACATCAAGTTTCCGAAGTCCCTCACTACCGTCACCGACAATCAATGTGACTATTTTGGAACCTGGAATGGGTTTTTGCTCCTGATAAATGGACTCTGACCTATTCCTCGTGCAGAATAACTCCAGTCCCAAGATATCCCCTTGGTAGACCTGTCTCTGATATTCATCAGATCTCCCATTTCCTGTGAGTTATTCGTTGGACTTCCTTTCCTTCTTTCTCATGCCGCAAATGACAGGTATATCTCGTCGTGATGACTCCTCGCTGAGCACTTGTACCTCTAGCACACTCCCTGAAAAGTTTTAATTCCAGAATGAAATATGTATCATGTATCGTCTCTGTCGTTCCTTGCTTTCACCCGTTACCACACGTCGTTCGTTCGTTCGTTCTTTAATAACCCAAGCTGGGCGTTGCTGATGGTGATCGTGAAATTTTCCACCTTCTTGAATGTCTGCCAAATAAGAACTTGACTACAGAAGCACAATATTGTTACAATGGTACTGGGCATACTGCTGCATAATAATAGTTCTAACTGCACCTACCAATACTGAATAGGGCAGTGCTATAGATACAGTATTATATACATAAGTGATAAATAGGTTCTTGAGTGTGTAGATGTCTATCCAAGTCCATGGCCTGGGAGGAAAAAAAAAAAAGGGAAAATAGAAAATGTTTATATATGAAGGGCATATGAGTATTGTGAAGAATAATGCAGATGTCTGTTCTGTCATTAGAAATGGGCATAGGGCATTAATAAAGGAGCAGTGGATAAGATCATTATTGGTGATAGACCAAGACTGATTATTTTGCAACTCAATCTGTGCTGCATTGAGCAAGCAGCAAAGTGCCTCTAGTTCTTTCTCTAAGCTCAAAACATGAAGATGCTCTTCTTCAGGTGCTCCTCCTCTAGCTCAAGCTTCCTGGCTTCAGTCTTTTCTTGTTCTTTGTCTGCCTTTTTCTGCTGTTTATTAGCTTGTTCTTCTGCTTTCTGATATTTTTCATATTCTTGGTCAGTGCACTTAATTGCTTGTTCTGCCTTTGCTGATTGTTTGGCAGTCTTCTCAAGAATCCCCTTTGTTACAGCCTAACACTGTTCCTGTTGGATGTAGGCAGGGACCAAAGGGGTGCGTGGACGTGGGAATCTAAATGTATAGCCTCAGTGTGTCTGGTAGGACCACTGAGTATGTGATGTAAGTACCTAAATGTATAGCCTCAGTGTACTTCAGTAAGGAATAGAGAATAAATAGATATACGGGACTCATGCCTCAGTGTGTCTGGTAGGACCACTGAGGCAGGTGACCAGAAGCGAGCGAAAATTTCTAGTCTGCTTACATAATATATTGAGGCAGGAGCTCGACTCGACCTCCAACACTCCCTCTCAAGTCAATGACCATCCGTCAGGCACTGACGCCCATCAAAGCTTGATGTTTTTCAAATTTCAGTTGCGTGAGGGCTTTCATTATCGAGTCGGCAACCATATCGGCCATCAGGCAGTACTCGAGGCTTGCGGTGCCCATTTTGACAGTTTGGCAGATAAAATGGAAATGGATGTCGATATGCTTTGTTCATCCATGAAATTTGGCATCCTTTGACAGTGTAATTGCACCTTGGTTGTCACAGAAGAAAGTCATTGGCTTTTAGAAAGGAAAAATGAAGGAAATTTCAGTAAGTAATTTTTGAATCCAAATTAATTCTTTTGATGCGTGGGTGAGCACCACGTATTCTGACTCTGTGCTCAACATGGTTATTATAGGTTGCTTTTTGCTGCTCCATGACACGGCGCCATCTCCGATGAAGAAGACATAACTGGAAATCAAGTGGTGGTGGAGCTGGGAAGCCCAGTCAGTGTCCAAGTACCCGAAGACGGCGGTGTGTTTTCCACCCAAGGTGAGTCTCATTTCTTTCATCCTGATGAGGTATCTGACAATGTGTTTAGCCACATCAAGGTGCATCATGCTCAGCACTTCGAAGTTCTGGGACAGTGTCAATACAGCGAATGCAATCTCGGGACGGGTCATAATAGTGGCATACATCAGCGACCCAATGATTTCTTGATAGCGGGTCTTTTCAGCAGGTGTTAGGAGCTTTGGCGACATGGACGGTGATCTGGGGGTGAGGTCAACAGTGGGTTTGAGTGGTGTCGTGGTGATGCGCACACTCTTGAGTCCATACTTTTCTGCCATCTCCTCAATATAAGCTTTTTGGCTTAATGAAATCGTTTTAGCCTCCAGGTCGTGCTCAATCTTGATCCCGAGCAGCCAGTTGATTGGTCCGAGATCGACTATCTCAAAGTGCTCAGAGAGCTGGTGCTTCAAGATGCTGGCAGCTGGCTCAGAGTCAGTGAGGATCGTGAAGTTGTCCGTTGCAGTGGCCATGATCGTGTATTTGTCGCCGTCAGTTTTGTAGAAGACAGCGTGGTCTACCTCCAGGCGCTTGAGTCCAAGCCCCTCAGCAATTTGTCAAACAGTCATGTACCAGTCATGTGCACCCTGTTTCATCCCATAAACCGGTGCAAGGAGCTTGCAGGCCACGGCATCCTCCTTGTCCTCCAGGTCCTTCAGCAATCTGTGGAATTCGAGGTACTGAGGGGGGAGCTTTATGTAGATGACAATGCCAGGAGGTAGTCGGGCATTCAGGTAAGCGTTTTTAGTATTGCACTGCATGATGATAGTGCCTTTCGAGGCCCCTAACAATAATAAAATTCGTAGGGTTTTGGCGTGGACTGTGGAGGCAAAGGTGTTCTTGTAATCGACTCTGAATCACTGCCTGAACCCCTTTGCGATGAGACGGGCTTTGAACCGGACAATCCGGCCTTCATCATCTCACTTCCTATGGAATGTGTAGCAGCAAGGGATGACATTGGCATCCTTTGGTGGGATTACAAGTTCCCAGGTATTGAGTTTTTCAAACTGGTCAAGCTCAGCTTTAATTGCCTATCGCCAGTCCTGACTCTCCTCACCGTTTAGAGCCTCGTCCAGGGTTGGCTTGTCCTCGCTCAATACAAGGGCCATCAACATGGCTTCTTTGAGCCAGTCAAGTGGGTTGGCACTCTCGGATGCATGCGCTTTGGGCAGTGGGTTTTGGTTGCACTTTTTATAGCTGTATGTGTTCTCGTCAAAGCTCAGGAGACCATCAAGGGAGTTTCGGCATCTTCACGCATAAGAGGGCGGTTCTTCAACTGGCACTTTGACTTCGATGTGTTTGGGTGGCTTCACAGCTTCGGGCTCTCTTGGTTGCTGCTCTGGCTCTGATCTGGGTTCAGGCTCGGGTTCAGGTTCAGATTCTGGCTCTCTGAGGATGTCCGGATTGAATGTGTCCCACTCCCCCTTAAGACTGACTTCCTCAGAGGTGAGTGCATCTTCCCTCATGAGATAAACATTGTGTTCTATGCTGATTCTGTGTTTCCTTGGCCAATAGATGCAGTAGCCCTTTGATTCCTCGTTGTAACCGACGAATCATCCCTTGCTGGCCTGCGGTTCGAGTTTCCCAACTTTGAGCTGCTTGACCCAGACTGGTGCACCCCAAGCCCATATGTTTGAGAGGTCTGGCTTGACTCCTGTTGCCATCTCGAGCAGCGTTTTTGCCTCGGATAGAGTGCTTGTTGGTATGCAATTCCGAATCCAGATGCTGTGGCAGACAGCTTTGGCCCAGAGGTATCCAGGAAGCTTTGCATCAATGAGCATGGCTCGGGCGTCCCCAATGTGAGTTCGATTGCCTTGTTCACTTGCTCCATTTGATGATGAGGAGTCATGAACGTTTAGATAATGAACTGTTCTGGCTTTCTCCAGGTGGTCATTGAATTTTCCACTTGTTAACTTGCCCATTCGATCGCACTGGAAGGTTTTGATAACTGGTATATTCCTCTGAGCTTTTATCCATGCCTTATAATGCTTGTAGTTCTCGAATGCCTCGGATTTGTGCTGCATGAAGTAGACCTTCTTCTTGTGGCTCTACCAGTCTATAAATAGCAGGAACCAGTATTTTCCACTAAGCAAGCCTATGGATGCCTTGCCCCAGATGTCAGCTGAGATTTTCTTGCTGTATCGCTGGTATGTGGTCTTGCTCTCTTTCAGGAAGGATTGCTGAATGATCTTGGCTTGGCTACAGATGTCGCAGCGGTCCTTTGAGGAGTCAGGGTCGAGTTTGATTCCAGTGATCATCCCCTTTTGGACCATTTTCTGTAAGTCATCGTGGTTGACATGATCCATCCTATGGTGCAGCTCGTTGATCGAAATCAGACCAGATGATACTGCTGCCATTGATGTAAGGGGAATGTTTGGTTCGACAACTTGGTAGAGTCCTCGGATGAGTGGAATACAGGCGACAATTGATCGATCAGGCTTCCAGATAATAGAGCAGATCCCATCCTCTTGGTGGGATGCAAAACCATGGCAATCCATAGTCTGTACAGAGACCAGCATGTAGGCTATGTGAGGTGCGTAATAAACATCTTTAAGAACACTTCTCATTGGCTTTTCAGAACCATTTGGCAGGTTGACAATGAGGTCTCCCTGTCCAAGGGCTTGGAATGTCTGTCCATTTGCAGCGCGGATTGGCTCAGGATCAATAGTCCGGTAGTTTAGGAGCTGATCCTGATCAGGGGTGAAGTGGTGGCTTGCGCTGCAATCGATAATAGTTCCACCATAGAATCCGGTTACCATAGCCTCCTGGATGGCTTTCTTCTGGAGGTCAGAGGTGCAACTGAGCACGATCAGGAGTTTCTCAAGGTGGGCAGCCATTGCGATATTTTTGGTTGGCTTCTCGGAGATGTTTACACTGGAGGTGGCCTTTGACTTGGCCTTCTCCTTGTTGTGTTTGAACCACATGGGTGCAATGTGAGCTTTACCTCCCCCTTCCTCATAGCAGTCCTCCTTTGTATGACTGGTTCGGCCACACTTTGAGTTGGTGCACTTCCATTCATCTTGCTTCTTTCTTAGCTTCTGCTCCTTTCCTTTCTTGGATAGTGCTGCTGCTGCTGCTGCGATCATAGCTGCATTGGATTTGTTGATATTGACTTCCATTTCAAGAGAGGTGGCCTCATTGATTAAGTAGGTCATGACCTCAGAGCTGGTAAGCTGTTTACCGGCAGTCTGGACAGCAGTCGAGTAGGTCTGGAAAATGTTTTGGAAGGTTGGTGTGAGAGATAAGGATGTACGGATATGGAAAATGAAGGATATGTCAGGGATCAGGCTTCCAGATTCAGTAAGATGCTCTCAGAGCTCAGTCATTTTTGTAAGATGCTTGCGCATGCTTCCGCCCTTGGTGATGTGCATATTCTGGGGCTAGGTGATCAGGTTGATCTTATGAAGGTTGCCTTTGTGGAAATGAATGGAGATAAGCTTCTTCCACATGGCAGCAACAGTCTTTTCATTCTTGATTTGGAGGAACGTGGTGCTGTCTACTGTTTGGTAGATGACCTCTTTTGCCATTGCTTCCTTTACCTCCCAGTCATCAAGGGTCTTTGCATGCTTCTCAACTTCTTCATTGCTGAGTTTTGTGTGCTTCAGATCCCCTTCTAGATAGAAGTCTGCTCCATCAACAATTACCTCCTTCGGTTTTAGTGCCATTCCCATGACATGCCATTTGACATTCTTTGACGTGAGATAATTCACAATCCGCTCCTGCCATGTTGGCCAATTTGTGCCATCACTCCAGAGTTTTGGTAGTATCACTGTCATGTTCATGTTAATGGTTGTAGTCATTTCAGGGTCTGTGGGGCCTATAATCTGTTGGACGTAGGCAGGGACCAAAGGGGTGTGTGGATGTGGGAATCTAAATGTATAGCCTCAGTGTGTCTGGTAGGACCACTGAGTACATGATGTAAGTACCTAAATGTATAGCCTCAGTGTACTTCAGTAAGGAATAGAGAATAAATAGATATATGGGACTCACACCTCAGTGTGTCTAGTAGGACCACTGAGGTGGGTGACTAGAAGCGAGCAAAAATTTCTAGCCTGCTTACATAACATGTTGAGGCTGGAGCTCGACTTGACCTCCAACAGTTCCTCTAATATGCAATGACTTTGTTCTTCAGCCTTGCTAACCTGCCAGAAGTGTTACGGACGCCGCTCGAAGGACCATTCATTTTCTTATCTTATCTCCCTTCCCTTATCTCTCCCTCCCTATCACACTGCGCAGCACACAGTCATTGAGTCACTTTTACTTTCCTAGTCATCCTGAGTCATCTCATCCCAGTCTTACTCATCTGCAGTCCACAGTATTGTGCAGTCCATAGTCTGTGCTCAAGTACTGTAATGTATATAAGAACTTCCAGATGTACCAGTAGTGCTAGGCTTCATATTCCTTTTGCCATCATCTTAAACTGCTCTCACACTTAGTCTGCCCAAGTCCTTTAAGATTCATCTAGCCTAACAAGATATTAAGCCTTGTTGAGACTCGCTCAGACTCACACATACCATGTCACGCTTTATCAAAGACCTAATCAATATTTGATGACAAGCAGTTGCCGACCCAGCAAGCACTAGCACAAGTGATGAGAACACCTGGTTCAGAGAAGTAGATTACACATTGCAGTCCATGCCATTTGCAGAGACAGTCCACACCAACCGCAGAGACACTTGCTACGCAAAACCAAATCTGCGCGCAGGTCACTCTGACTATCTCGAGAGATGAGAGGCGGGGAGAAGAATGCTATTAATTAGCCAGCTCGAAGCTGAGTTCTACTACGTACAATCTAGCTATTTATGTGTTACGGTCCTCGAGCACGGACCATGACATACATGTGTTATCCTCGTGTTATGTAAAGCCCTTTACCCTATTCCGTCGTCTGAACTAAAATGTGACTGCGCTCCTCATGTTATCTTGCAGGCATTACATCATAACCCTTTGCCCTGGCAGGCGCTGACACGTCGTCGTTTGTATCACGTGTCTTGTCAGGTGATTGTTGGATCACGTGTCTGTCGTCAAGATAACGATTGGCGTTAAAATCGTAACAACACTAGCAATTCAAACAATCAAAAGAGGGAGCATACACCTACACCAAGTAGTGACAAAGAAGAACAGGCATTTCTGAGAAAGTTTGCCTTCACCACCACAGATGAGCCCACTGAGATCTTCAGTGACAGAGCAGCACAGCTCATTACAGAACTCTTACTAGAAGGAGAATATGGGATAAGCCTAGAAGAGCTGTGGTTAGACCAGAATCTTCCTACTGAAGAAGAGGACGAACCAATCTGCAAGAAAACAAGAGAAGAATGAATGCAAGTCTGAAACTTCAGACAACAGCAGATTGAAAACTACAATCGCTGAGTACAAGAAGAGGACATACTAATACAGAGAGGACATGACACACAGAGCATATGACAGAACCAACGAGAATGACACCAAAGTCAGGGGCACATAGGAATGAAACTGCCAAACCCCTTCAGAAGACCGACTTGCCAAAGTACAACATAAGAAGGAAATCACACCACCATGGTGAAAGTAAGTGACAGCAACTGGAATGAATACTATTGGTGGAGGGAGTGAAAGAGACTACCAAAGACAGACGGACCAATCACTGCAGAGTGGGCCAACTTTGAACAAGCCTGCAGAATTGCAGGAATCGACCTAGACTACTGGAAAGAGCAAAGAGAAGAACAGAGACAAAAGCAGATTCAAGAGCAGCAGACTCAAGCACAACAGGCCCAAGAACAGGAAAGCCAAGACTAAGACAGCGACAAAGAAATTCCGCAGACAATGATGACAGAATACAAGGGAATTATCGCTGATCCGAAATCCTTCGACATTTGGTGGAGGAAGATGAAACTCTACATAACTGCACATGGAGACCTCACCGATGTACAGAGGATCAGAGCAGTACTATCCAGAATGACTGACGGACTAGGAGCCCACTGGGCATCAAAGAAAATTGACACTACGACTAATCAAAGCACATGGGCTGATTTCATAACCAAAATAGAAACACGATTTAGCAATGTCATATCACTGTCACAAGCAGGAAGCAAATTATTCAACATCAGACAGGGAAACCGACCCATTGATGAATTCCTAGATGAATTTGTAGACCTCACAGGAAAAGCAGGAATGACAGGAACAGCTCCTCATTTCCTACTCGAGAAAAGCTTAAACCAGAGGACAGCAGAAGCCATACACTTGATTTCTAAACTTCCAACAGATGGAGATGAATACATTAAGACAGTATGAGCGATTGGACAAAACATCAATGAACATAGGAATGTAATGAGGGAAGAATTCACAAATAACCAATGCAAGCCAGAAAACCCAAGCCAAGAAGCAGGACAGGCCATGGAAGTCGACAAAGTACAAAGCAACAATTGCTTTAACTGCAATAAATCAGAACACCTTTCACGAAACTGTCTGGAGCCATGAAAAGGAGCAGCAAACATCACATGTTACAATTATGGCTTGAAAGGACATTATGCACGAAACTGCAAGAAGAAGAAGGGAAAATTCCAAGTCAGAGAAGTGAAAGAAGAAGGAGAAGAAGATGAAGAAGACAAGGACAAAGAAAGCTCTGACAAAGAGGGTTTTGTCAAAGGGTCCGATTAAAAGGTGCTAAATTGCGACCTATACAGCTGAAACAGACTCGCTTCAATACCGGATATAGATCATCTCATACTCTGAAATACACCATTTCTGCAAAGCGATCTGAAGCACCAAGAAAAACCATCTGAGGTGACAAACCACCCAAAAGGAAAGAACTCACAGTACCAGCAAAGATACAAACATGAAAGGGGATAGCAATGATAATACCAGAAGTCAATAGAGGAGCAGACAGGACCTGCATCAACACCGCCATAGCAACAAAAACGGGATTGAAGACACGGCAAATCAAGAAGATTCCAATCATAAATGCAGATGGATCACCCAACTGCCAGAAAATAGCAGACCGAGTAGCGGAAGTCCACATCGACATTAAAGAACACAAAGAGCATATGGAAGCCATCATACTCGACATTGGAAAGACCGACATGCTACTGGGATATGACTGGCTTGTCTATCACAACCCAATGATCAAATGGAGGACAGGAGAGGTCATCTTTAACAGATGCCCCAAAACATGCAAGATAAACCACCAAATGATCAAAATATAGAAAATGGCTGAACTAGCAAAGACCACAGCTAATGACAGGACAGGAACTCAGATACCTCCATATCTGATGAGATTCAGACACCTTTTTAAAGAAAAGAACTTCAATTGATTACTGGACCACAAGGAGTGGAACTATGAAATAAACTTAACAAAAGATGCACCCAAAACAATACTGAGCAAGGTCTACCTGATGATGCAGAAGGAACTAGAAGAACTAGACACCTTTGTCAAAGAAGGACTAAGAACAGGAAAGATACGCCCCTCAAAATCACCTTACACAGCACCCTGTTTCTTTCACAATAAGAAGAATGGCAGCAAATGACTCATCCAAGACTATTGGGAAATAAACAAATATACGATCAAAGACAAGTTCCCATTACCATGCATCAGCGAGCTCCTTGACGTACTACAAGGAGCAAAGTACTTTAACAAGATCGATATTATCTGGGGATACAATAATGTATGCATCCGAAAAGGAGACAAATGGAAAGCAGCCTTCCTAACAGCAAGAGGACTCTTTGAACTGACAGTCATATACTTTGGACAGTGCAATGCACCAGGCACTTTTAGCTGAATAATGGCAAGCCTCTTCCAAGACCAAATATGAAGGAGGGTGTGCATAATCTATATGGATGACATTATAATCATCGGACGAACATAAGAGAAACTTCAAAAGAATACAGTAGAAGTCATAGAGATACTGAACAGGAACGACCTATTCATCAAAGGACCAAAATGTATCTGGGAATCATCAAAAGTCCCAGAACTAGGGTATATCATAGGAGAAGGAAAAGTGGAAATGGAACCGGAGAAGATTACAGCTGTACAATCCTGGCCAACCCCAAAAATGAAGAAAGAACTACAGAAGTTCTTGGGATTCACAAACTTTTACCGATGATTCATCAAAGGATATGCAAAAGTCACTAAACCTTTAATGGAGCTGACTGGAAACAAAACATTCCAGTGGACAGACAAGCAGCAAAATGCTTTCAAGAAGCTAATCCGACATATAACCTCAGCACCCATCCTAGCACTACTACAAACAGAAGAAAAATTCCAAGTTGAAATGGATGCCTCAGGATATGCCATTGGAGCGGTATTATCACAACAGCAGAAAGGACTGTGGCACCCAATCGCCTTCATCTTAAGATGCATGACCCCAGCAGAGCAGAACTATGAAATCTACAACAAAGAACTCCTTGTGATAATGGTGGCACTGAAGACATAGAGACAATACCTCCTAGAAGCTCAAGAGAAGTTCAAAATATTGATGGATCACAAGAACCTATCATACTTCCGAAAACCACAGCAACTCAATTCAAGACAAATTGGCTGGTACCTGAAATTACAAGAATATGACTATGAACTATGACACGTACTAGGAAAAGTGAATGGAAAAGCAGACGTCCTATCACAAATAGCAGGATATGAAGAAAACCTAACAGAGAAAGACGACATACAAATGATCAAAGAAGCCACATTCATCCAACACCTGGAAGAGAATAATGAACAAGATTTTGAATTTATGATGTTCGAGGACAAACATCCACAGAAAGAGGGAGCAGAAAATAATGAAACAATACAAACAAGAGGAATCACAATGATCGAACCCCCAAGGATAGAGCAAATTCGACAATGCGCACGAAGGGAAATGATTGTAACAATAGGACTGAAGGAAAAACTGCACTGGTTCACAGAAGAAGACCACATTGTATACGCAGGAGGGAAAATCTATGTTCCCCCAGACAATAAATTAAAGGAAGACATCATGTTTGAACACTATGACATGCCCATCGGAGGACATCCAGAACAATATTGTATGCACGAACTCATAAACCACACCTATTGGTGGCCATCAATGTTAATGGACATCAAGTAATATATGGATGGATGTGAAGCATGCCAGTGAAACAAAATCATCTGACAAAAGAAACATGCACTACTACACCTGCATGAGGTTTCACAGCAGCCATGGGAAGATATTGGAGTAGATCTCATAGGACCACTACCCAGCTTGAATGACTTTAATGCCATCACTGCAGTCACAGACCGCCTGACCAAGATGATCCACCTAATTCCCACAAACACCGAACTCACAGCAGAAGGTCTCACACAATTATACTGAGACAATGTGTGGCGACTCTATGGAATTCCACAAAAGATCATCAGTGACCAAGGACCTCAATTTGCAGTACGATTCATGACAGCGCTTCTAAAACTGCTTGGAACGAAGCAAAACCTATCAATGGCCTATCACCTACAGATAGATGGACAGGCGGAGCGATCCCATCAAGAGATGGAAGCTTTCCTCAGAAGCTTCACAAACAACCTACAGGATGACTGGGCAGAATGGATAGTGATCACAGAGTACCAATACAATGACAAAACACACCAGGGAATGAAGAAAACACCATTCTACTTTAACTATAGAATGCACCCCTGGAAGGGAGAACCACAGACAACAGAAGGAAACAACTCCACAGCAAAGAACTTCATCGAAAGAATGGACCAAATATGGAAAGAAGCAAATGCTGCACTGCAGTATGTGCAAACACAGGCCAAAGACAATTATGATGCAAGACAAAGACCAGCCCATGAATACAAGAAAGAGGATGGAGTATGGCTCAAAGCCACCAATATCACAGTCAATCAACCATCAAAGAAGTCATCGGCACTCTGATATGGGCCGTTCAAGGTGATTGAAAAGAAAGGAGCCTCAGCATATCGCCTGGAACTCCCAGCATCATGGCAGCTGATATACCCTGTGTTCAATAAAACACTACTCATATCCTACAAAGGACCCCATTTCAAGATACAAGAGTGACCATCGCCACCACCCCCTGAAATCATAAATGATGAAGAAGAGTACAAGATAGAAGAAATCCTAAAAAGAAAGAAACAAGGAAGGGGAACACTATTCCTGGTCAAATGGAAAGGATACGGACATGAGGAAAACACATGGATTAAAGAGAAGGAACTGGGGAATGTGCAGCAAGCTCTAGACTGCTTCCTAAAGAAGACTGCGAACCAGGATAAAAGGACTATGAAAAGAGGAAAGAAGACCAAAAATTGCACACCATGACCACCAATGCCTCCGTCAGCATCAACAGCAGCAATGACAGCTGTGTGCCCACCCCCAACTGCCTGAGCGACCTCGAGAATCTGGCAAGGATTCTCAATGCTAGTGACTATATAGACCTCCTCACTATCACACTCGGTGCATATCTGCACTATATTATGACTGTCTGCATGCATTTTTGAACTGGACGAACCTCTGATGGGACTGGTCCCACAACAGCAGAATGCATTATGCTCTGCAAAGCAATGGAAATGCTTTGCACTGAAAACCAGTGACTCAAGCTCCTTGCCACCATCCTCCATCACATCTGCTCCTACAATGAAGAACTCATTCATACATGGGCCCCATGTATGGCAACCACCTGGGAAAGCAACAATGGATGGGGACAGCTGGACTAGGATGTTTTGCAAGAATGCAAATCTAAAGAGAGGATAGTATTACAAACGTCGCTCAAAGGACTATTTATTTTCTTATCTTATCTTTCTTTCTTTATCTCCCTTCCCCATCGTGCTGCACAGCGCACAGTCATCAAGTCATTTTCACTTTCCTAGTTATTCTGAGTCATCTCATCCCAGTCTTACTCATCTGCAGTCTGCAGTATTGCGCAGTCCATGGTCCATGCTCGAGTACTGTAATGTATATAAGGACTTCCAGATGTACCAGTAGTGCTAGGCTTAATATTCCTTTTGCCATCATCTTAAACTGCTCTCGCACTTAGTCTGCCCAAGTCCTTTAAGATTTGTCTAGCCTAACAACACCATTCTTCCTGAATTATAGAAGACACCCATGGAAGAGTGAACTATGACTAATAGAAGGAGACAATCCAGCAGCAAAGAAGTTTACAGAAAAGATAAAGTGAGCACAAGAAGAAGCCAATGCTGCACTGCATGTTACAGACATCGCCCAAAGAACTATTCAATTTCTCATCTTATCTCCCTTCCCTTATCTCTCCCTCCTCATCATACTGTGCAGCATGCAGCCATCGAGTCATTTTCCCTTTTCCCTAGTCATCCTGAGTCATCCCATCCCAGTCTTACTCATCCGCAGTCCGCAGCATCGTGCAGTCCATGGTCCATGCTCGAGTACTGTAATGTATATAAGGACTTCCAGATGTACCAGTAGTGCTAGGCTTAATATTCCTTTTGCCATCGTCTTAAACTGCTCTTGCACTTAGTCTGCCCGAGTCCTTTAAGATTCATCTAGCCTAATACTGCAGTATGTACAGGCACAGGCAAAAGAAACTATGATTTGAAGCACAGGCCATCAAGAGAATACAAGAAAGATGACCAAGTATAGCTAGAGGCAACAACTATTAAGGTCAACTGACTATCCAAGAAACTTGTGGCTCTCTGATACAGACCTTTTCAGATCACCGAAAAGAAGAGAATCTCAGTGTATAGTCTCAAACTATTCAGCTTATGGCAGCTGATACACCCCATATTCAATGAAATACTACTCATGCTATACAAAAGACCCTGTTTCAAAATACAACAGCATCCAATATCACCACTCTCTGAAATCATAAATGATGAAGAAGAATATAAAGTAGAAGAAATCCTGAAAAGGAAAAAACAAGAGAGAGGAGTGCTGTTTTTAGTCAAATGGAAAGGATACAAACATGAAAAAAATACATAGGTCAAAGAAAAGGACTTAGGAAATGTGCAGCAAGTGCTTCCAAAAAAGAGCAACTAAGAAGAATAAAAGAACACAAGCAGGAGGCAGGAAGAAACAAAAATCATAAAGCCATAGCTACCAACACCCCTGTTAGCATTAGCAGTGATGATGATACATGCACATCCAGCCCAAACTATCCCACTAAGCTTGAGAATCTAATGAAAATTCTCAATGCCAGTGACTTCATGGACCCTCTCACCCTCATACTTGATGCATATCTGCACTATGTCATGACCATCCATATGCACCTCTGGTTTGAACAAACCCCTAATAGGACTGGACCTACCAATGCTGAGTGCTTTGCCCTCCATGAAGCAATGGACCTGCTTCAATAGAAAAATTGTTGACTTAAACTCCTCACTAGCACTTTCTAGTACATCCACTCCTATAATAAGGAGCTCATTCACATGTGGATGCCATGTGCAGCATCCACCTGGAAGACCAACAATGGATGGGAACAATCCAACTAAAGAATTATTTATAAAGATGCAAATCTAGAGAGATGATGTTACAAATGCTGATGGACTATACATTTTCTTATCCTATCTTTCCCTACCATGACCCACACACATGTATAGTATGCAGCCCCTTCTGCTATCTCTGACTCATACATGTGCAGTGCACAGTCCTATGACTCATTCTACCTAGTCATTACTAGTCATTCCCTTGTGCTATGCCCCATAGTATTGTGCAGTCTATGGTCTATGCTCACTCTGTACACATATATAAGACCCATGGATGTACCAGTAGTCACTAGGCTTAATATTCCTTTTGCCATTATCTTAAACTGCTCTTGCACTTAGTCTGCCCAAGTTCTTTAAGATTCATCTAGTCTAACAAAAAAGGCTTATACAGGCATTCTTGAATGCGTTCAGTATTGGCCCAAGGATCTGCAGCTCACTGTTGGGCTTGGCCTTGGAGAGCATGGAGAGAAAGTCTCATAATAGGAGAGAGGTCAGAGAACCTTTGGGTATAGTCATTTTTTGAGACTGGGCAGAAGACTCAGGCACTTTTGTGATAGCCATAGCACTCAGTGCAACCATATCAATGCCAAAGATCAACTGGATGCCACTAGATGATACAGAAGACTTGCCACTGGACTGTTTGGGAATGGAAACATCTGATAAGAGGACCATAACAGTCCAATGTGGTTTTAGCTTGCTGTGCATAGGGAGGAGAAAGATGCACTGGAGTACCAAGAGTGTGATCCTGGCCTCAAGCACATGTATCATAAGGTGGGTGAGGTGCAGGGAGTTCTTGTAGACTGTGATATTGACTTTTTTACAGATGAGAGAGGTGATAGAAAGGGAATGCAAGATGAAAAGAGAAGGGCTATTGGCATCAGCATTTTCTGTGCTATTGACTGAAGGCTGTATTTTGGCACATTTTATGGAATGCAAAGAGTCATCCTGCACATCCTTATTATCATTTCTCTGGTGCTTGGTTTCCAAAGAACCTGATACTGAGATAGAACCTCTGACAAGATTTTTTAAGATGTTAGAGACATTATTTTGCTTCTCTGTCCATTTAGAAAGGATTTGCAGGATTTGTTTCAAAGCATCAGAGTATTTGGCACCTATAATAAAGCAGATGAGATTGTCAAGGCAAGTATCAACTTGTTCCAATGAAGTGATGTCACCTACATGGATGGAGTGAACTTCTCTTGAGAGATCCTCAGGAAGGGATGGAAGAATGGCTTGAAAGTATATCACTCTGCCATCGATAGATCTAGGTTTTTGACTCATGATTGAGGTATTATTAGTAATTGAGAGCTGGGTATCAGAGTATAACTCTATAAAGGGTTGCTTTTAAGCCAGGTTGATGGAACAGAGCTTCCAAAGTGGTTCTTTCTCTAACCATGGGAGCACCTGTGACAACTGAATTATTTCAGCAATTGAGAGAACATATTTCAAAAATAGACAGCTACAGTATCAGAAACAGCCAATTTTGAGCCTGATTTCTTGAAGCTACACACAAAGCACCTGAGCTGCCAGTCATGGAGTCAGAGCAAGCCATGCTGCTTGATGGGACCAATAAAACATGACATATTATTTGGACTTATTGATGCTTATTTCACACCCAAGTCTCTAGCATCATGGTTTTCTTTTGGGATTTTGTTACGATTTTCAACGCCAATCGTTATCTTGATGACGGACACGTGATCCAACATCACCTGATAAGACACGTGATACAAATGCGACGCGACGCGACGGACGAGATACGATGTGAAGACTCGAAGGAAACCCTACAACAACGACGCATCATCAGGGCAAAGGGTTATGACAAAACGCCTATAGGATACCATGAGGAATGTAGTCATATTTTAGCTCAAACGACGGAACAGGGTAAAGGGCTCTACATAACACGAGTATAGCATATGTATGTCGTGGTCTGTGCTCGAGGACTGAAACATATAAATAGCTAAATTGTACGTAGTAGAACTCAGCTTCGAGCTGGCTAGTTAATAGCATTCTTCTCCCCGCCTCTCATCTCTCGAGATAAGTTAGAGTGACCTGTGCGCAGATTTGGTTTTGCGTAGCAGATTTATGTGCATAATTTTCAGCAATAGTCAATGGATGAACATATTAACAATACACCTGAAATGCCATTCATGTGCTCCTAACATGATTCTTATATGCCCATTTTCATTCCAATCTACTTGGCAGTTTTGACCTTATTAGCATCCATATTATATGAATAATCTTGATTTCTGACATTCTCAGTGCTCACCTCTAAGATGCTTGGACTGAGGAATCATTGCCTTTCTTAAGAGTAAAGAGTACACCAATAGTGTTGAAAAAGTTGGGAAGATAAGGAGTATGCAAATTGAAGCAAGATCAGTGCCAGTGATTACTGCCTGGACCCTCATTTTATTTTTAGCATTGGGCTCCCAGTGAGCTGATACAATTTGTTCTCTCAGCCTCTGCACACTATCAGACCTTGCATGCATTGCAGACTGCATGAGATGAAACATACCCAGTGACATTAAAAAAGCTAACTAATCTGCCAGTAGGTCCTTTTTGATTTTTCCTATTTTCCATCAGATCTGTACAGCAAATTGATACATTTTCACCTCATGGCATGTTCTGTTATAAGGCTTCATGTTTGATGGAATGCTAGCCTCTACATCACTGTCATCCCATAACATCTCTTCCTTCCTTTTGCGCATTTTACAGCAGCGGCAGATGTTGCCCAAGATTGACATCATGGAAATATTGTTTCTATTTGACCCCATCCCAATAACATCATATTTCATGCAAATCTCAGAACTTCTGGGCCATGAACTATCTAGGATTTGATTGATAAAAACCCTTGTCAAGAGAGTTTTCTTGGCAAAAGCCTTCAATGCCAGTAAATATGAATATCTCATGTTTGAACTAGAGGATGAGGAGTGGAGGGTGCAAGTCAAGTGCACAACTGGTCGACAGAGCCTGAAAAAGTCAGAAAAGCTGGTGAAACTTATGCTCATTATAAGAATAGTTTTTTTCATCATGTGTGCTTATCTTCCCTGATTATTAACAGCTCTTGCAGCTGATCCTCAAATTATTATAAAAGAAGAAGTCATCCAAGCATTTCTTGTCTGAGAAGAATGTATCCACCTCTTGCCTGTTTGAATCATATGCTATAGACTTGCAAACACTATCTGACTCTGAGTCATCTTTGAATTCTTTCCTTTCTTTGCCTTCTGATTCTGCATCTGAATCTTCATTTCCCAGCTCATTTACCTCACCATTATCATCCAGTTCAAACAGCTTGTCTAGATTTTCTCTCTGGAGAAAGATAACTAATATATTCTGCTCAACTGCCTCACTTGCATCTTCCTCATCCTCATCGAGCAATTTCTTCTTAGGATCCAGCACCTATTCCTCATCATCAAGGCAATTATGCACTAGATTCTGACTTCTAGGGCCATTCAAGCAAAGATGTGCATCTGTGTCTGTGATGTTTTGCAATGATAGAATACCCATGTCAGATGAGTTTAGTGCTGGCAGCTTATCAGGATGATTGGATGGCATAGTGCCATCCCAGCTGTTCAGCCTTAGTGGCTATGCTGCATCCAGTGCATCTGTGGATCAATCATAAACCACATTGTCAATAGATAGTACATGCAATGAAAATGAATCAAAAAACTGGCCAACCTCTGTTCCAGTGCACAAGTTGGCTATGCCTCTTTTTGCAGAGGAAGAAGCTCAATCTGAAGTACTCTATGGCCCTTTGGAGTATCTGGTGCTGGAAGAAAAAGGTCCATAGGGCTCACTGGCACCTATGACATCTCTAAGTGGATCAATAAAGTTTGTATCTGTATCATCATTTGAAGACATGACAAGGATGGACTCCAACTCTTCACCTGAATCCTCCCTCACATCTTTATTAGAGTCCAAGCAATCACTCAAATCAATCACTCAGATAGTCATAAAGATCTTGAGAATGAGCCTTATACTGATGGGCATCATTTCATTGGCATTCATGATTGACATACCTGCATCTGATAGGATCATTGCCTATGAGCTGAAAGAGGATAACAAAACATTGAAAGAATGCACTGTTCAGTGCATGGAGTTCAAAGACAGGCACAGTCCTCCTTTATAGAAGGTCATCCTGGCATGCATGGCAGCACACTAGCTCAACCTCTTCTATAAACTATGGCTACACCAGTGCTACTGGTACATATGTGGCCTGCATATGTTACCTCTTGCAGTACATAGTGAGAAAAGAGAACTACCACATATTCAATGGGTCCATTGCATCTGAATATGACTTGGATAATTTTTTATTTATACTAGAAGATAAAACAAACTCCAAGACACATCAGCTTGCAGGACACTGGGGATTTGTCCCCATATACATATGACCAAAAGCAAAGAGAATTTATACAATTGGAAGAGTCATTCAACAACTTTATGCTGCAGTTTGAAGATTCAGTATAACTTTTTTGGCCCTTTAGAAAGATTAGAAAACTGATGTATTTGCTTCTTATTAGGCTAGACGAATCTTAAAGGACTTGGGCAGACTAAGTGCGAGAGCAGTTTAAGATGATGGCAAAAGGAATATTAAACCTAGCGCTACTGGTACATCTGGAAGTCCTTATATATCTACAGTACTCGAGCACGGACCATGGGCTGCGCAATGCTGCGGACTACGGATGAGTAAGGTTGGGATAGGATGACTCAGAGTGACTAGGGGGTGACTCAATGACTGCGCGCTGCACAGTATGATGGGGAGGGATGCGCAGCATGATGGGGGAGATAAGGATAAGGGAAGGAGAATAAGGGAAGGAAGATAAGATAAGAAAAATGAATAGTCCGTAACAAATCTAAAATGCTAATTTGTAGTGATAATCAAGGTTCTATTTTTATAGGATCTAATCCAGTTCAAGAAAGGCAAACAAAACATATAGACATTCACTATCACTACATATGTGAATGTGTTGAAGATGAAAAAGTCTCAGTAGTCTTCATCCCAAGGAACAAGAATCCTGCTGATATGTTCACAAAGAACTTGGCACAAATCAAGTACCTAAAATTCTGTGAGCAATTAGGGCTTACCTTTAATGCCAAAAGTGCTTGAAATAAAGCTGCATTTAGTAAGGGGAAGTGTTGAAAATATGGCAGCAACCTTGCACCCTACTATTTTTCCTTTGCCCTAATCTTCTTGGCTTCACAGCACAGCTTGTATGCTCAGTCATACCCTGCACTATAATCACTATGATTAGTGAGTGCACCCTCAATCCTGATGGTCTGTGCACCACTTAGATATGTATAAATATGCCCTATGTAGTATGCCAATTCTATAACAAGTTTCACTCAACCAAGCCTATGCACTGAAACAAGATCTAAACAATCCACTAACATAAGTAGTCCTTTCCAGCTCAAAAGCTTCCTTGCTCAGGTCCAGTTTCAACAGAGGGTGAGGTAGGCAAAGAAGGGAGCAATGAGGGTGAGGAGAGTGACAAGAGCAATGAGGAAGAAGAGCTGCATCCAGAATGACATCCTTTGATGAGGTCTGGTGTCATGCCATGGATGAGCAAAGCAGTGGTGGACATGGTGGTAGGTATGGTTGAGGAGGAGATGATGGGCAGTCCAGATGAAGATGACAAGCTGGAAGAGGATGAATTGGAGGAGTGAATGCAAGCCTGCCTAACACTGTGTTAGAGGCTACCATTGGGCTCTCCTAGGCCACTACGGTGCGGTATCCACATTTGTGCATTTTTGTATCATGTTTTCTTGATGTTGATGACCATTGATGCTACAAAAGAATGGTGTGCTGCATGAATCTCAATGATTGCCTCGACATGACCAAAAAGAGCCCCTGAATACATCCAAGGTCGAGATGGAACACCAGCAGAATTTTGACCAGCATAAAGCAGACATGAAGCTGACCTGTTTTGCTGGGTGCTCGATCTCAGTAGACTAGAAACTCGGAGAAGAAAAAAACTAGGAGACAATAAATATACAATAGCTCTGTATTTTGGTTTGCGCTTAGCTCGTCTTACTTGTAGGCTATATAATGAGAAAAAGAAAATCCGAAAAAAAAAATATTACGAAACGGCATATTCGAAAGCAAGGTACAACAGCCAAAGGTAAATGAATGCATTCTAACCAGATATCCCTAACTCTATATCTTAAAACAAGAATAGCGTTCAAACACATTAAAACCGAAAAAGAAAAAAGACGGTCAAACAGCGGGAGCCTGGGCCTCCTCATCGATCGGAGACCGGTGCTCCTGGGCTGCGCCATTCGTATCCGGGTTGTTAGGCTCTGGTTCAGTTCTCTGTTTCGTCACCATTTCGCTAGGCAACATGACTGCGCGGTCGACAGCGACGGGCAAGCCTCGATGGCGTCCTCTAATCCTGCACAAACATCGCAACTGTCAGTGAAAACAGACAACGATGCTCTGGAACGGTAAAAGGAGTATTACATGATGACGATGATGACCAACTTCGACAGCGTCCGCGTGCCGCCAGAGAACGAATAATTATCCTACATATGTCCCTGTCAGATCTGGAATCACGAAATGCTTGGGATTTCGTGGCTCACATATGGAACGCCAAAGCTCAAGCCAATTCCAGCAAACGCCGAGATGAGCTCGAAAATGACAGAGAACAGATTGAACCACTTTCTGCCCTCGTCCAGAATGGGTCCCCGCTCTATGATAGCGATGAGGAATATGCCCCAGACCAACCACCATAAATCTTTTGGAAAAAAAAAATGGAAAAGTCAGCGAACCCTGTCCACACAGATTCCGCCAGAGCAACAAAGGAGCAGCGGGCCAACCCACCGTTTGACATCTGGTGCCGCAGATGCCATCCGAGATACCGTCCGATCCGCTCCCGAAACTCAAGCTGGCTGAAATTCTCCTGAATCTCTCCCTCCACGTTCTCGAATATTCCCAGAGAACGCTCTTCGTAGCTGAAGGCAAATTCAGCGGAGCCAAAGTGCTCGAAATACGGCCGGCGACTTACACATTTGTCGTTCGAATACACATCGCTACCTGAACATAAAAGCTTCAGATATGCAAAGTCTAGATCTTTCTTCCACTCACAGGATATACCTAGAAAAATCCACAAGGGATAACTGTGAGCTCTAGAGACCATTAATCGCACATTGGTCACTTACCGCAATGTACATCAGCACAATGTACAGAAATCTAGCACTTTATTTAGCAGAAAGAAAAAATATGCACAGCGAGAGGTCTCACTGAAGAGCGGGGGCCAAGGATCCGATCGGTACGATCGTCAGCCCGGAAGCGCGCACGGCGACACCCTGGAACAGGCCAATGATTACGCGCGGCGCCATGGGAAGCGACTTTAGCACGTCAAGGCCAATGTCTGCACAAGACCTTTAGCCATTAATTTAAGCAGACAGCTGCAGACCACATACTGAGCACGCCCCAAGTGAACCACTCGACCGAGCTGAGCAAGTCTCGATCAGTCATATAGTCGACAATTCAATGCAGGGAACACGAGACAGTACCTTAGGAATACGAGGACTATGAATAGAAACCAGGTCTGGTGGCTCGGGAAACTGTCATGAATCCAAGTTAATGAGAGGAAAGCATGCATGACATGCACAGCCCACAGATACAAGAAACATCTGTGAAACAGAAAAGTCATCGTGGGCCGCTCAGACCGGGAATGCTCTTCGTACCTTCGAGGATGGTGTAGAAGAAATGACAAGGTATCATGTAGGTCTGACCCGGCTTTAGTGAATTTGTATCCTATCCAACTGTACGGAGAATGTGAGCGACGATTGAGTGTTTTGGAGTCGTTACGCTTACATGAAGAACCGCAAACTGTTGTCACTATCGCGTTAGTTAGACTACCAAGAAACGACGAGATCTCACTGACAAGACGGGCTGCAATGCACGTCATAAGAACGGGCACAACATGGCATGAAACGAAACTGCGACACACCAGTGCATGATTACCGGCCAAAAGGATGAAGATTATACCGACTGTCACCGTAAAACATCTTGAATGTTTGTTCCGAGACAAAGGAATCGGCAAACTCACAGATCATAAGATATGCTTCCTGGAACGGCAGCATAGACCTGTTTACATCGATCAGCTTGGTTCAGCACCGAGTTAAGCGGACCGTACGTGTCCACAAGGGAGAGCCCACACCCAGCATACGCAGATGTTACCAAGAACATTGAAAACCTACGTCAAACATCACTTTTCTCCAACCGACTCCGAAAAAATGTCCGCAGGACCTACCATGGCTTCGCGACATATCTCGCCTGCGAGTCAAAGACATGGTTGTATGTCGACGTCACAGACAGCCAAGGGGCGAACAGGGTATAAGCCACAAGCTGGGTAGCCACAAAGTACTGCATACATGCATCTCGTCAACGAAACGGTCCCAGGCAATCGGAAAACAGAGCCATACCACAGGAATCATGTAGCTCAAGAAATCCAACGCTCGATACTCCGTCCCGCCAAGCTGCTCGATCTGGTCATCGGACAGGGTTTCCGTATGAAAGTCCGAGTTGCGGCCGACGACGAGTCCGTCGAACTTGAGCCAGGGCACTTTGTTCTCCTCCAAGGTGATTGTGTGGGGCAGGGTAAGCTGCCGCTCAAACTTGTTGTACGTGCGAGGCGCGGCGCGCTTAAACAACCGCCGGATGATTGTGATAGCGCCGGGGAAACCCCCGAAGCCTTGGTACTTTTCCATTTCGGGGCCGCGACTCTGCGGACTCATGAGCACCGTCATGCTTCGCTGAGGACGCGGCAGGTCGCCTTGAGTTTGGGCCGTGGTCAGCATCGGAAGTAACGGCTTTGAGGTGGGGGGGGGAAAAGAGAAGACATACCCCGAAAGCTGAGCATTCGTTCTCGGTGGGCTACGGTAGGCGAAACCCCGGTGGAGGTCGCTTCGTATGGGCTGTGGCTAGGAAGTTCAGACGCCACCGGCAGGCCGCTGCTGATCGTGCGCGGGGAGGAGGACAAAGACCTGGATTCCGAGATGTGACGCGGGGGGTCCTGAAACTGGACGGTGGGCTGGGTATGCACGGTGGGGAACGCCACCAGCGAGCCTCCAGGCGTCGGTCTGGCGATCTGTATGTCAGGCGATGACCATGGCCGCGTCTTCACGCCTGGATGCTCGGGAAGGCGGTCGCCGTATGGCTTTGCGTCCTTCGGCCCTGAGATGAGACCCTTCAATACGCTGCGGGACCGTACCGGGCGTGGTCTGTAGACAACTTCTTCGCATTTTTTACGAAAATACTGCCTGATGTATGCGAATTAGACAGATAAAGGGACCATTTGTAACTTTGCCAGACTCGCCTTCTGACCAGGACCATGATCCACGACACCATTGTCGTATTTCCCTACCAACATCCTGAGCACATCCCAAGAGTGCAGTTCGAGGCGTCGACATACCAGCACCATTAGAATATATAGCATCACCTGCTGCCATGCGGTCACCGTCGACAAGTTGACCGTCGAGAGCCCAGTCACGGTCATCGCGGAATAGCACAGAAACAGCGCGTCGATATAACGTATATGAAACTGGCCATTGCACGCATAGAATATGCCAGAAAATATGAGCGGTATGAAGACGAACGCAGTCAAGTGAACGCGGAAAAACGTCGACTCTTGCCAGATGAAATCGACGATCCGGCTGAGCACTGAAGGCTCAGCGCTTTTCGGCTTGGAAACGTCGGGTATATCTTCGGTCATGATAGGATGTCTGGGTTGGCGCCGCGTGCAGAGCGGATCTAGAAAGCGTTATGAGGAGGGGTCAACGCCCCGGACGATGAGCGCGCCTCTCAGAGGATGGCTGAGCGGCCTTTTCTGGGCGAGTGCCGCATGACAGACGGCTGGCCGGCATCCAATCAACAAACCGGCGCGGGCTCCTAGCGATTCTCTTGTCACTTGACTGACTGCTCAAAATCGTTGGAGCTCTCCTCTGTCAACGACTTTCATGCTTGCGATTGAGAAAAGGGAACCGCTTTTCTTTTATTAGCGGACTGCGGGGCCGGAAATCGTCTGCAAAGCCTTTTTTTTTCGTTCGCGATAGGCTCTACCTTTGATTATGTTTACGGCCTCCTGAGTAAACGAGGTTTTACTAGTTTTACTGCTCAGAAGACGTTTTGACCATCGAAACTGAAGATCAAGCTGCGGCCGGGTCTTGCGCTCGCCCCCCCCCCCCCCCCCCCCCCCCCCCCCCCCCCGCCCCCGGTCCGCTCTCAAAAACGTTAGTCCCCCGTTCGATCTATGCCAATCCCTTGTCGCGTGGCCGAAGCCTCTCATTTTGGAACTTTCTAGCGTTCGAGACATACTCAGCTCTTCTTCTTGTCGTTGGGCGTCCTTGCATCTTGTTCACTGCTTCTGCCTATGGGACACGGGGTTCTTGCCCAAGCACAGTGTGCTACGTCGTTATCAAGATTCCAGGTCCAGAGCCTTTAAAAGTGCCTGTTACGACTATGCCGACTCCTTTTTTCATTGCCGACCCACTCAGGGACCGACTCGTTTCTCAAGTAACCCTTCACGCTTGTAGCGCGTCGACTTCCGATACGAAACTAGGAGCTTGGCGTTGCTCCAAAGCTGTTGAGCTCGTAGATGAGGCGGTCCTCCTGCAAACGCGGTCTGTTGGAACGCATCGCAGCGGATTTGTAGGATTACATAATGACACTACAGAAGACGCGACAGCGGGCGTTACCATCCTCAGTTGCTACGCTCACCACGCGACTGAGGTATGTGTGCCCGCCGTCCGCATCAGCATACATAGCTCACATCTTACCTACAGGACGTGTCGTGGGTTAGTATTGCCAGTTGCTACGCTCACCACGCGACCGAGGACGTGTTGTAGTTTCTAACAGGTTATGGACGCCGACCGATCCAGCTGGGCGTGACATATCAAAGGATATAGCTTATAATGAGACGTATACTCTACGAGTCGGTTCTACAACGCCTTTCCTCCCGTCAACCTCATAATGTTCTCGTACACCGTGAAAACGATCCCGCCGCTCATCTAGATCCCGAGGCCGGAGGTCAGAACAATCGTAAACAACAGCGACAGGCAATCATGAATACGCACAACCAGGCGCGCGAGCCGCGGCGTCGTGCCCGCCCAAAATCGAAGAACGCCCTCCTCCGTGAAGATGCGATACGCGCAGTGGAAAGAGTTGCGGTACTGCGCCCGCGCTTCTAGCGATTGCATTCGCGTCTTGATGACGCTGCAAGTGCAGAATGACGGTAAGACAACATCAACGTAAGCCAAAGCGAAACCGATGACATACTCAAGAGGCATCGTCGTGTACACAGTCACCAGGCCTGCGATAGCTCCGATACCGAACGTGACTGCAGCGGGCAGGGACTGCCCCGGTCGTGCCGTGCCTTGCACGAGCTGCTTCAATGACGTGTATGTCGTGAATCTCACTGCAGAGTTCGCCCCTTGCCGCATCATCTAAAGCCAAAGGTGCAGCTCGTCAGCGGGAGCGGACAGGGCCATGCAACGAAGACCACATACCACAGGGAATAAACCTCGGTATATCCCTCGCAACCCTTCTTGTCCGATAATCATGCCTGTGCCGTGTATCAGGCCACGATATTGAGGATTCGGACGTTTCGCATCGTCAATGAGTTTTGTTCTGCAATAAACTATCAGAAATAGCCTGAAAAAAGACAATACCCAATACTTACTTTATCGTCTCGGACGGTGTGACAGCAAGGACCGCCTCTGTCATGCCAGCTCCCAACCCAGCTGCATCGTCACCTCAGGATCCCACCACAGAGTGTCAAAAATAACGGGGCCACACACCAAGAAGACTCCGAGGAGCACTGACTTTTCCCTTGGGTGACATATAATCAGGGATTGCAAAGGCGAAGAAACAAGCGCGACTTTTACCTGCGGGTCCGCCAGCATCTGCTTATATCTGTCATAACTGACGAACCGCACACCCGCCTTGGCAGCATTTCCGACGACAAGTGCCGTGCATCCCGAATAAAGGCCAGTGATTCCTTTTGTTCGTACTGTCTCTCTGATGATAGTTACGATGCCTTCTTTCTGAAGCCGCGTGACGACATGATAATATGAGAGACAATCCTCAAGGAATAGATTCATGACGCAGCTACCTGGCCGCTGAACTGTGAACGTGTCTTAACAAATTCCGTCGGGTATGTCACGAAACTGCCGTCTAATCTTGCTCAGAGGGATTCTTTGCAGAAAGCAGGAAAAAAAAAATGTTTTCAACTCACGCTTCGACTGCTCCAGCAGTTGCCCCGGCAAATCTGATAGCGTGAGAATCTTTGAGCGATCTTAACAGTCGAGTTTATATGAATACGGACTCACAATGAATGCAGCGGCTTTTCTCCTTTGAAAGGCATGGTCCTCGAGCAAGTCCAAAACTTTGCTCGCTTCAGCACGCGATCGGTTACGAGCCTATTTGGCAGGGTCATTGATTTCAAACAGCACCACTTCCGGATTATCCGGTCCCCGATCGACACTGGCCATCCTTTCAATGGCAAACGTTTTGCTGCTAAGAGCACCTTCTGGACCCGGTAAAGATCGCTACGAAGAAGCATTCGCTGCCGCTGGATACCACCCAATATCCGTGCCTGTTCTGGAGACCGTCCTTACCAATCTTCCTGAATTGGAGCAGATCATCAGAAATGGGCCAACGGCCGAGTCCTACGACGGTGTCATCATGACCAGCGGCAGAGCAGCCGAGGCGTGGAAGTCCGCCGTGCATAATCTCGCGTCTTCTCCACAACCTCCAGCAACGCCGCGAGGTGAGTTTCGGACAGTCGTGATTCGGAATGCTCGCAAATGAACAACTCGTCGTCGCCATGTCGCAGCTAGCTGGTCGTCAGTGCCATTCTATGTCGTAGGACAAGCAACCGCCTTGACGCTTTTGTCGATATTGGAGACCTATCCAGAGACGCCGTATGCTCCGCGAATGATCAAAGGGGAGACGACAGGGACCGGTGAAAAGCTTGCGCGCTTCATCGTCGACGATTCCGAAGCGCCGAGGAAGCTGCTGTACCTAACTGGCGACAAGAACCGCGACACCTTACCCAAGCTTCTTGAAGAACGAAACATCGAAGCGTGTCCTCTACAAGTTTACGAAACGCAAGGCTCGTCCACGTTTGAGAGCGATCTCGCGTCGGCTCTGAAAACGTCGTCCAAAGGTTGCAATACGTCTCCTCGCCGAGCGTAGCTTTATCTAATCTATCCTCGTGATTTTGTCGATTCAGAGACTGATCGTTGGTGGATAATTCATTTCGCCCCGTCAGCAGCGCGCTTCGTCGCACCCGTTCTATCGAAATATCTTGGTTCTTCCTACATTGCGTCAGGCGCTGTCGATGCCGCAAGAGCAAGAATAGCGTCTATTGGGCCTGTCACGACCGCCTTCCTCCGGGATGAGCTCAAGCTCCACGTCGATGTCACTGCCTCACAGCCCACTCCTCAAGAGCTGGTGAACGCCGTCGTTGAACACGATAAATGACTCCTTTAAGGATGTTGCGCACGTTTCAGGGTCAAGTAAATTTTGATTCTCGTACCATGATGATTCGTTTCCAGACGCGGTGCGGAAGATTCCATTGTATTGCGAGCAGTTTGTTCCGTCAACCACAAGTTTCGCTCGCTCTCACACGCCCACCGCTTTCCGCCGAACTCCACTCTACCGTCTAAACACGAACTCAATCGTGATGCGTTCGTCGAACTATAAGTGGACGTGTACGCCTCAGCGTTCTCCCGGTAACCCATGAAGACCATCATTCGCTGATCGCCGCTGCCTCGGCCTCGCCGACTCTCAATTCAATCTTTCAAATCTCTATCTCGTCGCACGCTTGAACCGTGTCCTTTTCTTTTTTTTCGCATCGTCGTTTGTTCTCGAAGAAGATCAATCTGCGCACGCATTTCTCTCGGCCAGTGCTCGGCAGGTGCGACATCACACACCTGTCGCCCTCGATCATGGTTCTGCACTTCGCACCACCCTGCTACTGTTGCATGAGATGGACGCATGGACCTGCCATACATACGATGTTACCATGAAATGAATCTCTACATGCCGTAATGTACAGTGTATTGGTGTAACAGCAACGTCCGTCCGGAGCCTGAAAGCAAATGGAGAAATAGCGTGAAAGGAGAGTAGGCAGTTTTGTATGCAAGGAAAAAGCTGGAAGTTCTGTGCGTGCCAAGGACGGTACCTCACTATAGAGAGGCAGGCGGAGCGCATTTTCCCAAAGGTCTCTGTCTTGGCCTGTCCCAGCGCCGACGATATCCGGAAAGGCTTAGCAAAAATTGCCCTTAATGGTGGACACGTCATCCGGCCGGGTCTTCCCTTTGATCAACGCCAAAGATGGTCCCCTCGACCAGCGGTTCCACGGACTCGGACACAGGCGGCGAATTCGGACTCTGACTCGCTGCGCGTGGTTGGTCGCCGGTGCTACGCCGAGAGTCCCTCGAACTCCTCGTCTGAGGCGAAGTCGTCATTTCCGAGACCTGAGGCGCGAATCCAGGCATCGCCTGCTTCAAGAAATGACGATCCGGTCAGCGCAAACGCGGGAAGATAGACATACGACGACCGGCGCCGACACGAACCCTGCTCTCCGTGTTTTGTTCGCACGCGTCCAGGATGCTCGGCATGTGGAGAAACGTCGGATGCCGGTCCATTTCGTCCCTGAGCGAGTGTCGCGCGTTCAACCTGTCGAGACAATCGTCGTGTCAGTTCTCCGAAAGTGGCCGAGAAATGTTGAATTTATTCACGATGCCAAGAGGTAGTTTCCGAATACTGCGAAAAGAAGGAACGATCGTGAGTTCGAATGTCGAGGTGGTCCGAGACTGAGAGTGGACCTACGCCCAGCGATAACCATATACGCTGCCATCCACGCAAAATTATGCATCGAAAGATACTACATATGTGAGTTGGCCGATCGTAAGATAAGGCGCAGGCCTGGGGGCAAAGCGAAAGCTTACGAAGACGAGCATGAGTATGCTTGAAATGCTGAGAGGGTGCCAATGAGCCATCTGTATCTCAAGCCTAATAATCCAATCCTACCTGGTGAGAGAGCCCGTTTCTGTTCGTTATGAGAAAGAGGATGAGATTAGGTTGGGTCAAAGAAGGATAGATTCCTAACGGATAGTCCACACGATCAACTTGTCGACTACGCGCTGCGCACTGAGCCGCGCTGGTGAGTATGGCTGTCTCGGATGGAACGGCAGGAATGGAGCGCACTGCTTGAACACATCTTTCCTCCTCACCCAAAGGCAATAAGTCAGCGATCCGGCGATGGTGACGTCCGTAACCGCTGACAAAGTCAACGCCGCGATCACGACCCAAAGATATTTCACCGTGTACTCGTGCACTGTGTCCGTTCGGCAGGTGGTGATGGAAACGAAGATGAGGATGGTCATGCGAGATGCGGAAAGGGCCCAGCATATCAGGGGCACGAAGACTTTATGAGAGAACTTGTAAAGGCGATGGGCAAAGAATGACTGGTTCTAGGCTGAGTCGTGACGTCGCGGTTCTTCAATAATGGCCTCACCTGGACGGTCCAACCGATGGTCCCTGACAAAGCAAACGTTCCACACATCCCGGCCGGATATGCCTCCAAGATATTAGTTCGACCATAGTTGACGACGGTACGGTTGTACAGCGAAATGGCAGTGAGAGTGTTGTATGCCAAAAGGAGGAGCCTTTTTTTTCTTGCCTCAGTTTTGACAAGCCAAGGAGACGGGTCCAGACCGACACATACCATACAAAAGTGACCTGTTTCGTATGAGCACGAGAGAATTTATAGCATGGCAGCGTTCCTGCGACTCACCATGCCCTTTATCCATACCGAGTCGCCGGGGTACTTTTTGAAGTATGTGAAAGCCTGGATGGTCACCAGCCCAAATAAGAAGAGGGCGGACATGGCGCCGATTTCATGAGGTCCAAGGTAGCTGTTGAGCTGCTGCGAGCTCCATTGGCCCGTCTCGGATGCGACCAACGACTGGGACGACGGCGGAAGCAGGGGCATTGACCGATCCTCGCGCTTTTCCTGTAAGACTTTTATTGTGTGCCTCGACGCTGGTAAACTGCGATCTTGAACTTCCGGACTAGGACCGACACGGCAATGGCATCGTGGCCGGTGATGGACGCCCGACGAGTTCGCTGACGAAGAGTGAGTTCAGGAATGGAGGGAGTGATGGCGCAAAGAGGAGAGATCAGAACGATGGTTCCCTCGCTGCGTTTTTATCGGGAGGCCGTGGTTGGTCCACAAGCTGAAGGTTACGGCGTCTCCTGCAGAACCATCACGTCGGTTCGTCCCATCGAACTGAGAAGCCCAACCCCATAAAGCTTGCTCCAGAGTCCAGACGTCTCACGCGACCTCATGGCTCTTCTTGATGCCGAACACGCTGTGGACGTCGATTTCTCCTCGAACGTCGACCCTGGAACTGGCATAGGTGCAACTCACGAACTTCAAACTGTGGACGAATGTTCGATATTATGCGCCAGTTCGGCTTGGCCAACAAGTCAGGGTTTTCGGCGTCGTCGCTCCGTTTTGCGCGCAGGTGCCAGTGGCCGGTGCGTGACCAACCCGGCACACAAAGAAATGTCCAAGAACAGACATGTACAAGACAAGACGTAGACTTTATTGCGATTACTGAGCGAACCTGGCTCACAAAGCAAAGATATGTAGTAATCCATCTGGAAAAGGCTTGTCGCGCGTTTGTCATGATCCTGTTGTGATCCACGCCGTCGTCCAGCTGTCAAACCATTGACAGATTGTGCAAACCCTGGGTCCATATATTTATTCTGAGGTGTTGCCCAGGTGTTGCTCTCGGGGTGCAGCCACTGCGGTGATTAGGAGGCCGTCGATGCGTCTGCCATGGCAGGTCGTCTATCAGAAAGCTTGACACATGTACAGTACAGCCGAAATCAAGGTGCGGGGAAGTACATATCGAGGTCGTCCAAATTTCCAGCGCACCAGAAGGCAATTCTTTCACCTAATTCTATCATCCTCGATAACAGTGTCGCTAATTTCGTCCCGGAAGCGCAAGAATTTGTTTGTACCAGCCGGAGCAAGCCGAATTTCAAGCAAGGTCACTGGCTATTCTCCTCCACTCTGACGAGACAGAAATGCTTCCGGCCTGCAGAAAGTGCTGCAACAGCACCAGCATCGTCTCGGGTTTATCAGGACAATAAAGTTAATTATCTTAACGGAACCCCGATATGATAGGACCTTTCATAACAGCTCAAGCGCCTTCCGAGAAAAATGCAGCATCTTTCCCAATTCTCGTTCTTTCTGTCCGCTCGTTTAATTAATTCCTCTACAAGGTCAGACACTATTCTCTCGGTAGACTGTTCTTAGTTGAAAGACTCAACATCGGATCCGAAGTCGGAACCACCTGAGCACCGCATTCCTTCATTCCTCGCACCAGCTCAATCTCACAAACTGTCCTAAAGGAAACTGTCCCAAAGGTATGCAATTCGCAAATTTCGAGGCCCATATTTATGCCTCAACATACAGCACACGCCTCGGCAGAAAAAAAAAAAAACAAGAAAAAAAAGGCCCCCCCGCATCACATAGCCAGCTCGACATCGTCCGCCTTCCGCACCGCCTCCCTGATCTCGTCCTTCTCCAAAGCCGGGACGACCCAATCGCGCAAAAACGCGTCGACATGCTCCGGCGCGTGGCTGACGAAGCTCCTCGGATCGAGCAGGTCCCCCCAGCTGCCTTTTGAGCGGGGCAAAGTACGGATCCGCCTTGACGCGCTCGATGGGGTCGTTCTCGAGCCCTAGATTCTTCACCTGGTGCGCGGCTTCGTGCGAGAGCACTTGTGCGGGACGTGACGTTGCGTTAACGTCGGCCGTAGAAAGAATACATGAGAACGCACTCGGATTTTCTCGTGCGCTTCCTGACGGTCGCCGCCCTTTTTGACCATGGCCATGATGATGTTTTCGGTCGCCATAAACGGAAATTCCTGCGAGATCCTTCTCGCGATGACCTTCGGATAGACCACCAGGCCCTCGGAGACGTTTTGATGGGTCGACGACACGATGTCGGCCGTCAAGAACGCCTCGGGGAGCGTGATCAGGCGGTTCGCGCTGGGATTTCGAAAAAAAAAAAAAGAAAGGAAGCACCTCGGTTCAAGTGTGTGGCAAGATGGAAATGAGAGAGGCTCCGACCTGTCGTCGAGCGTCCTCTCGAACCACTGCACGCTGGAGGCCATAAGCGCGTTTTGGTGAAGCACCATCAGGTGTCTGGACAAGCTGCAACCCCGCTCGCACCGCATCGGGTTCCGCTTGTACGCCATCGCAGACGACCCGATCTGAGTGCTCTCAAACGGCTCCTCCGTTCCTTTCCGCAAAGAAAAAAGAAATATCGGTGAAGCCAACTCGTGAACAGACTAAATCGGGCAGGGCTCACTTTGAGATTGCCCAGCAGCCGAATGTCGGTGGCGATTTTGTGCGCGGTCGCGCCGAGAGAGGCGAGCGGGGCCAACACGTTGATGTCGACTCTGTGCGAATACGTCTGGGACGTGCCGGGGCGGGCGTACTGGAATCCAGAGAGATCAGTCACCCTCTTGTCCAGCGCTTCCACCTCGTTAAACAAAAGACTCGATTAATTCATGTCCATTTTGGAGGCAGAACCCTCACCTTTTGGTGATCTCCATCGAACAGAGCCAAAAAGCTTGCTTGGGTGCCCGTCATGCCCTTCACGCCTCTGAACCCAATATCGTCTGCTCTCGCGCGCTGAAGGTTTCTCAAATCGGAGGAGGACGCTGGCCACGGACGTTGCAACGTTTTTGCGCTTCCTCCCTCAACCAACGGAATCGTCGTGATTATCAAGGTCAAGGACATGAGCGATTCGAAATCATCGTTGAACGAAGCGCTTTCGCGGATGGACGCACATCACTATCGGGATCGAGTACATTTACAATTCACCAAATTACATGAGCTCGCTCTTATGTTTAGCGGGAGTTCTTGCGTCACCAGGGTCAATAACCTTTGCCGGGATCGCAGGGGAACTGGAAAGATGCAGAATTCTGCGTGTCCGGAGGGTCACATGTCGGGATCGGAGGCGACGGCGGGTGAATCGGTGACTAGTAAACGTTATATGTCCTGGAAAACTATTGCAGAGGTGAACCTCGTCCTGGCTTGAGATGTGTGCTCTGTATGAATGGCATGACTGCTCTTGACCCGTTCTGGGCTTTGGTCTGTATCGCGGCACTCATAGTGGTCTGACGATATTTGGATGGTAGAAGGAACAGAACGGAAGGAGGTATGTTTAAAAAAATGGCAAATATCTGGCTATTGAGCAGTCGAGATTGCTTGCCAGCGTCGCGTCGGAATGTTGTGGCTGCGTGTCACCACGACATGCGCACGTACAGCACGTGGCGTTTCAAGAAAAAGTTCGACCTCCTTCGCCATGAACAGCCAGAACATAAGCTGGACGATGAAGACAGCCATTATCCGGGACAGCATCGATCCATGGGGCTCAACGACAAGACTGACAAGATCTGTCTGTGAGGAAATGCAGATGAGGAATGGTGTTGACTATCAGGCGCTCAGCGCTCAGCGCTCATCAATATGTTGATAGGGCGCCCAGGGTCAAGGCAAGCTCGCTCTCCGTGTGCACCTCCCATGCTTTCCTTTCTCTTTGCACTCAAAATCGTTCTCCAGACCGCGGCTGCCGCAGCTCCTCACGACATTCACTGGCCGTTGCCCCGTCAATCGGCCCAAACATGCACATGTGCCAACCCGTGCGATCAGCGAAAAATATGGGACCTGGTGTGGGGTTGTCTGTTCACCATATTCGCCTGCACGTGGGTCTCCATCCATCCCAATATCCCATCGCCTAGGGACAGCACGCTCAAAGTCATGTATCGCCGCCTGAAGATCATGCTGTGGGGCCTTATAGCACCAGAACTGATCTTGGTCTGGGCTGGCAACCAGTGGATAGGTGCTCGTCACATCCGACAGCTGTGTCGAGACAGGGGATGGACGATGACACATGGGTTCTTCATCCAAATGGGCGGCTTCGTGCTTCATGCGGGTAACGAACCGCTCTATCCGCTCGGCATCAAAGAGCTCCAGTCCCTCTGCGAAGAAGGAGAAATCGACTGGCCGACCGTCACTGAAGACGCGATCAACGACCGGAGCAAAGGCGACGAAATCGCGAAGGGGATCGTGCTGCTCCAAACCTCGTGGTTTATCATCCAATGCATCGCTCGGGGTGTCCAGCGCCTCGGAATTACCGAACTGGAAATCGTCACGTTGTCCTTTGCAGCGTTGAACGGCATGATGTACTACCTGTGGTGGAACAAGCCCCTTGACGTACGGTCCACAGTCCCTGTATACCTGAAATCGGACCCGTCGCAAGAAGGCAGCACGGCGCACAGGTTGCTCCATGAGACCCGGACGAAAGCCCTAGCGGATGTCAAGCACGGTCTAGGCCACCGAATCTCATACCCAGTAGATCACATAACCGGTGCTTGGGAGGAGGATTACAAGGAGAAAAAACTTCGTCTACCCAGTTTCTTCACGGAAGATCCAGACGAGGCGGATTTCAATTCCAACCTGCTGGCTGTTCCGATCTTTCTCGCGGCCATAGCCTACGGTGCCATTCACTGCATCGCATGGTCGTTCCATTTTCTTTCCCACCAGGAACGGATTCTCTGGCGCGTTTCTTCGATCATCTTGACGGTCTCACCTATCATTATCGGGCTGTTCGGCCTCTTGTATGAACAAATACCGGAGCGGTGGAAAATCGTGCGCGGTAGCACCGACGCACTCTTGACTCTTCTCATTATTCCAGCCATTGTGTTATATCCGGTGGCTCGCATTGTCCTGCTCGTTGTGTCGTTGACCGCACTGAGGAACCTTTCCCCGGACGTGTTAGCGGACATCCAATGGGCATCGTTCATACCACATATTTAGCTCATGTTCGCCACTTTGAATGACATCGCACGTTGGACCCGCGCTGACGATGCGTGATCGCCCTGGTGTCGACCTGCATTTGATTTTTTGCATAACAGACTTCAGCTTCTCCAGCGACAAACGGCCAACTGCCCAATATGCGAAGACCAGTATCGTATTTGGAGGGCCAGGATCTTTGATCATTCCTGCATCGCGCGGACCGTGCTCGGATGCTTGATACCTGCGCGAGGACCGCGTCGGTCGAGGCTGAGCTTCCTTCGCCCAGTCTCACCACTATTTGTCTCGGCGGCGGCACCTTCGAAACGATATCTATCATCATCGACAGGACATCTACCCTCAGTCGATGCCATCCAGCCGCATCGTGCTATGTTATCGCGCACGGTGCTCAGAACTTGGAGGACAATTTCGTTATTGCGCAAGGGAAGATGAGCAACAAGGGTTTTGATCAGACCCAGATCATTGAGAAGGGTTGATAAGCATGTATTTGCTTCAATTCGATGAACGCGACCTGGCTTCAAGCAAAAGTACCTTTCACCCTTTCAGGTTATGGCCTGATGTTCGAGACCCAACACAAACTGCCTCCGCTTCCGTTTTTAACGACAACCTGAATGGCTCCGGATGTCGGGGCTCGTGGAGCCGATGGCCTACTTCAAACCTGAAACTCTCGAGATCATCCAATCTCGTCATATTGGCACACACGGGCTTTTTCATGATTGGTCACAAACTAAAAGTACAATTCACATTCGAACAGAAGGCAGCGTCGTTTCGTCATTCTAGCTCCGGTAGTTTGTCGCAGGGTCTTACTTTGTCGTCCTGTACAGGTGTCAATCCAACTTTTACACCATACTGGTGCAAGCGCAACTTACTGGAGCACGGCAACACCAACAACAGTGTCGTGGTAGTCGGAATCGCCGCCATCCTCGGCGTTCACCTGTATCAACGAGATTATGACCAAGTCTCACACCCATCCACCTACAGACCACTCACCAGTGTCGTGGACATGACATCGTGTTGCCCAATCTTGAACGTTTGCTGCATCGCCGAGAGTCAGTCCGACACCTCACAAAAGAATGCGCAGGACGAGGGGGGAGGCTACGTACGAAGCTGAATTTCGGGTCGCTCTGCGCATAGTTGACCGCATCAGGTTTCTTATGGGAGCAGTAAACGGCAAGCTTGTAGTCGACATCGAACGGCCCGACACTGAGGACGGTAGGGTCCGAAGCGACGCCGGGAGGGTTGCTCTGGCTTATGAAGAATCGCTCGCTGGCAGAGCTAGGGGCGTCCCAGACGGCTTGCGGGTCGACGACCATGCCGCTGCCGTCGACGACGTAAGTGTTGAAGCGCTGGGCCCATCCCGCGGTGCGTTGCTACAGGTCGGCATACAGTCGCATGGATAAATGGCTGCATTGTCAAAATAGCATGGGCTTACGCCGAAAACAATGCCGACAGTCTTCTTGGGGAGGTTGACGAGGACCACCTTGGCCTCGCCAGGCCCGTTCGCCTTGGAGAGGTCAATGGTGTCGAGGACAGGTGGAATAGCGAGAAGCTGAGGGCTCATGTTGCGGATGGAGAGATGGTTTGAGGTGACGATAATGGCTCAGAGGGGTGCAGGTTTTATACAGGTCAGGGCATCGTTCGTCACAGCGTTCGTTGCATTGGAATCTCGAAGTATCTTTGTGACTATCTTTAATCAGAGAGCGACCTCTTGGGTTGTCCCAATGACATGTCAAATAAAGTCGAGGGTACGGGCGGTAGCGCTCCCGTAAGTCAGTCTCTAGATTCTGGGGGTAGGTGCTAAGGGTTCATGAACATAACCTACGCTGTCATGTCTTCATCCCCATCTGTCAAGTTGAACCCAGAATCCTGAGTAGATGGAAGATAACTCGCGAGAGTGTCGACCATGTTTGTGATGGGGCACGTCGCCGATGCTGGTAATGGTGTCTATCCAACCGCACTGGACCTTAGTTATTCATTGACTTTCCCGATCACTCTGCCCAGCACCTACATACCGCTGAAACGGCTCATGTTAAAATGTCATAGCCAACACCGGAGAACGATGAGCGACGTGATTTTGCGGCTGTATCCGATAGCTTAAAATCTTCCACGAGCATTTTGTGATTGGTTGCCCGAGGAATCACATCGTGCAGCTTTCCCAATGGCCTGCCGTCATCCAAGCCAACTCAACACTTTCCGTTCAATTAATCATTTACAAAGTCCCAAATGAGCTTGAATGACTTACTCAACGGACATGTTACCGTCCTCATGACAATCATATTTTGTCCAGAAGACCTCGACGCCGAGCTTACTGGAGTGTAATCTTGGAGCACCAATGTTATCGCGAAACGTGGACAGATAATCAGACGCCGAAATGACTCACATTAATAGGCGCCTGACGTGAAAGTTTTTGGAGGCCATCTGCTTTATATGAACGTAACTAATGATTGACTATCATGATCAGAATGAGTAGCCTGATAATCACGCAGCGTTCGTGCATGAAGAGCGATACAGCAATGTCTAGACCAAGTCAAGTTCAATGCAATAAGACGGTTCGACTCCGCAAATACCTCAAAAGATCACACGCCCCAGCAGAGGACTTTTTACGACAGATCCTTTCATCGACAAGGATAGAAGAGATAGAAGACATTCCGCAAAACCGCAGATCCAAGTCGCCGTCGAGATTGGCTTGTTGGCTTCAGGTATGTCCGATGTTTCCATGTGGACCATGAACGTGTTCCCGACCCAATGCTGAAGCGAAAAGATATAATTAGCTGAACACGATAAGATGCCATTCAACGTACAGCGTTCCGCTATATGCCGAGGATGCGAAAGCATGATATGGAGAACAAGCTATGTCACGACACTCTTTCTGCATTTCCGGCTGCCTGTTGGCAGTCCGCAGAGATGCAATCAGGTCGGCCCAATCTTTGGCAGAAACACATTCGGAAATGAAAGCCAGAGGTTAAAACCGACAAAGAACTTCGGAGAAACAAAAGTTGTGGAGGTTCTGAATTGATAAGGGTCGTTGGTCGCGTTTGCGCATAGTAAGACGAGGAAGAATCGGAAGGAGATGTGTGAATAATGACACCACGAAGTATGAAAAATTTCGGCACGAGATCAAATCTAAGCGCACATCTGCTTGACATGGTCAACAACAGCCCTCAAGCAAACTGCCCCCTCCGCTTTCCAAGACATCGCAATCTCATCGATCAGCCGGGGCAACGTCAGTCAGAAACTCTAGGTCACGCTGAACCATCGGCGGCTGCACTCGACCGCTCCCCTTCTCGTATCGAGGAAAAGAGAATCGAGTCCCAAAAGCGCTGACACCATGTAGAACGGGGAGCGCCAGATTCGCCCTGAAGTCCCTGATAGCAGCACCTCATCTGTCTGTCGGCGTCCTCGCATTTGGTGTCGAGGCGCAAGTAAGCGGGAGGTCTATCAGGAAAACAGTGACGAAATCGACGCTGTCCTGCGTGCCAAGCCGCTTTTCTTTATATCGCGGTACGATTTCAAAGGGACCATCAAGAGAGAACAATGTTTACTTACAGGAGCCGCGTATAAGGGCCGTAGAGCGCCGACTCATTTGTGCCTGCAGGATCTGTGAGGCGAGCAGAATTGAATGATTGATGAATGAACGGAGGCCACACCACCAGAATGTGAGGACAGACATCAAGTGCATCCACGTGACGCCGGAGTGCTACACGCGTACATATTCTTTCCACCCAACATCTTCAGCGCTTTTCCAAACAGATGTGGCGTGGAGGATAGCATTACATTCCACGAGAAAAAAAAAAGTACAAAGACAGTAGTACAATAAGATTGATCAACAAGATCGTGACTGCAAAAAGTGTTCGAGTGGGTACAAGACTGGTACGACAGCGTCATCAGAGTGAAGGGTGCACGGAGGCAATTAAACGGTCGGTCGCGGCAAAACAAAGAGCAAGAAATCAAAGGCTAGTCGTGGGTGTGCATCACCCGGCAAGGACAGCAATCTACTGGTGCTTATAGATCTCCTGAACAAATCAAGCACGTCAGAAACCCCAACTGGCCGAGGGGAAAAAGAAAGAAAAAGAAACGAAAAGCACGCACCTTGATCTCCTTCTCAAACTTTTTCGCGATCCTCCCGCGCTGGATCTTCTGCGCGGCGGTGACCAGCCCGCTCTCAGGCGTCCACTCCTCGTGCGTGAGGATGACGGCTTCAAGGAGCTCCATAGGCTTGAACCCGTTCTTCCGCCCAAGCGCATTGCACTCGGAGAGAATCAGATCCTCCACCCTGCTGTTCACGCATAGATCGTCGATGGGCGCTGTCGCGAGGGACGAGGTGGAGTTGTTGGCTTGGAGAGTGTGGCGCAGGTGAGCTTCGTGAGGGATGATGATGGCGATGGGCTGCTTGGCGTCCTGGCTCGCGTGCACGCAGATGTTGCCGACGAGGTTGCAGGCCTTGTATATTGCTTCCAGGCGCTCAAGGGCAATGTACTGAATTGCGACACTTTGTCAGGGACTGTCAATCATTCGTCACTGATTAAAAACTCACCTCGCCGCTTTGAAGTTTGATAAGATTTTTCAACCTGTGATGCAAGATCGGTTGTTAGAACAAACAATGAGAACTGTAATGAGGCCAGACCTGTCGATGAGGGAGAGAGTGCCGTCATCATTCCATTGACCTATATCTCCCGTCCTGAGCCATCCATCCTTCGTGAAGATAGTCTCATCCTCGTTAAGGTCGGGCCGTTTGTAGTATCCCTTCGTGACAGACGGACCCCTAATACAGACTTCTCCTTGTTGGGGTGTGCCAGTCGCAGAATATCCAGCGTCCGGGACGTCCAGCAATTTGACTTCAATGGAGGGCACTGGGACACCGACAGAGTTGTATCGCATCATTTCGGGAGGAAGGATGGCGCACATCCCGCACGACTCCGTCATACCATAACCTATTGAGATATGACAGGGCATTGAGAGAAGGGTTTGATGTAAAAGAGCTTGTGAACTGTACCTTGAATCAGCGTAACGAGCGCCACACTCAAGAACTCTTGCGTCTCCTTGCTGACGGCGGCGCCACCGCTCAAGGCGATCCTTAGACGGCCGCCTGTAGCAGCCCTGACGCCCGAAAGAACAACACTGTCTGCGAGCTGGCTGAGCACAGGGACATGGTTCTTCTTCGCAGCGATGGCTCCATTGAACATGCTTTTCTTGATCGTGCCGCTCGTGTTGACCTTGGTGAGGATGCCCTTGCGAATGGTTTCCCACACGGCGGGGACGCCAACCATGATCGTCGGGCGGAACGTGCTGATGTCGCCCTTGCAATTGCGCACCGAAGCGTCGGTGAGTGTCTTGACGCGGCCGTAGCCGGACGGCATGCCGACGAAGAGCATGACCATCTCGACGATGTACTCGAGGACATGTGCGAGCGGGAGGTATGCCAGGAACGAGTCATTGTACGTCAGGTGATGCCCAAGGAGGGTGTAGACGGCGCCTACGGAAGCAACGAGGTTCCCGTGCGTGATGGTCACGCCCTTGGGGTTGCCTGTGCTGCCGCTCGTGTACATGATGCACGCCATCGTGTCTTTAGTCGGCCTACGCGCCTCCACGGGTTCGGTCGGCTTCGTCCTACCGAGCTCGCGCAGCTCGTCAACGCTGTACACTTTGATCGCGTCGCGGACGGCGCGGATCTCGTCCAATAGGGACGACTTGGGTTCGCCGTCGTAGATGACATAGCGGACAGAAGGCGTGTTGGACAGCACTTTGCGGACAGTGGGGAGGAGTTCAGCGTTGGTGAAGATGGCGGCGCAGTTCGGTTCATTGAGAGAATGAGTCAAACCCGCTTCGCCGAGCGTGTCATACGCCGTGGCAATGGTCGTGGATATCGAAGCGCAGGCGTGCGCGATGAGCTGCCAATTTGGACTTGGAAAGCACACGTCAGGATTTGGGTCAAACGTACACATCACCACAGAGAGCATGTGGCGTACCTCGTTTGAGCGTAGACATTGAAAATATCGTCGGTCGTAATTCCGAGCTCAACGAGACCGCGGGAAATTTCAGAAACGGCCTCCTTCACCTCGATGTAGCTCAGGTATTGGTAGTCGCTCAGATGAAAGTACTTCCACTTCTTCTTTTCCGTGACCTCCTTTCCGTCGACGACCTTGGTCACCTCCTTCTCCTCCTCTACAATGTCGATGATATCACGCCAGCCGACTGCGTTTCTGGTGCCGTGCACGCGAGCGGCGTACGCGACGATGTCGTACACGGTGTCCACACCCTCGAAAGGCTGTGTGACGAGTCTGTCCGAGGAAATTGCACAGCGACGTATTGGCCCCTCTCCCTCGAGAGCCGCGGAGACTTCTACAGAGCCTTTACCATAGAAACCAGGTTTGTTCGTGCGGACTCGCGACATGTTTGAGAGGATGAGGAGGTGGTATTACGACAGAGCTGTGTTGTTATATTGCGTTGTAGGCATCTGAGTGCCAAACGTCGGTGTTTGCCTTTAACCCCGTTAAGTAAATAGCCCCTGAACGCCGCCGTCACGACGCGCACGACGACCACCCCCCCAATTCGGATCATCCGCCTCCAGCCCTATCTGAGGTACTTTGTAAACTATAGACATTTTTTCGGCCATTCTTCGAGCCAACATCAGACAGAAACACTGCAAACGCTGCAAGCGACGCTCTAACTGGTCCTTTACATGGGGGGAAAGGAGCGACCTGCAGGAGCGATACAAAGGCACAAATGCTTGGCGTAGTACCAAATGTGGAGTTGTGCGGTGGTTGTACCCTATCGCGGAGTTTTCTACAATGACGGCACTTTTCTCAACAGCTATAGATATCAAAGGTCCAGCCTTCCAGTTTCTAAGGAATAGCGCTATTATACCCTCCTGGAGCCTGAGAGACTCGCCGTGAAGCAGACGAGATATCGAGTCATGATTGGACCACGACCTGCAGTGTACGGTTCCCGGCCAGCAAATGCTTGAGTGCAATGTTTCGCGAGATGCCTTGTATCCCTTATTCCAAGCCTTTTTAAACCGTGAGGTACAAACGTCCGCCATGAAGACGTGCCGTGTCGCTCGTCCGACGCGCGGCAATTGTCTGCTAAACACGCTCCGGTAGGTTTAACCCAAACAAGCAACACCAAAGCCTTCACTGGCCAGAAGAAACGATGCCCTTCTGATCAGGAGAAAACTTTTGAAACGCATCGTTGTCGTCAAACACCAAAAAACCTCCTGGGACATGGGGCGAATACGTTGGTACCCGCCTGTCAACCACCAGTCCTGGACAAGAGAAATTAGATGTAATGAATTGACTAGCAGTTCACACCTGGGTGATTTCTCCTCCATCCTCACATGCAACATGGCACGCTGGAATATTCTACCTGTGTTCTGGCTATCCGCAAATGCACCTGGACGTCGAATAGCATACATTGCTACGCAGATCCGGAAGACTCCAGTTTCCTTCCGATATCGCAGATGCAAAACAACCTGTTGCCAAGATTCCAGCGAGCCAGCAACTTGAACCATCTGAAAACGCGTGCAGAGGTTCCCCCCAACTCCGTGATTACGAGCGCAGCAACGAGCAAGGAAATCACATATGAGGTGAGCATTTCATTTCATCGCCTTCATTTGCAACATCTTCACAGAACAATTGCTCATTCACTCGTCGGGAAAGTGGCAGTCTGGGATGAAAGCTCGTTGGCGATGTCACGAGGAAGCATGCAAGCCGGTCTGGTATTGAACGACACCCTGACGAGCAATTTTGGAACTAGCCCCAACGAGGACGCTTCAACATCTGGATCAAAACATCACGCCACACTGATTGGCCCATGCAGCTGTTTCTGTTCAGTAGGACGATTTAGGACAATTTTTGACATTGAAGTTCCACGTGTAGCCGGTGTGGAGCATCATCTCCACCCTAGTGTCAGAGAAGGACCATCGCGGAAAGAGTGCGATCGTGCAAGAGAGTACGCCTATGGCAGTCGACTTGAAACCAAAAACGTTTGTCGCTTTATATTGATTTAAAGGTCCCGAAGGAAGAAGAGCCTTATCTTTGGCGTGTCGTTTGTCAAAATACTTCAAGTAAACGTGTTTTCACGCCTTTCGAATTTGAGGAGACGGCGTTTTGACAGGACGATGAGCGCCTGGGCTGAGAGGTTTCAATATATCGACGAACGTATAAATAAGCAGCTTGGAGATGTTCCGTCAAAGTCTCTTTTCCGCTACATTGTTTCTTTGACGGTCGATGTGCGACGCTTCGCAGGTACTGTGCTTTTGTCGACAATAGGTCCCGTCAGTCTGACCAACCGAGTCCGACAGTCGGAAGAAGTTTTTATCGCGTGAGCTTCTCGCTCAAACACGTTTCCAGATTTCGATTCATTCAGATTCAGCGTCATGGGCCCTACGGGAACCGGCAAGAGCTCAGTGCGTCCAGGAGTCTCCCGCCCAATCATGTCCATGACTGACTTGCCGGGATTGACCAGTTCGTGAATTTGCTGAGCAACTCGGACCTGCGCATCGGCCAGGGAATGGAATCATGCACATCATCCGTCCAGACAACGCAACCGTTCGAATTTGAAGGTCGCAAGATCATCTTCATCGACACGCCAGGATTTGATGACACGACGATCCGAGATGCCGACGTGTTGGCCATGATCGCAGCTTATCTTTGCAACATGTGAGTCATTTCCGAGCTGTCTCCGCGTCAGTTGTCAATTGAAGGTGGGGGCCCGACGCAAAGGCAGCAGAAAGGCAAGACTTTGGCCGGCGTCATCTACATGCACCGAATCCTCGACAATCGCATGGGCGGCATCTCCGCGCGCAACTTCAAGATGTTCCGACACCTGTGCGGCGACGCCTCGCTGAAAAGCGTCGTCATCGTCACGAGCATGTGGGACCAGGTCGACCTGGGCGTGGCCGAGGCCCGCGAACGGGAGCTCGCGTCAAAGGAATGCTTCTTCAAGCCCGCACTCGACAAGGGCGCCCGCCTCGCGCGGCACTACCCCACCGTCACATCGGGACAGGCGATCCTGCGCACGATCCTTAGCGGGGCAGAGGGAGAACCGCAGGAGGCGGTGCGCTTGCAGATCCAACGCGAGCTGTGCGACGGCGTCCCGATCTCGGACACGCAAGCCGGGCAGGCCCTGCACGGCGAGCTAGACGCAAAGCTGCGGCGCTGCCAGGACGACCTGCAACAGCTCATGTCCGAGATCCGGGAGGCGAGCTGTGCGCGGGACGACGAGATGCGGCGGGAGCTCGTGAGCGAGAAAGAGAAGCTGCAGACGGAGATCGCACGCGTGCAGGAGGACTCTGTGTCGCTGGCGGCGCGGTATGCGGACGCGCTGGCGAAGCTGGAGACGAGAATGGCTGAGACGGAGTCGGTCATTCGCGTAGCGCGCGGCGCTCCGCCCGCCACAGACGCCCACGCGCCTGAGCATGTACAAGAGGGCATAGAGCAGCCAAAGGGCATCAGGATCGCCTCCGTGGCGTCGACCGATAACGCAGTTCTGGAAGGAAAACTTGGCATGGCTTTCCCAGTCTTTGGATTTTGGGGGCGCTTGGCGGTGATGTTGTCCCCGTTTTCGTTATCTTGGAAGTAACTCGCTGGTGGCCACGGCTGCTGGCTTCGATGGTACGGAGAAAAATGCGCGGATAGATGCAGACACCGTTTGCAGTTGGAAACAGACAGCCACTTGTGGGTCCCATAGAGTAACAGCGGCTGGAAGATGGGAGGTCTAGTCAAAGGTGATTGGACCCACAATCCGTTATGTAATGGCAGGTACGGTCCACACGGTGGATGACTGTAACAGGAACGCTGTGCATCTTCATATAGATGACAAGGGGTGTAATTTACAACAAGAATCAATCTACAACAAGGAGAGAAGCTGATGGGTATGGTGGGAAGTCCCCGCATATTCAAAGCCGGGCGCCATTAACAAGTCCGGTGGGAGTCGAGTCAGGAATCGGTGCGACGAGCGGTGCGGACATGATGTCCATCTTATCCTTTGTGTAAGGTGGATACCTGACATCCAGAGAGCTTTCCGCCCTGTAGAGGTACAACGTCAGCGTGAGATTCATGCATGAAATCTGAAGAAAAGCTCGGCGCACTCCTTGGGAATGTCGACGACGCTTCTGTCATAGGAGAATTCATTGAAACTGTATCTCAGGATCTGTCGCCCATCTAGAACATACGATGAAGGACGGGAGGAAAGGAATTTTGAGGAAGGTACGCACATCCTGATTCACCCACACCGCCGAAGGGAATTTCGTTCACTTTAGAGGAAAAGAGGCGCGTGAGCCGTGAGGTTGGCGGACAAGGATCAGGTGATAGGCGCACCTGATAACTGCATGACCGTGTCATTGAAAGCGAGGTTCCCGCTGGTCGTTCGCTCCAAGACTGATTTCCGCATGGCGCACGCCATAAGTCTCGAGGTATCACAAAAGTAAGACAGGGCTTACTCTTTTGTTTCGCCTGAGGATCGTTGGTAAAGGCATACAAAACTAAAGGATGGTCTCTGTTTCAAGGATGTGGATAAGAAGGGGCGACGGCAGAGGCCGACATGCCTACCGATCGTTAATGAATTCAATTGCATCATCGACCGAATCGACAGGGATGAGCGGCAGGATCGGCCCAAATAATTCTCTGAAAACAGTCCAAATTGAGATGTAAGTTCAACGACCATGCAACCGACTCACTCTTCCAACAACGAGTCACCATCCTGCACATTCTTGACAATGGTAGGCTCGAATCCGAGATTGTGATCCGTGATCGTCCCGCCCAGCGCGATTTCGCCCTTCGTCCGCGAGAGGAGGCCTTTAAGCCGATCGTGGTGGAGCTTCGACACGATCCTGCTATATGAATCAGAGTTGAGCGCGCCATTTGGATAGAATTCGCGGTAATATTTCTTGAATGACTCGATGAGCTCGTCTTGCTTCTCTCTGACGACGAGAACGTAATCGGGCACGACGCAGAGCTAAATAAAGATTATGAACATCACCATCTATATTTCTAAAGCGTGGGGAGAATGCACTGCTCACTTGACCAGCGTTGTTAATCTTTCCCCACAAGGTGTGCTTCGCGGCAAGCAATATATCGCAGGTGGAGTCGATAATAACAGGCGATTTACCACCAAGCTCCAGTGTTATCGGCGTGAGATGCTTCGCGGCAGCTGTAGCAATGATCCTCGCAACACGGCCGTTCCCGGTATAGAAAACTGTGCACTTTCAGTCAACAAAAATGAAGCGAAAACGAATGGCATACTGTGGTCCCCTGTTAATATACTAGTTTAACCACGCATATCCACATAAAGCACGAAACTACGCTCACATTGAAGTTCTAACAGCCGCGTGATCTCGGGTACGGCCCCGAGGACGACTCGATACGCTGATTGGTCCATATACTTCGGGAAAAGGCGAGCTAGCAGCGAAGCATAGTGGGGTGCGATCTCGGAGGGTTTTACGACTGCACAACATCCAGCCGAGATTGCACCGTAGAGAGGCTGAAGGGTGAGTATGAGAGGATAGTTCCAGGGGCTGTCGTTATCATTTGCGACATAAGGGTATACCATCAGACACGTCAGAAAGTGCCCACATCCAGAAACCTAATCAACGCACGCAATCAGCAACGCTATACCTTTAGGGGCCTTGTGAACCACGGGGTTCCAGGACTTTTGCCAATCTGGGACATCGTCGGCGGGCTGTGGTTTGGCCCATTTCTCCAGGTTTCTGGCGCAGTTGAGAGCGCGGTCGAGGATGACGCAGACTTCCTGGACGTAGGACTCGAACTTTGGGCGGCCGAGGTCGGCATGCAGAGATGCTGCGAGCTCCTCTGCGTTCTCTCTCATCATGCGCGCGAGCTGGAGCAGCTGGTGGCGTCGCCATGCCAGCGACTTTGTGACGCCGCTGCGGTACGTCGCGCGCAGGGTCTCTCTGATCTACGAAAGGACATGAGTCCGTTCTATCGGACCATTGAGCAGAATACCTTGGGCATCTCCTCGAGAGGCGTATACTCGCTTTCAGCCATTGTGTGCAGAATGGAGGGAGGTTTCCAGAGCGCTTGTGGAAAATGATCAGCTCGGCGCTTCTTATTAGGCAGCCATCCAAGGACGGTTGAACGGTTGATCAGAAAGCCATGCGAACCTGCAGTCAGGAAACCCGCTGCGAAAGGAAACGGAATTCTCAGTCAGGGACTTGGCTTGCGCCAATCGCTGGTCACGGGTTCCCATCCTTGTACCTTCTGTTTTGTCAGCAGTGGATGCCTCCCAACCTCCTCCACTTCCGCTTGGAGATCTGAGCTCATCCAGAACATATCGTTGATCCGACATTCACAGGCGTTCTCAACCAAAACCACGGTGTCTGCGCCACAAGCTTCCGATAGCTGCATCAGGTGCTTTCTGGCTGGCTCTTGCACAAGACGTGATGGTGAATTGTTGCCGTCCGATATCCTGTTCCTGCATTCCGTCTGTTCGGGGCCTGCTTCCTTGATTCTGTCAATAGTGGCTCATGCCATCCAATCACTGAGACCTTTGGCAGTTATCTAACGCTCGCAAAATTTCAAAGCTCAGCAGGGACACTAAAGTTTTCTCACCCCAGGTCACGGTACTTCTCTCGAAAATCCATGCTTCACCTTCGGACTTCAGGCATCTCATTCTGACAGAATTTAAAAAAAACATGATCATCGGCTATCGGCTTCCTACATAATTCTAGATCAAGAAATGAATGTGCTGCCGAATGCTGTCTTCGAAGCTCCATCCACTAAATTTAAAGGACGTATGGGCATTGATGAACACGACACCTGAGGCACTCAAGCGAGACCTACCTCCATTCGCTTTAGTTCTGATGACTCAACATGGTATTCGACCACTGTTACACTTATACGCGCAGACCAAACAAAATGCTGACAAGATGAAAATCTATTTTGTGCGAGAACTTTTCGACGAAACAAAAAAAATGTCCATGGATTGCAAGCGCAGACGAAGAAGCTTACGCGCAGGTGGGCAAACGCTTCGGATAGAAGAGGCTCGGAATACAGACCTGTTTGTAGATCTGTCTCGTGTCGGAGACAGAGGCGTTTAGGCTACCCTTTAGACTGAGCCCCTCGTTTTTCTCGGTCGGGATGACATGATCAACGCCAGTGCAAATGCCTGCCATGCCAGAGTGGCCAGTGAGGAATCACTTCAGAATCGCCCACGTCGACTCCGCTTTCGAGGGGTCCTCAATACGGCGGCAAAGGGAGCAGTCAGGCCAAACTGCGCGAATGGAGCATCCTTGCCTATGAGGACGGTCAAGAGCTGCTGGTGGTGCAAACTGTTTCATCGTAAAGACAGGCGTTCTTTAGTCAAACCCTATGCTTGCGGTCAGAAGGTTTCAACGTACTGCTTTAAGAATGGCTACAATGATCGCTGCAGCGTCGCCGCTGAGCGGCTGGGTACTACGCGGCGCGGAAACCGTACCGGCAAGACTATTGCCGACGAAGTCCAAGTCCTGGACGAGTTGCCGCCAGGACGAAGGTCCGTCAGCAGGGTATTCAAGGATTTGCGCCGCCAGAGATGAACTATGCGATGGTCAAAGGCTACAAGAACTCACCGACACGATCTTGCGCATGACGCTGACGTCCGTCCTGAACAACGGGTGGCCCAGGGCCAGGCATGCTGCAAAAATGGTGCGGAATTGCATCGTTCGAATTTGTGGAACTTGTGAAAGAGGCTGAAGCGCTAATGAGCTCTGGCTACTCTGGACGAGCATGGCTCCATCTTTATAGCCTCCGCGTTCCTCCGGAGGTCCCTATCGAACTTGGACGTGGACTCGAAACTGGCCGCTGGGTAGCTCGACCGGGGCTCAGGGCTTCGTAATCCGATAGAAGCCTCTCTTGTTTATCGAATGGGTCCGACAAATCGAAATTCTAGGCACGCTTACTGACCATGTCCGTTACGAAGTCCATGTCATAAGCACGGCCATTGCAAGACAACGGCACCAAACAGGCAGGAGTGCTCCCCCAAAACTATGTGGCTCTTGCCGCTCGTACTGTGCCAGCGACCTTTTGTAGGGTTTCTGTAATAGGAGCATCAATCTGAAGACGGTGACACTGGGGCGTCTCCTACGCACAGGGCTTTCTACAGAGGTGCATCGCGATGAGGTATTTACTCGCTGGCTTAAAGATGACAAAACTGGACCAACGAGCCTTGATATTTTCACTAGATGAATGTCTGACAGTCTTTGTTGGTATGCCCGTTGCGATCTTGTGACGTTCTTGTCGTCGAGACTCATCCTGGCAAGGCTATCTCCGAACGCAGCTTTTGGCAGAAGGGAACTCCTTTCTCAGTCGACAGGCTCTTCGACGATTCCACCTTAGATTCACACCAGGAGTCCAAGCACCTTTGTGGCCCAGAACGACTCCTCTTACGGGGAAAATTTCTCAAAAATTTCTGGAAATCTCAAACGCCTTCTACTTAACGGGCCTTCAAGTTGTCGCTCAAATACTGCCATGGGCAAGACTTTGTGTATGCAAAGCTGCATTTCGATGAAGTGATTAATTCGACCGCCACACCGCTCATCACCACGAAACTGCGGTCTAATCTGCGCACTTTGTGCCATAGTGACATTCTCTGCCTTTCAATACCACGACGAAGGTAAGGATGCGAAGTATTCTTAGTATCTCTTACACGCTTTTCCGCTCGGCCAGATAGAACAAACAAATCGTACAGATATGAAGTACAATCCTTACTCTATAACCTAACACAGCATCGTGCAGCATAGACGCAAGCTGGCGGAATGAGAAACTGAGAATATGAACAGTGGTAAGTGCGAACGGTAATAAGGATCTCGAAAATCAAGACGATTAAGAAACGTATAAATTCAGAGAAAAGAGAAAGCGAAAGGGAGGACGAGAGAGTTTGAGTCCTAATCAATGATAAACGAGACAGAAAAGAGCTTAAATACTGGGAATGAGCAGAGAGATAAACAATGATGAGACCAGCGAAGGGGGGAAAAGAGAAAAAAAACCATGCTATCTTCCCCAACCTCCTCGCGGCCTCGGCCTCGAGCCACGAGGCCAGTCACGGTCCCAGTCCATCGAAGGCCCTCTGGGAGGACCAGCAGCGGAATACGACCGACCTGGTGCATACGATGAACCCTGGTAAGACCCAAATCCCGTCGCCGTCATCGCTCTGGGACCTATGGGCGGCGGGCGAGTACTGGCCGGAGTGACACTTGAAGACGACGCTGACGACGCTGGTGTAGACGTTCCTGTCGGTGTCGAGGTAGACGATGGTTGGTAGTGGCTGCCGCCAGGAGCTGGCGATCGATAGGGCGCAGATGGACGACGTGGTGCGGTAGGTCTTAAGGGGGGCGATGCACTGGAGGATGCAGAGCTTTGGTTAAAGAAACGGGGTTGCGTAGGAGGCGTATGTGAAGTGGGGGTATACGTGTTGCGAGAAGAATGAGAGGTTGAAGCTTGTATTGGCTGGGACGAGGATGGAGGCTGGGGCTGTTTAGACGGTGGCGGTGGGGAGTTATCATATGTGGTGTTCAGGATTTCGCCGTCCTCGGGTGGGGCATTGGACGGCGTGGGTGAAACGGTCCTGTCCTTGCTTGGTGCTGCTGAAGGTGCCGTAGGCACCAGTGGAGATAGCGAGGGAGCATTATCCTTGCCATCGGCCGTACTGGGCCCATCGGATTTCGTGTCTGGCACCGAAGGAACGGTGGGCTGGACGGGAGAACTAACCGGAAACGCAGACAACGACTGCTCAATGAATTCGACTTTCGCCTGCTTGCTAACAGGGTCACGCGTTGGGTCCTTGGGTGGGTCCTGAGAGACGTCTTTGAACGGAAGCCGGGGAGGGATCGACACGAGGTTTAGCAATCGATGCAGTGTAGACGATGGCGGCGGTCCAGCCAGCGGTGCTCGAGCCTGCGGCTGCTGTTGGGGGGACGCTTGGGCTGGGGGGATGACGATGACTGGGGGCCCGACCTTCTCCACGTCCACCATCATCACATCCGCTGTCGTGGGCGCTGACGACACAGGCGCGTGTTTCTTCGTCGCAGGAACGGCATCCGTCATCGTGACATCAGCCTTTTCCATCACGGCGTCAGTCATCGCGACATCTTTGTGTGATAAATCGCCCTTGCCCTTGACTGGTATTGAATTTGGCTCTGTGCTTGTTGACTCCGCGTTAGATACATCAGCGGAGGGCGACGGAGTCTTCAATTCGAGCTCTGGACGGGTCCCAGCACCTCGCAGAACCGTCGAGCTATCACTAACCACGCCATTCCCTTTGTCATCAGCCAGACGCCCTCGATTGGGAGAGAGAGGCACGTGGTCATCGACCTTGCCGTCTGCCTCAGACGCCAAGCGCACAGACGCAACCACAGGCGAGTTCTCCACGCTACTGTTCACGTTCTCGCTCTGTCCAGCGACGGCATTAGCCGACGCAGCAGCCGCAGCAGCAGCCGCCTCTTCCTCCTTCTTCCTCCTCTTCCTCTCCGCAAAGTCCTTCAGAGTCATCTTTATCCTTCGCTGCGGCTGCGGCGGCGACGGACTCGGCATCGGCTGAGCAGTTTGTTGTGGCTGCTGCTCTTGCGCTTGCTGCGTTAGTTGCGATTGCGACGGGGCTGCGGAGGGCGGAGGCGGTTGTGCGAGCGCCGTCGGGGTCGTTGTGGGTGTGGCACTTAGAGGCGTCGTGGGTTCGCGAGCCTTAACGTCCGTCTGAGAGGGCAATATCGGGAAAGGTATTTGTGAGTCTGTAGACGGCGAAGCGGTGATCTGTGACTGCGCCAGGACGGAGCCGTCTCCATTGGTCTGCAAAGTGACGTCAGACATAGACCGCGACAACGATATCGATGGTGGAAGACTCTTGGAGGGATGACCCTGGCGTTGCGAGGGCGAGACGGCGACGTCCACGGTTGGCCGAACCTGCTCTCTGTCCTCTGGCGGAGAAGCCTTATCGCCAGCGACCTGCGAGGAAACACTATTTGACGCAACGACCGGTCGTGCCCCGGAAGACAGGAGAGGCGACAAGAGCGACAGCCGTGAAAATGAAGCGGATGGAGACGGACTGGGAACTGCCGGGCTGCTACCTCCCGGTGTCGACGCAGAAGTCATGGACACAGACGCAGCCAAGCCGGTCGTCGCGCTTGCGGGCGACGTCGGCTCTACGGACGATGACGCACCACTCGCCTGCGCCGCGCTGACCATGGCCAAGTCGCCCCTGTGCTGATCCTGCTGTGGTCTGGATTTAGAAAGCGGCGCGGACTCTGCAGGCGTCGTAGTCGGTTGTGCAAGAGCAACGGGAGAACGTGTGCCATCTGGTTGGCCATCGCTTATACTGGTGTGTGCATCTAGAGGTGTGCTTGCGGTCTCTGTAATGTCAGGCGGTAGAGACGATATAGGCGTTGCCGGGCTCTTTGAAATCGGCGATTTCGACGACGACATAGACGATCTACGGCTCTTTGCCCTCTTTCCAGCGGCGCCCTTTGCCCCCCTTCGCACCTGATTGGAAGAAACAACCGTGGTCGCATCGTAAGCAGCGGGCAAAGGCGGTGGAGGCATCGCTATCCATAAAAGACGAACCATCAACGAACTCCTGTCAGGAATATGGAGCAAGGGAGCAAAATCGTACCATGTGCATCGCTGCCCGTCATCTCGACGTCCTCATCCGGCGTGTTCCCATCCAGACGCGTACCCGACGCCACCAGCGCAGCGTCATTCCCGTTGATCCGAATACCCAAACCGACACCGCTCTCGCCGAGCTTACTTCTCGCATCGACATCCGGAAGCGCCGAAGGACCCGGTTCAGCGTGTTCCGCACCGCCCGAGAACAACGCCGGATGCGCATGTACGGACATCGTCGGCGTGGAGAACGACGAGCCGCTATTAGCCGGCGATGATCCATTCCCGTTTCCATACATGTCTCTGAGGGCCTCCGCTTCCCGGTGTATCCACCTCTTCCGCATCTTGGGTGGCATCTTGTCCTCCTCCTCCTCGCCCACAGGCTGCGACGGAAATGTATGCTGATCCTGACCTGGACCTGCATCCGGAGTTCCTAGCGCCGCTATTGTTTTATTTGGCGGATCCGGCGGACGTAGGGGCGGCGGGGGATGCGACATGGATAACGATGTGGAGTTCGTCGCTATAGATGGCGTTGGCGAAGTTAGCGATGCTATCGACATCACCCGGCGGTCAGCTTAAACAGAAAACCGAGCGGCAACATAAGATATGGAGTGAAGAGCGAGCAGCATAGGATCTCACCCTTGTTCGATGCAAAGCACCTCTCTTCCTCTTTCCTCTGCTCATGCGCTGCCATCTCAACGTCATCGCCACTGGCGACCGACTTGCCTGTCTGCTCTTTCACTCCTCCCTCATTCAAACCCGCACCACCTTGACTCTCTTCATCAACGCACATTTCCACGCCACCCAAACCGCTCGACTGCGGAATCCTCTCCTTTGTCCGGAAACCCCTCTTCGTCGCCAACAGCGGGCCCAAATCCACCTTCCGTGTCCGATACAATGACGATTGCAGCTGCGCTGCTGTCGGAGAGTGAAGATGGGGTGGCGGGAACTTGCCGTCGACAAAGGCTTCCATCTGTGTGAGTGCGCAGTCTTTGGCTTTGGAGCCGCATGCGCAGGTAGTAAATGTGGAGCTAAGGGCATGCAGAATGTTGGACATTTGGTTGCGCAAATGCTGAATGTGTTCATCGCTGTTGAGGGTGCTGCATGGTTCGTGAACCCAAATTCGCCACGGAGAAGAGAAAAAGAGATAGAAGAGGAAGGAAATGCTTGGAAAGATAGAGATGTCGGTACTTACGGGAATATATGCGGTGTTTCTATAAGCGCTGGTAATGCATGAACAGCATTTCCGTCGTCCCATTCCCATCCCAGTATGACTTCTTCGTTAGCCTTCAAATCCCTCAAGGCAAAGACGGCAAAAGACAGACTGTCCGAATCGGCCGGACAGAGAACAGGTCTGAGGACCGCGTTGGGTCTGCACCCGCTCCTAACGTATCGAGAGCTATCGCCAGTGACCCTGGCATCCAGCGCCACGTCTAGCGGCGGGCCGATGAGGTGGACAAATGGTTTGGGCATGCCGAGATGTGCATACGAGTTGAGCGGATCAGAAAGGTAGGTAGACGAGGGTGTGATGGTGGACGTGAAGGGCGTGATGAGATGCTCGGAGGGGATGGGAACGGTCGTGTGTACGGCGTAGGAAGGGGGGCGAACGGAGCACGAAGATTCATGGACGGGCTGGAGCGTCGCCTTGGCGTCAAAGGGCGAGAGCGCAGTGACGCCGCGCCATCCGCGCGCGTGCCTACGGAGCTTCTCGCGGGTCTCGGCGTGCGGGATGATGTCGTGCTCGATGTGGACGTACGAGTGGTTCCACGGCTCGTCAATGTCGACCAGCACATCGTCGTCCTCGTGGGCGTGTGCAGCATTGCTGCGCGCGCTGGCGCCAAGTATGGACGCCCTGCGTTTCTTTTTCACGCCACCACTGCCGTCGACGCCGACCGCGCTCGCTTTGCGGTGCTGCTTCCTGTCAACGCCCGGGCTAGCCCGGCGGCGGGGTACGTCCTTGGGAACGGTGCGGCGGAGGGGCGGTGGTGGCTCAGGATGGTCCTGACGGTGCTTGAGCAAGCGCATCTGCTCCTCCTGCTCCACTCTCTCTCGCACACGCTGTTCCTCCTGCCTCGCGCGCTGCAGCATCCTCGCGCCGTCGCTATCGACTGGCCTCGGCAGGCAGACCCAGCAGCTCCAGTTTTCAGGATCCTTGCCCACCTCAATGCCGAAGCAAGCGGCATGGCACCACCGCCCACAGTCGTCGCAGGCGATGCAGAAACCGTCGTCGTGGGTGAAGCCACAAATGCAATGGATACCGTCGTCCGCGCCGGTGCCGTCCTGCCTCTCCTTTTCCCGCTCGTCCATCATATCCATCGTCATATGCGTCTGTATCGGTGGGACATTCTGGGCCTGTTGTTGTTGATAGTGCTGCTGCTGTTGCTGGAGGGCAGTGGAGAGGTCGGAATTGGCGCCCTGGCGTCGTTGTTGGTTGCTTGAATGGGGTGGTTGCTTTCGCTTGAGGGGTACGAGGGGCACAGGTGGCTGGACGTTATGTGGAGAGAGACTGAGCAGGCCGAGGACCGCCTCTTCAGCATCGCGGTTCATCGGCGCCTACGACGAGCAAAAATAATAAAAAAAAGCGGATAAAAATTAATTTCTTTTGTTTCTCTGAAAACAGACGCAACAGACTCCCCCCGTCTGCGATCGATGTAAACAATTGTCAATAAACACGCCCCTGACTCAGCACCACCATCACCACAGAAACAAGGCAAATGTTTTCTTGATATCTGCCATCACCGGCGCCTACGGTTTTGAGTCGAATTCCCACTACGTCGACATGAAGAAAGGAGCGGATAGACATTCAACAACGAGCAAATTACCGTTCTGCCATTCCTCGGCCTTCGGTCTGACGTTTGTTTTTGGAACGACCGCGATGTCGCTGCGGAGGAGAGTGATAAGAATGGAATCGGCTTGATGGCATCATCCTTATCGTCTCAAGGTTGACAGCAGGATAAAAAGACTTGCACGGAGTGATATCAGTGCGCGACGACACACTCCGGTCTTGTTTTCTTCCCTTTACACTCAACACGACATCCTGTACTATCCTCACAGAAAAGCAGCAATTTAGAAGAAGCATACGCCGACGGCAATGTCCAAGGATTGTAGCTGAAATGAAGGTTGGTTCAAGCCTGATATGGCGATTTATCGCATTAGTCACAAGGGTCATAATTACGACCTTCAAGCCAACAAACCCACGGTGAACGCCCAAGCCAAAATTACGACACAGCGGCTGTCAAAGGCGCTTTGCGATACACCGAACGTCTGTTTGGTTGCTCTTCCAAACGTTCATCCTCTGTTGCGAACCCTACAGTAAGGCAGGCAAGGCAGAAGAATGGCATGCTTGAGCCCCTTACCGGCCGCAGACGCCGCATCGATGACAAGTTGCAGTCAGCCGACGTAGAATTCCAAACAAGTCTGGTCTAAGAGTAATAATGATGGGACAAAAGGTCTCCACATCATCATGCACCCTAAGAACGTCCATCTCCATCACTTTCCAGAAAGACAAAGCCCGTTTCCACGCGCGTGCCCATCTTGCACGTGAGCAGTCTAAACTCGCTATAACTTAGGATGGACACCACCTGCCTGCCGCTGCCCGCGCCGCAAAATCGGCTTGATCGAGCGCTGAAAAAGAGAGAAACCAATCAGCCAAAACGCCCAACAAAACTGCATGCATCCGTACCTCATACGCCTCTGGAACCTCAGTCGCATTCAACGGCTCGTCCTGGGCCTTGCGCCAAAGCGATTCGTACACGTTCCCATCGTAAACTCCCAACGAACTAAAGCAAGAGATGAACACGATGGGACCAAGTCGCATTGAGAACAGCATGCACCTGTCCAGCTCCCAATCCGAAAACCCAAATGCGTCACTGAGTCCGATCGCCTCTGGTATGAGGCTCTCGCAGATGTTCTTGATCGCGAGGCGGAGGGCACGAGTCGGATCGGTCAACGCCAACGGGGACAGAGATGCATCCAGACCCGCATCGCGCAACAAGCCAAAAGCCAACAAGTCGACGAGGCCAGCCTCGGCCGTCGTAAGCAGATACTGCATTCCCAAAGAAAAAAAAACCGCTCAAGCTCAACTGTCGGGAACAAAACCACAGGAACACGAAAGTGACGCACCAAGAGGTACAATCTCCTGACAGCCGTCCCGCTCGCCCCATCGAGCACAAGCCCATCAAGCATCGCGCCGACCCGAGTCGCAACAAACGCCTCCGTGACAGCGCGCGACACGCGTTGCGTCACAGACGCATCGGCAGCATGCGCCGTTTGCGCATGAGCGCGTACCACTGCCGCGGCGCGCCACTCGAGCAGCAGGATGAGACGCACGGGGTCTTGCAACGCCGCTTCGTCGCTGAGCTCGGGCGGGCGCGCGGCGGGATTGAGGAGGAGGCGGAGGTAAGCCGACGAAGGTGCGAGGCTCGACGCGTCGCGCGAAGCGAGAAAACCATCGTGCGCTTTCAACGCCGCGCGGACGACCTGTTGATCCAGCACGAAATTATCGCCTTCATACCTGCAACCAGAGGCGAGCCGTGTGAGGCAAACCAAAACCGGCAGGCAGAAGGGGGAAGAAAAACGAACGTCGTGCTAGGAAGGTAATCCGCATAAAGCCGCCCAAGCCCGGCGAACGCGCTGAACCCATGTCCGCCCATCGCGCGGCGTGCGACTTCGAGATCCGCAACGCCCGTACTGGACACGAGGACCTTCAGCCCCGCCGTGATCGCATGCATCTCGGCAAGGAGGGACGCATCGCCGGCCGCAAGGCGCTGAGCCATCGCGTCGAACGCGCGCGTGATCGTCTTGCCGAGCTGGATAAAGACGTACGCACGGGCGAGGATGGGCAGGAGGCGCACGTAGACGGACGGGTAGCTGATGATCTGCCGCTCGAGGCCGTCTGGGCCTTGCTCGCCTTGGCGTCGGACCGTCGCGTAGCGGATGGACACCGTAGCGGCTGGTAGATTGGTCAAAAAGCATGTAATTACGGCTATCGACGTTATCTCACCTTTCGCCATCATCCAACCTGCTCCTGTGACCATGCTTGAACAAGTCATCGGCAACTTCGATCTTTGCTTTAGATAGTTTCGACCACTCACTTGGCTCGTATATACAGCATCTGTGCGAAAAAAGCATCATAAAGCAGAAACACGGGTTGAACACGGGGGTCAGGAACATACGCCGCCGTAGCTGATCTTGGCATGAGGCGGTTTGACATAAGTGCCGTCGTCGAGAACTTGGGCAAATTTGGAAAGCATGTTTTCCTTTGGTATGCGAACATGGTCGAACATTGCAAAACCGTTGTCTGTGACCGAATATCCGCCTAGTGCCTTGGGCCCTGCACAGAATTCTTCAGCACACAGCCAGAGTGCAGTGATGGAACGAACCTATATCACCAATGACGATGCCTGGCAGCACTCGATGGTCCTCTATCGGAAGAACAAGGTCATATTTCCACACCTCAGCACCAAAAAAAAAAAACACCCAAAACACATACCCAAGCTCCTCAACTGCACAAGGAACAAATGCGGGCCGACATCCCTCCCACCAGGCAAGAGCAGCCTCGCCTGGACGACGCCATGCGTAGCCGTCTTGCCAAGCGCGCCGATCCACCACTTTGCGCTCGCGCGGACCGGCGAATGGAGCACAAACTCCCTCGCCGCAACATCATACGTCGCCGTCGTCTCGAGCCGCGCGACGTTGCTCCCGTGCGCGAGCTCGGTCTGCAGGTAGCACCCCACGATGCCGCGCGTCTGGATCAGCCGGCCGTATCGCGCGAGGAGGGCCGGCGAGGCTTGGGAGAAGAAGACGGGCTGGAAGGCTGGCATGTGTGTGTGTGGTGGTCAGGTGTCGAGGAGGGGTTTAGGCAGACGTTTAGTGAGGTGTAGCACGGCGCGGAACGCACGCACCCATGTTGTGCAAGCTGATGGGCAGAGCTTCGTCCAGGCTCGCAAACGCGAGCGCGGTCTCATGCGGCGTCCACCCGAGCTGCTCTTCCAGCTCGTATACCCTGTTCACGATCTCCATACCACGCGTATATCTCTCCGCGCGCGTCATAAACTCCCTTGCAAAAAAAAAGGAGTTTCAACACTCAACGTCCGGCGATACCAAAACCACACGGACGCTCACCGACGCGACTTGTCAAAACACGAGTCGCTCTCCAGTACCCGCAATATCTTTCTTCGTTTTTCCCACTCGTCTCTTCCACCTGCAGATTCGCAGTTGTAAAACCCCTCAGTTCAGAAGCACAACTGCCCGCTCACCATGAAGAAAGTCTCTGACGAGCTCGGCATCGACCGTCCCTCTGGCCCTCGCATTGGCCATATCGACGACAGTCTGCTTCGCAGCATCCATGCTTGTGCGCTACAACGGAAAACGAAGAAAATACGAGCAGCAGCTGAATCCGGTCTTTAGCTTCCCCGCCATGGGGCTGCCTAACACGGACACCGGGAAGGTAGAGTTGCCGACTCGTTCGATCAGCTGACCCCGACCTCGACTCTGTCACGTGCCAACTAAAACCTACAGTTATCTGTCGAAAAAGATTTCGGCAAAGTCGAAGCTGACTCTGTCCAGACGACTTTTCATCTATCTATTCGCTTTTCGTGTTTTCGATCGTTGTTTGATTTATTTCTTCCTTTTTTTTTCCTCGATTTATACGTTCGACCTCGCAGAAAGCAAGTCACCATGGCTGATGTTGCTGCTGCTGGTGCTGCTGAAGAAAAAATGAGTGTCGACAAGACGGAGACGGAGACATCGACCGTTGAAACAGCGCCTGCGCCAAAAGATGACGAAATGCTCAAGAAAGCCGTCAATCAAGGTACGCCTTCTCGTCTTTCCCATCTCAATTCCAACCCCTCCCCCCTCTCACCCAGTGGAATTCTACTTTGCCGACTCCAACCTTCCCTACGACAAGCAAGTCCTCCCAATCTCCACTCTTTCGCATTTTACCCACTTTCTGATCAACCTATGCGGCCAGATTCATGTGGACGCTGTATACCAAGGACCCGGAGCACTGGGTGCCTCTGCAGACGATCGCGTCGTTCAAGCGCATGCGCGAGTTTAGCGCGCATGGACTGGACTGGCTTCTGCGCGGTCTGCGCTCGTTGAGCTCTGCGCTGGAAGTCGACGCGGCTGGCGAGAAGCTGCGCCGCCGCACGGAGGTGCAGGAACCAAAAGGCCAGTTTGAACGAAGCGTCTACGCCGTACGTGTCTGTTGCCCCTCATCTGTTTGGGCCTTCTTCCAACGGGAGCTTTTTTTTAATGGTTTTATTAGAAGGGCTTCCCGGACGAGGAGCCGACGCTGCAAAAGAGGCTAGAGGCGTTCTTTGGGCAGTACGGCATGACAAACGCCGTTCGCATGCGGCGGGACGAGGCCAAAAAGTTCAAGGTTCGTTCTCATCTATTCCGTCTTTTCCAGAATGCAACTTAATTCCATCCAGGGCTCCGTCTTTGCCGAATTCGCAGACTATAGCACAGTCGAGCGCTTCCTAAACGCAGATCCCAAGCCCTCCTTCGAGGGCCGCGAGCTTCTTATCATGTCAAAGTCCGTTTATCATGCCTCTATCCTTTGTTCACGACTTTTTTTTTTACCTCTTTTCCAGAGAAGCCTACTGCGATATGAAGATCAAGGAAAAGGGGCTCAAGGGCAAAGCAGCGAACAACCGGCGGGATCTGATCTCGCGCGGACGCGGGTTCAACGCCTTTCGAGAGATGGCACGCGAGAAGGAGGCGGCGGGCAAGGGCAAGGGCAAGAAAACGGACGACGCGGGCGACTCGGCAAAGAAGGACGTGTACCTGGAGTTTATGGGCTCTAAAATCCTCATACATCGAGACGAGGAGGGGAACGGCGTTGTGAAAGAGGAGGACATGCCGTACGTCAAGGGCGCGACGCTCAAGTTTGAAGGGTGCGGGGGTGATGTCAGGTGGACGGATATCAAGGTGAGATTGAAAGTTGAAGCTGTGGCGTGTGGGGCCCTCATTCTTTTTTTCTTCCTTTGTCAGGATCCTATCAAGGAACATTTCGACGGACGAGCGCCGTTCATCAAATACGCGCGGGGGGACGACTCTGGGCTGGTCGGGTTCCACAAGGCGCTTTCCGAAGAAGACATTGCCTTTGTCAAAGAGCACATTCAGACGCTCAACTCGCACGAGGTGGCGTGGACGCTTCCTGAGGAATCGGAAGAGAAGCAGTTCCAGATTGAGCGTGCGCAGACGGCCGCCAAGAGCGCGTTGAGCTCTGCGAATGGTGTCGATCGGCGGGGTGGCGGCAGTGGAGGTGGCGGTGGAGGCCGAGGACACGGGCGTGGACGTGGACGAGGACGAGGACGGGGCGGCGGACGAGGCGGCGGCAGGTCGAACGGCCGAGACGCATCGGCTGCTGCTGCTGTGAAATCTGTGCCGAAGCCGGATGCGGCAGAAGCAGCTTCGGAGGAGAGTGCTCAGGCGGGTGAGAAGCGCAAGCGCGCTGTTGAGCCGGATGGAGGACCGGATGTCGGTGTTAGAGGCAACAACGCGCCTCCCGTGCTGCAGAAGGCGGCATCGAAAAAGGCAAAAACGGAGGGCGGGGATGCTGAGGCGTCGTGATCTCTCCACTTGCGAAGAGAGACAAAGAAATAAAAAAGGGAAAAAAGGCTTTGCGTTGATAATGAACAAGTGTACTTGTGCTCGGCCTGCTGTGAAATTGTATTACTCGTACCGAGTGTGAGAAAACCTCTGTCACTTCCCTTCATGGACTTTACACCCGAATACACTTGGTCACCTCCGCAATACGACACCTCAAAGCCACCCTCCCTCGACGCCATCTACGCCCTCGCCGACATCGACGGCCCAAACACCGATTTTGCCCGCTCCGCAAAATGGTCTGTGCCCCCTACGGTCTGTTTCCATTTTTTTGATCAAACGCCTCTTTTGCAGGTCCCCGGACGGATCGGTCTTCCTCACGCACTGCGAGCGTCCCGCGCTGCGTCTGTTTGAAACGTGAGTTTGTCTGTGTCTGGTCTCTCTTTTTTTTTTTTCTGTGGAAGAGCAGATGCGAGAGGGAGGGGATGCATTGTGTTTTTTTTTTTAGTGCATCAGAGCCACCGCCCTCACGTTTACAGTTACAGGGCTCTTTGCACGATGCGCCCATCCTGCCCATCCGTGCGTTCGAGCAGCCCTCGCCTGTGCTCGATTACGCGTGGTACCCGACCGCCTCGCCCTCCGATCCCGCGTCCTTCTGCTTCGTCGCATCGGTGCGCGAATGCCCCGTCAAGCTTCTCGACGCGTCGGACGGCCGCGTAAGGATCTGTGTCATTCCAAGCACCTAGAATCTCGATCTCACGTCCGATTCAACGATGACAGCTCCGCGCGTCGTACCCCATCGTGGACCATCGCGAGCGCCAAGTCGCGCCACACAGCCTCGCGTTCAACAACACCATGGACAAGTTGCGTATCGCGCTCTCCAGGTTTTCTCTCTCACTCTCTCCTCTTTCGCTCACTTCACCCTGCTGCACAGGCTGTACTGCGGTTTCGAAGACGCAGTGGAAGTATTCGACGTGGCACGTCCGGGCCGAGGGACACGCCTGCCCACGACGCCCTCCAAAAAGAGCCGAGACGGGCTCAGCGGCGTCCTCGCCGCACTCGCCTTCTCACCCGCTCAAGGATCCGACATGTACGCCGTCGGAAGCCTAGCCGTCCCATCCACCACCTCCGGCTCGAACCTCGCGCTGTTCAGCGAGACGCACGGTCCGGAGCCCGTGATGTTCGTCGGAGGCGCGCCGCGCGCGGGCGTCTCCCAGTTGCTGTTCGATCCCGCCAGGCCGCACATCTTGTATGCCTCTTTTCGAAGGCATGCGGTGATCTGCGGATGGGACGTGCGCGCTGATGTGGATCGCCCGATGAGAGAGTATCGTTTTTGTGCTGGGGACGGAACGGAGATGACGAACCAGCGCATGCGCTTCCATGTCGATTATGGCGGTCGGTGGCTCGGTGTCGGTGATCAGGTGCTTGGGGCTCCTCTTCTTTATCACATAGGGAACTGATCCGTGCATTTCAGACTGGAAGTGTGTCTTTGTTCGATTTGGGGAACGACGAGGAGGACGAACGCGCTCGTGAAATCGAACCGACGATTCGGTTCAAGGCGCACGATGGTGAGACCAGCATTCCACCGCGGAAGCTATTGATGTCTGATGGCTCCATAACAACTGCACAAAAAAAGACGCTGTAGGCTCTGTTGCATTCCACCCGTTCCGTCCGCTCGTCCTTTCCGTGTCTGGATCCAGGCACTTTGTCGACTCCGAGTCCGAGTCCGACGAGGACGAGGACGAAAGCGGCTCAGATGCCACCGACTCGGAACATCACGAGCACGGCGCGGTTCGTCGGCACCCTGTCGTTTCATACGACTCGTCGCTCAAGGTGTGGAACTGGGCCTGAGGTCTGCAGATTGCGTCTCTTCTCTGTCTTTTTTTCTTTCCCTGACCCCGTCCGGTTATTTGTATGCGTAGTGAGGGAATAATACGTGTCTTGACCAACGTTGGCGTGCCTCTGGAGCATGGCGGGTTTCCAGCAACTCGAGAACGAAAAGGCGATAGGCAATACAGGTAAACTTTTTAGACTTTGATCTGCATTTTCTTTTTTTTTTGAGTTCGTCTGATTTTGAGGCTGTTGTATGTAGCGCGTATGAAGGGTAGATGAAGATACGGGTGCGTGTGTAGGGAAGGGAAGATGAGATGCGGGGGTGCTTCTGAGTGAACTTTGCGGACACTGTCGTAGCCGCTTCACGATGCACTGCAGGCGGAATGGCCCAGCGGCGAAACTCACAGTCACGCTGAACATGGTCTTCTGCGTGCCCGCGACTCCTTCTGCTCGGCATGGGTGAGCAAACAGGCATCCCAGAGAGGACCATGGGGTATAGAAGGAACTTGCCCTGTTCGTGTGGTGGCACCAGAGCTTTCCACGCGTTCGCGTTCGGGGTACGAATACGATTCAAAGCGTGTCCGGCTTTGTTTACCTCCCCCTCCCTCTTGCTCTTGCAAGTTTGGACAGCGCGGCCAAGATACGCGCGAGGGCAAAGCGGGGAGGCGAGAGACGGCGCGTGTGTAATCTGCAGGTATGTTTTTTTTCCCTTTTCCCTGCTTTGTCTGCTGGTCATTCGTCTGATCTCTCAGATGTGTTGCGTTTCGCGCGGCATGGAACTGCGTCGTGTCGAGATTGGGAAATATTACTGCACGGTCGCGCAAAGAAGAAATGTGGCACGATTGTGTATAGGACGACGAAGTCTGCAGATGACTCTTTTCCTTGAATCCCAGGAAAATGTTTCTGGTTCTACACTGAGAGCAATGCAGGAAGATGAAAGGTCATAAGACTTACCGGTATGAATTTCTGACTTTGTTTCATTCTGTCATGACGCTGACCTATAAGATATATCCCAGCACCGATGCACGTCCTGCAAATGACGCCTATTTGGACTTCGCGTTACACATTCCTCACTCAGCACGTGATCCAATTCCTCCCACTCCCTCATAAGGAAAGATCGTCTGCTCAAGATTCTCTTACCACAATCTTTTCATCTAACCGACTTGTCACCCGCTTTGCGAACTGCATGCAACTGATCTTTGACTAATTGCAAACTCACCTAACAATATGAAACTCATCTCTCCGAATTGGATGTCGTCCTTTGACGATGCCACTGAAAGGCAAGTGTTTCCCCCCCCATTTTGAAATATACGCGGACATTGGGGGCTCACTAAAATAAACCACCTACTTAGCTTCGATCTCAATCTATTCATGACAATTCCCACTATGCCGGCGTCCACTCCTACTAGCGCAAACCCTCACGACGCGTGCAAGAAACGAGGAGAGAAGCGCAAGTGGCCATTTTGCAACTGGATCCCCGCTTCCGCAGAGGAGCATCCTAGGAAACGCCGCAGGACGGTATCCAAAGACGCAGAGCGTCCTCCAGAAATGCAGACGAGGCGCACAACGCCCCGTGACGTGAGCTTTTCGTTCGCTCAGCCCCCGTTATCGTTGTTATTCATTCGCGCGTCTGTAGTACGGGGATCGGTTCATTCCACGCGTCGTGTCTAGCGTTCCTCTCAATGTTCGACTGTCTGAGGAAGATCGGACGCTTGCGCGAGCGATGGGGTTGATTGGGGAAGAAACTAGGATGTACGATTTTTCAATAGTGCCACCGCTTCGGCCGTCATCCGTCCTGCCACCCATTCTCGAACCACTGATCCAAGAAGCCCTTCGACCCGACCCTCCACCGAAGAATCCAGCCTCTGTTGTTGCAAACCTTGGCTGGACCCGAAAACCGGCATGCGAGCTCGACCTGCAAGGTCTCACTGTCGGGCAGGACACTGATTTCCCGCTTAGTCAGTCCAACTCTGGAGTCCTCGCCATTGCAATAGAAGGACGCGAAATTCTTCTTTCACGCAATCATGGAAATGAGTGCATAGGTCGCTCTATGACTCTCAACGGGATCAATGCGGAGATGATCGAAGCCAGAGGTTTCGGCGGTGCCATATACACCTTGGCATGGGGACGGAGCCGGCCATGGGACAGTTTTATCGCGGTCGGCACCGACAGAGGCGTCGTGGAGATCTGGGACGAATCGTACACGATCTCTGACGACGAGAACTTTTTCATGTTCAAGCCGTACATGGATCGCGCGGACATCGCAGTCATCTGTCTGGATTGGTACGAGAATCTGTTGGCATTGGGCATGGAGAACGGACGGGTCTGCATATATTCTTTCCGCATTGTTGAGAAAGAAGTCAGGGGGAGGTGCCAGAAAATTGGCAAGACTACTCGGGGCGCTGCCCTGAACGTCAAGTTCAGCCCGGATGGCAGCATGCTCGCTGCCTCGGATTCGATTGGCATAGTCAGAGTTTGGGACTGTGCCACGAGCGAGTTGATCACCAAGCTGCGCCACGAAGACCAACCGCCTATTCCGACACTCTCCTGGTGTCCCTGGCAGAAGGACCTTCTCGCGACCGGGACGCTCTTCCCGGACGGCGCCGTCCGTGTCTGGTCTGTCTCAAAGCCCTCGAACGGCAGTCCTGCTCGCAAACCGAAGCCGAAGATGCATTTGCCTCTTCATACGGAAGTCATCGCAGTCTATTGGTCCCCTTATTCCAAAGAGCTCGCCAGCATACACGGCTTCGCGTTCTGCCCGGAGGCGGCAAAGGGTCGGTCGTCAACGGTGGGTCCGCGGCGTCCTCCACAACCGCCAAAACCGTCCGAAGAAAACAAAAGAAATGAATATCATCTCTTCCCCCCTCTTCCTGACATCCACCGCCCAGATTCGGAACCCAAGCCCGAAGTGACTATGACATATAAATGGAAAGACGCCGAGGATCCGCAGCTCCAGCATAACATCGCGGTTCACGCGTACCCGTCCGGCAAACGTGTATTCTCCATGAAGGCTCATGACACTTCCCCTTTGCACTCCTGTCTGGACCGGACAGGTGAATGTGTTTGGACCGTCGCGATTGACGAGCAACCCGAGCAGCGCGTCCAGATGTGGCATCTGTGGAAGCAGCCCCCTCCTCCAAAGAAGACAGTCAAGAAGTCATTCGAAAATTGCATCATTCGATGAATTTGGATTTGGTGGACGGTGGATATATGCTTTTTTGCTTTATGAATTCTTCTATTTTCTTTTCTATCTTTTGGGACAGAGTATGTATGTAGACAGGTATGCGGCTCTGATTATTTCTAGCATTTCCGTCTTATCTAGCTCTTAGTCAAATAACGTAGACGTAGTGTTATACAATTTGTAGAAGTAGCTCTCCAATTAATTTTGCCATTAGCTAAAGAAACCAACCTCATGAATGCCCCTATATTTCTGATTTCCGTCTACGCCCGAGTTGCATGTATTTTAATGAATTTGGAACTGTGGGTCCTGGACCTTATTGATTCAACGTTCCACAGCTTTAGCCACCTGACTGGCGGCTACTGCCATCTCACCCTGTCTTCTCTACTTAGTGCTTCAGATATGCCAAAGTCTTCCATGCTCCATATAGGACTAAAGCACGCCCAAGATGTGGCCCATTTTCCTTTGTGGTGCACCGTCGCCAACGCATACAGCCAAAGCAACATATATGTACGACCATCTCTTATCTCCGAACGAAGTCTTGGCAGCGGTCTTGTGGTGCCGCTTTTTGGAAGTAGTGGACCCTAGGCTTTCTGAAGACTGTTTCGTGAAGAAAGTCCTGTTCCTCAAGTTCGAACGTCAACAGCACGAAGTTATCGTCGTGCAAATCGGACGTGGGAAGAAGAATGCGGCGGCCCAACTCAAGGCTTTGGAAGAAGAGCCTCTGAGTGGGGATGAGGATTCAAGACATGCTAATTCAGAGGAAAACCGTGTAGCATGGCATACCACGTAGCATACAGCCCACAACATATGTAAAATGGTACAGAGACACCGAGCTGGACGGCATGTAGAATATTCGCGACAGCTTTGGGCTGTCATTGCTGCTGTAAACGGAGCGACAACGAAACGTCTGATTGTTGAAAAAACTAAAAGGATCCGCGTACTGTAGATTACAGATAGGATGTCCGCAGGCATACTGGTCCGAATTTTGTCCAAAAGAAAAGCATCTGGAACCATCCAGCTGGTTGCAAAATTAAATGTACTATTGCGACTCCCCCATTGCAAGGGCTCCGAGGATACCAACCAGATCGCTCGGGAAGAAGGGGAGAAGGAAGTCCAAAACGATCAATCGCCGTATAGAACAAAGAAGGAATAGCAAATAATTCTGTTCCGTTTCGTCAACAAAAGAAGGTGCCTTTTATCCCCCTTGACATCACCGTCCCATCGCTCTCCCAAACACGGTCATAGCGGCAGCCGTCACGATGCCCAGCAGGATGGTACCCATGCCCAGTCCTAGCCGCACGCTGTTCGCGGCACTGACACTACCGTGGCTTGTGCTGCCGAGCTTGTTGCCCATGCCGCTGTGCCCATTGGACGTTGCGAGCACGCTGGGGTCGACCGTCGCCGTATTTTGCGTCTTGGTATGCGCCGTGGTGGCGAACGTTGTCGAAGGTCCGCCACCGTTCTCGCTCGAGGACAGCGCGTCGTCGGTGAGGAAGACAAGTGCGACACCAGGCGCAGGCACTGGGATACTGCAGAGATTCGTGCCTTGGTCACACTGGATCGTCGTAACATTTTCTTGCCCTTGGAGACGACCGTCCGACTCAAAGTTGCCTCCGAACGTCTGGTATAATGAATTAGATATTCTGCGGCATTTCGGGCGGTTTGCGAGACTGTACCTGACCAGCCCAAGAGAAGTTACCCTTCGTCGAGACCGACGGAGCAAGCAAGTATCTATGGGAAGCTTATGGTAGAATAACGAGGGAAAATTATAATCGGAATCTACGTACTTGACTTTAACCTGGGCAGGTGATTGATTCGGTTGGCCAATGCCTGAGCCTCCGATGGCAATCTGAGCGTTGATCTGGCTGTTGCCCGAGGGGTCCGTGACAAAGTTGATGATCACCACGCGAGCGGGGTTTCCGTTTTCATAGATGGCGTAGGCGGGTGTGTGGACATCGCCGTTGTTCGCATTCAGGTCAACAACCTGAGAATTGTTGGACGGGCCGATGGCCTCGGCCATGACGAGTGCCGAGTAGTAGATGGGGCCGATAGTCCACTGGCGGAATGTTGACTGATTCGTTGGAGGCGCTGTCAAATCGGGTAAGATGTGACGCAGACGTCGCGGCATAGAAAAAAAAACGAACAAGTGAAAGGCTGTATGTCGTGTAATTGATCGGTGAAAGGTTATCAAGAGAAAAGAAGATCGGACTTACGTTGTAATACACGTTCTGTCCGCCGACGTGGAACAAAGCCCCCGAGAAATTGGAATAAGCCATCTGTAATGCATAATCCAATCCCCACAGAGCGGCGCCAAATGAATCACTAATACCCGGGAAACCACCGCAGGACGCGGTGTTGGTCTCAAACATCAAGAACTGCTTATTCTTCGTCTGAGCATAAGCAGTGGAGTTGAGGTACGGCTTGATGATGTTCTTGCCACCGTTGTGGTCCAGAAACATCGGGAAGGTTGCCTGCGGGTCATGGAATGTGCCGACATTAAATTGTGCGAAACAGTTATCGATGGGATAGCTGACATGATCAGCAGATCAGAGTGTGCTGGAGATAGAAATGTGTGAAAGCGCACTGTTCGACGGCGAGGAAGGCCAAATTGGTGGTAAATTGGTCCACGAAGCCGGTATCCCACACTTGTTCTGGAATCCAATCGCCGGTGGCAAGATTGGGTGCAATGAGAAGGTTTTTATTAGGAATTGATGGGTCGTTGTTCATTGCGGTGACAAGATTCGAGACCTCGCCAAGGTAGTCAAAAGGGCCGTACGTCTAAGAAAGTTGTGATGAACAGGTTTGATTGGTTATTTTTAGAACGTACTTGTGGACGATGACCGTGTCTAGCGTACAGATCAGGTTCGTTTCCGGCTTGGAGACCGATGAGATAGTCGCCCAAGATGTTTTGACCGGCCTCGATGATACCGAGGCGGAAGTTAGACGTGTCATTGAAAGGGATACCTTTCTGGACGTGAGAAACCTACATGTAACAAGGGATAAATGCAGAAGACTACATACCAAGATACCACCTGACGTTGACCATCGACGAAATATTCCGCATCATATACAGAAGTCCGCGAGTGAATACCAAAGGCGGCGTTTGGGTCTGGATGCACAATTAATATCATCTTTTCTCAAATTCTGCAGGACACAAACTGGGTTGGAGGAGCCGCTGATATCCTTTTCGAGGATTCGTCCGTCGGACGTGCTGTCGACCAGAACAGCAGTTTCTTGAGTGTTACCGCCGACACGGACGTGCACTCTGCCCGCTCGTTGCTGAAGATTAGCCATCAAGTTAAGGAAAGGCACCTGGATGAAGGATCTTCAAAAAAAGGCATAAGTTTACCACACGGGCAGAAAAAGCCGCAAGGTGTCCGGTACTCACGCATTTTTGCCCACTACAAGCACGAGACCACGGTCAGAGTACGACAAGACGCCAAGACGACGAAGATCGAAAGACACTCACAGACTTGGTTAGCGACGGACATTTCGATCGAGAAGCCAAAAAATGAGCCGGCCTGGGGTATCGACAAGCCTTGCATCCCGCCATTCTGCAACTGGAGGACGAACTGAGTGTTGAACGGACTGGGAACGGGCGGCGGGTTCAAGACAGTGGGATTATAGGCTGCTGCACCAGTGTAACTGGCTGCGCCACCGGTGGCAGTGGGGGATGCTGACAAGGGCGTCTGGCCCTGTTGATAGTATACAGTGACGGACGAGAGGGCCGGCGAAGGTGCATGGACTAGTATGCCCACGCCAAGCGTCAGGACGAGGTGGGTTAACGAGCGTAAGAGTTTCATTTCCTCGGTCCTTCCAGAGACGTGAATTAGCCAAGGAAAAAAGCCAAGGCCAAGCCTGTGCTATTCGAGGATGGGTATATATATAACGACTGTGGTCTTCGAGAATGCGCCCTGCAAACTCTGAGTCTATAGAGGCCGGCAGCGAGAATCGATTGGAAGGAAGACGAGGACGAGGACGAGAGGTCGCAAGAGTGGAAGCTGCGGCTCTGACGGATGCAGATTGTCTGGGAAACGCGGAGAACACGTGACTATCTATGTCCTAACCACCTCGCTCATCTTCCGCCCGCTGTCCAGCTCTTCCTTCAGCCGCCTAAAGTGTCTCTCTTCGTCCCAGACAAACGGACTTTTACTTGCGAAGAGCAGATCCATCTCTTCCAGCGTGCGGTTAGCAGTTCTGTCGGCATCTTGTCAGGCGCGGGGCGTTCGTGATGCCCAATAGGAACTCACTCTGGATAGAACGCCCAGACGATGGGAATCGACAGGAAATTGACCACACCAAAAATGTGAAGCGTACTACGCCCATGGACTTGTTACTCGTATTCCGATGCCATCATAGAAGGGAACTCACTTCTCGCCAATGCTGCTAAACATGACGGGATTCAACAGCGTCAACCAACCATTTCCAATGCTCCAGCCCACCACGCCCCAAGCGTTCCCTTTGGCCCTGATCTCTAGCGGGAACGTCTTGCAGTGATACTCAGACGGAGCTCGTGCATATACTCCAGTAAAGTCGCACCTCGGTGGGATAAACCCAGGGAATAGTCAGCCACGTCGCCCCAAACACCGCTGTATATAAGAACACGAAGAACGCGGCTGCACCGCCGTATGGACCCGCTTTCTCTGGATGATCTTTCAGCAAGCGTGCAAATCCGCCTGCAAGTATCTAAACCGGACAATGTTAGCAAAAACCAGTTCCATCTTCCCTAGAACACTACGCACCAAGGAAACACCTTGTCCTACCGCACCCCACCACAGCCCAACACGTCGTCCCCATCTATCTATCGTGATTACCGCGAAAAGCGTCGCGAGCATGTATGTCACCTGTGCACTCCAGGTTCACATTCCACCTTGATTTCCTGTGAAAGAAATACGTACGTCATTTAGGCCAGACAACCATTGGGATTTGCGCGCCCCGTATCCAGCTTCAGCGAAAATGGTAGGCGCATACACGGTGACAGCGGCGATGCCCACCCATCTTCGAGATCGTAAATCTACCAACATAAGCAGGCTCTACCAATGGACTCACTCTTGTATTATCTGCAGCCAAATTGACAACTGGACTCTCCGGGCTATGTGCAAGTTCCCGGACCCTGGTTTGGTGTATCAAGTTATCAGATGCCACATCATTGCCCGAACAGCGCCCACCGATGCCCCAAAACATATTCCAGTATCCATTCATTCTTGAATGCTTCTTTTCTAGATTTGTGGCTTCGACAATTGCTTCAAACTCCTCCGCACCGGATCTGACCGTTTCATTCTTCTCCGTATTGTCCGGCGTCGACAACCCGCTATGTTTGTCGTCCAACGAATCTCGCCTAAGCCTGCTCAAGACTGATTTAGCGTCATCCAGCCGCCCGACTTTGACCAGCCACCGTGGAGACTCAGGCATCCAGCGCAAGGCCACCTACAACATTCACTATTGCTATCACAGTTGAAGGGGCTTCCACACGTCTCACCATGAATGCCAAAACAGGGATGATCTGAAAAGCGATTGGGAACCGCCATCTGACTTGCGAACGACCGTCGCCGACAAATCCGAGGCCAAATTCGAGCCAGTACGCTACGACCACTCCAAAAATGTTCAGAGTGAACTCTAGCGCTATAAAGGCTCCTGGACCACATTCGCCATCATCTGTGCGACAGAAACCTGCTCATAATGCGAAGGTTACTTGCCTCTCGAAGTGTGTGTCGCCACCTCTGCACTCCACACCGGCACGATAGCGTTGAGATGGCCGGTTCCTATCCCATTAATCACGCGAGCGCACAACATCCTTCATCATGATCACATGTTAGCTGCCAGCCGATGGCTCTTCATTCACCGTCTTCTCAACCCACCACGCAATATTCTGTGCAGAGCACTGCAAGGCGGCTCCAAACACGACCCACACGCCTCCGACCAGCATCGTCTTCCGCCTGCCGATCCTATCGCCGATAACTCCGCCCATAAGACATCCGAGCAGTGTTCCCAGGTAGTAGACTTGGCATGCGATACCACACCAATCAGATCAGCCCCAGCGAACAGAACGTTGTACGCGAAGGGTGAACGCACTGCTGACGATACCGCCCTGCCGCGTCGGGCGCGTGATTGTGACGACGTAGCCCTCTGATGGACCCTTGTACGTCGAGTACCCTAAATTCATGACCTTGACATAGTCAGGGGAGGTGTTCACACCGCCCATCATTCCCTGATCATATCCAAAACTGTACAATTTTGTTTCCGTTTCAGAAATTGCCAAGACGTGCGGGACAAAGAACGCCGCAGGACAACCGGGACGGTATACTCACAAGAAGATGGCCAGACCGGCGACGAAGTTGATGAGGTAAATGAGTTCCTTTCCTGCGAGTTCAGCCATGGGTTGAGTTGAGGAAACGATCAAGACCCGGTTTTCTGCCGAAGCCTCTCTTTTTCTTCTCGAGATCGGACCTTCTGTCCGTTGTAAGCGAGTCACTCCCAAAGGAAAAACCTGCTTCGCCAGATAGATAACAGTTTTTGACCGATCTTCCTCTCTTCCGGAACGGTATAGCTGCATCACAATGACTATCAGCCAGTCACCGAAGACGGCCGACAGTCTGCGCGGTCCACCAATGCAAGCACTCGAGTTTTGCTACCCTTCCGGGTTATTTTCCCGCCAGCCCGGACGCTGCGTTCCAGGGCAACATAAATGGAGCCGACGTTTCGGTCAAGCGCCCGGCCGTCAAAATTTGATAGCCAGATTCTGTGACGCGCATGGAAGTCGTGGTTGAGGGGGGAGATTTTACTTCCGAGTCAGCTGAGCACGGTTTTCCCCATCCTCACAGAAGACGAGATTCCTTGCGGACCGTTGTTGATGGCAATGTAGGTCAAATCTACCGCACAACTTCACCTCTCCGTGTTTGATCTCCATGCCATCGACCTCGTCTCTGTCTTCTAAATCTCCTGATTGTTGGTCACAGCAGAGCTAGTTGATTTGGCTGTTCTTCTCGAATTCGCTACGTAAAGTTGTGCCAAGCTCGGTATCTGCAGTGCGCTTTCTGGTCTTGCGATCTACTCGGCTTCGCCCAAACTCAATTCAGGCAAGGACGCATGCTCTTAAAGGGATTCCATGATCTGAAAACATATCTGGCCTCTGCTTGTTGCCTTTCTGATCTTCCGCCAACGTCAATGGGCGACCTAGCAAACATCCAACCGGACGACACGGGCTCCCGCACCAATCGCTACAGCACCATGGAGCACAAATCAGATTTCGCCGCTGGCTGTCTAGGTGATGTTGCTATACAGTCCGTTGAGGCCGAGCTTCTCGAACCTGTCGGATTCCTGGTTCATGGTAGAGACCTTTGCTAAGGCCGACCTGTCAATACACTTTCTCAATTTCATGATCATTGTAAAATATGAACGAATTGCACCTAAACTAGTCTAGATAATCCTGAAGCCCCCCTTGGTCGGAAGAAAGTGGCACACGGACATTTGATCTTCAAAGCTTTTCTTTCACCAAAGACAAGTCTACAGTGACATTATTCAAGCATCTACTTCTATCAGTTTGTTGGGTTTGTAGCGTCGGAAACCAGCGTGTTGAATGCCTCTCCCATCATGTTATGACATTGCTCCGCAAACGACGAATGGGCTGATTGTAGATGGGGAGAGTGACCAATGTTGGTCACATGGGACGTGGCACTGCCATTTGCTGCACACTTACCCCAAAGGATCTGCAGCTTGAATGTTGCATCAGGCTGAAACATTTGACCAGCAAATGTCTCAGGTTGTGAGGCTGTTTCTTAACACCTTGTGTCCAAAACACAACAATAGCACCATGCCGATCTCCACCTCTATTTGTCTTGTGATCTCCATGCATGACAAAATGTGAGGTCAGGTTGTCCCTTCAGTCAAAGCCCACTTGCCTGTGTGTGTTCATCATCCATTTGCTGATATCATGATAAATATAATGATCAATGGTATGCTAATAGCAACATGATCTGTCTTACAGTGCTTTTTTATCCTTTCCTGTAGGTATGTATGCATTATGCCATTTTCAGATCAGGCAAACTACTACAGGTATCCTCCTACAATGCAGACTTGAAACACCCAATCTCTGTTTCTGTACCAAATTTGCATGGTTTTTATGGTAGGACTATGTGGATTGCATTGTCAAGTGAAACTTTCTCGTACTACCATATCTTTCCGCATCAAGATTATGGAAAGATTGGGCAAGCAATGCAAGACTTGATGTTACTCTTTCTGAAAGTAAGGCTCCAATGGTTTAGTTTACGTTTATGCTATCAGGGTGAAATACACGGAAACAGTTGGCTAAACCCTATAACTATCTATATAGATTTAATATACAGTAGCTATACAGTTGTTGTAAGGTCATTACTTTCTACCATTGTCACCATGTCTCCATTGCTTTTCCTTCCTGGGAACCATGTCGAACAGGCCACTCTGTATCCATGCTTTCGTGAGCAATGCCATTCTAATTGTGTATTCCTTCAACAAGCTCCATAGACTGGCACAGATGTGACATGATTTTGAAAAGACACATTCCATAGAGATACTGGTTGCTGGAATGGCAAGGTAGTTGTGGGCTATATGAGCAAGAGTCAGAAATTCAGATGCATGGATCTGAAGACTATTATTTCTCTCTATAACCTTGAATAGAATAATATGATGTGCCTTCCACTACAAAAGCGGATTCATCAAAACCTCTTCTGCCCACAGCTTGTTGTTTGATGCTTTTGACTGCCCTTTTGGCTGTTCTATGGGTATGCAATCAAACTCAACATATCAGACCAACTCTTTCTCCAATTCTTCATGTGGGCTGCTCTTCAGAGGCACTGTGGATGATGTGGCAGTGGAAGATTGCTTGAATGCACAGGCACTTGCCAGAAAAGATGGTGTCCTTGTCACTGGCTTGGAAGTTGGTTCAGATGCAGCAATGAGAGTGGCTGGGGCAGGGGTATTAAGATAGCTTTCCGCTACAAAGTGGAAAATGGCCTTGACTTTGACTATGGCTTCATTCTGTGCTTTTGAGTCATCGGAGTGTGCAGTGGCTGCAAACCAGTGGCTGTGGAGATATGGGTGCAAGACTGGATGATCATGATACATTAGATTGATTGATCTCACCATAAATCAGAATGACTTACTGGTGCCAATGATGTATGAATGATGAACCTGTGCTGGGATGGAATACTTCCTGAGCTTGTAAAGACCTCAAGGAGCTGCATGCTGTATATTGAGTGATATGTTCCAGGAGGTAGACACATTGCTGAGATGCTGCTCTATCATATGATAGAGTGGTAAAATGAATAGAATTGTCAGAATCTTGCTATGCGACATCTGTAATGTCACCTCAGTCAGTGGCTAACCTTGCCATGTGAGTACCTATGATACATATACCCAGTTCAATGACTCACCTCAAGAATGTCAGTGATTTTCTTCAGAATTTTCCAATCATCCTCCATTAACAATAGTGCACGCAGGCCAGGTGTTTTGAAGATCCAATCATCAATGGTCTAACCAATGAAACATCAGCAAGAGGCCAACCAAAATGACTTCATTACCTCTTGAAGTGACTCAGTCCGATGTATCATTGCATGTGTATAATTCCAATGTGCTAGTGCTTGTCCAAGTATTTGGCCATCGTGCACTGCTGAAATTGCTTCCAGCATTGTGGCATGGAGACAGTCTTATTTGCAATGCAGCATAACTAGTGGCATGCATTCGCATTTCAGTATAGCATTGAACTATCACTAAGAACAATGAATATACCTTTGACAAAGAACTCTGTATGGCCTTTGATTTCTTATCATCCTTCAGAATTACAGTCTCTGATTCATTATCCTCTTCCTTAGCTGCAAAGTTCTCATTGTTCAGAGCAATTTGATCAGGGTCATTGTTGATATCCAGATGGAAGGGCTGCTTCTTGTTGAGTAAAAAGTGGTTTATCTCACCAGGGTCATCAGCTTCTCCAATGTCAACTAGTATGGCTTGCACAACCAAGTTGATGATATGGCAGATGCAGTGGATGTGTACATTGCTGAAGGACATTGGTGTTCCATACTTTGCCAAAACGATCTGAGTAGCAGTCATGATGATCACATCATTGACCAATGCATTGTCTGTGATGATGCTGATATAGTAAGTAGGATGTCAGCCATGTGATTTCTTCATTATTAGAAATAAAACCTATTTTGTCCAGACTGCCAACTTTGCTTATACCATTACAGAATGCCTTGCCTTCAAACTTATCCTCCAACAGCTTAAAATCAATAACATGCTCGACAAATTCCCAATTGTCATTGATGAAACATGCAATTGTTCTGGTGAACATATACACCATTTGTAGCATGGTCTACGTATCTGTTGCAAAGGCGACCTTGGATTTGACAGCCTGAAAAACAGTTGAGATAGGTATATGATAATAGAGAATGACCTTACTGCAAACTCATGAATGACTTTGCCATGTAGCTTTTTGAAGATGTGAACCAGTTGATTATAGACTGTGGAGTCCAAGAGCAGTGGGTATGTTACTTTGAGATATTTGAATAACAGTTGAAGGGTCAGTGCTTGTTCAGTGGTTCATGGGAGACTTTTATCGATAATCCATGCTGCAAAGATCCTCAAAAAACCTTGATATATAGCAATGACCTCTGGATTCAATTCACCCTCCTTCAGATATGCCTCCATTAGTTCAATGCTTTTCTGCAAATTCATCTGCTCCTTGCTGGTTGGCTCTTGTCACTGGGACTCAGACTTGGCTCTTTTGCATTTGCTGAGATGGCCAGCAAGGTTCTGCAGCTTTGGAAGCTTGGGTTCTATATCAAATGTGGCATTCAGGCTATTGACTGTCCTTGCAAAACTCCAAATGCTTTTCATTGCATGGGTCAATCATCAAAGCCAAGGTGAGCATGCATTGGTCTATGCCTTTCAACCATTTGACATACTACAGACAGGATCGACAATGAAACTCCCAATACTTCTGCCCTAACCTGTTGACAGTAGCAAGCGGATTGTGAAAGTATTGAATACTTGCATTTTCAGGCCCACAATGGGCAGCTTTAGGTGCATTTCTAGCTTCCACTTCTTGCATGGCACTTTTGTTACGGACTATTCATTTTCTTTATCTTATCTTCCTTTTCTTATCTCCTTCCTCTCCCATCATGCTGTGCATCCCTTCCCATCATGCTGCGCAGCGCACAGTCATCGAGTCATCTTCATTTCCCTAGTCACTCTGAGTCATCCCACCCCAGCCTTACTCATCCGCAGTCCATAGCATTGTGCAGTCCATGGTCCATGCTCGAGTATTGTAGAATACTTAAGGACTTCCAGATGTACCAGTAGCACTAGGTTTAATATTCCATTTGTATTAGGCTAGACAAATCTTAAAGGACTTGGGCAGACTAAGTGCGAGAGCGGTTTAAGACGATGGCAAATGGAATATTAAACCTAGCGCTACTGGTATGTCTGGAAGTCCTTATGTATCTACAGTACTCGAGCACGGACCATGGGCTGCGCAATGCTGCGGACTGCAGATGAGTAAGGTTGGGATGGAATGACTCGGAGTGACTAGGAAAAAGAAGATGACTCAATGGCTGTGCGCTGCGCAGCATGATGGGGAGGGATGCACAGCATGATGGGGAGGAAAGAGATAAGAGAAGGAAGATAAGATAAAGAAAATGAATAGTCCATAACATTACCCTCTCTTTAGGTTTGCGTCCTTACGAAAACTCTTAATCCAGCTGTCCCCACCCATTGTTTTCCCAGGCGGTTGTCGTGCGTGGGGCCCACGTGTGAATGAGCTCCTCATTGTAGGAGCAGATGTGGTAAAGCATGGTGGCGAGGAGTTTGAGTCACCAATTTTCGGTGTGAAGCATCTCTATTGCTTCGCAAAGTGCGATGCATTCCGCTGTTGTGGGGGCGGTCCCATCGGAGGTCCGTCCGGTCCAGAGCTGCATGCAGATGGTCATGACGTAGCACAAGTATGCGCCGAGGGTGATGGCGAGGGGGTCCATGTAGTCTTTGGCATCGAGAATCTTCGCCAGATTCTCCGAGTCGTTCGTAATGGGGGTGGGTGTGCGGCTGTCGTCGCTGCTTTCAATGCTGATTGGGGCGTTGGTGGTCATGATGTGTGATTTTTGGTCTTCTTCCCTCTTTTCGTGGTCCTTTTATCTTGCTCTGTAGTCTTCTTCAGAAAACGGTCTAGAGCTTGCTGCACATTCCCCAGTTCCTTCTCTTTGATCCATGTGTTTTCCTCATGTCTGTATCCTTTCCATTTGACCAGGAATAGCGTTCCTTTTCCTTGTTTCTTTCTTTTTAGAATTTCTTCTATCTCATACTCTTCTTCATCATTTATGATTTCAGGGGGTGGCGGCGATGGCCGTTCTTGTATCTTGAAATGGGGTCCTTTGTAGGGTGTGAGTAGCGCTTCATTGAACACGGAGTGTATCAGCTGCCATGATGCTGGGAGTTCCAGGTGATATGCTGAGGCTCCTTTCTTTTCGATCACCTTGAATGGTCCATATCAGAGTGCCGATAACTTCTTTGATGGTCGATTGACTGCAATATTGGTGGCTTCAAGCCAAACTCTGTCTCCTTTCTTGTATTCACAGGCTAGTCTTCGCCTCGCATCGTAATTGTCTTTGGCTTGTGTTTGCACATACTGCAGCACAGCATTTGCTTCTTTCCGGATTTGGTCCATTCTCTTGACAAAGTTCTTTGCTGCGGGGTTATTCCCTTCTGTTGTCTGTGGTTCTCCCTTCCAGGGGTGCATTCCATAGTTGAGGTAGAATGGTGTTTCCTTTGTTCCCTAATGTGTCTTGTCATTGTATTGGTACTCTGCAATCGCTATCCATTCTGCCCAGTCGTTCTGCAGGTTGTTTGTGAAGTTTCTAAGGAAAACTTCCGTTTCTTGATGGAATCGCTCCGCCTGTCCATCTGTTTGTGGGTGATAGGCCGTTGATAGGTTTTGCTTCATTCCAAGCAGTTTTAGAAGCGCTGTCATGAATCGTGCTGTGAATTGGGGTCCTTGGTCGCTGATGATCTTTCGTGGGATTCCATGGAGTCTCCACATGTTGTCTCGGTATAGTCATGTGAGACCTTCTGCTGTGAGTTCAGTGTTTGTGGGAATTAGATGGATCATCTTGGTCAGGCAGTCTGTAACTGCGGTGATGGCGTTAAAGCCATTTGAGCTGGGTAGCGGTCCTATGAGGTCTACTCTGATATCTTCCCATGGTTGCTGCGGGACCTCGTGCAGGTGTAGTGGTGCATGTTTCTTTTGTCGGATGATTTTGTTTCGCTGGCATGCTTCGCATCCATTGACATACTTCTTGATGTCTGTTAACATTGATGGCCACCAATAGATGCGGTTTATGAGTTCGTGCATGCGATATTGTTCTGGGTGTCCTCTGATGGGTGTGTCGTGGTGTTCGAACATGATGTCTTCCTTCAATTTATTGTCTGGGGGAACGTAGATCTTCCCTCCTGCATATACAATATGGTTTTCTTCTGTGAACCAGTGTGGTTTTTCCTTCAGTCCTGTTGTTACGATCGTTTCTCTCCATGTGCATTGTCGAATTTGTTCCATTCTTGGAGTTTCAATCATCGTGATTCCTCTTGTCTGCATTGTTTCGTTATTTCCTGCTTTTCCTTTCGGTGGATGTTCGTCCTCGAACATCATAAAGTCAAAATCTCGTTCATTATTCTCTTCCAGGTGTCGGATGAATGTGGCTTCTTTGATCATTTGTATGTCGTCTTTCTCTGCTAGGTTGTCCTCATATTCCGCCATTCGTAATAGGACGTCTGCTTTTCCATTTGCTTTTCCTGGCACATGTCGTAGTTCATAGTCATATTCTTGTAATTTCAGGTACCAGCCAGTCTGTCTCGAATTGAGTCATTGCGGTTTTCGGAAGTATGATAGGTTCTTGTGGTCTATCAATATCTCGAACTTCTCTCGAGCTTCTAGGAGGTATTGTCTCCATGTCTTCAGTGCCACCATTATCATGAGGAGTTCTTTATCGTAGATTTCATAGTTCTGCTCTGCTAGGGTCATACATCTTGATATGAAGGCGATTGGGTGCCACAGTCCTTTCTGCTGCTGTGATAATACTGCTCCGATGGCATATCCTGAGGCGTCCGTTTCAACTTGGAATTTTCCCTCTATTTGTGGTAGTGCTAGAATAGGTGCTGAGGTTATATGTCAGATCAGTTCCTTGAAAGCACTTTGCTGCTTGTCTGTCCACTGGAATGTTTTGTTTCCAGTCAGCTCCGTTAAAGGTTTAGCAACTTTTGCATATCCTTTGATGAATCATCGGTAAAAGTTTGTAAATCCCAAGAACTTTTGTAGTTCTTTCTTCATTTTCGGGGTTGGCCAGGATTGTACAGCTGTAATCTTCTCCAGTTCCATTTCCACTTTCTCTTCTCCTATGATATACCCTAGTACTGGGACTTTTGATGATTCCCAGACACATTTCGGTCCTTTGATGAATAGGTCGTTCTTGTTTAGTATCTCTATGACTTCTATTGTGTTCTTTTGAAGTTCCTCTCACGTTCGTCCGATGATTATAATATTGTCCATATAGATTATGCATACTCTTCTTCATATTTGGTCTTGGAAGAGGCTTGCCATCATTTGGCTGAAAGTGCCTAGTGCATTGCACTGTCCAAAGTACATGACCGTTGGTTCAAAGAGTCCTCTTGCTGTTAGGAAGGCTGCTTTCCATTCGTCTCCCTTTCGAATGCGAACGTTGTTATATCTCCAGATAATGTTGATCTTGTTAAAGTACTTCGCTCCTTGTAGTACATTGAGGAGTTCGCTGATGCGTGGTAGTAGGAACTTGTCCTTGACTGTATATTTGTTTATTTCTCAATAATCTTGGATGAGTCGTTTGCTACTATCCTTTTTGTTACGAAAGAAACAGGGTGCTGCGTAAGGTGATTTTGAGGGGCATATCTTCCCTGTTCTTAGCCCTTCTTCAACAAAGGCATCTAGTTCTTCTAGTTCTTTCTGCATCATCAGGTAGACCTTGCTCGGTATCGTTTTCGGTGCGTCTTTTGTTAAGTTTATTTCATGGTCCCACTCCTTGTGGTCCGGTAGTTGATCAAAGTTCTTCTCCTTAAAGAGGTGTTTGAATCTCGTCAGATATGAAGGTATCTGAGTTCCCATCCTATCATTGGCTATGGTCTTCGCTGGTTCAGCCACTTTCTGTATTTTGATTGTCTGGTGGTTTATCTTGCATGTTTTGGGGCATCTGTTAAAGACAATCTCTCCCGTCCTCCATTTGATCGTTGGGTTGTGATAGACAAGCCAGTCATGTCCCAGTAGCATGTCGGTTTTTCCAATGTCGAGTATGATGGCTTCCATATGCTCTTTGTGTCCTTTAATGTTGATGTGGACCTCCGCTACTCAGTCTGCTGTTTTCTGGTGGTGGGGCGATCCGTCTGCATTTATGATTGGAATCTTCTTGATTCGTCGTGTCTTCAATCCTGTTTTTGTTACTATGGCGGTATTGATGCAGGTCCTGTCTGCTCCGCTATCGACTTCTGGTGTTATCATTGCTATCCCTTTTCGCGTTCATATTTTCGCTGGTACTGCGAGCTCTTTTCTTCTGGATGGTTTGTTGCCTTGGATGGTTTTCCTTGGTGCTTCAGATTGCTTTGCAGGAATGGTGTATTTCAGAGTGTGGGATGATCTACATCCTGTATCGAAGCAAGTATGTTTCAGCTGTATGGGTTGCGATTTAGCACCTCTTAATCGGACCCTTCGACAAAACCCTCTTTGTCAGAGCTTTCTTCGTCCTTGTCTTCTTTGTCTTCTTCTCCTTCTTCTTTCACTTCTCTGACTCAGGATTTTCCCTTCTTCTTCTTCCTGCAGTTTCATGCATAGTGTCCTTTCAGGCCGCAATTATAACATGTGATGTTCGTTGCTCCTTTTTGCGGCTCCGGGCAATTTCGTGAAAGGTGTCCTGGTTTGTTGCAGTTGAAGCAATTGTTGCTTCGTACTTTGTCGACTTCTATAGCCTGTCCTGTTCCTCGGCTTGGGTTTCCTGGTTTGCATTGGTTGTTTGCGAATTCTCCTCTCATTACATTCTGATGTTCATCGATGTTTTGTCCAATTGCTCGAACTGTCTTGATATATTCATCCCCATCTGTTGGAAGTTCGGAGATTGAGTGTACGGCTTCTGCTGTCCTCCTGTTTAGGCTCTTCTCGAGTAGAAAATGTGGAGCTGTTCCTGTCATTCCTGCTTTTCCTGCGAGGTCTATGAATTCATCTAGGAATTCGTCGATCGGTTGGTTTCCCTGTCTGATGTTGAATAATTTGCTTTCTGCTTGTGACGGTGACATGACATTGCTGAATCGTGTCTGTATTTCAGTTACGAAATCGGCCCATGTGCTTTGGTTGGTCATGGTATCGATTTTCTTCGACGCCCAGTGGGCTCCCGGTCCATCGGTCATTCTGGATAGTACTGCTCCGATCTTTTGTGTATTGGTGAGGTCTCCATGTGCAGTTATGTAGAGCTTCATCTTTCTCCACCAAATGTCGAAGGCTGTTCGGTCTCCTGTGAAGGACTTTGGGTCTGCGATAATTCCTTTGTATTCTGTCGCCATTGTTTGCAGAATTTCTTCGTCGCTGTCCTGGTCTTGGCTTTCCTGTTCTTGAGCTTGTTGTACTTGGACCTGCTGTTCTTGGATCTGCTTTTGTCTTTGCTCTTCTCGTTGTTCTTTCCAATAGTCTAGGTCGATTCCTGCGATTCTACAGGCTTGTTCGAATTCGTTCCACTCTGCAGCGGTTGGTCTGTCTGTCTTGGGTAGTCTCTTTCGCTCCCTCCACTGGTAGTATTCGTTCCAGTTGCTGTCGCTTACTTTCGCCACGATGGTGCAATTTTCTTTATGCTGTACTTCGGCGGATCGGTCTTCTGAAGGGGTTTAGCAATTTCGTTCCTATGTGCCCCTGGCTTTGGTATCATTGTCATACGCTCTGTGCATCGTGTCCCTTCTGTATTAGTGCATCCTCTTCTTGTACTCGGCGATTGTAGTTTGCAATCTGCTGTTGTCTGAAGCTTTGGGCTCGTGTTCGTTCTTCTTTTGTTCTCTTGCAGATTGGTTCGTCCTCTTCTTCAGCAGGAAGATTCTGGTCTGACCACAGCTCTTCTAGGCTTATCCCATATTCTCCTTCTAGTAAGAGTTCTGCGATGAGCTGTGCTGTTTTGTTACTGAAATTTTCAGTAGGCTCATCTGCAGTGGTGAAGGCAAGTTCTCTCAGAAGTGCCTGTTCTTCTTCGTCGCTACTTGGTGTAGGCATACGCTCCCTTTTTCGATTGTTCAAATTGCTAGTGTCTCTGCGGTTGGCGTGGACTGTCTCTGCGAATGGTGTGGACTGCAATGTGTGATCTACTTCTCTGAACCAGGTGTTCTCGTTGCTCATGCTAGTGCTCATGTTAGGCTAGACGAATTTTAAAGGACTCGGACAGACTAAGTGCAAGAGCAGTTTAAGACGATAGCAAAAGGAATATTAAACCTAGCATTACTGGTACATCTGGAAGTCCTTAAGTATTCTACAGTACTCGAGCACGGACCATGGACTGCGCAATGCTGCGGACTGCGAATGAGTAAGGTTGGGATGGGATGACTCAGAGTGACTAGGGAAATGAAGATGATTCGATGACTGCGCACTGCGCAGCATGATGGAGAGGGATGCACAGCATGATGGGAGTGGAGGAGATAGGGGAAAAGATAAGGAAAGGAAGATAAGATAAAGAAAATGAATAGTCTGTAACAGCTCACTGGGTCGGCGACCGCTTGTTGTCGAATGTTGATTAGGTCTTTGATAAAGCACAACGTGGTGTGTGTGAGTCTGAGCGAGTCTTGACAAGGTTTAATATCTTGTTAGGCTAGATGAATCTTAAAGGACTCAGGCAGACTAAGTGCGAGAGCGGTTTAAGACAATGGCAAAAGGAATATTAAACCTAGCACTACTGGTACATCTGGAAGTCCTTATGTATACTACAGTACTCAAGCATGGACCATGGGCTGCACAATGCTGCAGACTGCGGATGAGTAAGGCTGGAGTGGAATGACTCAGAGTGACTAGAGAAATGAAGATGACTCGATGACTGTGTGCTGCACAGCATGATAGGGAGGGATGCACAGCACGATGGGAGAGGAAGAGATAAGGGAAAGATAAGGGAAAGGAAGATAAGATAAGAAAATGAATAGTCTGTAATACAATCTATTCATAAAGTCCGAATGGAGTGGAGACTGCTGTTAGCGGGATGTCTTTAGGTTGCATTCGAGTTTGAAAAAAACTATTCGTCATATTGAATTTACTCCAAATTTTTCCCTTTGCACAGTCTGCCAGTATATCATCCATCTGAGGCAGTAGATGGCTATCCATAACCATGTTGGAGTTGAGTTGCCAGTAGTCATTTACCCATCAAGGTAGTGCCGTTACATCTGCCTTTGGGATGATGAAGGCGGGCGATGCATAAGGAGAGGACGAGGGACGAATGCACCTGGCATCGAGGTGTTGCTGGATTAAGATCCTCCATGCCTTCCAGTATTTCCGAGAGCAGGCATATGTTCTCGTTGCAATAGTTTTGTTCATGTCTTTGAGCTTAATTGAGGCATGGACGGCTGTGGGCAATTCGTCTACATGAGGAATTGGTTCAAAAACATCTTTGTATGATTCACGGTATTGAATCTCTAGTGTGTTGAGCTTCTTTTTGACAGCCAGCATCTTTATATGGTCCTTGATCAATGCAGCGATAGTAGTGGGACGCATTGCATCGCCCTCGACATGCTGCTCTTTTGTCCTCTTTAGGAGTTCACTCATAACCATATCTTTCTGGGCTTTGGTGTTTTGAGCCTCAAGGATGTTGAGGCAACGTCTCTCCCTAGGGGATAAAGGTAGGGGAGGAGGGATGGGCACAGGCAAAGGCAGAGGGGGATTCATCAGATCATAATTTGTAGTTTTATCAATCATGGTACAGGCATCTATATCAAGGACAAGTTTGTTGTGCTTAAGAAAAGGTAAACTGAGGAGGATGGGAGCGCAAAGATTTGGTGCAATTACAGCTCGAAAGGAAGAGGAAGTCCATGCACAATCGAGAGAAGAAACACATATTTTAACATATTGAGAGAGTTCGTGTGAAGCTTTTGGTTTAGAGGGATCGGAGTCACTGAGGGCTACGGAGCAAGAGAGGGGTGTCCCTAGGTTGAAACGACAGAGTCCAAGCTTTTCCACCAGATTGCTATTGATCAAGATGACATGTGCACCGCAATTGATGAGACCAGTCACTATCAGAGAGAACTCAGTGAGCAGTCCAGAGATAGTGCAATGCCAACGTAGATGGCGTTTGGTGAGAGGGGCACATACATCCATGCTACTATCTGATCCATTTCTGAGGACCGAGGACACATATGGTATGGATGATGGCATGAATGCTGCGATCGTGTTTAGGTCTTCTTCATTGAAAATCTTGTCTATGTGTGCAGATGTGGTCACGGTGACCGGTGCAGTGCTAGTGTTCGACATGTAATGTTTCGCCGCTGCTGTAGTAGTAGCCAATGAGCTGGTGGGCTTCCAGTCTGAAGGACGGTCACATAGTAGGATGGCATCCGTGAGCGTAGTGTATCCACTGCCCTTGGGCCAATTACACTTGTGTCCAGTGACGACATAACTCTTGCAGCACTTTCTGCAGCCATGATGCTTCCGCAATAAGAAACGTTTGTCATCGGTGAGTTTGGGCAGATGGTTCGAACTTCTGCTCATGCTGTTGGAGTTTGAGGAGGTTGTGGATGATTGGTATGTGCTTGTGCCACTGGAAGTGTTTCCGTTGTAGGAGGGTCCAGACAATGCTTGGTGTTTAGTCGTATGCTGGACCTCCTTGGCCATGCAGCGGAATCTCTTGAGTTCTTTGGCACGGGCCTAGGCAAGCTTGCGAACTTCCTCGACCCAAGTGCATAGCCATGCACCTTCCATCTTTTCCTTGGAGATGGGATCGACGGCATTCTGGATGATTGCATCTATGTTGTGGTCCTCACAATGCTCACAGAGCTCAGTGTCGAGGAGGTTTTCAAGCTGCTCTCGGAATGCGTCATCCTTCAAGTGATACTTGGTTGTTTTCAATACCAAGTTTTTGTTGAGACAATCTGTGTATCATGAATGGAAATCTGCATTTTTGCTGAGTGTCGTGGTGGTGAGGGAGCGACAGATGTTGTCTTCCCAATGAGCAGGTAGGAAGATTAGACAAATCTCATTGATGAAGGCCTTAAAGGTGAGGGCACACAGGCGCTCGTGGTCCAATGTGATCCATTCACAGATCAGAAGGTCACAAAATGTGGGGAACATCAAGGCTACCTGGTTCTCGGTGATGTTCTTGATCGAGAAATAATCCAGACATGCCAGCTCGAATTTGCGAATGACTTTCGGAGTCAACTCGCCTTCGGAGATCATGGGAAGCTTATTAGGGCTGGGGCACAGGCAGACTGCCTTGCCGTTGGAGGATGTGGAAGCCATAGCATGGGGAGTGCAAGAGGTCAGTGTCAGATTCAGAGGAACTAACACTTGGGATTCTGGAGCAGATTCGTGTAGAGGGGAAATAGTTCTGCCCATCCGAGTTGGAGAGCTCATTAGGGGTCTCAGTGTTGTCATTGGAGGTGGATGCAGGGGTTACAGGTTCCGCCAGTTGTACTGCAGAGTCAGGTAGCTGTTCCGTATTGTTTGACAATCTATTCATGTCCGGCATAGGTGGTGCGGACAATGTGGGGGCAATGGTTTCTTGTAATTCAGCATCTGCAATGCTCTGGAAGGGAGTTGCCTCCAAGAAGAGCACTTGTTGTCAGTTTCGAGTATTGGGATACAGGTTGTTTGGATGTCAAGAGCGGTTCCCTGTACTCTGAGAGTGAGTGCAGGTTCATCGCAAAAGGGGACATGCATCGCAAAGTGATGACGACGTGGTATGGGAAGGTAATAGAGAACATGCATTACAGAGCATTGACGACATGGCATAGAAGGCAGGGGTGGGAGAGCACATGCGTCATGAGACATCAATGATGTGGTACAAGAATCAAAGAACTCTTTGATCAGAGATCAGTGAGAGCTTGTGGTAAGGTTCAGGATAATCGTTTGACTCCAGGGTCTCCTTGCCCCTGAGCACAGAGTCGTCATCATTCAAAAAAAAGTGAAAAGGCGTTGAGGGATGCAAAACACTTAGAGACTGATCACTCACGTGAGGTGAACGAGATGAATGATAGATTCTAAGAGCGAGAATACAAGTGATGATGAGAGCAAGAGGAAAGGGAAGAATATCGAGCATGAGTGTATGACTGTATATATAGGGTAAGCTGATGTAATTTGTTGTGTGTTGTTGTAACCAGAACGGTTACAACAGGATGTCATGCATAAAATCAACATGCCGAGGAGATAGCTGGGAAGAACTCATAGATGAGGCTGTGCAAGGGAAGTAAGTAATGCATGATGGATGGAAGGTCATGCATGAGGATGATACGATATGAATGTATGGCCCAGGTAATAGTCTTGCATGAGCGTGGGGCATGGAAAGTGTTTGACATGACTTGTTAGAAATGTCTTGCATAACAATGGTGCGAAACAGGGTATTTCTGCAAAGTTTTGCATAAATCCTGGAATGTCATTAGGGATATGAAGCTCATACCTTGCCTGGTGAAGGGGAAATGCATGATGGATAAGAGGTCATGTATAAAGTCAATCAAGACATGAGTATACATATTGCCAGGCAATAGTATTGCTTGAGTCTGGTCTGTGTGCATCCACGAGATGTGTTTTGCATGATGGTCAAGGTATCATGCATAACAATGGCATGAGAAGAGGGTTTTTCTGGGAGGAGTCTTGCATGAATAGAGGAACCTAGTTAGAGATGCAAATCTCGTACCTGGGCTGCCGAACAGGTAATGCATGATATATAAGATTGATCGACATGAGGATATTATCAGGGTAATAGTTTTGCATGAGTACTCAGCCACAAGAAGTGTTTTGCATGATGGTTGGGAGCTCTTGCACAACATCAGGACAAAAGGAGCATATTACTTAGGAGGAGTTTTGCATGAGCACGGCATTGTGAGAGAAGTGATGCATGACGAACAGTGCCAAATGAGAGTTTGCTTGGAGAGAGTTTTGCATGAGCACAGGATTGCAAGAGAAGTAATGCATGATGAATAGCGTGAAATGAAAATATTGCTTAGAGGGAGTTTTGCATAACCGAGAAGTGATGCATGATGGACAGCATGGAATGAGGGTATTGCTAAGGAGTTTTTGCAAGAGAAGTAATGCATGACACATGGGATAGGAACATGAAACGATAGCGAGAGGTGTGTTGCATGACGGATGGCATGGGTGGGAGGTGTTCATGCATGATATACAATGTCATCCGTAATGAGGAACATGCCTGGGAGCCAGGAGTAATGCATGACACACCAGTTATATGCCGTGTCATGCAACACCACTGGTATGGGAGGTATTGCAAGAATGCTGCAGAATATAGGCCTTGTGGTTTAAGGCCGTATTGCATGACAACTGCCCTATGATTGCACAGTTTTGTTGCATTACCACGACAGCATCTGGTGTTCAAATCTCTCAAATATGTGGTCATTCAGACTTCGCAAGGGGCTCAGGCATATCCAAAGTGCTGTCATTCTTCCTTTCAGGTTCCTATCTGAAACTGCTGTTGTGTTCTGGGCAGTGGGCACGGTCAACAAACCAACAAAAGATTAGCTTTTTCCACAGTCAGAAACTACGGTCCCCTATTGGTATGATGTTCTGGAGTTGTTTGAGCCTGGCACCATCGAAGGCTGCTGTTACAATTTCAACGCCAATCGTTATCTTGACGATGGACACGTGACCCAATAATCACCTGACAAGACACGTGACACAAACGCGACGCGACTGACAAGATACGATGTGAAGACTTGAAGGAAACCCTCTAGCAACAACGCGTCATTAGGGCCAAGGGTTATGACGAAGCGCCAACAGGAAACCATGAGGAGCGTAGTCGTATTTCAGCTCAAACGACGGAATAGGGTAAAGGGCTCTACATAACATGAGGATAGCATACGTATGTCGTGGTCCGTGCTCGAGGATCGTAACATATAAATAGCTAGAATGTACGTAGTAGAACTCAGCTTCGAGCTGGCTAGTTAATAGCATTCTTCTCCCCGCCTCTCACCTCTCGAGATAGTCAGAGTGACCTGCGCGCAGATTTGGTTTTGCGTAGCAAAAGCTCGAAGCTTCTCATCGCGCACCTCACCGCTCTTAGCTCTCACCTCTCTCCGCTGCCCTTCCTTCGTTGCCCGATGGCCACGAGTGCCGTGCGACCAAAGGAACCCGCTGCGTCATCATACCTTTTCTCCAAAACACTACTAACCTTTTCAACCTTCAATCCCCATTCCCTACCCTGCGCCAACCCCTATTCTGATCTCTGTCCGCGGTCCTTGTTCGTTGCATTTGGAAGTGCGAGAGGACTAAGGGTAACGTTGAGTCCGACCCTGTCCGAATCGAACATCAAAAGGCTGTGCTAGGGTAATCTTCGGAGAGCCCTACCGCGCGTCTGACCGGGTAGTTTGTTGACCCGGGACGTACCGAAGCAAGAGAGATCAGAGGACTCGGACGTGTGGATAGTCCCCACCCTTCGACCGACACCTCAAACACACCCTTGAAAGTCGTTGTCGGAGACGTGTGTTGACCCGAAACGAGAAAGGGATTGCCAGACCGCTGGGATCTCTGATGACGAAACCTTCCTTGACTGCCATTTGGGGCATCCTTGTAGTTACGAGGATTCGAGCCGACCCTTCCGCAGTCTAACAGGCACCCTCCATCTTTCCCGGACCCAACCAAAGCAGGAGTCGACGGTCGCGCGCCGCCTGCATGGTACTAATCGACTATTCTATTGGACGAAACCACCAAGTCACCAACCTCTCTTCCTTCTGCACACGAATCCGCCGAAACCCCCTTTACCGAAGCCATATCGGTTACACCCTCATCCGAAAGAACCTTCACCTCCGAAACTGAGTAGTTTGTTACGGACCATTCATTTTCTTTATCTTATCTTCCTTCCCTTATCTTCTCCCCTATCTCCCCCACTCCCATCATGCTGCGCAGCGTGCAGTCATCGAGTCATCCCCTTTCCCTAGTCACTCCGAGTCATCCTACCACAACCTTACTCATCCGTAGTCCGCAGCATTGCGCAGCTCATGGTCCGTGCTCGAGTACTGTAGATATATAAGGACTTCCCGATGTACCAGTAGCGCTAGGTTTAATATTCCATTTGCCATCGTCTTAAACCACTCTCGCACATAGTCTGCCCGAGTCCTTTAAGATTCGTCTAGCCTAACATAGTTGAGGTCGAATACGAATATTGGACCAACTACTACCCCAACCTATCCCCGCGACACATTCCCGGTAACTTCATCTGGGACGAAGACCCCCCGGAACTTTACTTCTACCCTCGACGAAGAGAAACCCCCGAAAGACACCCATAATGGAATTCATCCCCACTCTCTTCGCCTTCATCACCGTCATCCTTACTACCCTCTTCGCCACACACCCACTTGCCTTAGCTTGAGGCACCCTTCGAAACAACCCACAACAAGCGGAACAGGTACAGAATGCGACTCGGACTTTGGTCAATGCGATCAAAGAAGAACTGGATTTGGGCAAGAAGCCCAAAAGAACGAAATCGGAACCGCCGGATCCATATAAAGGGGAACCCAGCCTGATCGGAAGTTGGCTTCGATGAATGGAAGTCTACTTCGACAAAGAGGAGATCACGAACAAATGGGACATGATCACCTATGCACTGCAACGGATCACGGGAGGCAAGGCCGAACGTGCACAGAATTGGGCGGACTCTAAGCTGCAAGAGTGGCTGGAGTTCAAAACGGAATTAAACGGTCGCAGGCAGGAGTTCGGATATCACTCCACCTATGATGACTGGGAACATGGACGCGTCGTTACGCCGGCAATGGCTAACACTCCGGAAGTCAGGACGAACCCACTTGGACACCTTCCACCGTTCAAGGACTGGGAAGAGTTCAAGGCGGAGGCCAGAGAATTCTTCATGACCACGGAAACCCGAAACAACACGATCATTCGAATTAAAGGACTATCGCAACACCGACGACCGGTCGAGGACTACATTGTCGAATTCCGGAGCTGGGCTCCCTTGACGGAATACAACGACATCGCGCTCATCGACATTTTCAAACATGGACTCGACCAGGCACTCGGACAACGGATTATCGAACTAGGAGGTGTCCATGAGGAGGACATTGACTGGTGGTACAGATGAGCAACGGAACTGGACCGGCAATATCGCCAGGCCCAGAAGGAATTCGGGGTGAAGGAGCGATTCACTCCCAAGCCAACACAGAAACCGGCACAGGAAACGATGGCACCTAAGGGGCAAACTCCGGCACCAGTAACTGGTAATGCTCAAGGACGGCCCGACCCTAACGCCATGGACGTCGACCGGCTGAGACGCGAAGGACACTGCTTCCGGTGCGGCGAGAAAGGACATCTCGGACGAAACTGTCCAACGAACATCTGGCCGAGATACATGACTAGGAACGTGGAGGCTAAGGACGAACCTGCCGCCGCCCACATTGAGGAAATGAACCAGGGTTTTCAATAGAGCTGGAAAGGAGCACCACTTCACCGGCTGATTATGTATCGTCGAATATTAATATAAGGGACATTCCCGACCTTAAAGAATATTTCGAACGAGAAGGTGCACGAGAGTTCGGTCTTGTAAAAGGATATACTTTACCCTGGGTGGCACAACAAATCTATCGGCAGGACGAGTCTAAGGCATACTCGATCCTTAAGGCATGGACGGACCAATCGCAACAAAAGGACATCTCTTTGGAAAGACTTCGTGAGATCAACCAAATGAACGATCACGACGCTCTCCATACGCTATATGACCTCAGACAAAAACCACGATTTGTCAGAGGCGGAAATGGAAACCAGATGGATGTACCCTTGACAATCACGACTTTGGACACTGGACGGACACAGCGTGAAAGCGTTGCTTGACACGGGATGCACCGGATCCTGTATAGACCGGAAGTTTGTCAAGGAAAAGGAAATCAACACAAAACGATATCCTGTTCCCATCCCGGTCCACAATGCAGATGGAACCCATAACAGAGCAGGCGATATACAGGAATACGTTGAACTAAGAGTCCGCGTCCAGGACCATGTTGAGCGAATGGTCTTCTCGGTCACCGAACTCGGAAAGGGCCAGGTCTTTATCGGTTATGAATGGGTTAAACGTCACAACCCTCAAATCGATTGGAAAACGGAAAAAATCACATTCGACCGGTGCCCCGAAGAGTGTCAGCGAAACGTCCGAAAGGGGAACCCTGAAGACGATGACACCTCTATCGAAACGAATGAGGTTGATTTCGAAAACGGAGAGAAACTCTTGATGATCGACATAAACCGAGAGTTTCATCTAAGGGCTTTCCAAATGACGGCTTCCAAACTGGCAGAAGCGACGACAAAGACGGCGAAGGTGAAAACCTTTGAGGAAATCGTACCGGAAGAATATCACTGTTTCAAGGACTCAGTGTTCGGAAAAGAGTCGTTCGACGAACTACCACCGCGACGACCTTGGGACCATGCAATTGAACTCGTCCCAGGAGCCAAACTCCAGGACTGCAAGGTCTACCCCCTGACGCTGGACGAGCAAAAACAGTTAGATGCCTTCCTGGACGAAAACCTGAACACCGGACGAATCAGACCGTCGAAGTCACCAATGGCCTCGCCTTTCTTCTTTGTGAAAAAGAAGGACGGATCCCTACGACCCGTACAGGACTATCGGAAATTGAATGACGTGACGATAAAGAACAAATACCCGTTACCCCTGATTCAGGAACTGATCGACAAACTAAAAGGGGCAAAGTTCTTTACGAAGCTTGACATCCGATGGGGATATAACAACGTCCGCATGAAAGAAGGCGACGAATGGAAAGCCGCGTTTCGGACAAACCGGGGAATGTTCGAACCCCTGGTCATGTTCTTCGGACTGACGAATTCACCGGCTACTTTTCAAACAATGATGAACACGATCTTCAAGGACGAGATCGATCAGGGACACATGATAATCTACATGGACGATATCCTCATCTTCAACAAGGATCTGGATAAACACAGACAACTCGTCCAACGTGTATTGGAAAAGCTAAAAAACAACAAGCTTTACCTGAAACCCGAGAAATGTTCGTTTCATCAACTGGAAGTAGAGTATCTCGGAATGATTGTCTCGGAAAACGGCATTAAAATGGATCCCGTTAAAGTCGAAGGCGTCAAAGACTGGCCAAAACCCACATGTAAACGAGACGTCCAACAATTTCTAGGCTTCTGTAACTTCTACCGGCGTTTCATCGAAGGATTCACAAAGATTGCAAAACCCTTGACAGAATTAACCGGAAAAGCCAACTGGACGTGGGAAAAAGCCCAAAACGACGCATTCAATGGATTAAAGAATCAGATCTGTTCGGCACCGATTATTGCAATGCCCCGAGACGATGGAAAGTTCCGAATGGAAGTCGACGCTTCAAACTATGCAATAGGAGGCGTCCTGTCACAGGAACAATCCAATAGTACCTGGAGACCGGTAGCATTCATGTCAAAGTCATTGAATCCGACGGAACGGAATTACGAGATCTATGATAAAGAGATGCTCGCGATCATGACAGGACTTGAGGAATGGCGCCAATACCTTTGCAGCACTAAACAAAAGTTCGAGATCTGGACAGATCATAAAAATCTCGAATACTTCTGAAAGCCTCAGAAGCTGAATCGTCGACAAGCTTGTTGGATCTCGGAGCTTCAGGACTATGACTTTGTCCTGGAACACAAACCCGGAAAGTCGATGACAAAGGCAGACAGTCTGTCGAGATGACCAGACCATGAGAAGGGGGAGAACGATAACGAGAACGTTGTACTCCTAAAGCCGGAAAATTTTCGCCGACTTTTTATGGCAAAAGTCACGCCGACACCAGAATTCCAAGACATGCTGAACCAGATAAAACGGGCCTGGAAGCAAAGAGAATCCGAAGTTCAGAAGCGTCTTGATGCAGGCGAACACGGCTGGGAAGAAAATGACCGAATCGTCACATGGTTAAAACGGTACTACGTCCCCAAAAGCCAAATGATAAGGGAATGGATCATTGAAATTCACCACTCCGATCAAATCTCGGGACACCCAGGACAGACAAAGACGCACGAGTTGATCACGCATAACTTCTGGTGGCCCAAAATGATGAACGACATCAAGGCATACGTCAAAGGATGTGACAAATGCCAGCGAACAAAGATCATCAGAGATCGGAAGCATGCCCCGCTTCATCCAAATGAAGTACCGAAGGAACCATGGGAGATCATCTCGGTAGATCTCATCGGACCGCTCCCCGCATCTCAGGGATTCGACGGCGTAATGGTAACGGTAGATCGGTTCACCAAAGGAGCCAAATTCATACCAGTCAACATGGAAATCACAGCAGAAGGAGTCGCTCGTAAACTACGCGACACCGTATTCTCGAATTACGGACTTCCCAAGAAAGTCATCAGCGACAGAGGACCACAGTTCGTCTCGAACTTTATGAAGGACCTTTACGCACTCTTGGGAATCAAAGGAGCCCCTTCGACGCCGTATCATCCACAGACCAATGGACAGACAGAAAGAGTTAATCAGGAACTCGAGCAATACCTGAAACTTTTTGTGAATCATCGGCAAACAGACTGGGCGGATTGGCTACCTATGGCCGAATTCTCTTATAACAATCGAGTTCACTCTGCGACAGGATATTCCCCCTTCTATCTGAACCACGGACGACATCTGCATACCGGAAAGGAACCCCCGAAGCGTGATGTCAAGTCGCAAACCGCAGAAGAGTTCGCGAACATGATGAAAGAGATTCGGACCAAAGCCGAGACTTCTCTGACCAAAGCCGCTGAAACGATGAAATGGACCTACGATCGAAAGCAGAAGCCCGCCCGAGAATACCATGAGGGCGATCAGGTCTGGCTGGAAGGAACCAATATTACCACCGACCGGCCAACTGATAAGCTAAATGACAAACGGTTCGGTCCTTTCAAAGTCAAACGGCGAATTGGAGAATCGGCATACGAACTCGATTTACCGGAACACTGGAAAATTCACCCCATCCGAAATGAGTCCGAGCTCACCCCGTATACGGCACCGGCGTTCCCGCAACAAAAAGCGGTGACGATTCTTAAACGACCTCCCCCTATCGTCGTAGAGGGAGAGAAGCGATACGAAATAGAGACTGTGATTAACTCTCGATGGAATAGAGGAAAATTGCAGTACAGGATACATTGGAAGGGCTACCCTATGGAGGACGCTACATGGGAGCCGGCAGAAAACGTCATCGAAGATGCGCTGGACGCGGTCGCGAAATTTCATCGCGAGAATCCCGAGGCGCCATCCCTAGACAGAGGACAACGTCAACTACCACCCCGGATGCCACCAAAAAAGGTAGTACGCACCCGCCTCCATCAATCCCAAACGCCGAAGGTCCTCTTCGACCACACGGCTAATGAAGTCTGGGTCTGCCCGCGAAGTCAGCAAATGAAAGCGGAGCCGAAGAAGCGAACCCTTACCGGATGGATGTCGGACCTGAAAGAAGTCGAAGATCGACTTGAGGCGGCGTGGCAGGCGTGGCAGCAGCGTCGGAACAAGGCAATCGCAGGAGAGGACAAGCGCAAGGAAGACTAGAACGACGACGACGAAGAAGAACATGATTGCGAGGACGCAATCCCTAAGGGGGGGGTAATGTTACGATTTCAACGCCAATCGTTATCTTGACGATGGACACGTGACCCAATAATCACCTGACAAGACACGTGACACAAACGTGACATGACTGACAAGATACGATGTGAAGACTTGAAGGAAACCCTCTAGCAACAACGCGTCATTAGGGCCAAGGGTTATGACGAAGCGCCAACAGGAAACCATGAGGAGCGTAGTCGTATTTCAGCTCAAACGACGGAATAGGGTAAAGGGCTCTACATAACACGAGGATAGCATACGTATGTCGTGGTCCATGCTCGAGGATCGTAACATATAAATAGCTAGAATGTACGTAGTAGAACTCAGCTTTGAGCTGGCTAGTTAATAGCATTCTTCTCCCCGCCTCTCACCTCTCGAGATAGTCAGAGTGACCTGCGTGCAGATTTGGTTTTGCGTAGCAGCTGCATCATGAATACAAAGGGGATAATATTCCTATGCTGCCTGATCTCATCCTCATGGCCAACATGGTGCATGGTGTAGAAACACACTATCGTGTGTTTTCTCATTAGTGCTATTGGTTCACAGACTCGATCTTGGCAATACCTGAACATGTGGCTAGGCCAGCTATTGGGACGAGGCCCGAGCATGGCAAGCTGGCGGTCTCGGGACAACCCGTGAGTACCTACAAATAGTAAATATCAAATTGCGGCATGTGTTAGGCTAGATGAATCTTAAAGGACTCGGGCAGACTATGTGCGAGAGTGGTTTAAGATGATGGCAAATGGAATATTAAACCTAGCGCTACTGGTACATCGGGAAGTCCTTATATATCTACAGTACTCGAGCACGGACCATGAGCTGCGCAATGCTGCGGACTACGGATGAGTAAGGTTGTGGTAGGATGACTCGGAGTGACTAGGGAAAGGGGATGACTCAATGACTGCGCGCTGTGCAGCATGACTAGGGGAAGGGAATGACTCGATGACTGCGCGCTGTGCAGCATGATGGGAGTGGGGGAGATAGGGGAGAAGATAAGGGAAGGAAGATAAGATAAAGAAAATGAATGGTCCGTAACATCACCCTCTCTTTTAGATTCGCGTCCTCGCGAAAACCCTTAGTCCAGCTGTCCCCACCCATTGTTTTCCCAGGCGCTCATCGCGCGTGGGGCCCACGTGTGAATGAGCTCCTCATTGTAGGAGCGGATGTGGTGGAGTGTGGTGGCGAGGAGTTTGAGTCGCCAGTTTTCGGTGCGAAGTGTTTCCATTGCTTCGCGAAGCGTGATGCGTTCCGCTGTTGTGGGGGCGGTCCCGTCGGGGGTCCGTCCACTCCAAAGGTGCGTACGGATGGTCATGACGTAGCGCAGGTATGCGCTGAGGGTGATGGCGAGGGGGTCCATGTAGTCTTTGGCGTCGAGGATCTTCGCCAGATTCTCAGCATCATTCATGATGGGGGTGGGTGCGCGGCTGTCGTCGCTGCTTTCGATGCTGATGGGGGCATTGGTGGTCATGATGTGCGTTTTCTGACCTTCTTCCCTCTTTTCGTGGTCCTTTTATCTTGCTCCGTGGTCTTCTTCAGGAAACGGTCTAGAGCTTGCTGCGCATTCCCTAGTTCCTTCTCTTTGATCCATGTGTTTTCCTCATGTCCGTATCCTTTCCATTTGACCAGGAATAGCGTTCCTCTTCCTTGTTTCCTTCTTTTTAGAATTTCTTCTATTTCGTACTCTTCTTCATCATTTATGATCTCAGGGGGTGGCGGCGATGGCCGTTCTTGTATCTTGAAACGGGGTCCTTTGTAGGGTGTGAGTAGCGCTTCATTGAACACGGGGTGTATCAGCTGCCATGATGCTGGGAGTTCCAGGCGATATGCTGAGGCTCCTTTCTTTTCGATCACCTTGAACGGTCCGTATCGGAGTGCTGATAGCTTCTTCGATGGTCGATTGACTGCGATATTGGTGGCTTCAAGCCATACTCCGTCCCCTTTCTTGTATTCACGGGCTGGTTTTCGCCTCGCGTCGTAATTGTCCTTGGCTCGTGTCTGCGCATACTGTAGCGCGGCGTTTGCTTCCTTCCGAATTTGGTTCATTCTCTCGACAAAGTTCTTGGCTGCGGGGTTATTCCCTTCCGTTGTCTGTGGTTCTCCCTTCCAGGGGTGCATTCCATAGTTGAGGTAGAATGGTGTCTCCTTTGTTCTGTGATGTGTCTTGTCGTTGTATTGGTATTCTGCGATCGCTATCCATTCTGCCCAGTCGTTCTGCAGGTTGTTTGTGAAGTTTCTAAGGAAAACTTCTGTTTCCTGATGGGATCGCTCCGCCTGTCCATCTGTTTGTGGGTGATAGGCCGTTGATAGGTTTTGCTTTGTTCCGAGCAGTTTTAGAAGCGCTGTCATGAATCGTGCTGCGAATTGGGGTCCTCGGTCACTGATGATCTTTCGTGGGATTCCATGGAGTCTCCACACATTGTCTCGATATAGTCATGTGAGACCTTCTGCTGTGAGTTCGGTGTTGGTGGGAATTAGATGGATCATCTTGGTCAGGCGGTCTGTGACTGTGGCAATGGCGTTAAAGCCGTTCGAGCTGGGTAGCAGTCCTATAAGGTCTACTCCAATATCTTCCCATGGTTGCTGCGGAACCTCGTGCGGGTGTAGTGGTGCATGTTTCTTTTGTCGGATGATTTTGTTTCGCTGGCATGCTTCGCATCCATTGACATACTTCTTGATGTCTGTTAGCATTGATGGCCACCAATAGGTGCAGTTTATGAGTTCGTGCATGCGGTATTGTCCTGGGTGTCCTCCGATGGGTGTGTCATGGTGTTCGAACATGATGTCTTCCTTCAGTTTGTTGTCTGGGGGAACGTAGATCTTCCCTCCTGCGTATACAATGTGGTTTTCTTCTGTGAACCAGTGTGGTTTTTCTTTCAGTCCTGTTGTTACGATTGTTTCTCTCCGTGTGCATTGTCGAATTTGTTCCATTCTTGGAGTTTCGATCATCGTGATTCCTCTTGTCTGCATTGTTTTGTTATTTCCTGCTTCCCTTTTCGGTGGATGTTCATCCTCGAACATCATAAAGTCGAAATCTCGTTCATTATTCTCTTCCAGGTGTCGGATGAATGTGGCTTCTTTGATCATTTGTATGTCGTCTTTTTCTGCTAGGTTGTCTTCATATCCCGCTATTCGTGATAGGACATCTGCTTTTCCATTCGCTTTTCCTGGCACGTGTCGTAGTTCGTAGTCATACTCTTGTAGTTTCAGATACCAGCCGGTCTGTCTCGAATTGAGTCGTTGTGGTTTTCGGAAGTATGATAGGTTCTTGTGGTCCGTCAATATTTCGAACTTCTCTCGAGCTTCTAGGAGGTATTGTCTCCATGTCTTCAGTGCCACCATTATCGCCAGGAGTTCTTTGTCGTAGATTTCGTAGTTCTGTTCTGCTGGAGTCATGCACCTTGATATGAAGGCAATTGGGTGCCATAGTCCTTTCTGCTGTTGCGATAATACCGCTCCGATAGCGTATCCTGAGGCGTCCGTTTCAACTCGGAATTTTCCCTCTGTTTGTGGTAGTGCTAGAATGGGTGCCGAGGTTATATGTCGGATTAGCTCCTTGAAAGCGCTTTGCTGCTTGTCTATCCACTGGAATGTTTTGTTTCCCGTTAATTCCGTTAAAGGTTTAGTGACTTTTGCATATCCTTTGATGAACCATCGATAAAAGTTTGTGAATCCTAAGAACTTTTGTAGTTCTTTCTTCGTTTTCGGCGTCGGCCAGGATTGTACGGCTGTGATCTTCTCCGGTTCCATTTCCACTTTCCCTTCTCCTACGATATACCCTAGTACTGGGACTTTTGATGATTCCCAGACACATTTCGGTCCTTTGATGAATAGGTCGTTCTTGTTCAGTATCTCCATGACTTCTACTGTGTTCTTTTGAAGTTCCTCTCGCATTCGTCCGATGATTATAATGTCGTCCATATAGATTATGCATACTCTTCTTCGTATTTGGTCTTGGAAGAGGCTTGCCATCATTCGGCTGAAAGTGCCTGGTGCATTGCACTGTCCAAAGTACATGACTGTTGGTTCGAAGAGTCCTCTTGCTGTTAGGAAGGCTGCTTTCCATTCGTCTCCTTTTCGAATGCGAACGTTGTTGTATCCCCAGATAATGTCAATCTTGTTAAAGTACTTCACTCCTTGTAGTACGTCAAGGAGTTCGCTGATGCGTGGTAGTGGGAACTTGTCCTTGACCGTATATTTGTTTATCTCTCGGTAGTCTTGGATGAGTCGTTTGCTACCATCCTTCTTGTTACGAAAGAAACAGGGTGCCGCATAAGGTGATTTTGAGGGGCGTATCTTCCCTGTTCTTAGTCCTTCTTCGACGAAGGCGTCTAGTTCTTCTAGCTCCTTCTGCGTCATTGGGTATACCTTGCTCGGTATCGTTTTCGGTGCGTCTTTTGTTAAGTTTATTTCGTGGTCCCACTCCTTATGGTCCGGTAGTCGATCGAAGTTCTTCTCCTTAAAGAGGTGTTTGAATCTCGTCAGATATGAAGGTATCTGAGTTCCCGTCCTGTCATTGGCTGTGGTCTTCGCTGGTTCGGTCACTTTCTGTATTTTGATTGTCTGGTGGTTTATCTTGCATGTCTTGGGGCATCTATTAAAGACAATCTCTCCCGTCCTCCATTTGATCATTGGGTTGTGATAGACAAGCCAGTCGTATCCCAGTAGCATGTCGGTTTTCCCAATGTCGAGTACAATGGCTTCCATATGCTCTTTGTGTCCTTTAATGTCGATGTGGACCTCCGCTACTCGGTCTGCTGTTTTCTGGCAGTTGGGTGATCCGTCTGCATTTATGATTGGAATCTTCTTGATTCGCCGTGTCTTTAATCCCATTTTTGTTACTATAGCGGTATTGATGCAGGTTCTGTCTGCTCCACTATCGACTTCTGGTGTTATCGTCGCTATCCCTTTTCGCGTTCGTATCTTCGCTGGTACCGCGAGTTCCTTTCTTCTGGGTGGTTTGTCGCCTTGGATGGTTTTTCTTGGTGCTTCAGATCGCTTTGCAGGAATGGTGTATTTCAGAGTGTGGGATGATCTACATCCTGTATCGAAGCAAGTATGTTTCAGCTGTATGGGTTGCGATTTAGCACCTCTTAATCGGACCCTTCGACAAAACCCTCTTTGTCAGAGCTTTCTTCGTCCTTGTCTTCTTCGTCTTCTTCTTCTTCTTCTTTCACTTCTCTGACTCGGGATTTTCCCTTCTTCTTCTTTCTGCAGTTTCGTGCATAGTGTCCTTTCAGGCCGCAATTATAGCATGTGACATTCGCTGCTCCTTTTCGCAGCTCCGGGCAATTTCGTGAAAGGTGTCCTGGTTTGTTGCAGTTGAAGCAGTTGTTGCTTCGTACTTTGTCGACTTCCATGGCCTGTCCTGTTCCTCGGCTTGGGTTTCCTGGCTTGTGTTGATTGTTTGCAAATTCCCCTCTCATCACATTCCTATGTTCATCGATGTTTCGTCCAATTGCTTGAATTGTCTTGATATATTCATCTCCATCTGTTGGGAGTTCGGAGATTGAGTGTACGGCTTCTGCTGTCCTCCTGTTTAGGCTCTTCTCGAGTAGGAAGCGTGGAGCTGTTCCTGTCATCCCTGCTTTTCCTGCGAGGTCTATGAATTCATCTAGGAATTCATCGATCGGTCGGTTCCCCTGTCTGATGTTGAATAGTTTGCTTCCTGCTTGCGACGGTGACATGACATTGCTGAATCGTGTCTGTATTTCGGTTACAAAATCGGCCCATGTGCTTTGGTTGGTCGTAGTGTCGATTTTCTTCGACGCCCAGTGGGCTCCCGGTCCGTCGGTCATTCTGGATAGTACTGCTCCGATCTTTTGTGTGTCGGTGAGGTCTCCATGTGCAGTTATGTAGAGCTTCATCTTTCTCCACCAAATGTCGAAAGCTGTTCGGTCTCCTGTGAAGGACTTTGGGTCTGCGATAATCCCTTTGTATTCTGTCGCCATTGTTTGCGGGATTTCTTCGTCGCTGTCTTGGTCTTGGCTTTCCTGTTCTTGAGCTTGTTGTGCTTGGGCCTGCTGTTCTTGGATCTGCTTTTGTCTTTGCTCTTCTCGTTGCTCTTTCCAATAGTCTAGGTCGATTCCTGCGATTCTACAGGCTTGTTCGAATTCGTTCCACTCTGCAGCGGTTGGTCTGTCTGTCTTGGGTAGTCTCTTTCGCTCCCTCCACTGGTAGTATTCGTTCCAGTCACTGTCGCTTACTTTCGCCACGATGGTGCGATTTCCTTTATGCTGTACTTCGGCGGGTCGGTCTTCTGAAGGGGTTCAGTAGTTTCGTTCCTATGTGGTCCTGGCTTCGGTGTCGTTGGCGTACGCTCTGTGCGTCATGTCCCTTCTGTATTAGTGTGTCCTCTTCTTGTACTCGGCGATTGTAGTTTGCAATCTGCTGCTATCTGAAGCTTTGGGCTCGTGTTCGTTCTTCTCTTGTTCTCTTGCGGATTGGTTCGTCCTCTTCTTCAGCAGGAAGATTCTGGTCTGACCACAGCTCTTCTAGGCTTATCCCGTATTCTCCTTCTAGTAAGAGTTCTGCGATGAGTTGTGCTGTTTCGTTACTGAAGTTTTCAGTAAGCTCATCTGCGGTGGTGAAGGCAAGTTCTCTCAGAAGTGCCTGTTCTTCTTCTTCGTCGCTACTTGGTGTAGGCGTACGTTCCCTTTCTTGATTGTTTGAATTGCTAGTGTCTCTGCGGTTGGCGTGGACTGTCTCTGCGAATGGCGTGGACTGCAATGTGTGATCTACTTCTCTGAACCAGGTGTTCTTGTCGCTCGTGCTAGTACTCGCTGGGTCGGCGATCGTTCGTCGTCGAATGTTGATTAGGTCTTTGATAAAGCGCGACGTGGTGTGTGTAAGTCTGAGCGAGTCTCGACGAGGTTTAATATCTTGTTAGGCTAGACGAATCTTAAAGGACTCGGGCAGACTATGTGCGAGAGTGGTTTAAGACGATGGCAAATGGAATATTAAACCTAGCGCTACTGGTACATCGGGAAGTCCTTATATATCTACAGTACTCGAGCACGGACCATGAGCTGCGCAATGCTGCGGACTACGGATGAGTAAGGTTGTGGTAGGATGACTTGGAGTGACTAGGGAAAGGGGATGACTCAATGACTGCGCGCTGCGCAGCATGACTAGGGGAAGGGGATGACTCGATGACTGTGCGCTGCGCAGCATGATGGGAGTGGGGGAGATAGGGGAGAAGATAAGGGAAGGAAGATAAGATAAAGAAAATGAATGGTCCGTAACAGCATGTATATAAGCCAGCCCCCAAATGGAACAAACAATAGTTCACATGCCATAACTTGCACTTACTCATCCACTGCTGCTCTACGTCTCTGCTTGCTAAAAGGTTATGGGCCTCGGCTTATGACCAACTAGAAAGCGGAAAAACACTTGCTACACCTATATTGCACATCGAAACTGAACACCATGACCAATCAGCCTGCTGGCAGCTCATGCAGTGATCCGGTACCTGATGCTGGCAACCCTGCACAGCTTGCCCCATCAATCACCAGAATCGACATCCGTGACCATGCCGCTTTTGTCAAGGTTGCGGAACCCCTTGAGGAAGGGAAATGGCCTGCTTGGCATGAGCGCTTCCGACGAGTTGTGAAGACCTGCGAACTGGACGGATATGTCCATGGCACCCTCGCTCAGCCTAATGAGGAAACTGACCCGGTTGGCTATGCAAACTGGGCACACAATGATAATTGTGCTCAGACTCTCATTGCCAATAATATTTCCAAGAGTCAGATGATCCATATTGGGCATTGCGACACTGCACACGACATGTGGGCTAGCTTAGAAGCTGTTCATGAAACCAAGGGACACCAAACTGTTGTCACTGTCATTTGTAACCTGTTTCATACAATTGCGGATGAGTCTACCAATATTCCCGAGCACCTCAATAAGCTCAAGGAATCTTGAGAGCGCATTAATATGCTTGGCGATGCTGATTTTCGGATCTCTGATCCCATGTTTAAAGTCATTATTTCCTCGTCACTTCCCTACTCCTGGGACTTGTTTACAGAATCCTACGTTGGCAGCTGCATGGGAATAACTGAAACCAATCCGAAAAAGAGGATTGGATCACAAGAGTTTATTGGCATTATTAAAGAAGAATACAAATGTCACCAACAACATGCCCACACTACTGAATCGACAAGCCAGGCGATCCAATCAAAACCAACTGGCGACTATCAACCTGGTAGTCAACCTTGCAGTGAAAATCGACCGCCCAAATGTGGGCATTGCCACTGTATCAGACACAACACGCTTGACTGCCAATTTCTTGGACAATCTGCCTGTGACACTTGTCACTGCTTTAGCCATGCAACGAAGGATTGTCGGGTGGCTAAGAAGCGAAAGAAAGACACTAAAAGGGAAGCGAAGAAAAAGGTGAAGACTGAAGAAACCCACCAGGCAGGCGAAGAAATCGTGTTCAGTGTCCAAGAATCCAGTGATGAACTTGAACTTACCGAAGCATCCTGTTCCTCTAACATAAATGAAATTGACAAGCGTTCTGCTTATTGCGAGTGGTTGGCTGATTCGGCAACGACCTCACATGTATCAAACATGCGTGCAGCCTTTACGCAATTCCACCCCATATCAGAAACCTCTGTAATGGGAGTTGGGAATGTAAAAGCAAAAGCGGAAGGTCGAGGTATTGTTGAGCTAGAATCAGAGTGCGAAGGAAACAAGTTTACAATAAAACTTGAAGACGTACTCTATATTCCAGCCAATCGAAATAACCTCCTCTCTCTCGGCTGCTGGGATAAAGCTGGTGGATGGTATGCCGGAGGAGGGGGAGCAATCACGCTCATTATGAGGGATGGATGAAAAATAGCTAAAGGGGCTCAGATTCAAACAAATTTATACAAAATGAATCTGAAAGTACAAGCTTCCGGAGTGAAACCTCCAAAAAATTGTACCGCGATGCCGCTAACATTTGTTGCCATGGAGCCTGCACAAAGCTGGGAAACTTGGCATCGACGATATGGCCATGTCAGCTATAGTGGCATACAACGGATCCTTGACGAAGGCCTGGTAGATGGCCTAAATATCGATACAAGGACACCGAAACCAGATTGTACAGCCTGTACAGAGGGCAAACAATCTGAAGAAGCCTATGATAAAGTCGACAAAAAATACACAGCCTTAGGAGAACTCATCCATATAGATTTATAGGAAAAATACGACATCACATCCATTAATGGAAACCAATACTATGTTCTCTTTGTCGACGACTCCGCACAATATACGACTGTCAAATTTTCCAAGTCAAAAGACCAGTCAGCAGAGGGAGTAATCAAATATCTTACGCACTTAAAAACTCAGGGTAAAAATCCCAAAGCAATATGAATTAATCGCGGAAAAGAGTTCGTCAACGAGAAGCTGGATAGTTGGTGTCATCAACAAGGAATAGAAATTCAACTGACAGCACCATATTCACCTTCTCAAAATGGTGTCACCGAACGAATGAATCGCACCCTTGTCGAACTCGGGTGCTCAATGTTAGCAGCACAGGACCTCCCAGAATTTCTCTGGGAGCCCGCGGTCGAACATAGTGCCTATATTCGCAATCGCTCACATACAAAACCTTTAATAGGCAAAACACCATATCAAAAATGGCATTTACAAAAGCCTAATGTCGCTCATCTGCGCAAATTCGGTGCTCCGGTGTGGATCCTCAACCAAGGATCATGCGAACAAAGAAAAATGCTTCCAAAATCTAAACGACAAGCATATGTTGGCTTCGACGAAGGTTCCAAATCAGTAAAATACTACAATGCAGAAACCCGACACATACTCGTTTCATGTAACTTTCGTGCCCTCAACTTACCAACAACTCAAACTCCACCAGAACAAATTGAAATCATACCTGACCCATCGCGCGAGGGGGAGATAGAGGGTAATGCGCAACAATCAGACAATGCACAATGAAAACGGAAACAAGATGTGGAACCTGAAGAAGCTATAGACATTGAAGCACCAAGGAAAACAAGAGGAAGATGTACCAATTACCATTATCTCGCAGACCCTTTCCCTGATGAGGAAGACAATGAATGCAAAGAATTACCAGCCACAACGACAGCCGTCGAGCTAGCATACATTGCGTACTCAAGCTCCGCACTTGGAGGAGATGAGCCGAAAAGTCTGGCCCAAGCCAAACTATCTGACGAGTGGCCCGAATGGGAACGCACAGCAGATAGCGAAATCAACCAACTCCTAGGAATGAAAACATGGGAGTTAGTTAAATGTCCAAAAGGCGCAGTCCCAATAGCAAATCGCTGGGTACTCACAAAGAAATTCAACAAATTCGGTGAACTCCTCAAGTACAAAGCACGGCTCGTGGCTAAAGGTTGCACGCAACGACCAGGATTCGACTATATGGAGACTTTCTCACCTGTCATTCGGCTAGAGGCAATACGAGCAATATTAGCCCTCGTGCCACTCAAACGACTGAAGGTCCATCAAATGGACGTAAAAGGAGCTTACCTACATGGTATCCTCCATGAAAAAGTCTATATGCGCCAACCCGAAGGATATGATGATGGTACTGGTCGGGTATGTCGACTTCTAAGGACGCTCTATGGCCTAAAACAGTCAGGATGCGAGTGGAACAAGGAGCTCAATGATCAACTCACCAAACTGGGCTATATACGGCTATTTTCGGATCCATGCATTTACGTTCAACGAAATGGCAAAAACGTGGAAATCATTACCGTATGGGTTGATGATCTTCTCCTACTTGCATCGACAAATGAGTTGGTGACAGCAATGAAGGTGGAGCTCCAAAGAATTTGGGAGCTAACAGACATGGGAGAACCTGCAAAGATCGTTGGCATAGAAATAACCCAAACGGAAGACACGCTTACCATTTCGCAACGGCAATATGTTGAAAATATTCTCCAACGTGAGGGAATGGCACATGCCAATCCCGTAATGACACCTATGGACCCGAACATTACGTTAGAGCTGAACCCAGGTGCAGGCGAAGGGAATAAAAGTAATTCCTTTGCCAGCTTGGTTGGTGAACTTCAATTCCTTGCGAACGCGACTCGGCCGGACATCCTTTTGGCTGTGAACAAACTTGCTGCTCACACCGCGAACCCAAGCTTACAGCATTGGGGGGCATTGAAGCGAGTTCTTCGATACCTCGCGGGGACAAGAACCCATGGAATAACATATTCAGCGAAATGTGCAATGAGAAACAAAAACGCGAACCTGTTTCACAGATACTCGGATGCATCTTTTGCCAATGTTGATGACCCCTCACTCAAATCCACCTCGGGATCTGTCTTCATCGAAGGAGGCGGCGCGATTACGTGGAGTTCGAAAAAACAATCCACTACGGCCCTATCATCGACTGAAGCGGAATACGTGGCAATGTCAGAAACGGCACGAATATCGCAGTGGCTTCGATACCTTTACAACGAGCTGGGATTTGAACAACACCAACCCAGCATGATCAAATGCGACAACGAAGGGTCCATAGCCATGGCCCGCAATGCCCAATTCCACAAAAGGGCAAAACACGTCGCCACTCATTACCATTGGGTCCGAGACTTGATCGATGACCAGGAAGCCACCGTTGTCAGCTGTCGAGACCCTGACAACACCGCAGATATTTTGACGAAGCCGTTACTGCGCCCGAAATTCCAAAAGCACGTCGAAGAAATGGGACTAGCACCAACTTGAGGGGGAGTGTTGGGACGAGGCCCGAGCATGGCAAGCTGGCGGTCTCGGGACAACCCGTGAGTACCTACAAATAGTAAATATCAAATTGCGGCATGTATATAAGCCAGCCCCCAAACGGGACAAACAATAGTTCACGTGCCATAACTTGCACTTACTCATCCACTGCCGCTCTACGTCTCTGCTTGCTAAAACCAGCCAATTTCGATGTTGAATTCATCTCGAAAAGACGTATTCCAGGCCTAAAACGCGAAGGCAAGAGGCTCAGTCAGTTCAGCGGACGCGGGGTTGGCTTTAAAATTCACCAAGCGATGAGGAAGCTCTGAACAACTTGATTGAAGAATTCGGAACCTGGAAGCAGACTCACCAAGCCTTTGTGAGCGTGTCACTGTGTTATGGACCGCTTCCACTAATATGAACTTTCTGGAAAGTTAAACAGGGCGAAGGAAGAACAACAGAAAAAAAACTGAAGGCATACAGTACCCGGTTATAGGCTATAAGTGGGCGCTGTATGTCTTCAATTTTTATAAGTTATAGCACAGCTCTCTCAGAAGGACGAGGCGCTTTCCAAGAAAGACGAGGTGATTTCAAGCAAGGAGAGGAGATGCTGAAGAAGGATGAGGTGATTCTGAGGAAGAACGAGGAGATTTCGGGGTACAAGGACCAGATTTCGGAGGCACACCGAATCATCGCGCAGCTCTTGGCCGAAAAAGAGGGCAGGACGAATGCCACATCGTCCGCCGTTGTCGAGAGTTCGTCGGCTGCTTGACATCCTACAGCACATCACGCGCGTTCTGCCTTTGTCGCGTTCTGCATTTTCTTTTTTTTCGGAATCCTGAATTCTTTTTTTTTTTGATTAGTACCATGTACGTGCAGGTCTAGTTACCTGACACAACTGTGTACTTTACCGAGTCAATGCACGCACCATCGCGCAAAACCCACTCTTGAGCTGGACTGACTACTACAATAGCGCCAATCCCGCAACCAGCACAAATGCCGAACACGCGAATCCTACAGTATATATTGCAAAAGCCGGCCAAATTACACGATTAAGGATACATTAACTACTTGCGAACGAAAAAAAAGGGGGAGGGCGGGAAGATGGGATGGAGTGCAGATAAGAACAGAATAGAAAAAGTAACGAGAGTCGAAGCATGAGCAGGAAAAAGATGACAAAGACCCTGAAAATACAGGGAACGACGACGGGGCCCAGTCTATATAAAAAAAAAACAATGATCAAGTCTAGGTCTCGTTTTCCATCGCTTCCTTCTCGAATTTCTTCTTCATCGCGCTCACTGAGAGAAAAAAAATCAGCCACGCCAAAAAAAAAAAAAAGGTAGCGAGCACTCATCACGTACCATCACGCGAGATCTGGCCAGAAGACATCCACCCCTCCGGGAACGCGGCGACGATCTGGATGTTTCGGAAACAAGGACCCATATGAGCCAACAACGAACAACGTTCTCTTCCGTTCCCTCTCAAACGCACGCACCTTCTGATACAAGACCTTTCTCAATCCCTGCTCGCTGACCTGAATGACGGACCCTTCGAGCGTGCTAAAAACAAGCAACAAGCACCATCAGTTCCCCGAACTTTATCTCACAAAGATTAGAAACAATTTTTTAACTGAGGCGCACTTTTTCTCGTTCTCAAGCCGACAGCACTCGTTGCTCAGCAGCACGAGCTGCCACACGATCGCCTTCATCGACTCTGTCAGGCGATACTTTTTCGCCGGCGGGTGATCCGTCTTGCCCGCCCCCGCCCCCGCTCCCGCCCCGGCCGCACCTGCAGCACCACCAGAGACAGCGCCGGCACCAGGCGGATGGTCAACGTCCATTTCCTCGGTCGGATGGCGAGTCGGACCGCCCGAGTCCGTGCCATCCATAGACGTGGACGGCGCGATCGAAGACGACTGCTCTGCACGGAGCTTCTCCTGTCGTTTGTCTGTCCGATGCAAACGCGTATAAAGTCAAGGACCATAAAAAAAAGAAGTCAAAAAAAAGAGAGAGGGAGGGAAGAGACGCACCCCAAGCGACGACGCTCTTCTCCCACTCTTCCTCTGCCTTGGCAAAGCCCGTCTTGGCCTGGTCAGCGAGCTCCTTGAGCAGCGCCTCCTGCCGCTCCATCAACAACGCCGTGTGCTCATGGAAGACGGTCCGCTTGATCAATTTCTATATCACAAAAAACGGCATCAGACACGCGTCGAAGAACGAATTAACAAAAAAGAAAAAAAGGAGGGGAAGAGGGAGGGGGAGAGAGACGCCACGCACGCTCATGGTAAACTTGTTGTACGGAAAGAGCGTCGGCATAAGGTTGAAAAAATGCTCGTCATACTCGTCCAGCTTGATCGCGAGCACGGCCAGCTGCGAGAGCAACGGTTTGAGGGTCGGCGGGAACTTGCCCTTCTGATCCCAGTTCTCTGCGCGTTTTTTTTTGTCAATCAGAGCAAGTCCTTGCAAAGGGGCGCGGTTATCGCGACAGACGGGCTCACCTTTCGTTATGGCCTGCTTAAGGTTCTCAATCGCTTCTTGCAGCTGCGGGTGGAACGAATTCTTGAGGGAAAAAACACGTAAATCCGTCATAAAACCAAACCAAAAAAGAAAGAGAGAGAGAGAGAGAAACGCACAACGTCGACGATCTTGCGCTTCTTGCCACCTTCAACAACCGTAATATACCGCTTCCTCTTCTGGCCGACCGCATACTCGTCCGGCGCACCCGCACCCGCACCGACGCCAGCTATCGCAGCCCCACTGGCGCCACCAGCCGCACGCCCAGAAGCCTCCTCCTTGGTCCTACTCGCAGGCCTCGCCGTGCCTTCTTCACCTTCGCCTACACCCCCGACGCCCTCCTTCTTCGTCGCGCCAGCGGCAGAACCAGCGGCAGCAGACACGGGCGCGCTCGTAGCGGCAGCACCCTCAGCAGCCGTAGCACCAGCACCGGAAGGAGCGGTGGACGCCGCGGCGGCAGCATTAGCAGCAGCGCGGCCGGTGCTCATATGGAGCGGATTCTTGGACTTTGGTTTCTTGGGCGTCTTGTCCTTGAGCAACGCGACCTCGCCCGAGGAAACATAAAACCCTTGCTGCTTCGTCTGCGCGAACCAGGTGCGCTCGTCGATGGCGAGCTCCGAGTCGTCGATGAACGGATCCGTGATGTCGTAGTATTCTGACGCCGGGTGTTTTTTCTGGCCAAGGGGGGGAAAGGAGTTAGTTGAGAGAGAAGGACGCAACATCCGGAGACGACGAACCTTTTTCTTCTTCTTCCGTCCCTCGCCCTCTTCCTCTTTCGCGCTTTCCCCCACTTCTGCGCCCGTCCCTGTCCCCACCACCACCGCGGCAACGACAGCAGCAGCGTTCGGCACATCAGGCGTCCTAGGTCGCTGTCCCGTCTCCTTCGCCATCTCGGTCACATCCACAGCATAATTGCTCGGCCCGCCGAGCGCGATGTCGAGCCGGATCGTCTGCAGCGGTGGCTGACGCGACGCTTGCGCGGACGTGGGCGATTTCGGAGAGGGCGAGGGCGTCCGCGCGTGTTTTGGTTTGGAGGGCCTTTTGGAGGGCGGTTTCGTCGTCGTCGTTGTAGCGCTCGTGGTCATCGTCGTCGCTGTGCCTGTCGAGCCGTCGGCGGTCGGGCCAGCGCTGGCCGACGTAGTGGGGAGCGGTTGGGAGGTCGTGTCTGGTGGAGGAGATTTGGATTTGGATATGGATTTAGAGCTTGTCGGCTTGATGCTATCAGGGGTGGTGGCCACATCCGCGACGTGGCCTGCCGAGGACGGCGCGTCATTCACGGGCACGGACACAACAGCAACGGCAGGGTCCTTCACGGCTTCATCACCGGGTCCCACGTCCGGGCGGATGGGTATGGCTTCTGCGTCCGATCGCCGCCTCTTCCCCTGCTCGCTACCGTCCTCCTCAGCTTCCTCAGCTTCCTCAGCCTCATCGTCGTCCTCGCTCTCATCCTCATCCTCCTCATCCTCATCGACGGCAATCGGCTCGCGCGGGGGCAGGCCGGACTTGCTGCCTTCCTCCTCCACGTCCTCTCCTTCGTCCTCGCCTTCCCCTTCTTGCTCTTCCTCGTCTTCTTCTTCATCCGCGTCACCCTCCTCGCCTTCGTCTTCGCCTTCCTGCTCGTCCCGCTCCTCGTCGCTGCCGCTGCCGAAACCATCGCCGCCGCCCGCGTCTTTCTCCTCCTCCGCGCCTCGTTCGCTCACACCGCTGACGGCACCGACGTTTCCATTGACAATGACACCGGCGCGGTCCGGGGACCTTCTGCCCGCACTACCGCTATCACCACCGTCGTCAAGCAGGACGATGTCCTTGAACTTGCGTGACGGCGGCTGGCTCTGGCTCTGACCGTGGCTATGCGGGGGCGAGGGAGAGCCCAAGGGCGACGCGGGAGAGGAGTGTATCGAGATGACAGACACCGAACTTGGACTGGGCGCAGCCGGAGTGGTGGTGGCGGCATAGTGCTGCGCGGGCGAGCGCATGCGTGCGTCGTCGACTCCGCGAGGGGACAAGTCGGCGCGCGAGTGTGAGTGCGAGCGAGAGTGGGAGTGGGAATGGGAATGGGAGTGGGAGTGCGGACGGGGATGGGGAAGGGAGTGCGGATGGGAGGACGTGTGATGGAGCGTCGCTGCCGAGGGTGTGTTGGGCAGGGTCGCTGATGGGGACGGCGAAAGCGAGTTGGAGTGCGAGTGCGAGTGTGAGTGCGAGTGTGAGCGGGATGACTGCGGGACGTTGAGGGCGTGCGGCGGCGGGTGGGTGGTGACAGGGGATGTTGATGAGGAAGGGGACGTGGAGGGGCGGGGCGGTGGCAGCGCGTACGGATAGGGCGCAGAAGACGTGTTGTGCTGCGTGTTGAAGCGCCGGCGCTGATGAGACAGGCGGGCGCCAGCAGAGCCAGCGTCGGGGCTGCCGTCGACGGTACGCATCTCGACGTCCGAGTCTGCCATACGTCAAGTGATGTTCTGATTTATCACCAAAAGTGTGTCGTGTCTTCGAGACAGGAGAGGGGAGAGACCGGGAGGGAGGGGGCAGGATGGCCGTTGGTTGCGACGTTAACGTTGCCGTGCTTCTGCTCTCCCCGGAGGAAGAACAAGGGGAAACAAAAAGATATCTGAGACTTCCGATGATTTTTTTTTGGACTCCTCTGTTCAAGTGTGTCAAGGAACAAAAAAAAAAGTCCTGAAAAAAAAGGATAGGACAATGTCGATGATGTGGCGCGGCGGGAACGGTTCAAACAGATTTTTTTTCTCAAGCTGTTTCCACGGAAGCGCACGGACGCACGGACAACAAAGCCCAGCCTTTAGAACCAAGGGGGGTTGGGTTCCATCTTAGCACCCAACACTCCAGTCCAAATCTTTTTTTCCCCCCCTGACAGAATCCAAAGGAAAAAAAAAACGCGCGAGAGGCCTTTTCTGCGTTCCTATTGGCTCGGCGTTTGCCATCTTCCACCTCCTATACGTTTTCCCCACGCGTTTCGTGTCTCCGAGAATCCGAACTCTCCGCCCGTTCCGCACACCACAAACTGCAAAATCCCATCTAAGAGCGCTCCGAGCGTCGCGGTTGTTCGGCATTCATGAAGAGCTAATGGGTGAAGAGTTTTGTACGAGTTCCAGGACTTAAGCTCGGTATAATGTCGTTTAGTTATTGGCTTTTGCATCATATCAAGGTCAAACTCGGCATGTCCGGACTATCCAACCTGGGCCCTCCTCAGCGCGACAGATCAGGATGACCATTGACCACACCATTTGCCATCATCACACGTCCTCGTGCGAATGATGGGAAAGCCAGGGCTTGTCTCGCTTGCTAGGAGCTTATTCTTCAGAACTCTACAATGTAATATGCCATCAAACCTTCGTAATTTCAACATGGCTCTGGTGACCAGGACAAGCCACATTCAAAAAAAAAAACTTGTGCTCGAAGGTGACGATGTACGTGTGTGCTGCCGGGAGGACGATTGAAGACCATCAGGTTCTGTGCCATCCGACGGAATATTTACGAGTCGCATCACACAAAACACATAACTACCATGGCCTGCTCAATGACCCTTTGCAAGCGGCAGCTACGACAGCGGCGGAATAAATTCCCTCAAGACCGTCTGGACGTACTCGGGCGGGACGCCCTTGTCCAGCGCATCCACGATGCCCTTGTTCATCCGCACCACGTACTCGTCCTTCGGCACGCCCGCCTGCATGACGCCTACATACACCAGCGCCACCGTCTTTCCCATTTCTCGATGCTCCGACACAGATCCGGGCCCCGACTGGGACTCGGACTCGGAGTGCGGGTGCACGAGTTCGATATCGAGGTACGTTTTCTGGTACGCATGCGGCATGCCTTCATATCTGTCCAGCGAAACCTCGTCGTGCACGCTGATCTTGTACACCAGCCCATACACGACGTGGCCAATTGCCGGACTTGATGTTGGCATACCCTCTTCTGTCTATGAACCATTGCCTGTGGTGCGTTCAACAGTCGATGTTGTTTAAACATTTCGATTGGCAATAAAAATAAAAATTGAAAGGAACCGACCAGTCTTTTAATCTGGCGACGCCGATGAACAAACTCTGAGGGCACCGCTTCTTCATCTGCTCCACCCACAGATTAGAGCCGTACCCGAAATACAACGTTTCGCAAGAATTCAGCAGGTCGTTCGCTTCGCTGTGCGACATTGATTTCAAAAGGTATGCAGAGAACGAAGCGAACGGATGCCCTCTATAGCTTTATGTGGGTGCTGCTCAGCTACAGGCCATTTCTGGTTACAGCTTTATTATAAGATCGTAGGTGTTCATCGATAATGAACCGTATGAAATGGCCATCTCCGATCACCTGACCCTGACGTTGCCATTTTGGCTATCCTGAGGGAAACAGACACGTCCATCCGCTGGACGTTTTCATCGCGGTTCCAAAACAGCATCTGCCTCCTTTCTGCCAAAAGGCCATGCTCGTGCTAGAATCCGAGCAATCGAGGCGGTGTCATGCCAGGCCCGCGAGGGGATTGCTTCCCAATGTAAAGAGTACTACTCTGCTGAGGCCTGGTGCTCCGAATGGCCATTCGCACTCCACGGGTGCGTGGTCGACTCTGGGCCCGCGATTCTGAAGGTCGGCAGCGTCCCGGAATACGTGTCCGTCCAGAGCTGCGTCCTCAGGTTCAAGCTGGGAAACGAAACGGGCCCGAAATCAGCCAGCGCATCTTGGATATCAACAAAACCGCTTGTTGCCCACCTAGCAAGCATCGAGGTGGAATAGACTAGGGAAGATCCTTGAGCCTGTGACCAAGACGCTGCGATTTTGACGGATGAGCACTCACGTTTCGTGGTCAACAACTGCATGCCAAGCCACACGAGGTTGGAACCCATCGTGAGAAACTGCATGTAGAATCATCAGTGCATATGTAGGCATGCTGCGATGAAGCGGAGGGCGGCACTCTTACGCATATGGACCTTACAGATGAGACGACGCTAGCATGTGAAGTGTCATCGGTCAGCACCCCTAAAATCCGGGTTTGAATGCCCACGGCTGTCATGTCCTCACCTAGTCAACAATCCGGTTTCTGTGACACGTCGACGGGGATGTGAGCACCAAGCACCGCTGCGCCTCTTTCGAAGCGAACAATTTGACGACTCACGGATGGAGCTTATGATGAGTCTGGCCAGGAGTTTCTTCGTCTGCCTGCAAGACACAAACGACCAAGACCCGTCAGTGAAAAGCTGGTCCGAATGCTGATCTCAACGCACCTCGGTCCATCCTGGCGACGACGCCACAGCCAGCGACACAAGACCGCGCTGGTGAGAACGTCCAGCGAGGCACCGGTGAACATGGCGACGGCGCCCAGTGTGCCGACGCGCTGCTGCACCGTGATTGGAGACAGCGCCGGCATCTGCGCGCTCACCCAGAGCGTGAGAGAGAAGCGGAAGAGGTCCAGCGCCCAGCAGACTATAGGCACGAGAAGCCATCTGCCAGACATGAGTTGCCACACGCGGTATATCGAGTGGGCCTTCATGCATCGTGAGGTATGGCTGTGAGTGCGGGGAAGAGTGCGGCGGGTCTGGGGAGCGCACCTGTATAGCGCCGTCGGTGATGGCGGTCAGGCAGATGGAGGCAGCGAACGAGAATGGGAACAGCACGTCGGGCTGCATATGCCTTAGTGTGTACCATAGGAAATGGGACGTCAGAGCCGAGTGTGCGCACTCAAGGACCCTGAGTGAGAGAGTTGGTGAACGTTGTTCATCGAACCGCAGGAATGCGCGAGCCACACGTACCAAGTCATGAAAACCTTGCCGGGTGAAAATAAATAAAGTCCTTCTAAAAAAGACACGAATGCGGAGACCGTTATCAACTCACGAGCACCCGGACGTGCCGCGGATCAGCGGTAAAGATCGAAAAGTACTTGAAGGCCTGCATCGTGATGATGCCAGAGAGGAAGATGCTCAGCAACAGGCCGACCTCCAGGGCGCCAATGGTCAGATGGAATTCGACTTCGAGGTTGGGCATGGACGCATGCGGCAATGCGGTGAGAGCGTTAAGCCGTAGATATGGGGAGAAATCGTCCGTTATATGCCAAGCTCCAACCCTCAGTCTTGTATCCTCGGCGTGAGCGTCGAGGCCCCAGGGCCCATGTGCTCGAAAATTTTTTTTCCCGTGACGACAAGACATTGTCAGATTTCGAAGGGTTGGAGGTTTGGGCAGGCCAGGGGCACGTCAAAAAGAAACGAATTTGTGGATCAGGCAACCAGATCTGCGCGTCTAATCATGATGGCGCACGACACATTCTTTTTTCTTCAGATCCGAGTATGCCAGAATGACAGCCGGTCATCTGTTTCGAAAAAAAAATAAAAGATAAGGAAGGAGGAAAAAAAAAGGAAGATGTGATTCTTCTCCCAATCAATGACCGGAGATCAGAAGAGCGAGCACTGTCCCACAGACGATCCTCTCGCGATGCTCCCGAGCTCCTGCGGACAGCAACGCGTGCTACGTGGCCGAAGGCCGTTCGTTCAAGATGTTTTCGCTCGAGTTTCCTGACAAAGTGGTTGGGCACGTCATTCATTAAGGAGACCATTCCAAAATAGACGCATCAGAAATTGGATGATGCATCAGGCAGTGATCTACCCTGGCGCTGTAGGGGAGACGGTGACCAGATCGGTCAAGGTTCACCAGCACTAGTCGTTGCGATGGACAAGGAGGCGATCGTCAAGGTCTCGGGAGCGCTTTTAATTTTAGGATGCGCATCCTCATGGCACTGGCGTCCCTGCCTCCCCAAGATACCAGCCTATCCACCTTCGATGGGTGCTCCACAACCACCAAGTGTTCCGATGAAGAAGGCGATGAACATACTTTGGAGCAGATATAAAGCACACGACGAAACCAACTATCATCGCCGTTGTTCATGACAGCCATGGGTGGTTTGTTCCCTTTTTGGAGTCTAGTCCGCAGCTGTCGGAACGTTTGATGTAAGCCAGATGCACCGCGTCCAAGATGGGAAGAGGATGTTGCCGGCATGTTCATTAAGCAAGAAAATTGAAACAGAACCTCCGAAGGCCAATGCCCTAGATACGAATAAGGGCACCAATAGTACAGGGGTAGCCGAAGTGCCAAACCATCCGTTCGCACGACATGGCGGCGGCCCACAGAAACGTCCAAGACGCGTATATACGATCGAAGGGAGAACTCTCGAAATCTGATGTTGTTCAACTATTCCTGCATCGAAAATAGTTACAGAAGCCCGTTTGTCCATCCAGCAAAATAAAACTAACCTGAATCTGGCAACTCGTGACTGGGAGGGTGCGCCCCCAAAGGTGTAATCCTGCAGAATGCTGGTGATAACCGTTGACCGGGTTGACCCTCCGGTTCATGCCGACACATGCATATTACATGAGTATCCTCTTCGCGTTGAGTCGCCGGCACCATTTCCGACCCTAAAGCAGACCTGGTCACCGACGCTGCGGGCTGTGATGGATAATGGCAGGGCTGCATACCGGCCCCGTAACTATATGCGCCATATGCACACGTCATGCACAGTACAGCCCTAAGTTTCCTAAAAATATGCCGGTTTATGGATTTTTGCATCAGGGCAAGTGCTTGAGAGGGACGTACAGGAGAGAAGACGGTTCCGAGAGGTCGGGCTCGGACCAATGGAAACGAAGGTCATTTGACGCTTATGCTCGCGTGTCTCGGCGATGTTGTTGCGTGCTCATCTCCCTGCCAATACTCTTGTCCTTGTCTCGGCACATGCTTGGATGCACTGGACAGAACAGACCCGGGCTAAGCCATACCGACTTTGGTCAAAGTGGTGAATTTGCGGCAGCCGAGAAGCAGCAGCAGCTTTGCAAGACGAACGTTCGTTGCCAAATGCGGGGGAGGTAAGTTACTTGCGTGTGTGTGGGGTAATTTGTAATTATTTTGGAGTTGGATTGCATTGTCTATGGTAAGCAGTTCCATTTTTGATAGCATCTCTCGCTTAAGCCCAAAGGGCGACACCTTTGCTCCATCTCATCAGAACCCTCTATTCAAACCCGCGAATCCGTAGCGTAGCTGCTTCGGAAATGGTCTGTACTTCTTTCAAGAGTCTTTTTTTGCGTGTTGGGACTCATTCCAGATTCGTAGCCCACACGAGTCCATCCGCCCAACGCAGAGCACTTGTCACAGCATCAGCAACAACAACAACAGCAGCAGCAGCATCACGATGCCGTGACAGGACTCAGCAGGAATCTACAGCACAAGGAAGCCCTCAGGCTCGCCCTGGGGAGCATTCTCAACCCCGTGCGTCTCTCCCCTAGCGCCCAGCTACCTTCAGCTGCGATAACACGCGATTTCGCTTCCCCTTTCCTCTCATCGCAATCGCTGATCTGATAAGAAACGGCCGTACACACCCCCCTCCCGCTCCTCGTCCGGCACGGCGAGCCCTGCGTATTACACTACCGCTGCGTCATCGCCGTTCGGACACCCGTCTCCTGCGGGCGGCCCAAGCGCCATTTCCGCTGGTGGTGGTAATAGCCCACCGCATGCACTAGTGCCTGCGTCGACGTCATCGACGGCTGTAACTCCGTCGGCCACCCCATCGCCACTCATCATGCCGCACCCCGCCCCAGCCGCGGCGGCGTCGCACCCACACCCAACGCCGGCGATACAGGTGCACCACATCCACGACCCGAGCCGGTCTGATGTGCACCTGCATACCGTTTCGAGGCACCTACCACATACGCCTTCGCGTTTGGTGAGTCGATTGCGTATCTGTTGCACGTTCATCTGTCTGTTCTTGCTTGCTCAATATGTATATTTGATGTAGGGCACTGAGAGCGTGCACTGGCCGCATCCATACGCACACCCGCATCCGCACGCGTATGGGGTGACGGGCTCGTCGGCTTCGACGTCCTCGTCAGCCACGCCCTCGTCCACGTCTTCGCCGCTGCTTTCCCCGCGCACGGGCACAGGCACGAGCGCAAGCACGAGCACGAGCATGAGTTCCTCTCAGGCGCACTCGCCGATCCACGAAACGCCGCCTCCGCTCGACCTGCCGCCGTCCCTGCACGCGCCTGCGCACCCGCATCACGAAGACGATCTGCAGATGCACCTCCACGCTCCGGCGCCGCACCCCGCGTCCCATGCAGCCGCTTCGACCTCCCCTTCTGCTTCTGCTTCTGCGTCGGCTGCGGCGTCGGCTGCGACCTCGCCGGCTCTGCATCCTGTAAGCGACGGTCCCGTCGATGGGGCAGAGAGACAGGGCGCGGCAGGGCAAAGTTCTCATACGCCTGTGCCGCGTGCCAAGTTTATCGAGACGCTGCAGAGCAAGAGCGCGTGGGACGCGTTGATTCATGGATCGTTTTCGTGAGAGGCGGCTGCAGCTTTCAAAATGAGTAATTCTTATTCTTCGTCTGTTTTGTTGGGACGCTTTTTTTTTTTTTCTTCCTTGTTATTTATTTTCCGCTCTTCGATTTTATATCCGTTTGATTTGGAACTGGCATGACGCAAAGGTAGGGACACTTTTCATCTCTCTCTTTTCGTGTACTGCTCGCCTTGTATGTATAGTAAAAGGTTAGGTGAGAAAAGGAAAAAATGTGTGCCTGGGTGAACTGATATGCATCTGGTCTATATCATGGGTTGAGGAACACGAATGTCCCCTCTTCAATGCCCCTCGTATGCAACTTTCACTCCACAGCACATCTTTAACACGTTCTACGTGCAACATCATGAAGACTGCAACGCCTCTGCCTTGGACTGGGCGAACCTCGTGCTGACGGTGATCACGACACACGTGACCTGGTGGGCTTTGCACCTGCCTACGCTCGTGCGCAAAGGCGTGCGCCCGTTTGTGGATGACGTCGCGTGGGAGTGTCTCCGTCTGCACCAACCCGGCTACGCGGGCTGCATCGCGTACTCGATCTTCAAGCGGCGCGACTGGCAGGCCAAGTACTACACCGGACGCGCGGAGCATGCGGAAGACATGTCGGCGTTCAAGCGCTACGTCGCCCCGTTTGTGACCGACGTGCTCGTCGTTGTCGCGAGCGTCGTCTCCATCTGCCGCTTGGCGCTCGCATTGCGAAAGGTGGAGGGTAGCGGGGAGGGAGAGGGAGAGGTGGATTTGTCGGGGTGGAACACGTCCTTGTGGATGTACCCCAGCCTGCCCGTCGCGCTGGTCGGACTCTGGATCGCCAGCGCCTCGCGCACGTCTCTGCGCGTGCGCTGGGTCGTGCTCGGGCACATCCTGCTCATCGCCGCGACGGGCGCCGGCATCGCGCTAGCGCTGCACTTTTCCGACGCGAGGCGGCCGAGGCGGGACGTCTGGATACCGGGAACGGTCGCGTTCGGCGTGATGGGGCTCCCGCTTATTCTGGCGCTGTGCATGGAGGGCCGCACGACGCTGCTCTTTGTTGCTCTGGCGGCCCTTGCGCGGTCTGCGGGTCCGATCGGCGGTGCGCTTTCTGGAGAGGGGTATTTCCCGTTTTGCGCCCTTCGTGGGCCGGCGTTTGGCGCGCCGTTGGTGGTGTTGGCGGTGCTGGCGGCGCTGTTTGCGCTGTATGGCGTGCTGGGGAGCGTGAAGGATATTAGTAGGGATACGGAGATTCGTTTGGAGAGGCTGAGGAGGAGGGAGGCCAGGGAGAGGAGAACGCGCGGGATGGAGAGGGTGCTTGAGGAGATTCCGGATTGGAGATAAGATGTGATTTGAATGACGGACTATTATCTTATCAGTTAGTGTTTGATCAACCTGATAATCGTCACGATTCGGAAGAACCGTTTTCGTTTTTTTGTACAACCAGGTTAGGTGACGCTCGTCCTCGAAAGCCCGTTCCATGCGCTAACGTGAGTTGTGCCAGGCAGAGTGTAAAACTGCTATTTCGTCTAATCTATCGACTATCTACATTTGGATAAATTATGGAGGCTTTCGAAACTTATCAGACGCCGTTGTCGAGGTGGGCCAGGCTACGTTTGAGAAAAGCGTCAAGGAAAAGAGCCCTGACATGCTGCTTCTATAGTCGATATGCCAGCAAGGAGATGGCGCATCTGTTTTCGCCTGCCGTAAGTCTTGTTTGTTCCCTCGTCCCGACTGCACCGATCATGAACGCATCTGCAGAACAGGTTTTACACATGGAGAGCTTTATGGCTCAACCTCGCCATAGCGGAGCGCGAGCTCGGGCTGCCCATCTCAGAAGAGGCGATCGACCAGATGAGGAACAACCTCGTGCGTTTTTTTTTTTTCGTGTCTTTCTACTCGTGTTTGATCGTCCGCGCGCATCATTCCTCTTTTTTTTTTTTTTTCTTATTAGAATCTCACGCCGGAGCAGTTTGAAGTCGCTGCAAAGGAGGAGAAGAAAAGGAGACACGATGTCATGGCGCATGTTCATACGTTTGGAACGGTCGCGCCCGCCGCGGCGGGGATCATCCAGTTGAGTGAATTGAACGCGCATCATTATCCTCATCCTGACTGCATTTTCTCGCCAGTCTAGGAGCCACTTCATGCTACGTAACAGAGTAAAGTCCCCATCTCCCTCACTCACCCAACCTCCCCTTTTGCTCACCAAAAGAACCCCCCCCCCCGCATATGCCTTTGCGCCCTGCGTTGAACGGCTGCACAGCAACGCGGACCTGATCTTCATCCGCATGGCGCTGACGTACCTCGTTCGCTCCATCTCGGTCCTCATCTCGCGCCTCGCCGCGTTCGCGCAGGAATACCGCGCCCTGCCCACGCTCGGCTTTACGCATTTTCAGCCCGCGCAGCTCACGACGGTCGGCAAGAGAGCTACGCTGTGGATTCAGGTGAGCGGCGATCGTGACCGATGTGTCCTCGAGCGTTGCGTTGATGCTTTTTTGCTGGCGTTCTCGCGATGCCAGGAACTGCTTTGGGATTTGAGAAACCTTCAGCGCGCGAGGGATGATATCGGGTTTAGAGGCGTCAAGGGCACGACGGGCACTCAGGCGAGCTTTTTGGCTCTGTTTGATGGAGATCATCAAAAGGTGAGGGTTCTGCCTTTAGAATGGACATGAATTAATCGAGTCTTTTGTTTAACGAGGTGGAAGCGCTGGACAAGAGGGTGACTGAGCTCTCTGGATTCCAGTACGCCTACCCCGTCACGTCCCAGACGTACTCGCGCAAAGTCGACATCGACGTGTTGGCCCCGCTCGCCTCTCTCGGCGCGACCGCGCACAAAATTGCCACCGACATTCGGCTGTTGGCTAATCTGAAAGTGAGCCTTCCCCGATTTAGTCCGCCCACGAGTTGGCTTCACCGATGTTTCTTTGCGAAAAGGAAATGGAGGAGCCGTTTGAAAGCACCCAGATCGGGTCGTCTGCGATGGCGTACAAGCGGAACCCGATGCGGTGCGAGCGGGTCTGCAGCTTGTCTAGGCACTTGATGGTGCTTCACCAAAACGCGCTTATGACGTCCAGCGTGCAGTGGTTCGAGAGGACGCTCGACGACAGGTTGGAGCCTCTCTTATTTCCACCTTTCCACACACTTGAACCGAACGTGCTTCCTTTTTTTTTTTATTGAAATCACAGCGCGAACCGCAGGATCACGCTCCCCGAGGCGTTCCTGACGGCCGATATCGTGCTGTCGACCCTTCGAAACGTCTCCGAGGGCCTGGTGGTCTATCCAAAAGTCATCGCGAGGAGGATCTCGCAGGAGCTTCCGTTCATGGCGACCGAAAACATTATCATGGCCATGGTCAAAAAGGGCGGCGACCGTCAGGAAGCGCACGAGAAAATCCGAGTGCGTTCTCATGTATTCTTTTTACGGCTGACGTTTTTCGTAAACGCAACGTCACGTTCCCCAACAGGTGCTCTCGCACGAAGCCGCGCACCAGGTCAAGAACCTAGGGCTCGAGAACGACCTCATCGAGCGCGTCAAGGCGGATCCGTACTTTGACCCGATCAAAAGGCAGCTGGGGGACCTGCTCGATCCGAGGAGCTTCGTCGGCCGCGCGCCGGAGCAGGTTGACGCGTTTTTGCGCGATTGGGTCGTCCCGGCTTTGGAGAAGGACGAGATCAGGGAGGCGGTGCGGAAGGCGGACAATGTCGAGCTGGCTGTTTGATGCCGATGCGGGACTCGTGTTTCTTTCTTTTTTTGTTCTGCCTTGGAGTGTGCTGTACGGTGCATTGTGTTCACCGAGCCGTGAATATGACTTTTCGCTTCCTGGTTGGGCAACGGCCAGTGGATGTCGCGAGGAGCCGCGGCAGCCATGGTCTAGAGAATGATTTAGAGCGCAAGCAGAGAGGAAAGCATGAGACGTGCGCACGGGGAACGAGCTTGCCTTGACCTCTACACTAAAGACATTTCTAAAGAATTCACTGGCCTAGAACAAAGCAGCTTAGCAGAATTCAAAGGACAGAAGCGCTGCCGAACATCGTCATCATACCCATTCTCGATCGCCCAGTGTAATGGGTGTATCATATTCACCGATGAGTACGAAGATGCGCTGCTGATCGACTTTCTGGAGCTCCTCCGATATGCGCAACAATGCATGGCCCCTGTTGGCGCATGCTAGTGCTGTCGTGAGGAAACTCGAGGCAGCTGTTATCCAGAGAATGATCAGAACGAAGAACGAAGTCACCTTGGTGTGTACAGCTCTGGCCTCTTTGCGAATTATGAAAGCCGAACGAACGTTTAGTACGTTGAGTCCAGGTGTGCGACGTTTGTTTGCGCTGTCTGTTTACTTCTTTTGAAGTTGAGTGTCAACTCAGGCGCTCATACCAGAAACGTTGACAATCCAGTTGCATCAAAAACACGACAAACTCGATGTGTCGGTCGAAATTAATTAACTTATTTCGAACAGCCCATCAAGTTTTCGGTGCGGTATAATCTTGAACCTTTCTGGTACGACCGGTCTCGCAGGGGCTTCTTCACGTCATCTAATGGTGCCCATAGAACGATGGTCAAGTCGTTGTGCTACAATTCAGTCATATTGTAAGTTCCGCGGCAAAAATTGAATAGAGAGGAGCATCTAAATGGTACGGCATAGCTCGATCTCACGCATCGTTCAGCTGACAGACGATTCTGACAAGAGATGTTTAAATGATTATCAATGTCTCCGTCGCAGGTTAGTCGGGACGGTAGATGGAAGAATGAGCAACTAGGTTTGTTGTCACGGTCGATCTCGCCATCACTACACCGCCACATTCAAATAACGGGAAAGCTGACAGTTTTTGGCAGATGGGCCACTATCAAGGCCATTGAAATGGCCCAATTGATCTATCAAAACTGCCAATCGGTGATGGTTACACGCATGTTCTGTGAAATGGACCGCGAATTATTGATTTTTTGGACACTCAACCGAGCACATATGAACTCAATCGCCTCATGCAGTGATCATGGTCTCGATAACCTTCGTGCTTCTTTTATGATTTTGATGACTATAACGCGTCTGAAATATTCTGACGAATGGTGCGCTTCAGCGACATGCTCACCGCAGAGAGGCAGGGACTATATCACTCGGTGAGTCGATCTATCGAACGTCCGTCGGATCCATCGAATATCCTGGCAGATGACCTAGAACTTCTATGTCATACCGCTCTGCAGAGCAGGTGGTAATCTGTTGACATCTGTCGACCTTCACCTATATAACCCCTTCGAAGTGAGGTAGCCTCATTGTCTGCCCTCTTTCATTCTCTTCTCCATTCCTTTCCCTTTCTTTCGTTTTTACGTCCCCTCTTGACGAGGTCTTTGCCTTTCTGCGATGAAGTTCGTTTCACTCATTCTCATGTCCGTCGTTCTCGCACGGGGTGCACCAGTTCTTAACAAGCGGTGTGCTGGCCCATCCTCAGACTCTGGTCAGTTGCCTCCTCAAACATCGCAACAATTTATTCTCACTGGACTTGGCATGGAAAGCTCTCTGCACGCATGATCCCATTCATGTGGAACGCCGCGTCGTGGCCAGGCAGTTTGATGACTTTGGCTTTGGAGACTCTGGAGATTTTGGCGGAGACACCGGCGATTTCGGTGGCGACGGTGGGGCAGATTTCAGCGGAGACAGCGGTGCAGATTTTAGTGGCGATAGCGGCGCAGATTTTGGAGCCGATTCTGGCTCTGACGCGTTCGGAGACGGCAGCGCAGACGCCGGTTCCGATCTCGCCTTCGACTCTAGCAGTGATGCCAGCAGCTCGGATTTCACCGGCGACAGCGGCTTCGACTTTGGCAGCGACAACTCCGACGCTGGGTTTGGAGATACGAGCACCGACTTGACAGACCCGGCGGCGGACCCAAATACGGACGCTGGCGCTTTCGACTTTGGTGCGGACGGTACCGATTTGTCAGGCGCTGATGGATCAGACACCCTTGATGGCACAGGCTCGGACGTCAACGCGGACAACACGGACAACACTGATAACACCGACAGCACGGACAACACCGATAACACTGACGCCACTGACAATGCAGACCCTACTGCCAATGACAACACCGACAATGCAGGCGATGCCACCGCTACCTCTTCTGCCGCGGATGCTGCCGCCACGCCAGCGGCAAACACCAATACCGGCACGAAGGCCGCTGACACTGCTGCAAACACCGGCGCCAAAGCTGCGAATGCTGGCACAAATACCGGTTCCAAAACTACGAACACTGGCGCTGCCACCAGCAACGCTAATGCTAATGCCGCAAACGGGCAATGCGCGACTGCCAACAACGGCGTCAATGCGGCTACGGTCGACCTCATCAAGCAGTTTGAAGGCTTTGAAGCCAGTCCGAAGCCTGATCCGATTGGTCTGCCGACTGCAGGATTCGGTCATAAATGCGTGAAAGCCAATTGCGCCGAAGTCCCTTTCTCGTTCCCCCTCAGCCAAACGACAGCCGCCCAGCTCCTCCAGAACGACCTCCAGACGTTCACGAAATGCGTCTCCGATGCCGTCAATGATAATGTCGTATTGAACGATAACCAGTTCGGAGCGCTGTCGTCCTTCGCGTTCAACCTTGGATGTGGCACGGTCAAATCGTCCACGCTCCTACGTCGTCTCAACGCGGGAGAGGATCCGAATACCGTCGCTGCTCAGGAGATACCCCGGTTCAACAAGGCAGGAGGAAAAGTTTTGGCCGGCCTGACGCGGCGCAGAGCGGCCGAAGTCGCCTTGTTCCAGACCGCCTCCAACACGGTTGCTCATCCCCCCTGTAAATAGGACTACCGATCACGGACCTAAAACTTCATAGCAGAATTGACGTCCTTGTAATTTCTTTATTTCATAACGTCGACGGTAACATTCTGGGCATTCGTTGAGGCATTTTGGCAAGGAAAATTGCATGAAGGGCGTACAGAGTGTATGAAGAAACAACCTGCATGACTTGGATTTATGAGCTTATTCGAGGCGATGTCGGTGTCGAATAAAGGGGAAGAGGGGCTTGCAAGGTGGCTCCTGATCTGTGGCAGAGGTCGCCATTTCAAAGTTTCAAAAGACACCGAAAGTCGCCTAGATTCCAACAGGCGGTGAGGAGAAGCACCCTAAACATGTACATACATCAACAAGGATCGTGGTCCCGTCTTGACCGTCCTTTTCAACCACTTCTTCAGAGACGCTCACATGGTATCGAGGGTACACTGAACGTTGATGTTGAATTCGCCCGGAAATCTCCGAGAATTAAAGGTGTCCTGATGTTTTGACTGAATCCCGCGTTCTATGGTACAAGTGACTTAGAATCTACCGCTCAGCTTTGTCGATCGATATCAACATCTCGCTTTAAAGGTACTGTGAAGAGCCCCTCGAGTGCCCCTCTACTTAATTCCCCGAAAGAAGCGCAGAAGTACCTTACCGCGTGGACGAAGAAATTTGCTCAAAGATTTAGCGTAAACCCCTGCGGCACATGGGAATCGCCATTGCCGTGCGCATGACTATACAATAGGTCGTGGGTCGGGCATCGAACACTGGTAGGAGGATCGTGACACCCTGAGGAACCAGCGTGCAGATATTGACCATTCGACGAAGGATGCAAAACAGATGTTCAGAATTTTTAAGTTTCAAAGGATCGTGCATAAAGCGGCAGAAATCCGTCTGTATTTGATATAAAGATTTAAAGATGCACCAACATTCGTAATGCTGTGCCAAACGAACGTTCAACAACGAAGAATGGAGCCAGCGGTTTCCATCGTTTATTCCAGAACATATGAAATTTGCGCGTGGAAAAAAATCCCTGGCACCGCGGGAACGTCAGAGCAGCCGCGAAGCACAGAAAACGCCACTGATGCCCACAAGACAAAAAGCACCCCTGCAGCTGTCAAGGGATTACACGCGATGGGCGGGAGCAGAAGGAGTAGATGTTACGCCAGCGCTGGCACGAACCATGGACTTCGGATGGTAATCCTGAATGGGTTGCCGGGTGTTACTTTTTGCCACGATCAACGCTTCCCGAATCCGATAATTCGACCAATACCATGTCGTCCAGGGGTCCAGCGACTACTTAATGCTTGACTTTTCATGAGGTAGAGCTTCCGCCCAAACTCACACCTCTGCCATGTTCTCCCTTTCGGCGAATGGCACGACGACGGCTGCCAGTGCGACCGTCGTCGCCACTTTGGGCACTACCATTGGCGCCTCCTTCATCGGTTGCGTTCTGGCGGCCATGTAAGTTTTCTACTATCTCCTGCGTTTCAGTGCGTTCACACCTCACAATTCAGCCTTTACGGAATATCAAATCTACAAACGTATTTATACTATATCACGTATCCTGAGGATTGGATAGTGCATAAATACTCGGTATGTATTCTATGCTCTAATTCCAATACGAGGGCTGACATTCACGTTCCGTAGGTCGGACTACTATGGTAGGATAGCGACTTTCGTGTAACCATCTTTTTCTCAATTTTCGCTCTCAGGGTCCTGGATACCTTTCACGTCGTGTTGACCATCATCGCCGTATACCACTACCTGATCGACAGCTTTGGAAATTTTCTTGCGCTCACGAGGGTTACTTGGTACGCCTTCTAATATCCAGTATTGAATTTCTACCTGACAATGTCGCACAGGAGCTACAAGGTATGAATCGACCAAAATCTCTCGATCAGCACTGTTTGAACATGACTGGACAGTTGCAAATCGCGATTAACGTGAGTCTGAGTTAAGAGGGAACCACAGCTTGGAATTGACGCAGTCCTTAGGTAGTTATCGTCCTGCTGGTTCAGGGTCTCTATTCTCTTCGGGTGTGGAGGTGTGAGTGCTCGCTGATTTCGTTCATCTGATTTCGCTGCTCACATTGCACATGATTATCACAGTCGGTAGCCATTATTCCAGAGTATGGCCGATCATCGTGGTGAGTAACTGTGAGGTCGCCTGATAAAAATCTTCAGCTGATGTCTTCCAAGACAATAGCCTTTCTTACTGCTCTTGGTGGGTATTTCGGGTCGTCGATGTCAGCTGCTGATGGTTCTATCTGCCTTGTCTTGGCTTTTCTGCAGCGATTGGGATTAGTAAGTACTCAATTAAGAACAGCGGTTCAGGACTCACCTTATTGTAGTCCTTGCCATCAAAACGCAAGTGACCTTCCGATACCGTTGAGGGTGATACTTACGACTCGGAATGCAACCAGGTACCAGATCAATACATTTGCGGACCTCTTGCCGATGACTGTAAGCCTCATCTCCTTCTTACATAGGCTAAGGCCTTTTACTAACAGAAACTTTCCAGTGGGTCATTTATGCAAGTTTCATAACGGCGACGATTGTTGACGTCGTCATTGCCGTGTCGATGTGTTACTACTTGCTGAGGAGTAAATCCGGCTTTTCGAGGTGAACGAAGGAACGTGTCTCCTGCAAATTCACGGCTCATGCAAAAGTTGAGCAGGACAAATAACATGATAGTCACCATCATTCGCATGACGCTTGCATCCGGCGCTTTGACTTCGTATGCTCTTCCTTTCCTCCAGCGCTCGGCTTGCTTATTCTACTACAGTGCGTGTTCCCTGGCAGCTTTAATCTCCGTGCGCTTTGACACCTTTGTCTAACAAGTTGCCATGTCTCACCGCCGGACAGTACGCTGTCATGCCCCATAATTTGGTTTTCCTCGGAATTGAATTCCTGCTTACAAAACGTTCGTACTAATGTTACTGAACGGGCTACACCTGACTCGTTTTTATCCAGTATATGTCAACAGTTATCTTGCGATGTTCGTCATCCGCTACGTTAAGCTGAATGGTGCACTGATTTATTGCCCTGTTAGGCTGAATGCTCGCGTCCACGCTCGTTCCAAGGAAAGCACGACCGAAAATTCCGTTAGTCTCTCTAGGATTGTGAACATACGCACCACAACGACGTCGCACGTTGTTACATCGTCACCATATGCTGGCGATGATAAGGTTCGTGGGATTGTCATACGAACCATGCGATGATCAACCTTTGATATTCATACCGTTCCCAGGACATTCAGCTAACCAGCATATCAGGCTACAACGAACAACCATACTCCAAGCCGACCTTGGGCGCTTTCGGTGGCGATGAATCCAAACCTCGGAGTGGTGAAGGCGCCGGTGTAAGTCTGGCTACCCGTATTTTTCCGAACGCGCTCTAATGCCATCCGGACAGTTTGGACATCAGAAAATACATTCAGAAGCGGAAAAAGCCGTTCGCTCGGTCTAGCAGATATCAGTTTGCTTGTATTATGTTATTGCTATCTTTATGGGCCACGGTATCTAAGCTTGCGCGGTCGGCCTAGGATCACATGTAGCTTGGGTGAATTTGGAGATTCTTTCGCAAATGGCGCGTGGCTCGTCGGCAGAAGGCAGGCATTTGTACGCGTTGGAGTTACGGGTAGTTGTCCGAAGGCTCCCGAGCCGTTGCGTCTATACACCAACCATTCATGAGCATGTAACGACAACCTTGGTCCTTGGCCATTTTCTTTCAACAGATTGCGGAGAAGCTCAACGAATGATCATTTGTCAACTTAAGTATTCCCCGAGATCATGAGATCGTCGATCATTAGCCTTTGATATCGGTGTGGGCCGAGGCGCATCACAGTTATTACGATATGCCCCGACAGAGGTCAGACATCCAGTCAATGGTGCAATGGATCGTGATTATTCTCATGCTGTAACTTGACATTATAAAACGCTTCTCAAGGACAATCTTAGTGACGAGATAAAGGCCTCTGGTAAAATGAGCCCTCATCAAGACGCGCTGCATGCGATTAGGAAAGCCGGAGTCGCAATCGCGTCCGATACGGCCGAGTTCAACCGTCAGCATTTTCATCTCCGTTTTCCTTTATCTGAGCCGTTCCGTTCCTTGATAACATTCCGTCTCCACAGTCATCAGCGAATACGATCCACAAGACGCGACCACCAACCCATCATTAGTGTACGCTGCTGTCTCGAAGCCGGAATACGCCGACATAGTGGATGAGGCGATCCAGTATGCTATCGTTCGCCGCACTGCGGTAGAGGAACAGGTCGATCTTGCCATGGATCGTCTGGTTCGTTTCCGTACTCGTTGTTGATAACGCTCAATGTCTCAATCCCTACGTCTATTTTCGCCTTGATTTGGTTGTTTCCAGTTAGTTGGCGTCGGAATACAGATAGGGAAATACGCCGTGGGACGAGTATCAGTGTCTGTTGATCCACGTCTTGCATATGATCGCGACGCGATTGTGGCAAAGGTGAGCAAAAAACGTCTTCTGCCAGCTTCGGAGAGCTGATCAGCACGACAGGGTCGGAACCTAATTTCCATCTTCGAAGAGCTAGACTTTCCACGAGAGCGTGTTCTCATCAAAATTCCTGCGACATATCCTGGAATCGTCGCCGCCAGGACGCTCGAAAACCTGGGCCCATCTGATGGCGGACCGATCCACGCCAACATTACACTGGTGTTCGGCATCGTGCAGGCCATAGCATGCGCGCAAGCCGGACTCTCGGTGATCTCCCCTTTCATCGGCAGAGTCAAAGACTGGTGGGCCACGCGCCGTCCCGAGTCGCAGGTCGCCAGTCTGCCCATGACGGAGCACCCTGGGATTGTTCTCGTCAGAAGGATAAAGTCGACATTCAAGGCGCGACAGTACGCCACGCAAATCATGGCGGCTGGATTCAGAGTCGTGGAGGAGATTGTGGAATTAGGCCGGGGTGGGCCGCACATCGGGCCAGATATCGTCACTCTTCCACCCCACCTTCTTGACGATCTCAGACGTCGGGTGCTGGACTCATCGTACGGGGATGCCAGCGTGGCAGAAGAGCTACCTCATGCTGACAATCATCTGTACGTCCCTGAGACAGGTAACCCGACAGCGGAGCACGAAGCGACATATGAGGAGGACTTGAGAACTGAGATGATTGCATTGGAAAAGGTTCCTGAAGGGCTAGCAAAATTCGCGGTCGACGCGCGACTTCTGGAAGAGGCAGTACGTCGCAGGATCACGGCCCTACACGACGAGGTGGATGCGAGGCTGTGATAATGTGTCTTTCCTATCCATGAACCACGAACCCGTTCATTTCCGACGAGCTCCACTGACGCGTAGATAACAGCGTCAAGATGGCAAAAAGAACATCTATGTTCGGTTATATTATTTCTATGACTACTGATTTATGAGTTTCTGTCCTGTATTGCAGCTTCTTTACATAGAACGACTTACCAGAAATTCACGAGATTTTAGGTTGGAATCTTGCCGCGCAATTTTCTATCGGGACGATTCCTCCTGCGCGTTACAATTCATTTTGGTATCGTTCACTGACCTGGATGCATGCAGTCGAGAAAGAACTTCCGGACAGGATGAAACGTGTATTGAGACGTAAATACGTCTAGAATCGCAGAAAGCCGAAGAAGTCGAATCGTTCACATCCTGCAGGCTCGAAAAGAAGGGGATCCTTCATCTTGAAGACCCAAGCCATGTGATTGTGGGCAAAAAAAGCTCCACGTACCAGCATCAGAACCCCACCGTCGTGACAAGCGACGGACGCCGAAGTCTTTCGGTTAGGCTGAAGCACTGCAGTTCCCGAGTGTGAAGCGACGAAGTGATGCAGTCATTCACCTGAGAAAAAATGCCAAAGATGCACGAGTTCCTTTGCGCGTGTTGCCGCTATGAATTTGAAAAGGGAGACGCGATATGACTTACTGGTGCACCGTGGATAACGGATTGGACCTGGCCCTGCACGCGTTGAGTCAACGCGTCAATCAGTGAGCATGCACGTATAACTCGTCACCTGAGCCTATGCATTTCATGTCATGCAACGAGTTGTGCGCGAGGTGAACGGAATTGTGGCAACGTCTACACATAGTGTGCTCAGATGTTTTTTCATTCGGGTTTCTTGCTTAGAACACCTGCATTGCGCCCGTGGAACAATATAGTAAGCGTGAGATCATCAGAATCTAGACGAGACATGCAAAGAAAGAAGGACGGGAACATACTAGGGATTTACGGCCGACAATATCGAAAAGGGACACTTTCCACGTTCCACACCCTTCGAAGCCTTCGACAGAGCTACTGGAAGTGCTTCCGAAAAGCAGTTTCTCTAATCCGGAAAGGTGTCAGGGAGCTAGAGAGCTACTTCGTTTTCATTGGCCGCATTATAAAGAGTATCATTAACCAAAGGTGACCAGCGCGTAAAATGAGTTGTAGCAAAGTACTGAAGCGTTCATCTGGATGTTCGGGCAATTCCAAATTTGGCGCACAGTCCAGCGAAATGAACACGTGATAGGCTTTGCCCTGAAATTGCCCAATTTGGTTCACTTACCTGCGTCTCCAGCGTTTGTTGTTCAGAAACATCGCTCCGTATAGTCAAACCGGATCATAACACTGCTCTAAAGATATATCAAGTATTGCAGTTCTAAATGTTCCTTGACAGATAAGTAACGCGCCCACGCCACTTCTCCGGCTGGCAATGCATTCCAAACACTAGAACCTGTCTTTAGACGGTACAATCCGACGCTATGACATTGGCTTTCGGTTGCTACACCTGTTTTTAATCTGGGTGAATACCAGAGCTGCTTTCCATTAAGATAAATGATAGCGAAGCGGAGGGCGATGATCCCGCGCAGATAAATCGACGACGATGCAGGCGAGATCTTGAACCTATCCGATAATCGATCAAAAAGCTGTTCTCTTCATCGATTAGCAGAAATGTTTCCATGAACGCGAGAAAAAAATGAAAGGGCATCCCTCGAGTCACTCTTCTTCTTCCTCGACTTCGTACTCATTTTTTCCCTCGTTCTTGGTGCTTGACGAGATCCATAACCTTCCGTCCACCCTGAAGGAGAACGAGGCAGCTGCTGGACCCGCACTGGGGCCGACAATCGACGCAGAACTCGCACTGCTCGCGGAAATTCAACTTAATAACTCAAAGTACTGTCGCGCAAGCTCGGATGCGTTTCGTTATCTACGCGACCAATGGCAAAGAAGAAACGCGCCCTCGTTGCTCGGCGTTCGAGTCTTGGCTAGGAAAGCCTGTATTCTTATCGACGAATGGAAACACGGGTAGGAACGAACGAGCGTAAAGACGCCAACGGAGCAAACGGCGAAACGGCAAGGACGGCTTGTTTTTTAAACCGCTAACGATACGCGCTTCGAAAAAAAGAAAAGAAAACGGCGAAAACGGGTTATCTCATGCGCTTTCGAAATCGCTTGGTTCGCTTTGGGCTTCGATATCAGACATGAGGCAGAGAAGAGATAGGTGACCTTTTTTGTTGCATTTTTTTTTGCCCTTTTGCGACCAGTAAGTTGGATTTTGCCTGAATCAGTCGAATTTGGCTGTGGATCTTCGATGTGAAGAGATCGAAGGAGATTAAAGCTGATCGTTCTGGTTCGTGGAGTGAGGGATATGAAATGAAGGTGGGCCCTGTCTTTCTACCCCGGATCATAGATCTACTGGTTTGCGTTTTTGCAAACATGAGGATGAGTGTGATGAAATGTGGATGAACGTTGAGCGGACGGACGGATGCAGTGAAGAGAGAAATTGTCCAGGCTCCGCATTCATTTTTTGTAAATGGAGTAAACCTGGGTCGGCGTTATGAACATGAAGGTATTCCCAAGGTTGGATGGTGCGTCTGCGTCCGCATTCACAGCGTCTGTGTTAGTCTGACAAGTTCCCAAAAAAAAAATAGCAGCGCAGCCTCAGCTACGGATGCTAATCGCCGGGGCCGATTCTATAGCTCAAAAAGCCGTGATCCACAACATGCTTTTCGACACACGAGAGCTTCCATACAGGGCGTCAGCGTGATGGATTACCCGCAGGTTGCATCGAACTGTCCTCTGGTCCTCGTTTTCTGTGTGCTGCTCAAGCCGCCTCGTTGTTCGCACGTGGAACTTTGTTTGATTGGCAGGAGGAGCTCTTTCTCCTTGGACGGCAAGAACGGAACGACATAACTTGCTGAATCACTGACCGAGTTCTGGATCAGCGCACGTGAGGAGAGAAGCCCGACGGATTTGGGACGCCGGTTTTTTGTCAGCCGGGTTGCAGAGTCTCGATGGACGTCGGACGAGTTGCCTGTTTGGGTTAAATGGGCTTATCGATGGTAGGTCAGTGCCAAATGCCGTTATCGATCAAAAGTGGTGCAGCAGTGGGGTTCATGTGGTGCACTGCGCCTGGCGGTGCCCTCGTTGCCGCTGCAGCTGTCACGACACAAGCTCCGAAGGTGCTCTAGCTGCGTTATCGGCTTCGGTTCTCGTGGTCTACAGTGAAAACTCGTCTGAGGCGCCGGTCGTACCAATGACAGGGAATTGGATATCGGAAGGACGGGTTGTGGCTGAGCCAAGCGAGCAGACTTCTTTTCTGATCTGAAGACGCAAAACAGTGCTTGTGGGTTTTTCTCATGACGTGTTTTTTGCAAACCTGCACGTCGCTCTGGCATGAACGTCCCATCACACCCCTCGAAGCAAGGGTCAACTTGAATATGGACACAGCCCAACTGCCTTGAGAAGAAGCGTAACCTGGCACAGCCTCATTTTCTGATATTGACGGTGGAGACGTGTTTCCATCAGGTGTGATGATGGGCGACTGGCAGGATGGGACGAGCTGCCTCGAGGCGGACGTTAAATTCAAATAGCGAGACCCGTGATCAGTTCGCCATTGCGGCGATGATGTCGTCTGGGGTTCGCGAGCGTTGCCTACTGCGGAAAAGATTGACGAGAAGAAACGGGCTGAGAGAAATCGAGCACACAGGCACATGAACGAAGGTCTAGGGTTATGGGTTTTTGTTCGCGATTCGAGTGGCCATTTGTCAGTCGTTCTTTCTTGGGGTCGGCAGACGCTGTTTCGCTCATTTTGAAGGGCGATCATTGGCTTCACTTCAGCCGATCGCTATGTTGGGTGGTTTTGGTCATTAAAAGGGATAATTACAAGAATGACCCGATCGCAATGGACAAGCAAATATGAGAGTGAATGACTTGACCATCGTCCACGAGGCGAATTCGAGAAGAAAGGAAGGAGAAACCGTTGCTGATGATAGTGGAGACGCTCAGGGCCGCTCATCCGAAATGAAATCTAGAGCACAAGCTGTTGGAACGTTGGGCTTGACGGGCGGGGTAAAGGAGGGATCCAGATGATGGGAGACTCTGCTTTTCTTCTTTCGTCTTGGGACATGGTCGGCATTCGCCTCTGGTCAGATCGGCTTTTGCGAATACTTGGAAGCGACGAGGGGTGAGGGAACGGTGAGGGGGTTGGTGTGTGTCTCAGACTGTGACGGGTTCGACATCAGTTCTTCGAATTCTTGCTGCGAGTACAGAGCAATGATGATAGGCAGTATTTACGGGCGCAGGCGTTCTTGCGCGTTTTCATTTCTCCTCTGGGATTAGCGTCCGGAAGAAGATCGGCAGCCAAGTCAAGATCCTTCGTCCTATTCATCCAAGTATAGGTCTGCAGTGACTCGCTTTTCCGGGATCACGTCGCAGGTGCGTGGTCTGAGGCAGGCCCGCCAACTCAGCGAGCGGACAGGACAGGTTGGAGAGGGAGGACATGTGGTCCTGTCCTGTGGAGGCGAGGCGAACAGGACGCTCAAGGGCACAAGGGGGCCCCTGGGAATGATTTGACCCAGATTTCCAGCAAAAAAAAAAAAAGCGATGGTGATCCAATTTGGACAGTCGGGTCGAAATGAACTCGAGTCACAGGCGAGCTCTCGAGTTGCGCGGGGCCGTTCATCGCAGCTCACCGTCACTGGGCACGGCGGCGCAGGGCGGAGGTAATGAATTGTAGGGGGTGTTGATTCGGCGGTTGTCAGTGGAAAAAAAAATTACTTGGACGGGGACGGGTTAGCAAATGTGATAAAAGAATAATAATAAAATTGTTATGTGGTGGCAACGTTGCATTATTGGTGTGACATTTATTTTCGTTATAACTAAAACCAGTCGCCACTGACTCGTTTACCCCCGATCCTTCCTTTCACGAATTATCTCGTCCTGATATGCCCTCTATCCTCAATCTCAAGTTCAAGGTTCTGTCGCTGCCATGCACGTCCTGCATGTTCGACGCTCACTTCACTGCTCACGATAGGGAAACAAGTCCTTCGTCGCGTTCAGCAACCTCAACGATACCGAGGCTTTGACAAAGACGTGGAAGGTCGGTGAACCTGGCCGTGTCCATCCCGCTCAACGCTCACGTTTCCGTCTCGCACCGTCGTGGCCGTCCAGGTCTGTACCAAGGTCGCAAGCTACCTCGAGCAAGGTCAGCGACTGGAAAACTTGAGTTGGAGGTTATGGCACCTCCAGAACCTCATGGTCGACACCGACAATGCAAAGTCCAAGCGCGAGTTTAAGAAGCTTTCAAAGTGTATGGGCGACAAACTCGACAAGGAAAAAGGCAGGCAAGTCTCCATTTTTTTTTTTTCAACTCCTTCAAAAAGTCAACAAAACAGCTAACCCTAGACCCTGATTTTTTTTTTTTTATAATTTTTTTTTTCTCTTTTCTGTAGGAGTATAGAGGAGCTCGAGGCACCCGACTTTAAGCGCAATCCCTCCATCGACATGATCCAGCAGCGCGCCGTCGAAAAGGAGCGAAACCGCGAGGCGAGCCACAACGCGCTCCCTGGCACCATCAAACGCATGCAGTTCACATTCAGCGTCGACCAGCCCACCCCTGCAGCCAATTACCCCGTCAAGAAGCCCAATTTGAAGCCTTCTGTCGAATTCAGCAAACGCACTCGGTCCGCTGTGCGAACCGAGGATCACGACATCAGCATGGTCATCGTCGACGATGACGGCAACGACAAGGATCCGCCTCGTTCCCACCTTCACCGCAACCCTACCACCTTTGCGCCCTCTTCCAACTTATCCTCCAATGCCACCTCACTTTTCTCATCGTCCAACGTTACGACCCCGCAGTCCCTCCACTTCCCTTCGTTGTTTTCCAATGACTTTGGCCCCGCCGCCCTCTTGTTTCCTACACCGACCCTTACGAACACCATGAATTACGGCGAAGGGCTCAACCCCTCCGCCTCCAATGACGGCTTCAGTATCTCCCGACCCACCATCGAGCTCCCTCTAGATGAACTCATCAGCAACGTCGAAGCCGATGTCGCCGCCGAACGGTCGTGGCAGGCTTACTTTGATTCCGCCCCGGCTGAGCAGCAACAGCACTTTCAAAGCTCGACGGCGCAGCGGCAGGATGTCGTCATGGGGCCTCCCCCGACTGCGGTCGATTCCGCCACCGCTGTCGCCGCCGCACCACTCGCTCCCTCTGCCGATCCCCGCAAGGTCTCACCCGTCCCGCAGGAAAGCGAGGACGACAGCAACGAGTCTGACGACGAGGACTCCGAGTTTGAACTACAGCTCGCCGCTCCGCCGCCACCACCACCGGTAGCGATGCCCGTCACCATTACACCCATGACCAAAACCTCTCGAAAGAGAGGTGCTTCCTCCGCATCGCAGGCTGCGAAAGATTTTGTCCCTCCCGCTGCAAAAGTATCCCAGGCCCATAATGCTCGTTCCAACACCCCGACGGGTCGCCCGACGTTGACCGTCCGTACCCAGGGTTCTATCTCTACGCGCTCTTCTGGCCTAGGTGCGACCGCGACCAATGTCAACTCGTCCTCTCTTCGCGGCCCATCGGGCGGTTCGCTTGGGAACAACGGGCCAGGCGGCGTCAAGGCCGAATGCACCAATTGTGGTGCCACACACACGCCGCTTTGGCGGCGCGGCCTCAACGATGAGCTCAATTGCAACGCGTGCGGGCTGTATTGCAAACTGGTAAGTGTATTGCGTCTCACCTTTCCCGTGTCTCTGTAATTGCTGACCCTTCCGCTCAGCATAAACGCCCTCGACCTAAGAGCATGCGGAATACGCACGGGGAAGGTCGCGCCCAGGCAGCACCACGACAAGAGTCGGTTGATGTGATGGGTGCGTCGTCCGCGGCCCGTAAAGTCCCTCCAAGATGCTCATCACCTCCGAACCGACCAGCCCAATGCTACAATTGCCACACGACCGCGACTCCTCTTTGGCGGAAGGACGACGAGGGAAAGACGGTGTGCAACGCGTGAGTGGCTCCCGCCCGAGTCGTATCCTTTTCGAAGGAAGGGCTGACTTTTGGCCAGATGCGGCTTGTATTATAAGCTGCACGGCTCCGCTCGTCCGATTTCGATGAAGTCGGATGTTATCCGCAAGCGGTCCAGGCACGATGCCCGCCGTTCTGCCAACTCTGATAACACCCCCTCGGCCAGCCCAGGCGTCTCCCGCCGGCCTTCTCCCGCACGCGAAGCGTCGCCCATTCTTGCCCCTGACTCCACGACTCAGATGACGTACGAGTTCAACGAGGAAGTCGAGTATCGTCCCTCGCAGTCCGAGCTCCTCGGTGCCCTGGGCCCCGACCTCAATCAGGTGCAGCTCTTCCAGTCTTCGTTCCAGTCCAGCTTCCCAGGACCGTATCACCCGGACTATCTAACTCAGCTCTACACTATGCCCTCGGATACGCTGCCCTTTACGTCCATTGAACACTCAGACATTGATGGCAGCACGAGCCCGCGGACGAACAAGCGTCGCCGAATGAGCACAGACTCGGCGTCCGAGCCGCCTTCCTCTGCCGCGTCGTACTCGTCGTACAACGATGGCTACTCCACCCCGGCGTCGTCTGCCACGTCGCACTCACAGCAGAACGCGCTCGAATTCCCGTTCAGCAGCTACCTCGGTTCGTCCGCCTCGTCTGGCTATTGCGGCGGCCCTGCGCTTCGTGGATCCGGGAACACGTTCTGGCACCCGCCAATGATGCCACAGGGTGACAATTCGCCCGCGCTGCTTCACCCACCGATGCTCCCACCCGACGAGTCTCCAATGGACTATCTCCACCCGCCTATGGTTCAGGACGATGACAGCCTCTTCTCCGCTTACCTCCACCCACCGATGGCGATCCCGGATGAACTCGGCCACAATTCGTCCTCGTCGCCGTTGCTCCATCCGCCCATGTACCACAACGACTATGGCGCAGACGCATTTGATACGAGCATGCGCGTTTATTGAAGCGCATCTGCGAATGTGGAGAAAAAACCGAAAGAACAAGACGGCGAGGTTGGCCTATACCCTCGGGTTACCGGTTATCTGCCGGTCCTTCCTTCCTTCCCTGACCAAGTCGTCTGGTTTCTTCCGCTTCCCGTGTTTGTTGTCGCTTGGGTCTCGGATCAAAAGCTTGGGCGAATGCCCTTCTCAGCTATGACTCTTTTCGTTTCTTGTTTTCTCTTGTCTCTCAGCATCGCTGTTTCATCTCACTGCTCGGCCCCCTGCAAGATTTTTCCGTCATCCAGCAACTTGCCATAGACGATTCAAGTTCTCGTCATGAACGTCATCTGCTTTCGCAGTTCCCGTCATTTCTTCGCATTGGTTCTCGGACTGCATCAATCTCGCAAGCAAGAAACGAATTTTTTTCTCTGTCCGCAAGTTTCGCAGCGCTTCAAATCAGCACATATCTGCCCCAGACCATATCCCTTTTGTCGTCACGATTTCGCCTCTTTTTTTCCGACTTTTAACGCTTACGAAAATCCGCCGCCGTCGTCCTCAGCGGTGTCGAACTTTACCGGCCTCGAACTAACTCGAAACAGAAAAAATCAGTCTTCGTGATTCCGCTCACTCGAATACCTCTCCTCATCCACCGTGTTTCTGATAACGAGACGAGTATAAAGCTGTCGATTTGACTTTTTTTGTATACACATAAATCGTCCTTGCCACTTTCCTTGTAAACATCGCGAAGGGTTTGCGCGTTTCCAAGCCCCAAAATATATCTATTAGTCGTTTAAATGTACGATACACTTGAGAGTACACCTTGTTTTGTTTTCACGAGGTGTCCTCCTTTGTCGAGCGCTACAATGATGATAGTCTCTTCGTCACCTGCATTTTTTTTTTCCGAACATTGGGCAATCCTTAGCATGTGCATGAATATATAGCATAATATATTATAGTCCCAAAGTGAGAAAAAGACGAATGCTTTGAACGAGGTGTGAGTCGCATGATATGAGCGCCTCCAGGATGCCCGTTATTCGTTAGAATGATGATTTCACAAGTTAAGGAGGCGGGCGGAGACCTGTGACTTTCTTGAGTTGAGTTGCGCCAGTGCAGGGCAAACTGCGCACGTGCTGCACAATGATCCACCTCTTCAATTTCTGGTCTCGTGTCCTTTCCTACTGTCATCCGTCTTCGCTAAAATCGCGTCATATGATGGTTTATGTAGACGGATCTTGTTCTCGCCCTGATGCATTCACCCTAGTGACCTGTTGGTGGTACCTGTACCCCCGTTCAAGGCATATGCAACGAGATGAGCAGGGCGTTCCGAACGATTGTTGCGTGCCTTGCTTCTGTTTTTCTCTTGGACGTGATGCTGAGCTAACCAGGTCAAAGGCCTCCAGGCCGAACCCGAGTGAACATATCAGTCGCAAACTGACACTGACCCTTGACTTTCGGATGTTTAAGTGTCGCATTGGGGAATATGGGCTTGTGAATTTTGGTTTCGGCCCAACCGTACCGCGCGATGATCCTACTGGCGCTCGCTTTGCTTTTCATCCTTGTTTTCTGGTATTCGCGACTGCGGTCAATCTCTCGTGTTCCTTTGCCACCGGGACCACCAGGAGACCCTATCATAGGGCATCTCAGACTTGTGCCGCCCGAATATCAGGAAGTAGTGTTCCAGAAATGGAGCAAAATATACGGTATGCTGGGGTCGTATCTGAAGTCTGAACACCTTTGCGATATTCTTTTTTTAGGCGATGTCATGTATCTTCGTCTATTCAATCAACCAGTCATTGTCTTGAGCAGTGTAAAGGCAGCTGTTGACCTGCTAGAAAAGCGGAGCGCCAACTATAGTGATCGGCCGCCTTTCACATTGTTCAAATTGTGCGTGGTCGTTTTGAAAGTCTTGGAGAAGCCTCGTTTACATCTGCATAACAAGGATGGGCTGGAACCTGACGCTAACGATGCTGCATTATGGAAAAGATTTCCAACGTCATCGACGGCTGTTGCAGGATCATCTGAACACTAGCAAGTGTGTTGATTACCAACCCATTCAAGCGAGAGAGGCGCGGTTGCTACTCAGGAATCTCGTCTCGGACGATAAACGTCGTGACGAGTATCTTCGTAGGTAGGTATGCAAGCTTTCTGCGCCGGGTGATAGCACTAATTGCCATTAACCAGATATTCAACCTCCATAATTATGCGTGTCGCCTATGGACATCAAGTCACGTCGGATGACGATCCGTATTTGAAGATCGCGGAAGAAGTTAGTCATGCGTTGAGCAATGCTGGATCTCCGGGTGGCACAACTGTTGATTTCTTCCCATTCCGTGTGTATCGTTCGCCTTTACTTTCTGCCTGGCAGCTACTGAAGGTGTCCTGTTGTGCAACAAGTCCAACATTTACCGTCCTGGTTTCCTGGAACATATTATGCGAACTTTGCCCGCAGTTACAAACCTGCCACTGACAGTCTGCACAACTATCCATTCAATGAAGTTCAGAGATTGATGGTAAACGCGACGTACCATTTTTGTGTGAACATCCCTGCTAATTCGCGTATCTTCTATGGTAGTCTGAAGGAAAGGCGAAGCCATCATTCTTGAGCCACCATCTGGAGCGACTCAGCAATGAAGGTGACGTGGGTTGGGCTTCTGTCGATGACATCAAGGGCGCGGCAGCCGTGATGTACTCAGGCGGTGCAGAGACGGTATGCTATTGAACGACGATTCGTTCAGTTACACATCATGACCCATTTGCGGTACCAGACATGGGCTGCGCTGTCTCATTTCTTTTTGGCCATGATACTGCATCCTGAATGCCAAGCCAAGGCTCAAGAAGAAATCGACTCGCTTGTTGGTCCGGATCGATTGCCAGAATTCCATGACCGTTCGTCTCTTCCGTACGTGGAAGGTATCCTGCAAGAGACTCTGCGGTACGTCAATTATTGGAATAGGAGGTGACTGCTTATTTGTCCACAGATGGAACCTCACCGCTCCGCTCGGTGCGATTCATCGCTCTTGATGTCCGAATTGCTAACCCAAAATACCGGAACCATAGGTGTTCCACATAGGGCAATCAACGACGACATCTATGAGGGCATGTTCATTCCTAAAGGCGCACTAATCATTGCGAATGCAAAGTATGTCGATTGTGGCGTGAGGTGCACGAATCCATCAATAACATCACATCTGATAGAGCCATGACATCGGATGAAAGGGTTTATGCTAATTCCGAGGACTTTGACCCAACTCGTTACCTTGCTAAGCCGCAAGGCAAGGGAGAACCGCATCCGAATGGACCTTTTGGTTTTGGTCGTCGGTATGTCGTTTCGGTTATGTTACTTTTCATCGCTCCATGGGCTAAACGTTTGTGGTCCAGAATTTGCCCTGGAAGGCACCTTGCGGACGCGAATCTGTGGATTGCCATTGCCTCAATTCTCGCAACGCTAACTATATCAAATGTCACCGACGGGCACGGCGACAAGGTCACGCCAGCACTCGAATTTACAGCCGGGATATCGAGGTATGACTTTGATTGTATACGGCAGCAATCAGATGCTGATAGAGCGAAGCCATCCTAAGCCTTTTGAATGTCGTATCAAGCCAAGAAGTGCTCGTGCGAAGGAATTGATTTCACAGACAGAGACGTGGGATTTTTGATTGTATCGAAGGGCACATTCATCGGAGTAGCACGGCGATGTGTGGCTTTTTTTCTGTAGCAAGCGCGCCGCTCTGTTGACACCTGAACACAGACGTATGGGACTCGTTCTTTCTTCACCACGGAGATGGATTTTGAGCCTCTGGGGTTGCTCATGGTGTGGCTACGCGGAGGTCCGAGTTTCCCGGACTGTGTAACCGCCGTAGTATGTTCCTTTCCAACTCCTCGATACGATACTGTCTCTACCTTTCACTTCTCCATATTTTGGCCATTTGCTACGGTGGGAAGCTGCTCTTCTTGACCAATTTCCTTACCCTCTGATTGGATGCATGTCTCGAAACGGCAATGCAACCCTAGGCGACGGTTCTATGCCCGCCCGCTGAAGTCTCCAGCAGGCCTCGTCCCGGACAGCACTGAGGTAGAAAGTAGAAGAGCGAACTGCTCCAAGGATCAAATTGCGGTTTACGGTCGAATCGTAGCCGATGTGGGCTGCCCCCGTCGCCTTCGAGCTATGGCGTGTATGACTCGCGTATGGGGTTACTGGAACGGCTTCAAATACGTTTTATCCGACTAGGCCAGCAGAGAATGCTTCTGAGAAAGACATGTCGTGTCAGGCAAGCACAGTGTTATTTGGAGTAGTCTCATTCTTGTGGGCAGGGTTAGTGTGGGCTTGCCGATCACTCAAGGTGCAAGAAGATGTAAAACTGGGCGACAAGGCCATGCACCCTACCGGTAATTTCATAACGAGCCGTTTCTCTGCACGGCAGGCGCGTACGGACAGATAAGCCAGCAATGTTCGCGATCGGCAAGGATAACGGAGGTCCTGCGAAACCGCTATACTCCGACTAAACGCCAGATTGTCGGAAGATGAATGAGGAAAGTTGGATTTGCCGGAAAATGCTATTTGCACAACCGATTGCAATGTTACACGGAATCCAGGTACTAAACGAATGAGTCAAGAGATCTAAATCTCCAACACAGTGACTGTCCCAAATCCAGACGCAACAACAATCCTGCCCATGTCTTCGTCGTAGTCAAAAGATGCCCAATCTTGATTCAATTGATCATTGACCAGCAAAGGCTTTGGTTGCAGGGCTGGGTAGGCGGAGTCCTGCCGTTGGATTGACCTTTCCTCGATAGGAGCGAACGGTCCCGATAGAGCGGCTGCGACCAGGGTTTCGCGCATGCTCCTGGTTCGAGATCCAGGTTGAACTTGTGAGATGGAAGACCGACGAAATGCCCGTGGCGTCTGCACGAATCCATCCTCGGCAAGCAGTCCCAGTCCTTCATGTCCACTTGGTGCGTCGAATCCAAGCCCTGAACCTACGAGTCCGGTGGAATACCTATCCTTCGGTTCTATCCAGATGGCGGTGCCACAGGGACCCAGGATCACGTCTTTGCATCGCAGGGGGCCGTGGCGGGCGGGAATTTGCGCTTGTGGGGTTGGCGGAAAAACGTAGGGGCTTGGTAGCATAGAAACTTGTGAGTGAGAGCCTGAGGCGTCAGAGCCATTGCTGTGTCCGTTTCCCGCGTCATCTCCATGCGCACCGGCCTTGAAGCCGAAAAGCGGATCTGCCGTATACAAGTTAAGGGTGTTAGAAGTCGGCGACCACGGGTCGTCGCATTCTCCGCGTACTAGGATCATCAGTGGGGAATGCGACTCCTCATGCACAGGACTTCGGGTGAGCTCCCGCGACGTAAGTGAAGGTAAAGGCGACGACGAGGCGGAAGCGCTGTCTACCCATCCAAAGGAATGACTGGCGATGGGTCCGAGAACCTGAGGGCGCACAATTGCAGAGAATGCATCGAAGTCGGGTTGAGGGAACAGTTGAATGGAGCGGGCTCGAACGACAAGAACAGAATTGTATGAAAAAAGTGCTTGAAGACATACATCTCGCTTTTATTGTGCATTAGGAGGTGGATCAGGAAGTAGCGTGCGGGGACATACCAGAAATACCCCACCGGCATCGCCGTCGTCCTCATCGGACTTGTTTTGCAGGATGGCAAGGTGTTTGCTCGATTTCCAATTATAGATATCGATATTTCTCGTTGAATCGTCACTGACGGAAAGAAGATCGCGATAGAGATACACGGGTCTTGCAGAGGAGTTGATGGACCATAGGACGGACAAGGTGATTTGATCGCTCTGATTGTTCTCAGTCGCAGACAATACAAGGACCGAATGCATGCTTTCAATGCGTCAAGGAAAGCCGAATGAGCATCTAAAATAGCATACGAACTCGTCTTTAGTCGCAGAAATAGCCATGATCGTTTCATCCAGACTCTTATCGCTGTTGAGACACAAGCTTGTGAAGATGGCTCCTCTGGGAGACCACTCTCCTCGCTTGGAGGCAGGGCGAGTATGAAAGATATCCCATATGGTGAGAACGTCCCATATTCCTTTTGAAATGGTCAAGATTCGACAACAAAAGTCGTCGTCGCGTGGAAGCCAACTCTGCGGAAGCAAGCGCACGTCGGAGACTGAGATGCCAGGTACGACATTGACCTTGATGACAGTCCTGGGTGCAGAGAAGATCGCAGATGTCCATTTGCGCGCCAGACGATAAGCGCGAACAGTCAATCGCTCGAGGATGGGAGTGGGTAGCTTGGAAAGGGGAAGGAGATAGCGCGGAAATGGATAGCCATGGCAGAGAATGCGAGTTTGGCAAGCATTTGACCAAACGATATGAAGTTTTGAAATTGAGAGAAATCTCCTAGAGATAAGCCGGGCGTTGAGAATGTCGTCCGGCGGGAGGAATGACAGAATTTGGACGAGGACATCGTCGTCGAGCAAAGCCAAGGTTTCCATTCTGGCGTCAATTCCCACGCATGCTACCGTTAGCTCCTTTGACCATTTCCAAGTTCACAGGTTCAAACCAGAATATTTAATCATTTGAGCGATCCAACGTTCAGTGCATCGAAATGCTCTACATGCTCCAGACAAATCTTATCTCGGTCCAAGAAGCATTATCAGCGACAGGCTAAACCGGCTTTCAATGAACATCTCGAACCGGCTTCCAACTTCATTCAACAGCGTCCAGCCAGTTCTCGTCATCAATGTGCTGTTATAGCGGAAGCCCTTCATGTCCAGGAAGCGCTTATCGTGCGCTGCCCTGGGAATGAAGTCTTTTCCGCAATTATTTTAGCAGCGATATACTATCGGCGACCCGCTTCTCATTTGTAGGCCTTATCTCTCAGGTCCATGTGTCCCTTCCGTCCAGTTCCAGATTTAGCTGCCGTCCCCATTTAATTTGAACGTATGGACACTCTGTTTTCCACCAAGTCGCCACTTGACCTTATCTCCAGTCATGTCGCCAGGCCAATCCGAAGCTGGGGAACATTCATCGGTCGTTCAAGCTGACAATGTGCTTCTCGCGAGGCTAGGTTACAAAAGCGAATTCAAGCGCGAATTCTCTGTAAGTTGTCCCTGCTGCACCTTTTGATCATGGACAGTTAAATTAAGAGACGCGCCATAGCTTTTGGAGACCTGCTGTTTCTCCTTGAGCATCATGTATGTACAGATACTCTCAACATTGTTCACAAAATAACCGCGACAAGGGGTGTTGTTGCGTCCGTCGCCTCCACCTATTCTTTTCCTCTCATGTCCGGTGCGTGTTTACACTCGTACGTTTCTGGCTCGCGTCTTGACCGTCTCTTCTAGGAGGACACGTGGGCATGGTCTTTGGATGGCTCATCCCGTGTTTGTTCGTCATGACCGTTGCTCTTTCGATGGCCGAGTTGACATCCGCGATGCCGTTTGAGTCTACCTAATTTCTGCATTTCGCCCTCTGATCGAACTCTTCCCTGTGATCAGAACGAGCGCTGGCCTGTATTACTTTTCTGCGAAGATGGCACCGCCAAAATACGCCGCCCTTGCGAGCTGGATCACTGGCTGGTCGAATACTGTTGGTCAGATCGCACTTGTGTGTTCGATAGACTTTACTTGGTGTGTCAACTTTTCTCGAGTTTCACTTCAGTACCGACTGGTCCCTGCACAGCTCACAGATGGTCGCTACCGCCATCTCCGTTGGTACTGGCAATACGGCGATACTCAACGCTGGCCCCACATACGGAATTCTTTGCTTAATATTACTTCTGCATGGCATTATTTGCTCGTCCGCAACGCAAATTTTGGCTCGAATTAATATCTTCTATGCATTGATGAACCGTAAGTTGGCTGCTGTTAACGACAAACATGGCTGACACGAGCCAATCCTTAGTCGGGACAACGATCGCTGCCATTGTTTCTCTTCTGGTGCTTTCCGGAGATCGCAGAGTATCAACCAAAGACGCTTTTACGCTGTTCGAAAACAATACTGGCTGGTCAAATGGTATGCTCCTTCAAATTGTCTGATTCCGTCTCAGGCTGAAAATGGTGAATAGGCGGCTGGGCGTTCCTCCTGGCGTTCACGGCCCCTATGTGGACTCTCACAGGCTGTACGAACATTATTTTGTAACCTCTGAACCGCAATCATCTAATGGCTCCCTTTATTGAAGATGATTCTGCCGCGCATATCAGTGAGGAGACCACAGGAGCTGCTCGGGCGGCCCCCATTGCGATATTGTTTGGCGCTGGGGTGACGGCTTCTCTAGGCTGGTTGCTGCAGATTGCTGCATCATATGCCACGAACTCGGTGTCGGCCACGCTGCAGTCCGAGTTGCCCATGCCCATGGGTCAGCTTTACCTCGACACGCTGGGTCGTAAAGGCATGCTGGCCATTTGGAGTTGCATAATCGTCGTCCAAGTACGTAATTTTCCACGCGCCCAGATCAGCCAAGGCTAATCCCTACTTTAGTTTGTCACAGGTGCAGCTCAGGGCGTTGACGCTTCTCGCGTCGTCTTCGCTTTCGCTCGCGATGGAGCCCTTCCTGGGTCACGATGGTGGCGAAAAATGAGCCCTCGCACGCAAACCCCGATCAACGCCGTATGGTTGGTCATGTTCATATCGGCCCTTCTTGGCCTTTTGGGCTTCTCAGAGGCAGCGCTCGCATCTTTAGCGGGGTAAGCACAGCGGTGGTTCAAAACTCTGTTGGTGCCTCAACGGTTTCTCCTGCAGCGCTTCAGTGATTGGCCTTTACACATCCTACACTGTGCCTATATTTCTCAGGATAACGTCTGGCCGCAACAGATTGATTCGCGGTCCCTTCTCGCTCGGCCGATGGTATATTCCGATAGGAGTAATTGCCGTGGCATGGGTTTCCTTCATTATCGTACTCCTCCTGTTCCCGGGATCCCAGCATCCGACTGCTGACACCATGAGTACGTCTATACTAATTCCCGAGAGCTAGTTTTTCCTAATCAATTGCTATCTAGATTACGCGGTCGTCCTTATCTTCCCCATATTTCTGTTTGCTGCCGCATCGTGGACGTTCTCTGCCCACAAGTGGTTCAAGGGGCCAATCCACAATGTCGACGAGGACAATTCCGTTCATGGGGAGAAGGAAAGTGGTGATGAAGAGGATGCGAATATTAAGGACTACGATAAAAGTGTCCAGATTAGCGTACAAAATGTTTAATTTTAGCGCTTAAGGTGCTCATCCACTCCTTTTCTCCCGATCCGATGCAAAGATTGTGATAGTGGCCAAGAATTAACGGAAACTCTTTAACCCGTTCTCGTTCGATCTGCACCTCTGTCTGATCCTGCCATCCGATAGGAAGCCATAGCGTAGCACGCTCATAAAGACAGCCAGTTTTCCGTGTTAACACCCTCGCGTTAGTCATGTCAAGTGCGTTACGGTAGTTCAATCTTTATTTTTGGGCATACCAACTTTCAGGTTTACGAACATTATTCAACAGAGGACAAGACGAAAAAAGAGAAAAGTTTAATTTTGCATAACGGGAAGAGATTACGAGGTGTCTAATTCTCAATGATCCTTCCCAACGGCGTTTTGGCCATGACGCTGAGAACCTCGAATAAAACCTTGAAGGATCCGTTAGCAAATTGCTACTAGACAAACACATGCATGTCTTACGTCTGCGGCTGCCATGGTTGTTAATTCGGCATTCGTGTCATAGGCGGGCGCCACTTCGACAATGTCGGCAGAAACGATGTGAATCCCATCGAGTCCTCTTAGAATAGAACGGAGTTCGCGAGTAGTCCAGCCACCTGTTTCGGGCGTTCCAGTAGCAGGTGCAAAGGCTGGGTCGATGGAATCAATCTGTGTTGGACTCGTTGTGAGAACTCAGCTAAGGAAAAGAAAAGGCGGCGTACGTCGATTGACAAGTACACCGGGTTGTTTCCTACGGTATCACGAATCTTCTTGATGATGCCGTCCACCCCTGTCGTTCTTTAAGTGATGCGGTCCTGAGGGCGAAACAACGACTTACCGAGAGTATCAATCTCACGGGCTTCGATCCGTTGGAAACCGGATGCGTCGTCATTGGCATAGTCTGCTGGTCCCGACAATGTGGTTCTGATGGCGCCGTGCTGTTAAACCATAAACTAGGATCAAAGAGCTCGATACTTTTACAAAAAAAAGGGAGAGTGCATGGAAATAAGGAGATCGATACTTGCAATTGAACTGCCATTACGGATCAATCCTTCCTGACTGGCCCAGTAAAAGTATGTTCCGTGATTGATGGCGGCTTGGGAGGACGGCGCGCCGCCAAAGACGGATGGCTTCCAGGTGTCGAGGTGGGAATCAAAGTGAATGACCGAGATGGGTCCATAGACTGAGCGAATGGAGCGCAGGATCGGAAGAACGATCGTGTGGTCACCGCCCAGAGTGATGATCCTGGGATGGTGCTTGCCGTCGGTAGAGAAAGGTGTGAGAGGGAGGCCAGTAAGGGAATCGTTTCCGAGAGGGCTATAGGCATGGCGTTGGAGAAGCGACTTGTGACCGTCTTCGATTTGCTGGATCGCGTATTTGTTGTCATAGGGAGTAACGGGAATATCACCGCAATCCACGATCTTGAGGCCGACGTGGAAGGGATTGACTTCGAGAGGTACATTGTAGCCCCCGTAGAGCGTCAATCGGCGCGAGCCCGCACGTATCCCAGCGGGGCCAAACCTGGCACCAGGGCGATAGGACGTGCCGGTGTCCTGTTCGCGTGGTGGGATGTTAAGCTGGGTACGAATGAACAGAAACAAAGACTGACGAAAGGAGCACCAATGAAGGCGATATCAAACAGCTGATCAGAATCTTTTGTTAAGCATTGCACCCAGGGAAGTTTGGCGAAGGTAGTTATGCCGGAAAAGATGGCATCTGCAGTGACTGTAAACCACCGTGTAAGCGAAATACGCAAGATATAAAAAGAGGTGGGGAACCTTCTCCATCACCAGGATAGGCGGCTTGGTATGGGTACTTCACATAGCCGAAAGGAATTTGGTCCTCGTCATGAACATGGGCGAGGGCGAGAATTGCGAGTTGCACGACAATGAGGATAGGAATCATGTTGGGGAAAGAGAGCAGACATAGGCGATACTTCAGGCTGCTCCAATAAAATAGCTGCAGGGGTGGGAACAAGGAGGACGATCGTCGGAAATTGGTTTAGCATATAGACATGACACAGGCCTCGAGGTGATACACGAGGGGGGTGGATAAGACGTGCGATCTACAAATTCCGATAAGACGAAGGGTCTAAATTCCGACGACAGAGCATAGTGACAGGTAAGATGCGAGGAACCCAAGAAACCGAACCTTTGCTGCCAGCGAGCTTGCCCTCAACAGCGGCGAGATACGAAACCTATGCCAGGTCACAATCAGACGAAAATGGACAAGACGCAAACAAGTTCAACGCTGCACTCGTCCTGTCCTTATTCAAGGATTCTGTTCCAGGTATGAACGTGCATTAATTGTCTTTATCACAAAGACATTGGTTAAGGGGGCTAACCATATCATATCTTTAGTCATATTATCTTATACTCTGCAAAATTCCGCACAAACTGTTTCAATAGCGATCGTCGGACGACTAGGGCCGAATGAATTATCCGCGGCAGCGTTTAGCTTGATGCTGGCGATGGTGACCGGTAAGACTTGTTATCTAACTTATCATCCCTGTGCAAAATGCAAGCGATGTAGGTTGGTGCGTCGCGCTTGGCGGCACAACCGCACTGGACACGCTTGGCTCTCAAGCATTCACGGGAGGAGGACGGCGGAGCGATCTTTCTGTAAGAGGCCATTTCCGCGTCAGAATGCGCGCGCACTAAAGGACTGTTAGGTTCACCTTCAACGTTGTGTCTTGCTGCTGTGGTTGCTTTTCATACCAATCGGCATTCTTTGGGCTTTCATAAAGCCTGTCTTAATTACCTTGGGTCAAGCCGAACTCTTGAGCGCTAACGTCGAACGTTTCTTGCGCGTAATGCTTGTTGGGGCTCCAGGATACATCGGTTTCGAATCACTGAAGAAATATCTGCAATGCCAAGGTGTGTGGTTCGACATGCATGAGGATACCTACGGGCCAACCATGAGCAGGTATAATGGGGGCTTCGACCCTTGTTCTTCTGGTGATGTTTCCCATCAATATAGCTCTGAACGTGATTCTCGTTCATTATACCTCTCTTGGCTTCCTCGGGTCTCCGACCGCGCTATCGATAACATACTGGCTCTGCTTTGGTCTGCTCAGTGCATATACGTACTATTCCCCGGTTCATGCAAAGAATGCGACATGGGGAGGGATACGAATCCTTTCGGCGCTCGATCCGAATAGCTGTTTCGCGTTTCTCAAGCTAGCGATACCTGGTATTCTGATGGTAGGAACAGAATGGTTAGCATTTATGAATCTCGAATTTAAGATGACAGGGCTTACCGCGCTTTCAGGGCAGCGTTCGAGATTGTCGCCTTGGCTGCGGGACGACTAGGCGCATTGCCGCTTGCAGCCCAGTCGATCATAATGACATTGGACCAAAGTGAGTGATCAAGTCGGATGCTTGGGGAGCTTAATGAACTAATGCGGAGATAGTATTGAACACCATTCCGTTTGGGATTGGTAAAGTCCTTCCCATGGCGCCGTCGAAATACTCATCTACTGACTGAGCTTAGGTGTGGCAGCTTCCACCCGCGTTGGTAATCTCATCGGATCGCAATCGACGCTCGGAGCTAAGCATGCGGCGCACGCCTCGGCGTTGTTGAGCGCTGTGGTAGGCATAATAGTGATGACGACCATGATGGTGGCAAAGGATGTATGCAGAACACACTTTCTCCACGATTAGCGAAACGACCTTTGTGCAGGTTTTCGGGTATGCATTTACGGACGACGTTGCAGTCGTGAAACTAGTCAGTCAAGTCATGCCTCTCGTTGCGTCGTTCCAAGTGGCAGACGGTCTGGCTGGTTCTTGCGGTGGCGTCTTACGCGGTCAAGGTCATCCTCCTACCGCGTTGTATATGTCAATTTTACTTATAAATTGATTAGGAAGACAGCACCTAGGGGCCCTGTTTAATCTGGTCGCGTACTATGTCCTTGCACTTCCCATGGGAATTACGCTGGCTTTCCACCCAGTCACTCATCTTGGGCTACAAGGTCTATGGATTGGTTGGTCTTCTGCCGTCTTCCCTGGTATAATCCGATCTTTTTATGCACACTTTCAGGCCAAGTCGTCGCGTTGTTCCTCGTGGGCCTCGGGGAATACGGCGTGGTATGGTTGGGTACCGACTGGGAGCAGGAAGTGCAGAACGGCATCAAGCGAAATCAGGTGGAAGCGAGCACGTGAAGTCCGAAAGCTTGCGGTCACGTGTGGAGACTTTACACCCACTTTCGATACACCAAAAGAGCAAAACGAAAACGACGAAATACAATATCATAACAATATCATTACAGTTACAACATGAGAGCCGTGCTACCAATGTAAGCGATGAGTAGGACATTGATAGCCGTGAGGATTCTTGAAGAGGTATAGTTGGTGGTAATCTTCGGCGTCCCACCATTCCCCAGCGGGAATGATCTCGGTGACGATCTTCTGGCGTTTAGGCGTGAAACGCTGGGCCTGTATTTCCTGTGTTACTCGTTTGGCGATGGACTCTTGCTCCGGCGAATGAGTGAAGATCGCCGATCGGTACTCTGATAGATGAATCATCAATTGATGACAGCAAACGGCGGGCCAGGGTACTCACGCGTCCCGGTGTCTGCACCCTGGCGATTCACTGTGGTGGGATCATGGGTACGATAGAAGAACTCTGTCGCAGGGGCGGAAAGGATGTTGGGAAGGCAATTTTGAAGAGGGGCCACCTCACGCACCAACGAGCTCCTCATAAGAGACTACCTTGGGGTCAAACTCGATTCTCAAAGCCTCGGCATGATCTGTTGCGCCGGTGCAAACCGTCTTGTAATCGGGATGCTTGACAAGAGGGTTTCCACCGGTATATCCAACGGTCGTCTTTAAAATGCCCTTATTTTGAGACGGTGGGTAGTGCTTGAGGAAAATGTGCTCAACGCCCCAGAAACACCCTGCGGCAAAGGTAGCGATCTGAGTGTTTTCAGAGGCTAGAAAACGGTTCAACCCTTTGCTGATCACAGACGACTGTGGCGCTTACTGGTCGACATGGAACGATACAAAGAAGGTTCAAATTTGGAAGAAACCGTCAGAAGGCTTTTAAGGCGACCTAGCATCAGGAAACAGACAATTCACAGCAACGAGTCTGACAACAGGGTTTTCATGATCAGATGACGTGATGGTTATGTAATGCATCACGACACGCCGTTTTGCATCCGCCCACGCCGTACCTTAACCAGCAATGCAATTAACGCGTTTTATGCCATTCGCATCCGCAATTAGCGGCGAACTTTAGGTTCAATACTTCTTTATCTGTTGTTTCAAAGCCTTTTTCCATTAATCTGCATGAATTTGGGCCAGGCTCTTCAAAGATGGAGTGGAACGTAACCGCTGAAGAATCTTCTCATAAACGTGTACGACGCCGCAATACAATGCAATCCATACCTGCAAGGCGTCTATATGTGATTCACAAGAAGAAACTCGCTCCGCAGCCAACTATGGTTGTTCTTCTCATCATCCACGCGGATGCAGACCGATAGCTGTTGTATCTTGAGTTGATGACTTGTGCTCGCCTCACCAAGAGTTCCTCATCTACATTCTAGCCATGAAGCCACTTTCCCAGTCTTATATTCCCGGGCATCCATCTTCTATACCGGTTCGGACTTTTACCCGCAGAGCGGCGGGTAATGCGGCGAGCATACTGTCCGAAATGAATTCGAGCTACATTGGTTTGGCCATCCAGCTTAGCAGTCATGGCGCTTTGGATGCTATCGCGCTCGCTACTCACGAAGAAGTTTTTCTCATCTATATTGACTCTCGTAACGGGCTTCTCGTCAACGACAAGCCTTTTGAAAATCTTCTCGCAGGAGTACAGGAAGACAATGAACGGATGCACGATGGACCGAAAGGCGTTCTGGTCGGATTCGACATGGCGCGCCTTGCATTGATAGTTCATCGTGATCTGAAGCTGCACGTTCGCGGCATAGATCTCTCGACGTGTTTTTCACCCTCGACGAAAGATCCTTGGCGGCCATCCCAAGTCGTGTCTAGCAGGCTTTACCACCGGGTTAACAAAATAGAACTCGAATGCTTGTGGGGCGGTCAGTACGATGAAACGAATAGGAACGTCTGCTTGCGAGCTTGGATTTCAGTATTGTAAGTCGTCGTTAACATTCCTTTCCTCGATTCTTAGCTTTTCCCGAGGTGCGCTCCACAATTCTCACTTTATAACTTTCAACCCCTCAAAGTCGACACGAGAAACCTCAGCTCAAGGGTGAGCCTGCCTCATTCATTGTGCACTATTTATAATCAACGTTTCCCAGGAATTAGATTGCCTGGTCGAATTAATACGCCAAGAGGAGCTCCTAGAAAGGGACAAGCCTCTGGAAACTATTAGCGATTTCTCAAATTTCGTACTTCAGAAGGACGGAGATCTCGAATTGCAAAATGCCCGATACAAGACCCGAGTGAAGCAAAGTCAGTTCGTAAGTCGTCACGCACTCCACGCATTTCTGCAAGGCTCAATCCGTTCCGCCTTTGCAGGCTAAAGTCATCATGACAAACGCCGAAGGGCGCGAATTCGTAGGGGAGGCTCGCAGTGTCAAAGGCCGGAGAACGACCATCAAGATGTCCGACAACGCTGCAAAGATGGGCTCTCTGCAAAGTGTCAAAGTGGTCGGCCGTCAAGAGCTCCTGAACTGCGAGAAAGCCTTGAGCGAACTGGTTCTCCTTCTCCTACAAGGAAAATGTCAACTTGACAGTCGATTCGTTCGCAAAATATGGTTTCCGAAAAAGGGCAGAGTGGACGACACAGAAGCCACTTACTGTCCCTTTGACTTCGGACTGAATCCCTCGCAGATGGAGGCAGTTTCCACAATGATCTCACCTCAGCCCCTGGTAATCGTCCACGGTGAGTCCGGCGCCAAAGGAAGATAGCATCTGTCTCACGCAATTCCTTCAAGGTCCGCCTGGCACCGGTAAGACGACCACCATTGCCGCAGCTGCGGCTGTGTGGAGTGAGCTAGGTGAAGGCGCGTGGATTATCGCACATTCGAATGTAGCGGTGAAGAACATAGCTGAAAAGTTATTCGACAAAAACGTTGATTTCAAGATCATCGTGTCGAAGGAATTTCATTTCGAATGGTGTGTCCTTTCCCTCACAGCTCTGTTTGCACATTTGCTTCACACAGAGAATCGTAGGCACGAGCACATCTATAATAAGATCGACGAGAAGTTGATACGATCTGACGAGATCCCAAAAGATCCTACGGCTATGGAGAGACTGCTCGGAGGATCGTCAGTCGTTCTCTCGACGCTAAGCATGCTATCGAACCCTGCCATGGATCAAGCGGGAGTCTTCAAGCTAGTACCGCTGCGTCGGCTTGTAATCGACGAGGCTTCCCAGATAAGACTGTTTGAATTCTTGGTCAGCTTTCTGATGTGACCATATCTCGACCCCGGATTGATCGTCTCGTCAGTTTCCCTTTCAGAAATTCCGGAAAGAGCTAGAAAAAGTTTGCTTCTTTGGCGACCCCAAGCAGCGTACGCTTCCATCGTTACACCAATGTCCGTCGTCCTTGTGATATTGACTTGCTTGTAGTTCCCCCATTTGGACAAGATAAAGTCCCAGAAATGATGACAATTTTCGACGTGGACCATTTGAGACCGGCAGGATTGTTGCTTGACACACAGTGTGCGCGTCCAGTTCTCGTTCAGTGTGATTTTTCAGCTAAAATAAGTCATAATTAGACAGGATGCCAACGCAGCTTGGCGACTTTATTTCGCGCTACGTGTACGAGAACAAAGTGAAATCTCAGCACAAAAACACATCAAAAACGTGTATTTCGTTTGTCGATTGTGATAAGGGCTGTGAAGTGCGAGCAGGCACTAGCTGGAAGGTATATAAATTCTCAGCCTTTCCGCCAACTATATGGTTTAACGCTGGGAATAGAACTTGGAAGAAATCCAGACGGTTATACATTTGGTGCGGACGTACTATAAGTCAACGGAGTTTTGCATCATCACGCCTTATGACGCGCAACGTGCTGCGATTGAAAGGCAATTACAGAATGAGAATCTTCCATGGGAATCCGTCTTCAACGTCGACAGTTTCCAAGGTAGGTAGCGTGCTCGTGGACCATGGGTAGACTCATGTAACTTTACTTCAGGAAACGAAGCCGACTATGTCATCATCTCCGTTGTACGGTCTCACAATCCTGGGTTCTTGACGTCTCTGAACCGCATGAACGTAATGCTCACGCGTTGCAAGAAGGGTCTCGTCGTAGTCACCAATCGTTCGTTCATCCGCGGCGGAGGAGCAAAAACTCTGTTGGGACACTTGGCGAATTATTGGGAGGGTATTCGGGGTTGCGAAAGCACCTGGGTGAATTGGAGGCAGGTCGCAGAAGGTATCCCTGATATGCCAGATGCCCGGGGTCCAAATCGTCACAAGGCCAGGCCCTCGGTGGATTACTGGTTGCAGCCGTCAGTTCCTGCACAGATGAATGCACCGCGAACGTTCGACGTGAGTAAACTATTCAGGAAGAGAGAACACGCAATTAGTGCAGATACAACATATGCTGGTGCTGTCGCGCGTCCGCCTTTCTCCTGGGGTTTCGTACCGACCGCCTTTCCATCTCAACAACAATTTGTTGCCATTCCGCCTCCACCCCAATACCAAATCGAACCACCTCCACTGCCATTCGAGGCTTCCCTCCCTCCTCTTCCCCACTCAGTATACGTCGCTCAGCTGCATGACTCATACTACACGCCGGAAACCACACCAACGCCCCCTTCACCATATGCTTCAAGTTTCGACAAGCCAAATGACGATTACGCATCGAGCCGCGCTACTGCAGCTAATGTCGGATGGCAAACTGTAGGACAGCGGTCCCACCGAAGAGGTTTGACGGAATTTCCCAGCCTCTCCGCGTCTGGACTCTGCAAAGAATCATGGGCGGAAATCGTCAAAGAAAAGAAGGAGCATTTGAACAGATACTCGCTCCTGAACCCGGACCGTAAGAAAACAAAAGCCGTTGCCACTAGACAAGGAACAAAGGGTGCCGTACAGAGGGAACGACTTGATCATGGTGTCAAGAACGAGAAGACGAAGGGCAGCGTTGCACAGAATACGAATGCGCAGTCAAATGGCATCGCAAACGGATTCGGCGCAACTCGGTCTCCACGGAGAATGTCAACCACATACAGCGGTTCAAAAGTGTTACGGATCGACATATCCGCATCGTCGGCGAAACAGTCGTCTGAACAGGGAAAAAAGCCTATTAGGAGTGACGTACCCCGCCCAAAAAGTGGAGCTGATGAAAACCGCTTTAAGCCTCGCCACGGCCGAATCGACCCGCCATCTTCGCAGAGGACGCTGGACAGACAGCAGTGGGAAGGCGGACAAACTAGGAGAGGCAACTTGAAGCCCGACTCGAATCATACAGGTCTGCGGCGAGCGCGAGCACAGCGGGCGTAGGGCGTTCATGATAGTGTTATTGCGACAGGTACCGTCTTGAGACATCATGCTGGCAGTTTATCATACTTGCGTTCGTCCAGCATCACTGCGGTTTATGTTTGATTTCAATTATCAGGTTGTGTACACTGTACTTGTGGGGCAAAGCGAACGACTACGATCAGTGAGAGCTAATGATTCATGGGACAACTTGAGCAATAGAATACAGCTGTATCGTCGCAATAGTCAGGGACGTTCGCGACCGGAAGGCGGAAAGGCTCACGATTGGAGTTTCTCGATCTAAAAGTACACCAACTCGAGGCATAGAGTCATTTACACGGCTTTCTTCTCCTTCCGTCGTGCATCACCAACCTTTCTGATGGTCGATCGTCGCTTTCGAAGTGCGATGGTCGGTGTGGGCTCTGGCTTGGCAGTCACATTTTGTTTTCCTTCTTTCTTTGCACTGTCACCGGCAGCATGCGTTGCAGACTGAGTGTACAGACGATCGCCAGCAATCCAGATCCGCCCCCAAACTAGCAGGAGCCTTCCTAGCCCGCCGAGACAGAGGCCAGTGAGGCAAGCAACGCCGAGGAAGACATAGAGCGGGTATATGACGTCGGCAAGCCAAATTGCGGCTTTGTAGGGAAAAGCGAGGAGGATGTCGAAGGCGCAGGCGAGAAAGACGAATAGCGGCGCGAGAAGATAAAATATGAGCGGAAAGGGAGAGAACGTGTATATCGTCTTGGAGACTGCTGCAGAGGGTGAGAGGAGCTTGCTGAAAATGCCAGGAAAAACGCGGGCGGCGAAGTGGAACACAGCGCCGAGAACACTGGCGGAAAGGGAGAAAAGCTTAGGGACGACTGTTTTGAAGAGAAACGCGGCGGAAGTCTGCGTCTCGGTCGCCATGGTGGTCGTTGCGGAATAAGGAAAGGTTTGGCAAGACAACACTCAAAGTCGGACTCAAACTCGAGAATGCAATTAATTAGAGAGAGGACGGCAGCATCTAAGTACATCCTCGTATCAATGACAATGCTTTTGGTATGCTTAGCGAAGCTTGGAGAAGAGTTTTGGGCCGGCGCAATCCTGTTTGCAATGAGAAATGAACGAAACGAATGAAAAAGACGAAACATACATCGACGCAATGCATCATGCTGTGAAGGATACAGTGAGCGAAGGATGGAAAAAGAAATCGAAAAGGTACATACTGGACTGGAGGGGCATAGAAAACAGACGAGCGGAGGGTTAGCAGAAACAAACCGTCAGAACAACAGTTGAATACGCACAACTAGAAATCAGAAAAAGAAGTGATCAGGGATGGTACAAAATAGAACTATGGAGAGAATAAAAGCATACAGTTCCTCAACGCAGTCCTCGCCTTTGAAACCCTGACCGGACTGGACCTTCTCTTGACAGTGTTCGAAATGTTTTGCGAGGGCAGCACAGTTTCCCGAGTTTTGGCACTCTTCGCGAATGGCGGGGTGGGGCTGCACGATACCATAGTGAGCAAGGAAACGGAGAACGAAAACAGAGACGTACGTCCTCTGGCTCTTCCTCTTCCTCCTGTTGCTCCTGGGCGGGCGTGTCCTCAGGCTTGTCTTCAACCGAGGCGTCTGCGTGGACTGTCGGGAGGAAGGAGGAGAAGAAGGCGGAGATGGACGAGCTCATCGATGTTGGGAGTTTGAATTTGAGCTGCCAGGCGTTGACGCGGTCGTTTTCGGAAAAAGGACTCGTGAGAATCTCTTGCCATAAGATTCCAGCATGGCTCTGTTTCGGCTTTCAATTTTGCGTCGACGTTCTTCATAACCTTGCGCGGTCGCAAAAGCAAATGATCAAAGCTAAGACCGCCCTTGCGAATCATTCACCGCAATGTTCCACATAGTTTTGTGTCCCGCTCTCAGCAAATCACAGATATACGCGCTCAATGTCGGCTACAACACCATAACAGCTTTGCACACGTTCTGGGAAGATCGCTTCAGTCGTTGGCCACAACCTCCATGCAAGGACGATCTTCAACTCTTTTTTCATGTACGCGATCCCTCTTCCGTGGATTGAAGTGGCTTTCATCTATCTTTTCCAGGAATCCGGACTCCCTGTAGATTCGCGAGAACAGATCGTGCCCCTTTTCAAGGAACGGTTGGGCGAATTCAAGGAGCTTCCTTTGCAAAAATTGCTCGAAGCGCCTAGGGATGAACTGTTGCATTATTACATTGGGTTAAAATCACGTAGGTAATTAATTCGATCTTATGAATCTCTCATCTAACATATGCCAAGCTGCTCAAGAGGCTATCGACCCGGGCTTCCAAAGTAAGAGCCTGAACTATATTCAAAACGTTGTTAATAACAATGTCTAGGGCGAGCTTACGCCATCCAGGCAGGCCTAAGCGCACCCAGCCCGACCGCCACCTTAGCCAATGTCTCAAGCATACATCGAGAACAAAACCTGCGACCCATCTTCAATGGTATCCCTCTGGAACGCACAGGCTTGCCGATCGAGATTTACGAACAGGCGTTTGGCGAGGCAAAAGAGGAATTAGCTACCTGGATGCGTAACACCGATGCTCAACAGGTCTCTCCAGTGCGCAAAGCTCTTGTCGCTGACATGATCCTTGCGGCAACAACGACCTACGTGACGGAGGACCATCGTGAAGACGCCGTATACTCTAGTTTGGCTAAGCTATTGTCGGGTGACCAGATATTCGAACGTCAGGTCTCAACGCTAGATGGGAGCGCCACAAGTGATGCACAACTGCTTACCCGTGTCGACGCCCTGCAGCGGGATGCAATCTCTGTGCATGGAGAATCCAGAAAACAGGCTGGAAATGGAGATCCACTTACGCAAAGCCTGCTGACACACAGAAAGCACATCGTGTCACAAGATGTGAGTCGCCCTTTTGATCACCTTGGCCATTATTTACGATTCACGCCAATTCAGTACGCCCCAATTCGCGACTTGTCCGCTTGCCCCTGTCTGCACGTGGGGATCATGGGTGGCTACATCGCCTTTGCAGGATCTGTTTTTACGGACCAATATATAGCGCAACCATTGACAGACCTGCTTTTCGTCGGTGGTAATCCATACACCGGTTCTCGTGTTATCTATCTTACCGGGATATTCGATATCCTCTTCAAACTTCCCAACTCGCTCCGTGCCCACTACGCTGGCCTCACAACTAGACCTCAACGCAAGCCGTGGCTGCCTGACTCCCTTTACGAACGTTCTTCATCGTTACCTCTTCATTTTCTGCGCCGTCACGACGTGAATGGGTGGCAATCGACGGAACCCGTAACGTACCAGCATTCCCTATTTGAAGCAGAGCTTTTTGGCGAAACAGTGCTTGTCAAGTTCTGCGAGCGCTATTCTGAACGTACGCACAGCGTCCTCGACAAGGCTGGACTGGCACCTGCTCTATATCATCACACCACACTACGAGGTGGTGTTGTCATGGTAGTGATGGAGTATTTGAGTGCCTGGAAGACCGCTTATGAGCAATTTCAAGGCGAAGACCTTCCCACTGCCGTTGTTGACAAACTCAATATTGCGCTTGGGTTTTTGCATAGTAAGGATCTAGTATTCGGTGATCTGAGGTGACTCAATATCATGGTGAAGAAGAGTATCAATGGTGCACCGGATGCGAAGTGGTCAGTGAGACTGGTAGACTTTGAATGGGCAGGAAAAGAAGGACAGGCCTTCTATCTGCTGCTCATGAACAGGCAGATACCCTGGCCTTTCGGTATGAGTCCTTGTGCTCCGATGCTCAAAGAACATGATCTGCAGATGTTAAATCTCATCAAGTATAAATAATATCGCACTGATTTTATTGTAATTCTACCTTCCTTATGATTAAGAATTAGGGGGTTAGGGCTTTAAAAGGCAAGCACCAAGTTGAAAATAGACTGCCAGATCCAGGTAGTACATGTTAATAATATCATGTCTATATTAGAAAAAGATATGTATAAATGCAATGGAATACTAACTGCTTGTCAGTTATAGCCTACAGGTGGTTGATAAAGATATTAACATAATGTTTTAAGCCTGTGAGTGAAGAGATATTATACAGTGCTTTTATAAGATTAATCATATAAATTACAACATGCAAAACTCTATATTTTCCCAAGGTTATTAAGACTTGCTAGAGTGGACTAGGGTGGAAAATTCTGGCCGCTAGAGTGAGCTAGGATGGGCATTTTGGATGGCTAGGATGAGCTAGGATGGCTTTTTGCACTGCTAGGATGAGCTAGGATGAGTGGTTCCTGTAGCTAGGATGAGTACTTTTTACTGCTAAACAGCTTTTCTGGCAGTACATCTGCTTCATGACTTTCTGTTACTCTGCGTTACCTTGGCTTCCCTGCCATTACCTTGACTTACATTTGCTCACACATTTTGGTGGCCATCTTAGACGCCTGTGATTTGACTTGATGACTTGGATAGCATGCTTGAATCTGTGGCCTCGCAGATGCCATTGATTTCAGGTGCCATGGCAGTCATGTGATCCATGGCGTCTATGAGGCCTTGGATTTCTGATGCTCCATGGCCTTGCAGACAACATGGATCATGTGACTGCCATGGCACTGGAAATCAATGGCGTCTGCGAGGCCATGAATTTCTGATGCCATGGTAGTCACATGATCCATGGCGTCTACGACGCTCTTGATAGAATAGTTATGTGAGGCCTTGAGTTCAAGTCCCACTCATGACATTTTTATATTTTGCTCAAATCTTGTCTGTCCTAGACGCCCTCAGATTCAAGTCATTAATTTATATCCATCTATGACACCGTTGTATTTTTATTTATACATGTTCATTCATACCATAGCCTGTCTCTTTGCCCCATCCCTTTGGCTTATCCCGCAAGATCTCAAAGCTATGCTCTGGAAAGAAAAAAACCGAGCTCATACGCCCAGGTGTCAATGTATCATCACTCTCCCTCATTGGCATTTCAAATGGCGCAACTTCATGGTATATGTCTACTGCATAGAAAAGGCAAACATGCCCAGGACGATACCTAAATCCTTTGTAAATAATTAGACTAAATTATTAAAATTATGACTTACGAAAACTTGATGTTAAACTGAGGTACGACCATTTCACCTCCTCTAAAATTGCCGCACGGAAAACAGGCTGAAGGACCAATATCTTGGTCATCTATATGAAGATCGCCTTGAAGCTTGAATATTAATGCACAGCCTAACCATGGACCGGGATCTTCTGAATACCAGACGCCCGCCTCGAACGCTTTCTTGTATTCTTCGTAGACTCCAGGAAAGAGAACTTCGAACATCATTGCGAGAACAAGTGCGGTTGGTCGTGTTAATCAATAGTATTGAACAATAGCCATGGTTGAGATGCCACTCTTAGTAAAAAGCGAACACAGGTACAATCCCTGTCGAATTTGTTAGTAGTTTTTTTTTTGATGTTAATATTGGGCTTACCTGATTCTCTTTGCCTCGCTGAGTCCAAGCGTGTACGAGGTGCATGAGACCTTTTCGCTCCTTCATGTTTTCCATTGTCTCTGTATCTGTATACCTATTGATCCGCGGGTTTTCGTTATCCAGGTCCCATTCATGGCGCTTTTCGGGTTGGTTCAGAGTTGGTTGTATGTGAGAAAATAATTTTTGCATTTGTTCGGCATAACTTTCTAGTAGATTGCTCTAAAAAAATTCCTCATTAGTGTTAAGCATTAATAAACAGATAAAAGAGAGGTGACCGTCAAACCGTCATGAAGAATATTCCTCTCTGTGTCAGATTTTGATTTGTCGTTAACCTCTTCCGCTTCTAATCTTGCTAGAGAACGCTCCGTTAGCTGAGCGTCAAAGTTGCTTTGGATATTATTCGCCCCATCCTCCTCTACGAGCTCAAGACTGACTTGAATGTCTGTCTTCAACCGATCGCCGAGGTAAAAAAAAATCGGCCGCCCGCTGGCATCATAATATTGAGCGGAAAATGGTCGCGAAGGGACGTCCGCTGCCAGAAGAGAGACGCAATGATCCTGCAGTTGATCTTTAGTATGCCGATCTTTGGAAATATTCCGAAGCTCTTCCAACGTAAATGGTAAGCGATACTTGTCCGAATATTTTAGAAAACTGAGAGCTCTTCTCTTAGCTCGTGCGATTGTCTCTTTTAGACGGATGTTTTCACTCCGAGTAGAGCCAGTGTTCGACATTAGCGGATCCGTTGGAATACCATCAATAAAAATGGGGGAAGGAACAGCCTGGTCATCTTCGTATGGCTAGAAATTGATTAATATTAGTACATATGCGCAATAATAATAATAATAATACCGCAAGCTCGAGTTTTTGTTTTTTCTTATGGGAGGGTTTTGCGTCGGGGGAGCTATCAGCTTGACGGCGATTCTAAAGATAGAAAAAGTGAGCGATATTGATATAATCAAGGTGAAATGCACTTGCGCTTTGCATTGGAAGAGATTGGGCGTCGTTGAGTCCCGGACTAGCCGGCAAAAGAAGGCGGCTTTATAGGGCTTGAACCATGTGTTGATCTTGGAGCGCATTGCATGGCAGCGTCATAGACGCTGCCGAGCAATCGCTCCCTGATCAGCACATGGTTCAAGTCCCTAGAAAGCCGCCTTCTCTTTTTTGAAATGAATCTATCAATCAATAGGTGATCGTCACATTTGCAGGCTTTCTCGGACATGCTTCACGTATTACAGAAATGAGGCAAAGGATTGTTTTTCATTCGTCGGCAGGGGAGGGATGTTGTAATACAGGCGTTGTCCATTCGTATCTAATTAGTCGGATAGAGGCGGTGAGGTATTTGAGCGGCACGTCCGAAATAATCGTAAAAGGTCTGCGTATAAAACTTTGCTACCGTGAACTCCAGCTCAATTGCCTGCTCATCAGAAATGTCCCGAGGGGATCGGTTTGATAAGACAAATATGGAGGGAGACCCTCTCCACGATCGGAGGACACGACTCATAGCGACAATGTATGGAAGTCGATCCCTAATGTTATTAGCAGCGAGGCCTTGATTTGATCGAGGAATGACGGGCAATATAAATGGATTATGCACGAAGCAGTCCGAAATGAGTTCCTGACGGGACAAACAATGACCTGCATTCGATGCGTTGAAGTCTACGCAGGCGCGAAGATCCAATGAGACAAATTCGTGGGCAAAGTTGAGCTCATAGAGCTCCCAGACGATCTCTTGAACAACGCGGGTAGGAGGTAGTTGCTCTGGCAGATACTCAGTGCCTTGCCACACAACAGGTTCGCCATAGCTGTTGCGAGCTTGGAGGAGTTGTTCGCCAAAGCTTCCAGACTTCGGTAGCATAGTATCGAGCATGGCTCGGTAGTGTTTAGCTCCTCGCGAATCTCCTTGGATGTCCATTTTGAGACCTGTGGCCAGAAAGTCGTGCCATGATTGACTTGACATGGCCAAGTGCTTCTCCGTCTTGACGCGCATGAGCCAGAAATAATGCGCTCGTAACCAAGATGTGATGAACTTGGCCTTTCTCTCGTCTTTCGTGCTGCTAATCAAGAGACTGCCATCGGGGAAAGTGTAGTGGGCTGTCTTGGGTTTAGATTGAATGGGCCTAACGACTTGTCGAAGGGCAGAGCTCCATGCTGAGATAGAAAAGGGTGCGAGCGTATTCTCGAACGGGGAAAATGAATCGCGTCCGCTGATTTGAGGGTTCTGAGACTTGGACGCTAGAAATTTATGTCAGAAATAAATATACAACAGCAAAGGAAGCCCTTACGACGGGTTTCCTTCACTATATTTTGTCTCTGCTCCATCGTGATAGTTGAGGAGGGGTGAGACTGCAAAGAAAAGGCATTGCGGGACTGGGTTGCTAGAGTATCAGATGCCTGAGAAGATGTATCGTTTGCAGAAGGAGCAAGGTTGTCTCCAAACGCATCCTGGTATGTCAGCCATTGTCGACAGTAACGATGGATAGCCTCGTGTTTGTGGGGACTCAATGAGCTGCCAGAATAGATGGTCGGAAAGGGGGGATTATGAGGTTCGACGCAGATCAGACTAGGCGCGTATGAAACTGGGACAACTTCCCAGATGTTGCAGTTGAACCCAGTTGACGCGAAGAGTTTTGTTTCCGGATAAGCCAGACGGGCAGTCCAGCGGTGAAGAAGTCTTCGGCGGTGCGGACAATGTTTGTGAAAGCACCAATACAGTTAGCGATATCTGTTGCAGGGGAGTCTACCGTCCATTCGAGGCTTGTAGATTTGAAGGTAATCCAAAAGCCCGTGCATTTCGAGGTAGTGGCGTTGATAGTCTGTTATGCCGAATCGCATCTGTTCATATGTTGTATAGAGAGAGCCGAGGCGAACGCAGGCATAATGCATTGTGCGCTCTAGAGTTAGAAGAAAAGCGTTCAGTTCTGGTATAGACGACTTATATTGTCCGATGCGACGCTGCATCTCCTGTTCCATCCCTTCGAAAACATCAAATTTCGTCTTCACGAGTTGGCCGAGGCCATTCACAAGGCCACCCGTTAAAGGTGAGAAATCGGCAAGGGTAGGATCCCACCACATGATGGACAGTGGATCATTTGAATTCAACGGTTTTTTGGGGATCGCACCAAGGTGAGGATACGTTCGGACCTAAGGCTGGGGCCAAAGAGTATAGTCATTGAAACCAAAACGAAAGTCCTTGCCAAGGGAGACATCAACGTTCTCCAATTGCGGGCGGTATATTAGATTCTGATTAGGTGTTGTGCATACAAATCGCCCTCCTCCAACAAAAGCCGCGACCTGTCCATCATAAGCATTGAGAGGTTCTGGAAATGTCATCAGAATAGTATTACTAAGGGGCGATTGTTGGCATACTGTATAAGTTTTTTCCACCCAAGAGATTGATATCGTTTTGCGACATTTCTGAAGAGGATTGTAGGAGACTGTCTTTATAAAATTGACAGTAAATCAAGAAAGGCGATTAGTTCTGCAGAATTGATCAAGACAATCGCAGACTCACCAAAAAAAAGAGCTGCACTACCGTCTGAGAAGACACAGCCGTCAGTGACGGACAAGGACAGCAGGGTCATATGAGTACAAAGAGTTGAGAGGGAGGCATGATCGGACGTGGAGAAAACGACCGTCAATGACGGACGAGATAATGGTTAGGATGGCAGCAACGCAATGCAGAGGTGGAGGGGCGTGCGTCAACGACAGACGGCCAGAGCAGCCAAGGCAATGATGGGAGATGGTGGCAAGGCAATACGTGCGTAGAAGAAGCGGGCATCGAAGACGGAGGGGAGTGGCAAGACAATTCAGGTGTGCAAGAGGTGGGCATCAAGGACGGACGGCAAAGGTGGGATGATACAGTCAAGGTAACGACGGAGGGTAGTGGCAAGGCAACGTGAATGAGAAAGAGGCGGGCGTCAATGACGGAAGGCAACGGAAGCCGGGGCGATGATGGAAGATGGCAGCAAGGCAATACGTATGTGGAAAAGGCGGGCGTCGACGACGGATGGAACGGTGAGGCGATACGGTATAGAAGAAATCGAGGCGATGGTGGAGAGTGGCAGGTGTGGAAGAGGCGGGCGTCAATGACGGACGGCAAGTTGGGATGATGCAGTCGAGGCAATGGCGGCAAGGCGATATGGGTGCGGAAGAGGCAAGCGTCAACAACGGATGGCGAGACCGGTATTGAAGAGGTCGGGGCGATGACGAAGGGTGGCGTCGGTGACGGATAGCAAGGCGGATGGGACCATGAAAGAAACAACCGTCAATGACGGACAAGAACGGCAGGACGATACGGGAATAGAAGGGGCGGCCATCGACGACGGATAGCGATGGCAAGGCGATACCGGACGTGAAGGAAATGAGCATCAACGATGGCTAGTAGACGTCAAGTCATACTAGCAGACAGTCCGACAACATGTCAGGACCGTCAAAGACGAGCTCGAGTGACTTCAAGTCAGTCCGAGCTCGCCTAAACGTCGAGAGGGAGGAAAAGGGAAGAGAAGGGGGAGGACTTGCTTGGGAACGGAGGGTCGAGGCGTGGGCGGCAGGGCAGCGAGAAGGCGACGAGGAGGCGGGGAGGAGGGTACGAGAAGCGGAGGAGGGGGGAAGATAAGATTGAGTCGGTCACCGGGCATTTGTGTTGCGTTGTTTGCACTCTTTGTCAGCAGCGCGTCGCTTTGTTTGCACCGGCTTGCGAAATTTGGCTCTAAGTCCGTTCCGTTATCCGTCTTCCTTCCGCTCTGCAAGCTCTCCGCTCTCTCCGCTCTCGCTCACTCTCCAAAACCTGCTCTCTTCTTTCCCTGCGCATATCGTTAGGACGACAGCACTGACTTGATGTCGGGTTGCTTCAGGACATAACTTGACGTCTGTCCTTGATTGAATGACTGGACGTCTTCGATCTCGACGATCATCTGGATCGAGGCCGCGCTCTTGTTGTCTACATCTTCGTTATCGTTCGCTTGTCGTCAAGTCGTTGTGATCGTTTCTACGCGTCCGATCATGACTGCCTCTCAACTCTTTATACCCATATGACCCTGCTATCTTTGTCCGTCACATCTTCTCAGACGGTAGCGCAGTTCTTTTTTTTTGGTGAGTCTGTGATTGTCTTGGTTAGGTTAGGTTAGGTTAGGTTAGGTTAGGTTAGGTTAGGTTAGGTTAGGTTAGGTTAGGTTAGGTTAGGTTAGGTTAGGTTAGGTTAGGTTAGGTTAGGTTAGG